>CM052651.1:8709497-8746131 GCA_028533165.1 Leontopithecus rosalia
AATTCTCCTGCCTCAGCCTCCTGAGTAGCTGGGATTACAGGCACGCGCCACCATGCCCAGCTAATTTTTTGTATCTTTAGTAGAGACGGGGTTTCACCATGTTGACCAGGATGGTCTCGATATCTTGACCTCGTGATCCACCCGCCTCGGCCTCCCAAAGTGCTGGGATTACAGGCTTGAGCCACCGCGCCCGGCCAGTTTCTATATTCTTTATAACGATTTATCTCTTCATTGGTTGCATGTAATCTTCGGGTAGGGTTTTAAGTTTCACTGTCGTAAAAATTTATTAAATCTGTTATTTAATGTATAGAAATGCCTTTCAGTTGTATTCACAGCTGACGAGCAATTCACTACATATACTGGAGACTTTGTTACATTGTTTCTGAAACTTAGTATTTATTCTGAGGCCAATCAGATTTCCTATCTGTAAGTAACTTGTTTTTTTTTTTCTTTTTCCCAGAAACTTGAAGAATGCCTTCATTTTTGAAATTTAATGACTAAATATGTTTTTATTTTATTAACTTTTCTTGGCATGTGCCCTATTAACTAAAATATGTAGTCATTCATTCACTTTAGGTAAATTTCGCTCATTATTTTCTATTTGTTGGTGTCTTCACTACAGCAATATCAATAGCCCTACGATGGATGGACTATAGTTTATATACCTAGCGTCTAATTATTTAAATCTGTAGTCTATTTTTATTCACTATAACTAAATAAATCATTATGTCCCTGATGACTTCTGTTTCCTGCTGCTTCTAGTTTATCTATACTGATTGTTTTGCATCATAGTTTTTTTCTTTTTCTTATAATATTCCTTTTCTTCTAATTCTGGTCTTATTACATTGTTGTGTTTTCCCTGTTTTACTGAATCTATGTCTTTATTGGATTATTCAATAAATGCAAAGCACCAGCAAAGGACTTTTAGTTCCATGGGTTATATAGTCTTTGAAATTGGATTATTTGTGTTTTCTTTTAAAATCAATGCCTTTCTCCGTTTACATTTTTATATATTTTTATTTTTTATCTGTAATATATTTTCATCACTCTCAAACCATTTTTCCCCTCTTGCACCTTTGTTAATATCATATATGTACTCTGAAATGGTGTAGGCAGTTCGTCCTTGACATCATTCTTACCTTATCTGGGATTATTTATCTTCCCCTGTGTACCAGAAGGTAGAGAGAACAGACAGAAGAGGGTGGGAACCACAGCTGGGACTGATTGCAGTCTTTGAGGAGGTCCTGGGTTTACTCTTCTTGCTGAGATCCCACCAGATGTTCTTCATTGGACTCCATTACAACAAACTTGGCATGAATTCAAGTCTTTTGGGCTTTGGATCACTTCCCTAATTTAGCACTGTATGCTGGAGCAAGAAAATCTGCAGCCCTTCCTGCTTCTGCCAAGGTCCAGATGTGATTTGTAGAGTATCCACTCAGTGTTTTATCTTGATTTTCCCAGACCCATCATTTCATCCCTTCATTCCACTCCTTTCAAGTTACAGAGCGTTCAGATTCAGGATTTGTGTCCCTTCTTATATCCTCAGTGCTGCTTCTGGAGGTGGGAGAAGAGTTGGGAATTCTGTTTACCTGGCCATGACACCACAATTTTCTACTACTTCACTGGTCATCATTTTTTGAGGTTATAATCCTTCCCCATTTCTTTCTTCTGATGGGAAAATCAGCATTGCTGTTTTCGTTTTGTTTTGCTTTTGTTTACTGGAAGAGGAAGATTCTGTACCACAACTTCGCAGCACCAGAATCCCGCAGAAAAACTATTTTCACCTGTAGTTGTGAGATATGCATCTTACGAGACTAGAGCAAAAATACTGATATAGAAAAATAAGCAAGCAGGTGTGAGAAACACCTAACTTCAATGGCTCAGACTATCAGATATCAACACATCAATGCTTAGTGTCCATTTTTGTACAGAATGCCAGGTGTGGTGATATGAGAGACATAAAAGTGTGTTAGGTAGGGCAGGAAAATGGAAAGAGGCAAATGTGCTTAGACCATTCTATAAGGTAGCATTATGACTTTCGATAACAAGTCACACACAAAGTGTAAAGGTGAGTTAAAGAAGGGAGATAGTATACCCAGATAAAGGAATATCAAAACACATAATTAAAAACATGGCATTTATAATGTATTTGAAGATGGTCAAGGATGGGGGCAGATACATTTAAATAAAAAAAAATAAAAATAAGCATTAGATATGATGGTAGAAGAGCACAGAAACTACAAGAGAACGAGCCATGTAATATGCAATTACTTTTACACACGCTGGGGCAGTGGGAAGAGCTGAAAGTGGAGTGTGAAGATGCCGTGTACATAACTGAATTCCAGAGTGACTTAACTCTATAAAGTAATGGAGAACAGAAAGCACGAGTAGTTAATAAGCAAGAGTTCAACATGAATAGGCCAGTGAGGATAAACATCAATCTGGCATCAGGATATTGGCTGAATCCTGGGAAAGTGGGAAAAAAATGTGACATCAGGTGTCATGAGATTCAGACTCTCAGTCCAGCCTTACCACACTACCCATATGTGTGAGATTAAGTGAATCTTTTTACCCCTTTTGGTCTCATTGAACTCTCTGTAAAATAAAGGTAATGAACTTGGCTTCTAATATTTATTGAGCCCTCAAATAGCATAGGTCCATATATTACAATGATGAAAACATGGGAAATATGGAAACTCTTTATATGTAGCATAAGTTTGGCAGAAAATAAATGGAAAATATAAATTATGATTGAAGCATTTATAGAAAAAAATATAGAGTCAAGAAGTCAAAGAAATTGTATGAAAAGATGACTCCAAGTTTCTGATTTGGGCTTATTAGGAGAATACAGATGACTTTCAGAAGAAGTGGGAACATCGAGCTGAGGAGCTTTTTATTAAGCAGGATCTTTCTATAACACGGGACAGTGGAAGATTAAAGTAGTGACGAGCACATATAGTAATACAAAGTTGACAGTGAGAAATGCGAGTCTGATACTACAAAAGAAAGGTGTAAGGGCCGGGCGCGGTGGCTCAAGCCTGTAATCCCAGCACTTTGGGAGGCCGAGGCGGGTGGATCACGAGGTCATGAGATCGAGACCATCCTGGTCAAAAAATGGTGAAACCCCGTCTCTACTAAAGATACAAAAAAACTAGCTGGGCACGGTGGCGTGTGCCTGTAATCCCAGCTACTTGGGAGGCTGAGGCAGGAAAATTGCCTGAACCCAGGAGGCGGAGGTTGTGGTGAGCCGAGATCGCGCCATTGCACTCCAGCCTGGGTAACAAGAGCGAAACTCCGTCTCAAAAAAAAAAAAAAAAAAAAAAGAAAGGTGTAAGAAACTTAGGACTCAACTTCATCAAAGAATTTGTTTAACTATAGAAATGCACTAGAGACTGAATTGCATCCCCCCAAAAATTTATATGTTGAAGCTCTAATCCTCAATACGATGATCTCCAGAGATGGAACTTTGGGGAGATAAGTGGTTTAGATGAGGTTATGAGGATGGGGTCCTCGGGAAGGGATTAATGCCCTTTTAAGGAGAGGCCAGAGAATGCTCATGCTCTTGTATTCTCTCTCTCCTCAACCCTCACCGTATGAGGACACAACATGATGGTTGTCTACAAGCCAGGAAGAGAGAGCCTTCACAAGGAACCAAATCAGGAGGTACCCAGATCATGAGACTCCCAGCCTCCAGAACTGTGAGAAATAAATGTCTGCTGTTGAAGCCATATAGTCCACAGTATTTTGTTACAGCAGCCTGAGCAGATTAAAATAAAGAAATGTAATTTGTGAGATAGAGAGAAAGGTAGGAAAGAGAAAATGCAACATAAAGTCAATGCTTAAGGATTAGTAGCTAAGAGGAGCTAGGCAAAATATAAATGGTAGAGAAATGAACAATGACAAAACTCATAACTTGCTCATCCATTCAACAGATACTTGCAGAGTATTTTTTTTCAAGGACACTGCACTCGTGCTTAGGAATCTAACTAAAATTCCACCTCCAAATCTGACACATGTAAGACACAGACTGTTTTTTATTTGGGTAAATTATGCACACCCATTAAAAAATCTGTAAGAAAATACCTTGGGATTTCCAAGAGGGAAGATATTATTTTCAATTGGGAGAAACAGGAATATCATTTAATATAGTAAGTAGCATTTGATCTGGACCTTATGAAGAAATAAGATGTTTATATGGAGAGAATGTCATGTGGGGAACTCCAGATAGAATAATTGGTATTAGCTCTGGCCCCATAGTAGTGAGTATCCTTGCAGGAAACCTCAGGTGTAATCTTATGAATCTCTGGAAAGAGTGTAATGAAGTAGCTATTTGTGGAGACGGCTGGCAAAGTTAAGGACATGGAAAAGGGATGTGAGGGGCCTGGGGACAGTCAACAGTGAGAAGTCACACCTAAAGCACAGTGTTCTGGGAGCCAATGAAGAGTGTGGCCATATGCAAAAACTAGTCTGACAGAGCATACATCCTGGATATCCCTGCAAGAGCCATGATGCTAAGCAGGAGGAGGAGGAGGAGGGGGAGGAGGAAGAGGAATGCTTCAACCTCTCCCTTCCCACTCTCCAACCTCCCTGCTTGAACTCCCGCCAGCTGATCCCAATAAGCAGCAGGGGATTCAGGGGGTCTAGGTGACACGGTCAGTAGGAACAGCTCAGTGAAGCACAGCTCGAGGTAGAAAACGGACCCGGTCAGGGACCAAATGGAAAATTAACTGCCGTAGCTACTGAGACAGAAGAGAAGAAAGTGTGTACATGAGAAAACAAATAGTTGGTTTTGGCTGGAATAAATGATGCCTGAGGCTGAAAATCCAGTGTGTGCTTATAAAAGCAAGTGGTAGCTGAAGCTCATCAGAATCAAAACAAAAATGAGGGAAATGAAAGACATTATGAAGCTGGTGCTTAACTCCTCAGGGATGGTTGGTGCCTTTCCTGGAAATCACAGGTAAAAGCAACAGGAATGGAGAGAAATGACATCAGAACATAAAAGGTACCACAAAAGATGAGTTGGTTTTAGAAATGTTAGTGTAACAGTGGCCAAGAAGACGCAATAGGGAAAAAGCAGTACTCTGAGCCCTCCATCTCGCTCAGTGGGGTGAACAGGAAGAAAGCCATTTATTTTCTTGGAAAAGGGGAGCATAGTCTTCAGACACCTGCTGGGATCAAGAGGGACAGGCTAGTTCCATGATTTGGGTCATTGTGAATGAAATAGTAAAGAAGATAAATGGAGGACAGGAGATGAGGGGAACTATTTGCGGGACCAGCAGAAGGAAGGTAGCAGTGGAGTAGGCAGAGGTGGAACGGCTAAAGAGGAAGGAGAGAAGGAAAGGGATGGCAGAGGATGAGATGGTGATTTTCAATGGCAGGATCAGAGTCAGGTTGATGGAACATTAAACATATATTAGCCCCTGTGGGAATTCTAGACAGGAAAACCGGCCATGAGACCTTTCTAAGAATATACTCTTAAAAGAAATCTTGATATGGTATTTGACCTCAGAGGCTAAGGAAGAGTGGGTTTCAGGAAGGACCTGGGGGCGATTAGCTACACACATAGGGGTGAGCTGCAGCTGGCTTCCACCAGCTCTTGATAATCAATTATGCACATCCCTTTCTAACTCTGGGCTCTGTGGCTTCACATAAGCACCAAAATAAGTCATGGTAAGTGTAGTTCCACCCATAGAAACCGACAAATGCTACAGATGAGGGTCCCTTCCTTACAAAGCCAACTATCAGCCCCAGAGCCAATTATTAAACATTTACCAGCACACCACTGACCTGCTGCAGCCTCAACTTGAGGACAGGCTGTGGCACTGAGCACTGAGGACGGTACTGCGTGAGAACACTGTCGTGAAAGCAGCAGCGCCCTCTGCCAGAGGTCACTGGGTGAGTGTGCACTGAGCAGGTGCAGAGATAGTCCTCCCTAAAAGACTGGAATGAGCGGCTGTTCATTGATTGGAACCACATTTTGATAAAGCTGAGAGAATTCCAGGTGATACAGCCCGGAAGAAGTGAAGCAAATAAAAATGAATCATCAACAACCTGTCAGGCATGCAGAATTCAGCGAAGAGAAAATTAACCCATTCCTCTGAACTGAGCAATGCTTGATTCAGCTTCAGTGAGCCTTACAGGTAGAAACTGGCACTTCCTTCCTGTTTGTAGTTGCCGCAAGAAGTAAAAGTACACACCACCTACCTGAAGCCTGTCGTGGTACTTGTGTTTCTGTAGGAATATTTTGTACAACTTCTTAAGATACTGCTAGAAGTTGCCAGCAACTGTGTCTATGTTTACCCACTTTCGAAGGAAACTGATACTCTCAATGGCTGAGTTACTCCTTCCCACCTTCTGATGCCTTGTCCTGGGCTTAGTGGATGTAAATTAACTCTGTTGCTGAATAAATATGAATACAGTGATTAATACAAAAAGAGTCATCAATTTTGTCTTTCTTTTCATTTTCACCCCTTGACCCTTTTCTCCTTAACCATTCTTCTACTTCTTTTTTCTAGCTGACATGTTTTCCGTCTGTCACATACACAGGGTTTCTTAGAGACTAGAAATGCATACTAGGTTTAACAAGGGGAGATTTGCCTGCGAATTATACTGTTCACATAGCACAGTCATTCATCATCAGTTCAATAATGTTTGTTAATCATCTGTGATGTGAGAAACACTGTTCCAGGCATATTATATCAAACAGAGCAACATCTCATAAGGTATATGCTAAAACAGAGAGAAGATACTGACTTCAGGCAGGTACATTCAGCCCTGATTTGGGTTTGAAATAAACAGCTCCATATATGCGCGCGCGCGTGCGCGCACGCACACACACACACACACACACACACACACACACTTTGAGAAGGAGTCTCACTTTGTCACCAGGCTGGAGTGCAGTGCTGTGATCTTGGCTCACTGCAATCTCCACTTCCCAGGTTCAAGTAATTCTCCTGCCTCAGCCTCCAGAGTAACTGGTATTACAGGCTCATGCCACCACACCCAGCTAAGTTTTTTGTATTTTTAGCAGAAACAAGGTTTCATCCTGTTGGCCATGTTGGATCTGATATCCTGACCTCATGATCTGCCCACCTTGGCCTCCCAAAGTGCTGGTATTACAGGCCTGAGCCACTGCAACTGGCCTGTTTTTGTTTGTTTAATATAAATTTCATTGTACGTAGTTAGTATACAACATGATGTTATGGGATACGTACATATACAGTAAAAAGATTACTACAGTGAAGCCAAGTAACCTATTTGTAAGTGTATTACTCTGAATATTCTTGAATATTGACCATGTGAATGTCTTTTACTTTATTCTTTTTTATTTTCTTAGCCTTGCATCTTGGGAAATATTAAGTTCTCAGAGTGGAAGTAGTTCAGGTGAGTCATACTGTAGGAAATATACGGAGATTACTGAAGAGGATACTTGCAGGAGAGCGCTGTGCATTTCCTCCCTCAGTGTCAGCCAAATACACATACAAAGTGGGGGCAGTGGCACAGTCAAAATGTTAGTTGAAGGATGCCTACAGAGCCCAGGCACAAAAGTGTCACCTCCGTTGTCGGTCACCTGCCTGATATCACCACCATCAGCCTTTCCTTCTTCCTATAACAAAAGCCTTTCTTAAAAATGTAAGTAATATTTACCACTAACAAAATTTTAATCTCAGCTCTGCAAAGTGTCCCTCACCTAAAATCCCAGCATTTTGGGAGGCTGAGGTGGAAAAGTCACTTGAGACCGTCAGTTCAAGACAAGCCTGGGCAACATTGTGAGACACTTTCTCTACACATGCACACAGAAAAAAATTAGCCAGGAATGGCGGTGAGTACATGGAGTCCCTGCTACTAGGGAGGCTGAGGTTGGAGAATTACTTGAGCCCAGGAGTTTAAGGCTGCAGTGAGCCATGATCATACCACTGCATTCCAGCCTAGGCAACACAGTGAGACCTTGTCTCTAAAAAACAAACAAGTCAAAATTTAGTTTCTTCAAGAATTGCCTTAAACAGGGCTCTGAGCCATTCTTTCAAATGAGATGTGTGCTTTCACAGGAAATGGGGCAGGGGGATAGGAAATAACTGAAATACAGGCTGTGCAGAGGAGGATCCACAGGGGAATACAGAAATTAGCCAAAGAGCCTGGTATGGAGGATGGTCTACCTGAGAGAGGGAGAGGGATGACCAGAATATAAGATCTGCTGCAATTAGAAAAGACCGGAAATAACATTGTGCCAAATGGAGATAACGTTAATCTTCATTGTTTACTGTCCCAGAGAGACACAGGCAGTGCTAGCATTGTGAGTCAGCTCCATGGGGTCACGCAGGGACCCAGGCTCCTCTTACCCTGTTGCTTCACATCCCGAAAGTGTTGCTCTCCCTCAAGGTCTCGCTACTACAGGCTGAAAATTCTCTAGTTTACTCCATCTGTGCTTTCACTCGAGTCTGCTCTGCAAGTCCCATTGCCACTCTACCTGGTCACATCCCTGGTACAACCTTCTTATCCCCACTAGATATCCAATAGGTGGCAACAATGGCACTGATGGATCCTATTGGGCTCTGACAGTCTCCAATGCCCACAACTGACTGACTGTTTTGCTAAATCTGTAGGGTTATCTGTGGTTAGGTAGGGAAAATTATTCTTTCTCTTCTAGCTACACCATGGCCTAGAGTTTCCAAAGTAAGATTGTATCTACACTAGTATTCTGTCATTTTTTCTCAGAAAAAAAATGAAATTAAATAATTTCAGCTTTAATGGACAGTCCTTGCTCTCCACTGCTCTAGATATGTATCCAAGGGTAGCTAAGTTGTGAGATACATGTAGAAGATAACAATCATGCTGTGTTCAGAATCACTTCCCCTCACTTGCAACTATTTCTGTTACAGTAAGCTCATTTACCTAGGTTCCCCCTTTTTCCAAATGAGATCTCCTGTCCTCATCCCACCCCTTCAAATATCTTGTTACACCTGCCCTACCAGTTCAGTGATATGCACTGATCACATATATTTAAAGTGAGGTTCAGGTAGACATAGCATTGGTACAAGGAAATAGGTTGAAGCATAACACTTTGAAAATCAAAACTCTTGAGAAACCGAACAATGCATCGGTTTGTTCATTGGGAGTCCCTCATAGTATGAGGTATACTATTTAAGACAGTAAAAGTGTCTCAAATTCTATTATTCAAAGTAGCCAACTATTGGGTATAGCATTCTGCTTGAGCGCTGGGTCTACTGATTGAAAGTTCTATTGCAATTCTAAAGTAGATTTAATCTACCATGTTGTAAATGTCAGTAAATATTAATTTTGAAACAAAAAATGTATTTTTAACAATACAGCAATAGCACTCTGCCGTATTTACATGAGTTAAAAACCAAGTAAGATACCATCTCATACCAGTCAGAATGGTGATTGTTAAAAAGTCAGAAAACAACAGATGCTGGAGAGGCTGTTGAGAAATAGGAATGTTTTTACACTGTTGGTAAGAGTATAAATTAGTTCAACAACTGTGGAAGACAATGTGGCAATTCCTCAAGGATCTAGAACCAGAAACACCATTTGACCCAACAAACCTATTACAGGGTACATACCCAAAGGATTGTAAATCATTCTACTACACAGACACATGCATACATATGTTTATTGCAGCACTATTTACAATAGCAAAGACTTGGAACCAACCCAAATGCCCACTAATGATAGACTGGATAAAGAAAATATGGCACATGTTCACCACGAAATACCATGCAGCCATAAAAAGGAATGAGTTTGTGTCCTTTGCAGGGACATGGATGAAGCCATAATTCTCAGCAAACTAACACAGGAACAGAAAAACAAACACTGCATGTTCTCATTCATAATTGGGAACTGAACATAGAGAACACATGGACACAGGGAGGGGAACACCACATACTGGAACCTGGGCAGGGGTGGGGGTCAAGGGGGTGAGAGCATTAGGACAAATACCTAATGCATGCAGGGCTTAAAACCTAGATGATGGGTTGATAGGTGCAGCAAACCACCATGGCACATGTATACCTATGTAACAAACCTGCACGTTCTGCACATGTACCCCAGAACTTAAAGTAAAATTAACAAAAAAAAAAACCCTTTATGTCCAAACAAAAACCTGCACACTATGTTTCAGTTTCATTCTTAATTGCCAACGCTTGGAAGTGACCAAGAGGTCCCTCAGTGGGTGAAAAAGTACATAAACTGCAGTACATCCAGAAAACAAAACACTATCCAATATTTAAAAACTGGGTTACAAGCCAGGCGTGGTGGCTCAAGCCTGTAATCCCAGCACTTTGGGAGGCTGAGGTGGGTGGATCGTGAGGTCAAGAGATCGAGACCATCCTGGTCAACAAGGTGAAACCCCATCTCTACCAAAAATACAAAAAATTAGCTGGGCATAGTGGCGCGTGCCTGTAATCCCAGATACTCAGGAGGCTGAGGCAGGAGAATTGCCTGAATCCAGGAGGCGGAGGTTGCAGTGAGCCGAGATCGTGCCATTGCACTCCAGCCTGGGTAACGAGCGAAACTCTGTCTCAAAAAAATAAAATAAAATAAAATAAAAAATAAAAAATGGGTTACCAAGCCACAGAAAGACATGCAATAAACTTAAATTTATATTACTAAATGAAAGAAGCTAATTGATAAAGATGACATACTTCATGATTCCAACTATATAACATTCTGGAAAAGGCGAAACTACGGAGAGAGTGAAAAAATAGTGGTTTCCAGGGATCAGAGAGGAGGAAGGGATGAATAGCTGAACATAGAGAATTTCTAGAGCAGTGGACCTACTCTGTATGATATAACAATAGTAGACACACTATCATACATTTTTTCATACCCACAGAATGCACGACACCAAGAATGAACCCTAATGTAAACCAACTATGAACTCTGGATGATTATGATGTGTCAATACAGGTTCGTCGACTGAAACACACATACTACTCTGGTAGATACTGATGATGGGGGAGGCTAAGTATTTGTGGGGGGAGAGAGTGTATGGGCAATCTTAGTACTTTGCATGTAAGCTTTCTGTGAACCCAAAACTAGTCTAAAAATTAAAGTTAAGAGAGGGAAAATACGGTTCTTCTGAAACAAATGTTGATACCACCAGTGCAATCCAGATTCCAACAACATAAACACAGCCCTAAAGTCCACCTGTGGAAATTTCTCTTCCAAAGTTATAAACACCAATATTTTGTCACTAATAAATTATATAGATGTAAGTAAAAAAAACTGTAAAAGTTTCCTGAGTAATTTAGAGATAAGAAGAAAAACTTCACACCCTTTCTTTTGGGGGATTACAAGAATATATCCCCTATGTTCCAAACCTGAGATATTAAATTAAAAATAACAATCTGGATGAGAGCCTGCCTTTAGGGAGTACAGGGGAGACTGACTAAAAGTTGGAACATGCCAGTGTATGGCAGGAAGTGGCCTGACTGACATGCAGTTCCATAAATGTACATGTTCGACTCATTAAAAAAAACTCTAAAGCAAGTTTTAAGCAGACATGATCATTCTCACATTATTAAAATTTTGCATGAGGCAAGGTCAGGATTTGATGTTACCAACATGTTTTGTTCTGTAGTCTCATTCTCCAGGTACTCAAATTCCCTGGTCGTAAAGAGAAGAGCATTTTTGTCCAGCTTATTTGTCAGGATTATATGAAAACAACTGAACAGGGTCAGTGGCCTTGAATGGGAGATAAAACCGTAGAAATAGTCCTATGAACTAGAAGTAGAAGAGACAATAAACGAGACAGAACTGGAGTTGAAGAACCTCAGGAAGCAAAGCAGCACTGCAGAACCAGCAGAGGACAGAAAAGATAGCTATGGCTTGGCATTATGGTTTATGCCTGTAATGCCAGCACTTTGGGATGCCGAGGCATGAAGACTGCTTATGGCCAGGAGTTCAAGACGAGCCTGGGCAATGTAGTAAGACCTATCCCTACGTAAAAAAGGGGAAGAAAAGAAGACAAAAGGAAAAATATGCAGTCAAATTCTCATCTAGGAAGAGCAGGCTGAAGTAGGATAGGGATGTAAATGTATATGCATCTATTCATTATGTATACATCACACACATATCTCTCTTTATCTCACAAATGTATGGTAAGGATGAAGTTGGACCAGAAGTAGAGGCATCCACCAGTTGTGGGCCAGTGGCAGGGTTTGGGGAGTAGTGGTGACAGCAAACTATGAGGTGGAAGAAGGAGGAAGTAGTAATAAAAAATATTTTTTTATGTTTATTTTTCACTTCTGAGGCTCAACTCCAGCTTGAAACTGGCCTCATCATGTGGTATCTGAATATGGGAAGTGGCAATAATTAAAGCAGAAACTCTAACAAACTTGTTTCTGAGGCTTTGAATTTAAAATATTGAGGTGACTCTAACATTGGAAACCCCATCACTTGCTCAACGCCAAGATCAGGGTCTTTCCAATCAGCCATGTCATTGCCAGGGAGTAGGAACACAATAATAATTTTCATAATTTAGGAAAGCCCAAACCAAACTAACATTAACTTTTCATTGCCTCTCCTTCCCCTCTTTCTCTGGCTGAGTTACACATTTCTGGTTGCCATCTTTTTGTTCTACTCCATGGATGAGAATTGCCTAACGTTGCACTGGTTCTTAAGCTCACTATGTGTTACACTCACCCGGGTAGGCTTTAGAACTGAAAGGCTGGTCCTACTCTAGAAAAACTGAACCGAAACCTAGGAGATGGGTAAGACCTGAGCAATGGCATGCTTACAGCCTTCCCCAGGTGACTCTCATACGCAGCTAGGATGTCGAGCATCTTTCTGTCTGAACTGTTCAAGGGAAAACAAAGGATAGGACATTATTTATTTAATTCCTGAGCAGGTTTCTAATTCTTATATATGAGCTCGGGTCTTTGTTGTCAGACAAATTGTCAATAAAATTACCTTCAAAATGTTTTGAAGACTGGGACTTCTTGTTCTTAGCACAAAGAACAGCATATGCCATTATCGAAGTACCACCAGGAATCTGGATTTAAAACAATCTGGCATTTTTCCTTTATATCTTTTTTTTGTCAATTCATTATTACATTCTCTAAGAGAAACAGCAAGAAATGAGCATTTTCTCAGGGTAATCACTTGACTATGGGTGCCAATATTTTCATTCTACAAAAACCAGATACTCAATTAGAGTCTGCTAAGAACAAAAATAAAGTAAATTAAATTCATAAGAACAGATTCCAAGTACTGAACCTTTAAAATTATCCCCGATTATAGGTGGTTGTCATATCTAGGGTGTAACCAGAAAGGTCAAAAAGTTGTAGAATCCTGAAAAGTGCTCCAGGACTAGAATATGACATAATGAAAAACTTGCAAAGAAATTCCTGTTCCTAGAAATATAATACCTTGTTAAAAACAAAAATAATTAATTTTTTGACAGGAGGTGTCTTCTAGGACTCTTTGTCTTATGACTAAAGTATTTGTTATTTAGATAAAAGTAAAAGGAATATTAAATCTCAGTATTTGATGGCACAAGCCAAGGATGTTTCCCTAGATACAGTCTCAGTTTCTCTTCCCCCTGGGCATCCTGCCATAGGGATTGCTGAGGATGTACATTTGTGATAATGTGCACATCTGGTAAAATGACATATGTGTGACCTTCAGTATTTTCAATGTACGTGCAGCTTGTAGATTGCCTTTGGTGTTGACTTTCCTTCATCTAACATTTGCAAGAAATTTCCATAGTTTCTAGGTCACTTCACGGAGCTTTTCACAATCTCTAATTTTAATTTTTAGACAGATATACAAATGTATTCATCATCGAAAAAAAGTCCAGAAATCTCATCTGCTACAGAAAGAGTTAAGAAAATTAAATTTAAACAGACTCAACTTGTTCACAAGACTCCAGCAGCTATTCCCCACGGACACCTTTTCTGTACTTGCCTGGGTTCATCATTCCTGAGAACTATATCCACACCTAGCTTCACATGTACGGAGGCTGGAAGTTACCACTCTATCCTAACAACATTGAGAAAGCAGAACAAACTGAAACATCAACAACTCTTCTTGAATCTGTAAGAGAGGTAAAGCATTGCCTCCAAAGTTGGAGAGATAAGCGAATACAAGGAGTCATGGCTTTCTGGAGCAGAGACTCAGAAGCAGAAACCTCTGCAGGAATCAGTACCAGGGAAGGAAAAATTGGAACTGTAATTGACAAATTGCTGGAGGCCCAGTGAAGGCAGCTCTAAGAGTTAAAAACTCTAGGGGGCACCCAGTTATAGGGGGACCTTCCCAATTTTGTGAGATTTACCTCCAGGATCATGTCCAGGTTCACAGTAAATAAGGGAGAAAACAAATCCCTTTGGGCT
The DNA here is from genome assembly GCA_028533165.1 of Leontopithecus rosalia. Taxonomy (NCBI): domain Eukaryota; kingdom Metazoa; phylum Chordata; class Mammalia; order Primates; family Cebidae; genus Leontopithecus; species Leontopithecus rosalia. The sequence goes on from CM052651.1 coordinate 8,723,852, forward strand.
TTTGGCAAAGGAGGGGTACTTATGTAAGCATATTACTTTAAAATTATCTTGTCTTTTTATCACTCATCTACATATTTTTTGTTTCAATTTTTATTTCCCTCTCAATATATAGATATTGTTTAAATAACCTGTAGAGAATATTAGTGATAATTTCTATTTTAAGTAACTTATTATTTTAAATAAAATCATGTCAAATTAAAATTACTAGATGCACTGTTTTTCTTTCCAACTTTTAGGTTCAGGGGTACTTGTACATGTTTGAATTTTTTAATTTTTGTGGATATTTAGTAGGTGTACATATTTATAGGTTATGTGAGGTATTTTGATACAGGCATGCATAATGACACCATTACAAATGGGATATCCATCACCTCAAGCATTCATCCTTTGTTGAATAGGATGTTACAATCTAACTATACAGTGTTAGTCATTTTAAATGTACAATTATTTTTTACTATAATCACCTTGTTGCGTTAGCAAACACTAGATCTTATTCTTTCTTTATAACTATTTTTTTACTCATTAATCATCTGCACTTCTCTTTCACCCCACCCTCACTACTGTTTTGCTATTTCCATGAGTTCAATTATTTAAATTTTTAGCTCCCACAAATAACTGAGAACATGTGACGTATGTCTTTCTATGGCTTATTTGTATGAATGACCTTCAATTTCATCCATGTCTTTCCAGATGGTAGGATCTTGTTTTTCTATGGCATTGGGTATATGTACCACATCTTCTTTATCCATTCATCTGTTGAAGGACACTTAGGTTGCTTCTAAATCTCATTAAATAAGTAAATTATGTGTTTGCAGGGGATTGGTGAACAGATTACTTTGTCAGCCAAGTAATAAGCATAATACCTGATAGGTAGTTAGCATAATACCTCCTCCCACCCACTATCCTCGAGTAGGCCCCACTGTCTATTGTTCTCTCCTTTGTAACCATCTGTACTCAATGTTTGGCTCCCATTTATAAGTGAGAATATGCAGTATTTAGTTTTCTGATCCTATGTTAGTTCTCATGGGATAATGGCCTCCAGCTCCATTCATGCTGCTGCAAAGGGCATGATTTGTTTTTTTATGGCTATGTAGTATTCCATAGTATAAAAGTACCATATATTCATTATCCAGTCCACCACTGATGGGAATTTACGCTGATTCCATGTCTTTAATATTGTAAATAGTGCTACAATGAACATTCACATGCATGCAACCTATCACAGAACAATGTATACTCCTTGGGGTATATTCTGACTAGCGGGATTGCTGGGTCAAATGGTAGTTCTGTTTTAAGTCCTTTGAGAAATCTCCCACCTGTTTTCCACAGTGGCTGAACTAATTTATATTCCTACCAGCAGTGCACAAGCATTCCTTCTTCTCTGCAACCTCATAAGCATCTGTCGTTTTTTTATTGTTTTTCATAATAGTCATTCTGACTAGTGCAAGATGGCATCTTACTTTGGTTTTGATTTGCATTTCTCTGATTATTACTAATGACAAACATGTTTTCATATAGTTATTGGCCACTTATATGTCTTCTTTTGAGAAGTATCTGCTCATGTCCTTTGCCCATTTTTTAACAGGGTTGGTTTTTGCTTGTTAATTTGTTAAGTTCCTTATAGAAGCTGGATATTAGACCTTTGTCAGAGTCATGGTTTGCAGATTTTTTTTCCCATTCTGTAGGTTGTTTGTTCACTTTGTTGATAGTTTCTTCTGCTGTACAGAAGTTCTTTAGTTTAATTAGCTTCCACTTGTCCATTTTTGTTGTGTTACAATTATTTGGAGGGACTTAGCTAAAATTTATTTGCCAGGGCTGATGCCAAGAAAGGTATTTCCTAGGTTTTATTCTAAGCTTTTTATAGTTTGAGATATTACATTTACATATTTAATCTATCTTAATTTTTGTATATGGTGAAAGGTAAGGGTCTAGATTCATTCTTCTGCATATGGCTCCCTAGTTATCCCAGCACCATTTATTGAATAGGTATTCCTTTCCCCATTGCTTGTTTTGTCAACCCTGCTGACGATCAGACGGTTGTAGGTGTGTGGCTTTATTTCTGAGATTTCTGTTCTGTTCCATTGGTCTATGCATCTGTTTTCATACTAGTATCATGCTGTTTGGTTGATGTATCTTTATAGTGTCATGGAGTACAGGAGGCATGGCTTGGAAAGCCTCAGGAAACTTTCAATTATGGAGGAAGGTGAAAGGGAAAGAAGCGCATCTTTGCATGCTGACAGGAGAAAGAGAAGGACAGAGTGAAGAAGGAAATGCTACACACTTTCAAGCAACCGGATCTTGTGAAAACTCACTCTCATAAGAACCGCAAGGGGTAAATTCACCCCCAAGATCAAATCACCTCCCACCAGGTCCCTCCTCCAACACAATTCAACATGAGACTTTGATGCCAACACAGAGCCAAACCTTATCAGGGAGTGTGATGCCTCTGGCTTTTTTCTTTTTGCTTAGGATTGCTTTGGCTAGCTGGGCTTTTTTTGGTTCCATGTCAATTTAAAAATATTTTTTTCTAACTGTGAAGAATGACATTGGTAGTTTGACAGGGATAGTGTTAAATCTGTAAGTAGTTTTGGGCTCTAGGGCCTTTTTGACAATATTGATTCTCCTACTCCATGAGCATGGATTGTTTTCTGATTTATTTTTGTCATCTTTGATTTCTCTGAGCATTGTCTTGTAGTTCTCATTGTAGAGACTTTTCACCTCATTTGTTACATGTATTTGTAGCTATTTCATTTCCTTTGTAGCTATTATAAGCAGGATTTGACTCTTAGCCTTGATATGAATGGTGTATAGAAAGGCCACCAATTTCTGCACATTGATTTGTATTCTGAAACCTTGCTAAAATCTTTTATTAGTTCTAGTAGGCTTTTGGCAGAGTAGGGTTTTCTAAGTATAGAATCATGTGGTCAGCAAAAAGAGATAGTTTGACTTGTATTTTTCTATTTGGATGCCTTTTATTTCTTTTTCTTGCCTGATTGCTCTGGCTAGGACTTCCAGGAACATGTTGAGTAGGAGTGGTGAGAGTGAGCATTCTTGCCTTGTTCCAGCTTTCAAGGGGAATACTGCCGGATTTTGCCCACTCAGTATGATGTTGGCTACGGATTTGTCACAGATGGCCCTTGTTATTCTGAGGTGTGCTCCTCTGATACCTAGTCTGTTGAAGGTTTTTATCATAAAGGGGTTTGGGATTTTATTAATCTTTTGTTCTGCATCTATTGAGACAATCATGATTTTTAATACTATTTATTTGGTGAATCACATTAATTTGTGTATGTTGAACCAATCTTGTATCCTATGAATAAAGCCTAGTTGATTGTGGTGAATTAACTTTTTGATGAGCTGCTAGATGCAGTTTGCTAATATTCTGTTGAGAGTTTTTTCATTTAAGTTCATCAGGGATGTTGGCCTAAATTTTTCTTTCTTCACTGTGTCTCTGTCAGATTTAGGTATTAGACTGATGCTGGCTTCATAGAATAACTTAAGGAGGAATCCCTCCTCCTTGATTTTTTGGAATAGTTTCAGTAGGATTGGCACCAGTTCTTTGTACATCTGGTAGAATTCAGCTGTGAATCCATCTGGTCTAGGGCTTATTATGTTTCTAGGGTGTTTATTACTGCTTCAATTATAGAGCTCGATATTGGTCTATTCAGGATTTCAATCTCTTCCTGATTCAATCTTAAAAGATTGTGTTTTTCCAGGAATTTGTCCATTTCCTCTATATTTTGTAAATTGTGTGTATAAATTTGTTTATAGTATTCTCTAAGGAGCATTTTTATATCTGTGGGATAGGTTGTATTATCATTGTAATTTCTGATTGTACTTATTTGGATCTTTTCTTTTTTTTCTTTGTTACTCAAACTAGCAGTCTATCAATCTTGTTTTTTTTTTTTTTTCAACTTTTGGTTTCACCGATCTTTTGTATGGATTTTTGCATCTCAGTTTTCTTAAGTTTTTCTCTGTTTTTAGTTATTTATTTTCTTCCGCTAAGTTCTGGGTTTGTTTATTCTTTTTATGTCTAGTTCCTTTAGGTATAAAGTTAGATTGTCAATTTGAGATATTTCTAACTTCTTGATGAAGACATTTATGGCTATAAACTCTCCTCTTAACACTGCTATGGCTGCGTCCCAGAGATTTTGGTAACTCCTGTCCCTATTTTTGTCAATTTCAAATAATTTTTTAAAACTTTCCATCTTAATTTGTGCTCATCTAAGAATTATTTAGGAACACATTGTTTAATTTCCCTGTGTTTATGTGGTTGTGAGAGGTCTTTTTGATATTTACTTCTATTTGTATTGTACCATGGTCCAAACATACGCTTAGTTTGATTTCCATTTTTTTTTCTTGTTGAATGTTGCCTTATCACTGAGTAAGTGATTAATCCTAGAACATGATCCATATCTAATGCTATCAGTGGGGAGTTAAAATCTCCACTACTACTGTGTTGTTGTCTAAGTTTGTTCATAGGGAAAGAAGAACTTGTTTTTTAAAATACATGCTCCAATGTCGGGGGCATATATATTTAGGATAATTTAGTTTCTCCTCAGATTGCACCCATTAACATTATGTAATGCCCTTCATTGTCCTTTTTCATTTTTGTTGATCTAAAGTCTGTTTTATCTGATATAACAATAGTGACTCATGCTCTCTTATGTTTTCCATTGCATGCTTGTTTTTTTTTTTTGCCATCCTTTTACTTTGAGCCTGTTGGTGTTCTTACATGTGAGACTGGTCTCTTGAAGACAACAGATGATTTGGTCTTATGTTTTTATCTGGTCTATCTCTTACATGGGGCATTTCACCCTAACATTCAAGGTTAGTGTAGATATGTGAAAATTTGATCCTTTCATCATGTTAGCTTGTTATGTAAACTTGTTTATATCATTGCTTTATATTTATGCCCATGAGGTATGTGCTTAAGTATGTTTTTTGTGGTGGCCAATAATGATCTTTTGTTTCCATGTTTAGCACTCCCTTAAAGGCCTCTTGTAAGGCTGGTCTAGCTGAAAGGTATCACCTTAGCATTTACCTATCTGGAAAAGACTTTAATTCTTCTTCACTTATAAAGCTTAGTTTGGGAGGATATAAAACTCTTGCTTGAAATTTCTTTCCTTTAAGGAGATTAAAAATAGGCCACCAGTACCGTCTGGCTTGCAAGGCTTCTACTGAGAGGTCTGCTGCTAACCTGATGGGATTCCCTCTTTATGTGAATTCACCCTTCTCTCTAGATGCATTTAGGATTTTTTCTTTTACACTGACCTCCGTGAATCAGACTTGTGCCTTAGAGAAAAATAGTCATCTTAAATAGTGTCTAGCTGGGATTCTCTGTATCTCTTACATTTGCATGTCAATCTCTCTAGTGAGATTAGAGAGATTGTGGACTATGTTCCTGATGTTTTTGGATATTTGTTCCTGCCCAAATCTCAGGTTGAAATGTCATCCTCAATGTTGGAGGTAAGGCCAGGCAGGAAGGTGACTGGATCATGGGGGTAGATTTCTCATGAATGGGTTAGCACCATCTTTTTGGTGATGTCTTTGTAATGGTGAATGAGTTCCTGCAAGATCTGGTTGTTTAAAAGTATGCAGCACTTCCCTCTCTTTCTCTTCCTCCTGCTCCGGATGTGAGATGCCTACTCCCCCTACACCTTTCACCACAATGGGGAGCTTCCTGAGGTCTCCCCAGAAGCAGATGCCTGTGTTATGCTTTGCATACAGCCTGTAGAACTATGAGCCAATTAAACCTCCTTTCTTTATAAAAGAATGACCTAATTACCATCATCAAATATATATTCTAAGTTGCACATTCTCTCTCCTTCTTTTAGGAATGCCAATGAGTCAAAGATTTGGTATCTTTACATAATGCCTTACTTCTCAGAGGTTTTGCTCATTTTGTAAAATTCTTTTTTCTTTCTCGTCTGAGTTAATTTGAAGAACCAGCCTTCGAACTCTTGAGATTCTTTCCTCAGTTCTATCCGTATTAATATTTTTGATTGTATTATGATATTCTTGTAGTGAGATTTTTGGCTGTAAAAGTTTAGTTTGGTTCTTTCTTAGAATGGCTATTGCATCTTTTAGCTCTTGGCTTATTTTACTGAACTCTTTGGATTTGGTTTCAACTTTATCCTCAATTTTGATGAATTTCCTTGCCAATCAAATTCAGAATGCTGTCTGCCACTTCAGTCATTTTAAAGTGGTTAATAACTATTGTTGGTGAGCTACTGAATTCATCTGGAGGTAAGGGAAAACCCTGTTTTTTTGAATTACCAGAGTTCTTGCAATGATTCTCATCTGGGTGGTTGGGGTTCCTTTAATTTCGGTGTAAGCGAGTATAAGCAGTTGGCTTGGTTCTGGTGCTTTCATAGGGTCAGGTCTCTGTACAGGACCCTTAAGTGTGGATGAATTCTCGTAGCTGGGTTCACAGGTATATAAATTAGTGGCAATCTTTATGGCATTGTCTTTTGGGCTACAATCCAGTAGATCGCATTTCAGAGTAATGGTTGGAAACTGTTAATACCCACACTCACAGCTCTTTTGTATTTTCTCACATTCAAAGTGTGCTCTGTGGTTGAGGTGGGGTATAGCCTCCTCACCAGGTTCATTCCTGAGACTTTGGGAGCCACTTCTGATCATTGAAACTGTATCCACATTACATCTGTTAGATGTTCTGGGCTGAGGGGCTCCCTCAGGCAGAGGCTGCAGTAGGGAGGTATGCCACACCCTTTCTGAACTGTCCTTGGAGAGGACGGCATGCCCCACTCCTGCCTTGGCCCAGGAACATACATCTTGCCCTTCTCAGTGCTCTAAGAGTTACGGTTCCCCACTGCTCCTCTGTTAGCCACAGATCTCCATATTCCCCAGCTGAGCACCACAGCCCTTGGGAGACCAGAACATCCCACAACTTAGGGTTTATTTCCAATTGCACGGGGGGATTATACCTGCTCCCAGGTCACCAGGAAAGTACTCAGGTACAGAAATGCACTCAGTATGGTATGCAAAGGCTGCACTGTGCACCTGCTCCTGCAGGGTGACTGGCCATGGGAAGGTCAGGTGGGCAGAGGACCTTGCATCTTCCCATTGGAACAGATGCATCCCAGGTCCAATGGGGAGCTAGCCCTGCTGTCTCCTTGCTCAGAGGTCAGTTAAAGCTTCCAGCTCCTGGAAAGGGATAAGGAGCCCTGGGGGATGGATATACATGGCCGTTCTCTGACAAAGCTGCCCAGCTCACAAAAGCTTCCCAGTTCTATGTCATCTGAAGGCCTGTCTCTTGTCTGTTTCTGTGAACAGGTAGATCCCTATGCCTGCTCACACAATCATGGGGGATGCAGAGGCTCCTGTAGCTAGGATCTAAGAGTTCGCAGTGAGAGTGAGCCACCCTTCAGTTCCCTTACTCATCTTTTTCCTATTAGCCATCCAGGGCCAGAAACTACTCCTAGTACTCCTAGTACCCCATTCAGGGGTCCAAACTTCCTTCCTCTTTAGCTTCAGCTTCAGCTTCAGTATTGCTTGTACATCCACTCTAGGAATTTTCTATCTGAAAATATACCCAAGTTATGATGGTTTACTCAATAATTTGGTCTCTTTTGTGGGAACAGCACTTCCTGGTTCTATCTAGTAGGCCACCTTGTCCCAGCTCCCTAGGCACATTATTTTCAAACTGCAGAAAACCAAAGATGAAGGAAAAGCCCTAAAAACACCAGAGGATAAAAACACTTTACCTTTAGAGGAACAAAAAAAATAATTATATATGATTTTGCCTTAGAAATAATACATGTAAGAAGAGAGTGGAAAAGATTTTTAACGTGCCGAGACAAAAACCCCACTGACCTACAATTCTGTATCCTGAAAAATTATCCTTCAAAACTGAAGATGTAGTTATGTCCTTTTTGCTGCTACCTGTGGTATTGAGCATTTTATGATACCATTTTCTCTCCTTTCTTAGCAAATCAGTTATGCTTTTTTTATTTTTTAGAGATTGCCCTAGAGTGTGTAGTGCATATTTACAATTATATATTATATATACATAAGCATAATCATTATGGATTGGGTTTTTTGGTCCTCTCCAAAATTCCCAAGTTGAAACCTGATCCCCTAACCTCCAGTGTGTTAGTACTGAAAGGTGGGGTATTTAAACTGAAGATATAGTAAGACTTTCCCAGGAAAACAAAAATTAAGCAATTTCTTGCCCATAGAACTGCCATGTAAGAAATGTTAAAAGAAGTTCCTTAGAAAGAAGGAAAATAATATAGTTCAGAACTCAGATTTACATAAAGAATATTAACAGAAGAATGAGTGAAGATGAAATAGAAATTTTTGTTTTTCTTATTCTTAATTGATTGGACAACAGTTTCTTTAAAATTTATAACAGCAATGTATTTGATTACTGTTCTAGTTCATTTTCTCCTGCTATAACAGAACACCAAAGACTACATAACTTATAATGAACAGATTTTATTTCTCACAGTTCTGGATGCTCTAAAGTCTAAGGCCAAGGCACCAGCATCTGGCAAGGCCCTTCTTTCTCCAACTTTTGGAGGGAAGGAACACTGTGTCCTCACATGACATAAGGGAGAAGGGCAAGAGAGGAAGTATATGCCCTGTTTCACCTTAAGCCTTTTTATAAGAGTCCTAATCTCATCTCTGGGGACTCTGCCTTTATTACTTAATTACCTCTTAAAGATCCTACCTTTCAATACTATCACACTAGAGATTAGGAGATTAGGTTTCAACCTACGAATTTTGGAGAGGATACAAAAATCTAAACCATAATGATTATGTGTGCTTATGTATATATAATATGTAATTGTAAATATACACTACAAACTCTAGGGCAACCACTAAAATATTTAAAAAGAAGCATAACTGATTTGCTAAAAAAGAGAGAAAATGGTATCACAAAATGCTCAGTTAATACCACATATAGCAGAGAAAAGGATAAAAAACACAGAAAAAGAACTGTTGCAAGTAAATATTAATCTAAATATCTAAATGTTAATCATACTTTGAATGTCAATGGTCTAAATGATCTAGTGTAAAAAGAAAGATTGTCAGAATGAATTAAAATCAAGACCTAACCATATCTTGACTACAAGAAAGCCATTTTAAATATAAAGACATGCATAGATTATAAGTAAATGGATGGAGAAAGATATGCCATGCTCACACACACACACACACATGCACACACGCACACATACACATATTCAAGTAGTGTTATCAGAGATAAAGAGAAGCATTACATTACAATAAAGCAGTCAATGCTACAAGATTTTTTTCTTCTTTGAAACAGAGTCTTGTTCTGTTGCCCAGGCTGGAGTGCAGTGGCATGATCTTGGCTCACTGCAATCTCCACCTCACAGGTTCAAGTGATTCTCCTGCCTCAGCCTCCCAAGTAGCTGGGACCACAGGTGTGTGCCACCATGCCTGGCTAATTGTTGTATTTTTAGTAGGGATGGGGTTTCACTATGTTGGCCAGGCTAATCTCGAACTCTTGACCTCGTGATATGCCTGCCTCATCCTCCCAAAGTACTGGGATTACAGGCGTGAGCCAATATGCCCACCATGGCATAAGAATTCTTAATGTGACAACAGAGAGTCAAACTACATAAAGCAAAATCTCATACAGCTGCAAGAAGGAAAAGGTGAACTCACTATTACAGTTGGAGACTTCAATACCCTCTAACAATAAAGAAATCCAGCAGGCAGAGGCAGCAAGGATATATTTGAATTCAACAATACCATCAATCAGCTGGATATAATCAACTTCTATAGCTTAGTCATGCAGCAACAGCAGAAAACACATTTTTCTCAAGTTCACATAGAACATTTACCAAGGTAGACCACATTATGGACCATAAAATATACCTTAATACATTTAAAAAATAAAAATCACATACGTTCTTCTCTCAGACCAAAATAGAATGAAACTAGAAATTAATGAGAAACATAAATGATAATCCCCAAATACAGGAAGAATAAACAACATACTTCCAAATAACAAATGAATTAAAGAAGAAATCTCCAGACACATTTAAAAATATTTTGAACTAAACAAAAATGTAAAATACAAACCAAAATCTGTGGAATGTACAAAAGCAAAGGTTAGAGGGAAATTTATAGCATTGACTGCACATATTAGAAAAGAAGAAAAATCTGAAATCAACAATCTAAGTTTCTACCTTCAAGAAAAGGAAACTCAAATAAAATCTAAAGTAAGCAGAAGAAAAGCAATAATAAAAATTAGAGCAGAAATTAATGAAATTAAAAACCTGAAATCAATAGGGTAAAGCAATGAAACCCAAAGCTGTTTCTTTGAAAAGACCAATAAAATTAGCCTCTTCTCATGCCTAATAAGCAAAAAGACAAAAAATGTAAATTACTCACATCAGAAATGAAACAGAGAACAATACTACAGATGTCATAAATATTAAAAGGATAATAAAGGAACAGTATAAACAACTCTATGTTCTCAAGTTTGATCATCTAAATGAAGTGAATCAATTCCCTGAAAGGTACAATTTGCCAAAAATTCCACAAAAATAATACACAATCTGAATTAACTTCATCTATTAAAAATTTGAGTTCCTAATTTTAAAATTTCTAAAACACAAAACATCAAGCCCAGGTGTATTCACTGGTGAATTCTACCACACATTTAAGAAAGAAATTATTCCAATTTTCTATGCTCTCTTTTAGAGAACAGAAGCAGAGGGAATACATCCCAACTCATTGATGAGGCAAGGATAACCTTAATACTAAAACCAAGACAGGGTATTAAAAGGAAGGAAAACTACAAACCAATCTCTCTCATTAACATAGACGTAAAAATCCTCAAAAAAACTGGCGAATCAAATCCAACAGTGTATTTTAAAAAAGTACACACCATCACCAAGTAAGATTTATCCCAGATATTCAAGACTGAATAAACATTTAAATATCAATCACTGTGCTGGACTTCTGCCAAGATGGCCGAATAGGAACAGCTCTGGAGTGTAAGTCCCAGAAGGAAAGTGATCTCTGCATTTCCAACCGAGGTACCAGGTTCATCTCAATTTGACTACTTGGACAGTGGGTGTAGCCCAAAGAGGGCAAAATGAGGCAGGGTGGGGCGTTGCCACACCTGAGAAGTGCAAGGGGCCTGGAGGACCCCTCTACTACTCAAGGGAGGCAATCGGAGACTTTTCTGGAACTGTGGCACTATGGCTCAGATACTGCACTTTTTCCATGGTCTTTACAGCCCACACACCAGGAGATTCCCACCGGTGCTGACAACACCAGCGCTGTGAGTTTCCAGCACAAAACTGGGTGGCTGTTTTAGCTGGTGCCTGGAACACTTGCGAGACAGAACTGGCCATTCCCCTGAAAAAAAGGGGACAGAGGCAAGGAGCCAAGTAATCTGGCTCAGTGGGTCCCACCTACAAACACCAGCAAACTGAAACCCACTGGCTTGAGATTTGTGCAGCCAGCCCAGCACAGCAGTTTGAGCTCGACCTGGGACTGCGGAGCTTGGTGTTGGGAGGGGTGCCCTCCATTACCAAGACAGTTCTAACCTTGCCAGTGTAAACAAAATCGCAAGGAAGTTTATATGGCAGCTGGGAGGGGCCTGTGGCAGCTCAGCAAAGCCTCTGTAGGCAGACTGTGACTAGAATCCCCACTTGCTGGTCAGGGCATCTCCGAAAAATGGCAAAAGCCCATCAGGGACTTATAAATAAAGCTCCACCTTTCTGGGAGAGAATACCTGGGAAAAGGGGCAGTTGTGAGTTCCACTTCAGCAGACTTAAGCATCCCTGCCCAGCAGCTCTGAAGGGAGCGATGGAGGCTCCCAGCACAGCACTTGAGCTCTGATAATAGACAGACTGCCTCCTCAAGTGGCTCCTTGACCCCTGTATATCCAAAAAGACACAACTCTTCTGGGATGAAACTACCAGAGGGAGGAACAGGCAGCAATCCTTGCTGTTCTGCAGCCCCTGTGGGTGATTCCCAGGCAAGCAGGGTCTGGAGTGGACCCCCAGTAGTCCTGCACCAAAGGGCTCTGACTTTTAGAAGGAAAACTAGAAAACAGAAATAAATAGCTTCAATATCAACACAAAGGACTTCCACTCAGAGACCCCATCCAAAAGTCACCAACTTCAAAGACCAAAGGTAGATAAATCCATGAAGATGGGAAGAAACTAGCAAAAAAAAAAAAAAGGAAAAAAGGATGCAATCACCAGAAACCAGAACCCCTCTCCTCCTCCAAGTGAACACAACTTCTCATCAGCAAGGGAACACAACTTCTCATCAGCAAGGAAACACAACTTCTCATCAGCAAGGGAACAAAACTGGATGGGGCATGAGCTTGATAAATTGAAAGAAGCAGGCTTCAGAAGGTGGGTAATAACAAACTTCTCTGAGCTAAAGGAGCATGTTCTAACAATGCAAAGAAAATAAGGACCTTGAAAAAAAGGTTACATAAAATGCTAACTAGAATATCCAGCTTAGAGAAGAACATAAATGACTTAATGGAACTGAAAAACACAGCATGAGAACTTTGCGAAGCATATACAAGTTTTAACAGCTGAATTGATCCAGCAGAAGAAAGGATATCAGAAGTCGAAGATCAACTCAATGAAATAAAATGAGAAGGCAAGATTAGAGAAAAAAGAATAAAAAGAAATGAACAAAGCCTCCAAGAAATATGGGATTATGTGAAAAGACCTAATCTAGGTATAATCGGTGTACCTGAATGTGATGGAGAGAATGAATTCAAGCTGGAAAACACTCTCCAGGATATTATCCAGCAGAACTTCCCCAACCTAGCAAGGCAGGCCAACATTCAAATACAGGAAATATAGAGACCACCACAAAGATACTCCTCAAGAAGAGCAATCCCAAGGCACATAATCATCAGATTCACCAGGGTTGAAATGAAGGAAAAAATGCTAAGGGCAGCCAGAGAGAAAGGTCGGATTACCCACAAAGGGAAGCCCATCAGATTCACAGTGGATCTCTCCTCAGAAGCCCTACAACCAGAAGAGAGTGGCGGCCAATATTCAACATCCTTAAATAAAAAACTTTCAACCTAGAATTTCATATCCAGCCAAATAAGCTTCATAAATGAAGGAGAAATAAAATCCTTTACAGACGAGCAGTTGTTAAGAGATTTTGTCACCACCAGGCCTGCCTTACAAGAGCTCTTGAAGGAAGCACTAAACATGGAAAGGAACAACCAGTACCAATCACTGCAAAAACATACCAGATGGTAATGACTACTGCCATAATGAAGAAACTGCATCTACTAATGGGCAAAAGAAACCAGCAAATTCACACATAACAATATTAAACCTAAATGTAAACAGGCTAAATGCCACATTCAAAAGACACAGACTGGCAAATTGGATAAAGAGTCAAGATCCATCAGTGTGCTGTATTCAGGAGACCCATCTCACGTGCAAAGACACACATGAAGTCAAAATAAAGGGATGGAGGAAAATTTACCAAGCAAGTGGAGAGCAAAGAACAGCAGGGATTGCAATACTAGTTTCTGATAAAATGGACTTTAAACCAACTAAGATTAAAAGAGACAAAAAAGGGCATTACATAATGGTAAAGGGATCAATGCAACAAAAAGCTAACTATTGTAAAAATATATGCACTCAATACTGGAGTACCCAGATATATAAAGCAAGTTCTTAACAACCTACAAAGAGACTTAGACTCCCACACAATAATACTGGGAGACTTTAACACATCCACTGTCAATATTAGACAGATCAACAAGACAGTAAATTAACAATGATATCCAGGACTTAAACTCAGATCTGGACCAAGTGGACCTAATACACATCTACGGAACCCTCCATCCCAAATTGACAGAATATACATTGCTCTCAGCCCCACAATGCACTAATTCTAAAATTGATCACATAATTAGAAGTAAAACAGTTCTCAGCAAATGCAAAGAATGGAAATCATAACAACCAGATTCTCAGATCACAGCACAATCAAATTAGAACTCAGAATTAAGAAACTCCCTCAAAACCTGACAACTGCATAGAAACTGAACAACCTACTCCTAAATGACTACTGAATAAATAATGAAATGAAGGCAGAAATAAAGATTTTCTTCCAAACTAATGAAAACAAAGACAAAACGTACCAGATTCTCTGGGACACATTTAGAGCAGTGTCTACAGAGAAATTTAAAGCACTAAATGCCCACATGAGAAGTGAGGAAAGATCTAAAATTGACACCCAATCATCAAATTTAAAAGAACGAAAGGAACAACATCAAATTCAAAAGCTAGCAGAAGACAAGACATAACTAAGATCAGTGCAGAACTGAAGGAGACAGAAACACAAAAAACCCTTCAAAAATAAATCAATAAATCAGGGAGGTGGTTGTTTCAAAAGATCAATAAAATAGACTGCTAGCCAGACTAATAAAAAAGAAGAAAGAGAAGAATTGACTAGACGCAATAAAAAATGATAAAGGGGATATCATCACTGATTCCACAGAAATACAAACTACCATCAGAGATGACTACAAATACCTCTATGTTCATAAACCAGTAAATCCAGAAGAAATGAATAAATTCCTGGACACTCACACCCTCCCAAGACTAAACCAGGAAGAAGTTGAATCCCTGTAGACCAGTAACAAAGTCTGAACTTGAGGCAGCAATTTATAGCCTACCAACCAAAAAAAGTCCAGGACCACACAGGTTCACAGCCAAATTCTAGCAGATGTACAATGAGGAGCTGGTACCATTCCTTCTGAAACTATTTCAAGCAATACAAAAAGAGGGAATCCTCCCTAACTCATTTAATAAGACCAACATCATCCTGATACCAAAACCTGGCAGAGACAGAACTAAAAAAGAATATTTCAGGTCAATATACATGAAGAACATAGATGCAAAAATTATCAATAAAATACTGGCAAACTGAATCCAATGGCATATCAAAACCTTATCCATCATGATGAATTTGGCTTCATCCCTGGAATGCAAGGCTGGTTCAACATATGCAAATCTATAAACATAATCCATCACATAAACATAACCAAAGAAAAAAACTACATGATTATCAATAGATGCAGAGATGCCTTACACAAAATTCAACAGCCCTTTATGCTAAAAACTCTCAATAAACTAGGTGTCGATGGAATGTATCTAAAAATAATAAAAGCTATTTATGACAAACTACAGCCAATATCATACTGAATAGGTAAAAACTGGAAGCACTCCCTTTGAAATCTGGCACTAGACAAGGATACCCTCTATCACCACTCCTATTCAACAGTATTGGAAGTTCTAGCCAGAGCAGTCCGGCAAAAAGACAACAAAACAAAACAAAAACCCTCAAAAAAAAAAAAAAGAAAGAAAGAAAGCATATTCAATTAGGATGAGGAAGTCAAATTGTCTCTATTTGCGGATGATGTGATTGTTTATTTAGAAGACCCCATCAACTCAGCCCAAAATCTCCTTAAGATAATAGGCAACTTCAGCAAAGTCTCAGGATAAAAAAATTACAAGCATTTCTATACAACAATAACAGACAAACAGAGAGCCAAATTATGAGTCAACTCCCATTCCCAATTGTTACAAAGAGTATAAAATACCTAGGAATACAACTAACAAGGGACGTGAAGGACAACTTCAAGGAGAACTTCAAACCACTGTTCAAGGAAATAAGACACAGAAAGATGGAAAAACATTCCATGCTCACAGTTAGGAAGAATCAATATCATGAAAATGGTCATACTGCCCAAAGTAATTTATAAATTCAATGCTATGCCCATCAAGCTACAATTGACCTTCTTCACATAACTGGAAAAATCCACCTTAAACTTCATATGGAACCAAAAGAGAGTCCACATAGCCAAGACAATCCTAAGCAAAAAGAACAAAGCTGGAGGCATCATGCTACTTGACTTCAAACTATACTGCTAGGCTACAATAATCAAAATAGCAAGGCACTGGTACCAAAACTGACTTATAGACCAATGGAACAGAACAGAGGACTTAGAAGCAACACTACACATCTACAACAATCTGATCTTTGACAAACTTGACAAAAACAAGCAAGGGGGAAAGATTCCCTGTTTAATAAATGGTGTTGGGAAAACTGGCTAGCTACAGTAGAAAGCTGAAATTGACCCTTTCCTTACACATTATACAAAAATTAACTCCAGATAGACTTAAGATTTAAACATAAGACCTAACACCATAAAAACCCTAGAAGAAAACCTAGGCAATACCATTCAGGACATAGGAATTGGCAAGGACTTCATAACTAAAACACCAAAAGTAATGATAACAAAAGCCAAAATAGACAAATGGGATTGAATTAAACTAAAGAGCTTCTGTACAGCAAAAGAAACAAACACTAGAGAGAACCAACAATGAACAAAATGGGAAAAAAATTTGCCATCTACCCATCTGACAAAGGGCTAATATCCAGAATCTACAAAGAATTAAAACAGATTTACAAGAAAAAAAACAAACAAACCCATTCAAAAGTGGGCAAAGGACATGAACAGACATTTTTCAAAGTAAGCCTTTTTTTTTTTAATTTTTATTGCATTTTAGGTTTGGGGGTACATGTGCAGAACATGCAAGATAGTTGCATAGGTACACAAAGTGGCAGTGTGTTTTGCTGCCTTCTGCCCCCTCACGAGGAGAAATCTGAATCTTCTCCAATGACTTAATGATTAGAGGAACACAAGGATGTCTTCTCTCACCACTACTTTTGAGCATTATGTTCAAGTACTAGCTAATGTAAGAATACAAGGAAACAGAAAGCAGACAGACAGGAAAGGAAAATAAAACTGTTTTTGTTTGCAGATGACATTATTGTTTATGAAGAAAATCTTTAAAAATTGATGAAACAAAAACACTTACACAATTATGGCAAAGTTGTAGGATATAAGATTCATATACAAAAGTCAACTGCTTTCCTATATACCAGCAATGAACAAGGGAATTTCTAGATTTAAAACACTATGCCATTTACATCCCTTGCATCCCCAAAATAAAATAGTTAATTATTAATATAATAAAATATATATAAGATATATATGAGGAAAACATTGAAACTCTGATTAATGAAATTGAGAAAGAACTAAATAAATGGAGAGTTATTCCATGTTCACAGTTAGGAAGGCTCCGTATTTTTGAGATGTCAGTTACTCCCCAATTGATATACAGATTCAATGCAATCCTAATCAATATCCCAGCAAGTTATTTTGTTGATATCAGCAAAATGATTGTCATGTTTTTATGGAGAGGTAAAAACCCAGAATTGCTGATGCAAAATTGAAGCAGAAGGATGGAGTCTGAGAACTGACAGTACATGACTTCAGAACTTAATATTAAGCTAGAGAAACCAACCATAATGTCATATTGGCTAAAGAATAAAGAAATAGATCAATAGAAGAGAACTGAGAGCCCAAAAATAGTCCCAAAACAAAGACAGGCAACTGACAGTCCTTCAGTGAACTGTGCTAGGACTGGACAGCCACGTGCAAAACAACGAACTAGACGAAGACCATACATACTTTACAAAAATCAACACAAAAATGGATCGTAGACCTAAATGAAAAAAAAAGAAAAACTATGAAACTCTTAAAAGGTAACATCAAAGAAAATATAAAAGACTTCAGGTATGGTAATAACGTTTTGAATAAAATACAAGTCATAAATCATGAGATAAAAATTGGTAAGCTACAATAAAAAAAAACTTCTGGTTTGTTAAATACAGTGAAAAGAGAATAAGAAGACAAGCCACAGGCTGGGAGAAAATATTTGCAGAAAGACAAATGTTATAAAGGACTATTATATAGTCCCTTTAGTACTATTATATATGTCTTTATCATGAGTCTTTTTGCAAATATTTTTATATCAAAATAATATATTTATAAATTTTTATCATCTATTTTGATATATTGTTTATATGTATCAAAAATATCAAAAACTTGAAAACTCAATAATAAGAAAACAATCTGATTTAAATAAATAAACCAAAGGCTGCAACACACATCTGACCAAAGAAGATATACAGGTGACAAATAAGCATATGAAAATATATACCACTTCCTGTGTCATCAGGCGAATACAGATGGAAACAATGAGATAGTAATACACACCTCTTCGAATGGCCAAAATCTGGAACACTGACAACACCACATGCTGACAAGAATGTGGAACACCAGGTACTGTCAGTCTTTGCTGGCGGGAATACAAAAGATGCTGCAACTTTGAAAAACAGAAGTTTCTTACCAAACTGAACAGATTCTTACCATATGAGCTAGCAATTACTCTCCTTGGTATTTACTCAGAGTTGAAAACTTATGTCCACACATAAGTTTGTGGACTAAACTGGTATGCAGGTGTTTACAGCGGTTTTATTCATGATTACCAAACCCTGGAAATGATCAAAATGTCCTTTAGTAGGTAAATGGAGGAACTGTGGTATATTCAGACCATGGAAAGTTATTCGGTGTTAAAAAGAAATTGGTTATCAAGCCGTCAAAAGTCACGGAGGAAACTTAAATGCATATAATTAAGTGAAAGAAGACAATGTGAAAAAGATACATACTTATTATTCCAATTATAAGACATTCAGGAAAAGCCATAGCTATGAGGACAGTAAAAAGATCAGTGGTTGGCAGGAGCTGGGGGTGGGGGTTTTGTGGGATGAATAGGCAGAGCACAGAGTATTTTTAGGGGAGTGAAACTATTCTATGTTCTACTCTACTGGTGGATATATGTCATTATATGTTTCTTCGAACCCATAGAGTATACAATGTAAACCCTAATATAAACCATGGACTCTGAGTGATAATGACGTGTCAATGTAGGCTTATTAATTCTAACAAATGTACCACTCAGAAGGGGGATGTAGATAAGAAGGGAGACTATGCATGTGTGGGGGCAACGGTTATATGGAAAATCTCTGTACATTCCTCCTAATTTTGCTGTGAGCTTTAACTCTTCTAAAAACAAAGTCTTTAAATAAATAAAAAGAAATAAAGGAAAAAAAAGAGGGAAGGAGGAAGGGAGGGAGGGAGGGAGGGAGGGAAGGAAGGAAGGAAGGAAGGAAGGAAGGAAGGTAGGTAGGTAGGTAGGAAGGAACTGTGTCCCATTTTATCATAAAAATGTAGGGCAAGTAGATGCTTTTATAGCAGAGAAGGACTTTGGGCTCGTGAATTACAGGCTCCATTATGGTTGGCTCAGTAAAGATCCCTTGCAAGAAGGAAAATATTTGAATCTTGGTACTCCTTGTGAAGTGACAGACAGTGGGAGAACAAATTCCAAAAGATGTATATTTCCTTTTAGTAAAACAATCAACAATTTCCAAAATATTTGTAAACATCTGACTCTCATCTGTAGCATAAGCCTACTACCACCCACTTAGGGATTAGAAGCAAAAGTGTTTACTGTGCACTGAGCATGGCATCTGGAATATATGATCGAAGGGACTTAATAAATGTGGATTACTGCCCCCTTCTCTTTATTTCTCAGAAAAGTAAGTGAACACTACACCAACTTTTGAGGAGCAGGATTCTGACGCTGTATCTTAATACCTGATGATATATTTCCCTCAAACACTGAAGAAGGGCAGGATGAAACCAGTTATTTGAATCTGAAAGGCAAAATCAGATCCCTCTGGTTTTTTTAAAGTTGGGATGTGGAGTCTGATGCTTCTGGGCTGCTCTTATCTGGCATCATGATGACCTGTTATGAGTGTGCTTTAGTGACCTTGAAAAAGGGTAACATCAAAATGTAATTTACTGTACAAAACGGCATCAAACAGTGCATCTTTCAAACATGCTCCGGAATGCTGATCATGACGGTGTCACAGAGATTAACAGTGAATTACAAAGTAAGTACATGATAGCTTAGCAGTTCATTTTTAAATGAAAATGGGCAGGGGAGAGAATGAAAGTGTAACAGGCATCTTCTTTCTTATTGCCAAATCTTAAATGAAATAAGAGGGATACTCACAAGTAGATTAGGAGCACAGCCCAGAAACTGTTCAGGACAACATGCTTTTTAAGGGGCAAAGGTCGCGTCACTTTCTCCACTTTGGCGTCTATTACACTCATAAAGGAAAAGGTAAGTGTGTTTTTAGTTAATAGAGTAGCCACAAAAACAATATAGAGAAATAGTAAACACACAGTGCAGATGTTACTTGAAGGAAATACTATCAAGGACAAGACACTTTCAAAAAAAGAGAAGACTTTAGAAACAATTTTGCTCGACTGTATTTTTATCGATGAGGAAATGAAGTCCTCAATGTGAATGACATAGGGTAGTTTTTTGTTTTGTTTTACAGGCTAGAAGTGAACTCAGGCTAAGATGTCAGATTTAAGTGTTTTTCTTCCTTTTTACATCCTATTGCATCTAAGAGTGCAAATCAAAAGGATTTAAGTGTAGCTACAATTTCCATTCTATAATAGGGCCTGTAGAAGGCCAGGTGGACTTTACAAATTAAGTGAAAGGTAATTTTCAGCAATGAAAAGGTTTTTATTCCAAACTGTCTCTATTTAATAATCTGTAATTCTGCTCACACTGAAAAGAATGTCAGAAGAGAATTAGAGATGGGTTTTTCACGTGGGGTTTAAGTGGATGTGGTTTGATAGAAAACAATGATTTTATTTTCTAATTAAGTTTATACAATTTGGCAACCATATTCATTTCCCAAAAAAAAATTTCCTGTGGATTCTACAAACTGGAAGTCAGAAATAATAACGCTCAGAAGTCTCTCCTTCCTTTCCCAACTTGTTTAAATTTGTCTTCTTGACATGAAAATCCAAGCAAAGCTTTGCCCAAGACTGTAAAAGCTTTATATGAGGTTGCAGGGAAAAACAAGGCAAAACGATCCTGGCTGTTCAGTAAAAGTCTTTATGCCTGATGATGAATGGACTGCATGTATACAGTAGAAGATAAAAATGATCTCCGTTGGCCCTTTCCCAGCTATAGATGCCACAACTTTGACCTTGAGCATTTTATTCCAGCCCCACTTTGCCGAAATGCTCCAAGGCAAAATATTCTGTGTCACTCTGCCTCAGTGTGGTAAGAGGCTCCCAGGCCTGGGAACGCACTCATATTTGGTGATGTCTTCCTGCACCACTAAAGCAATCAGATGGATCCGGATTGAAAAGACAATAAGGGCTGAACAAAAGCTAGGAGGGCAAACAGATGGATAATAATCCCCTCTTCTATCATTCGTGTCTACAGAGAATTACTCAGCAAAGTTGAACTCTCTGGTGAACAAAGCCCAAGAAAACTTTATGCAATGGAAATGATGGGATTCTTCCTTTCTGTTTGCTTCTGTGCTCTGAAAGAAATGGTAAAATGATATTGCTATTCACAATAGTAGAAAAAAAAGGATCTACGATGTTTGTCACAGTCAGTGGTGTGATACCACAGAGTAAGAACTTATTCAGCCAAGCTCCCTTTATCATGAATCAAGATGTATATGGGAGATCTGTCGACACCTCTGTCAGTTCCCAGGGCCTCTGATCTGGGGTAGACAGCGCTTGGGGAAAGAAACAGAACATCTGCTATTCTGAGTTGACTCTGTAAATCAAGAGCCAAGTGGATAATAACCTCTCATTCAGTCAGTTTTGAAATACTTCAGTAAACTATGATTTGGAAATCTGTAGTAACAGACTTGGGGAAAGGAAGTCCCCCATACGTAAGGATGTGGAGGCTAGAAAGTGGGGAGGTATTTACTAACATGAGAAGTTCATTGGTTACTTTCATATTTTATATGCCTTCCCAGATCCCGTCATCCCAACTGCATGGCTCACAAATGGTGTTAAAGGCACTGTGGGTACCAGCGTCAGTACCTCCAGTGAGGCATAAATCCAGCACTGCTTACCACTGCAGAGGCATCCCTAACCAAATGCTACTGCAGCCTTGATGAGTGTACATTTTGTGGCTTTTTTTCCCCTGAAACACAGAAGGAAATACCTTTTTTTTTTTTTTTTTTGAGACGGAGTTTCGCTCCTGTTACCCAGGCTGGAGTGCAATGGCCCGATCTCGGCTCACCGCAACCTCCGCCTCCTGGGTTCAGGCACTTCTCCTGCCTCAGCCTCCCGAGTAGCTGGGATTACAGGCACGCGCCACCGGGCCCAGCTAATTTTTTGTATCTTTAGTAGAGACGGGGTTTCACTATGTTGACCAGGATGGTCTCGATCTGTTGACCTCGTGATCCACCCGCCTCGGCCTCCCAAAGTGCTGGGATTACAGGCTTGAGCCACCGCGCCCGGCCCAGGA
>CM052651.1:8746631-8760058 GCA_028533165.1 Leontopithecus rosalia
CGCCACCGGGCCCAGCTAATTTTTTGTATCTTTAGTAGAGACGGGGTTTCACTATGTTGACCAGGATGGTCTCGATCTGTTGACCTCGTGATCCACCCGCCTCGGCCTCCCAAAGTGCTGGGATTACAGGCTTGAGCCACCGCGCCCGGCCCAGGAAATATCTTTTAAGCTTAGGTTCTGAGTTATCATGGGCTGTGTTCCTACTGAGGGAGAGTGAGCCATAAGCCGCTTGTGAGAGATACCTATCAACCATATGATCTGGAAGAAATTCTTTCAAACCAAATGAGTAATATCACTACCTTTGCTTTGGGGCTGCTGTTCAACACAGGTTTTAAAAGGGGAACTGGGATAATGTCCTATTTTATCCCATGTTTGAAAAAAATAAATCTATTTCTTATCAAGGATTTTATTAAAAACAACAGCAGCTACTACTTCTTGAGTCTTTGAGTGATTAACGATACATACAGATTGAGTATTTCTTATCTGAAATGCTTGGGACTAGAAGTGTTTTGGATTTGTACTTTTTTTTTCAGATTTTGGAATATTTGCAGATACATATTTTGGGGAAAGGACACATGTCTAAATGAAAAATTCCTTTTTGGTTTTGTACTTTCTACACAGCCAGAAGACAATTTTATACAATACTTATATTAATTTTGTGCCTGAAACCAAGTTGTATTGAGTACTTATGTGTAGAATTTTCTACTGTGGTATCATGTCAGCACTTAAGCAATACTGGATTTGGGAACATTTTTGGTATCAGATTTTTGGATTCTCACTCTGTATATATATGTAAAGTTTATGTGTACACACACACACACAGAGAGAGATTAAGTGACTTGTTTAAAATAGTGGAAGTAGTGAACTTTGGGCCTCAGGACTGTTTGATTCCAGATCTAAAGGTCTTTGTACTAAAACCAAGCTATCTTACATTTGGTACTGATTTGTAATTGATTCTACATTGCCTTCGACTCTTACCTTTCCATTTCCTTAACCATATTGTAAGTTCCTCAAAGGCAGAAGCCATATCTATATTTGTCTCTCCCATAGAGTCAGAATCTAGCAAGCAGTACCATCACCAGACTTCCCTGTGATGAAAGCCTGCTCCATACATAGAGTGATTATTTGTCAGTATTATGAGACCTCAAGCTTCCACTGGGTTTGAAAGATAAGGTAGAAATAGTCACTCAGATTACTGAGGTCCTTGCATGCCATATGGGGCTGAGAAAGCAGCTCATTGCATGTCCATATGTGCCCTACATTTTCCAGCCCTCAGCTGTATTTGGGACACGACAGTGCTGAGGAATGGACTGTGAGCAGAAATGACGTCTGTCACATCTAGGACATGCCAACTAAGAATCGATTTCCCTTCTCCATTCATCTCTTCCCACACAGGGTGACATGAGATCACAGTATCACAAGGTAAAACCAGCCTCAATTTCTCAGCGATCAAATAGATGAGAACTCTTTCATCAGACTTTACTAGAGAAAGAAACACACTTTTGTTTCCAAGCCATTGAGATTTGGGGGTTTATATGTTGGGGTCCACAAACCCTGTCCTTTCCTCGTCGATATGCCATGCTAGAAGATTTGAACTTTTAAGTATTTTAAATGTCTAATGAGCCAAGTATTAGAAGCTTTTATGCAGGGCAGCAGCAAGGTAAAGTACCTTAAATATCAAATTAGCTCTTTTTAAGTCATGCCTTTATATTTTCTGTCCTCCTAGCATTTTCCAAGATCTTTTACTTTTCACTTTTTCATTCAACAATTGATTATTACTCATCTTATTTGACTACTACTATGTGTCTGGTGGGGGACATTCAGGTCACTTAATTATTTGTTAAATATTGAAGTAAAGTATATAGGTACCAGACACAGTTCTAGTGCTTGTCAAATATTTAATCTAGAAACGCTAGAAGGCACTACCATCATCCTCATTTTGTAGATTAAGGAAACTGGGTCACAGAGAAATTAAGTAACTTGCTCAAGGTCACAGAGCTGGTAGTGGGAAATATTGAAACTTGAGAACAGCCAGACTTGGCTCCAACACCTAAGCTCTTAACCAAAAAGCTTTATTGATGATAGTTTTACAATCTAATCAATGCAGGGAATGCAGTGCTAACAGATCATCATGGCCAACCTGGTCCTTGCCCATGGACCTTATTGAAGCTGCTGCTTCCCTCCTATTTTATCACAAATATCAGCTTGGTGTTAAGATCAGGAAGTTCTCGGGAAAATGCTGAGAAAACTCTCAGGGAATCGATCCCATCTCTACATTCCTTTAATATCTTGTTTACATTTCCATCAAGCCACTGCTTATCCCATATCTTTATTTACTTAGTTATATGCAATATTTATTCATATTGGTATGCCCACAGCATTTACTTCATGACATGAATATGCAGAGTATATGTTTTATAGATGATGTAAATGAAGAATGAGCAAACTAATTAATACAAGTTAAGCCATAATCTACTGCTAAAGCACTTTTAGATACTTCTGTCTACCCTACCCTATAATGGTAGGGTAGACAACACAGAGCAATAAATACATTTTTTTCTGCCTGACTATAATGCCTAACTTTCAATGAGTGTTGTTTAATATTTTGTTATTGTTTTCAACTGTGAGGAGATCTTTGATTGTTTTAGTACTGAGAAAATAGTAATATAGGGCATATATTCAGCTTTTACTATGAGTTAGGCAGTTGATATGAACTGAATGCTTGTTTCCTTCCCAAAATGTATGTATTGAAGACCTAATTCACAATATGATGACCTTACAAAGTAGGGCCTTCAGGAGGTAATTAGGTCATGAGGATGCAGCCCTCATGAATGGGATTCCTGTGTCTTATAAGAGATAGAGGATCTTTGTCTTTCTCTGCCATGTAAGAGTATGGCAAGAAGGCCCTATCTGCAAACCTAGAAGCAGGTCTTCACAAGGAAGCAAGTCAGCTCTGTGTTCATTTGTTCCCACACTGCTATAAAGAAATCTAGACTGGGTAATTTACAAAGAAAAGAGGTTTAACTGGCTCATGGTTCTGTAGGCTACACAGGAAGCACAGTGGCTTCTGCTTCCGCAGAGACCTCAGGAATCTTCCAATCATGGTGGAAAGCAAAGGGGAAGCAGGCCTGTCTTACACAGCTGCAGCAGCAGCGAGAGAGAAGGTGGGGTATGCTACACCATTTTAAACGGCCAGATCTTGGGACAACTCTATGGCGAGAACAGCATTAGGCAGATGGTGCTAAACCATTCATGAGAAACGACCCCCTCACCTGCCCTGATCCAATCGCCTCCCACCAGGCCCCACCTCAACACTGGGGATTGCAATTCAATGAGAGATTTGTATGGAACATAGATCCAAACCATGTCAAGCTAGTAGCTTGATCTTGGATTTCCCTGCCTCCAAAATGGAAAATAAAGGTTGTTTATGCTATCCTGTCTATGGTATTTGTTATAGCAGCATGAACGAAGACAGCAGTCTCATAAGAACTTTATGTATAAAACCTTATTTAATCTTCATAATAGCTTGATGAGTCATAGTCAATCAATTTTCATCATTCACAGTACATATGTTCTGGATGAACACTGCATTGTACTGCTGCTCCTGGAAAAAAATAAACAGTCAGGTTCCTGTGAGCCCCTGGTCACAGCATTTTCATCAACTAAGCAATACACAATCCTGTTTTATGTGTGCTTGTGTTTAAAGACACCTCATGTAATATATAATGTTGTTTTATTTACATTCAACTTATGGCCAACAGCATGGTAACTCCCGCCTGAATAAAACTAATCTAACAGATGTAGTTTCCCCATAAAACACACCACAGCCTTCTTGACACAGAAACACTATACAGACAGCACTTTGGCACTACACGGGCCCATTTTAGGCAGTCAAGTCACAAACAGAAAAGCACAAAAATGTGAAAATGTGGCATTAACTAGACTGTGGAAAGGACCTGTGTTTATAGCATGTGAGCTAAAACCCGAAAGCAGGGTATCACCTTGTTTGACCTCAGCTGGGAGCATATATGTCAGGTGAATAAAGTTTTTCACAGCTCTGTGCACATCTTCAAATGACCATGAAGGTACCACAAGTATTGATTTTGGAGTTAAAAATAAACTGTAGTGAGCAGACAAATTTGCAAATACGGAATCTGTGAATAATGAACGTTAAAGATTAAATGTATGTGCCCTAAATTGATACATAGATGCCCTATCCCCATAGTGTGGCTGTATTTGGAGATGGGGCCTGTGGGAAGTAATTAATGTTAAATAAAGTCGTAAGTGTGGGGTCCTGATCAGATAGGACTATTTCCTTATAAGGACAAGATACTGGAGAGTTTTCTCTTTCTGCACCTCATGCTCTCAGGCCATGTAAGGATACAGTGAGAGGGTGGCCATCTGTAAGATAGAAGAACAGCCCTCACCTAAAGCCAAATTAGCCAGAACCTTGATCTGGGACTTCCCAGCCTTGAGAATTTTGAAAAAAATACATTTCTGCTGTTTAAGCCATACCGTCTAATATTTTGTTATGGTAGCCCAGAGCAGACTAAAACAGTAAGTACTGGTTGTACTACCATAATTCTACCTTAAGGATAAGGAAAGTTGGGCACAGAGATGATATGTAACTAATACATGACTATCATTATCTACTGCTTAATGGATCTGATTTCAAGCCCATGTAGTCTGATTCCAGATGATATAATTTCAGTGCCAGAAAACTATGCTAGACTACCTCTTTGAACTAGACTATGTGATGAGGCCGCGCTTCCCTTTAGCTCTAAATTGGTCTGTGAAATCATCAGGTTGAGCTCTGAAACACACCTCTTTCTTTCCTGACAATGCAGATTCTCTTTGTATCTCTCAGACTCCCTGATAGCTCAAGATATAAAAAGAGAACACAGATATGACACATTCTTTTTTAAAGCTGAGGTATAATCTGCTCACTGTAACACCACTTCTCCCAGCTGCCAGCCAGCAGAGAGTCAATCTTCTCTTGGAAATTTCCTCTCCTTGACCATGTTGTATCCATTAACAAGGGAGAAAGTTTTCCCAGTGCACTGTCCATATTACTGCATTGTCATAATTGAAACCATTAGGTTACATTCTTTCCAAACAATGCACTTCCTTTGGTGATACTTTAGTTCCTTGGTTCTCAATGCGTTTTGGGTAATGGACCACTCTAATGATTTGAGCAAAGTTATAAACATATTGCCCCAGAAAAAGAAAATGCACAAGCAAAATGATATAGGAGCTCTTGCATAAATTTCAAGGAGCAACAGAAGCTCACTGACTCTCCCTTCTGAAAGCTCTTGCTCAAGTAATACTATTTCATTTACACAGAAAGGAACAGCCTCTATCTACAATCTATGTGGTGGTGACAACAGCAAATGGGAAATCTAGGATGGAAGACTTGGCACTTATGTGAAGTTGTGTTTCTGGCCATTGCAGAACCTCTTCTTACATTGTATCATGCTCATCTTCATCACACATTTCCACACTTCATCTTTATTCCCACAGTCCCTTAGCTGTTTTCAAGCCCTTCTCTCTAAGAAACAGGGGCAAAGCACAACATGTACTTGAAAAGAAAGAAATGCTCTGCTTCCCTTCAGAGGGGCATTGGTTTCTGAACCTTGGGAAACGGGTGATGTTACCACACAGCCAGCCAAAGTTTCCAATGGCAACTGAAAGCAGAATAGCAAGAAACCAGTTCAACAGCTGACACCAAAATGCTTTTCCATATGTAAAGCTGTCTTAAACCCACAAGAGACACTGAGAATAAACTTTGTGCTTTCTTTTCTTTTTTGCTTAATACCAAATGGGTCAGGGAGAAACGCTGGACGCTTTTAAAAATGTACTTATAATTTTGAATCCAAGCTGTGCCAGTACCCATTGGAGACAACTGTTCTCTCATGGCCTGCTTTGAATAAACAATCACAGCTCTGTGTGATATTACTTCTTCACCAGATTCTAGCATTGAACTGTTGGCTCGCCATGGTTACCTGCATTTTAAACCAGCGGCTCCTTTTCCTTCCCCTTGGCTAAGATTTCTGCCTACTTGGCAGTGGCTCCTTCTCATTTGAACTTTTGGCCTCTTTAAATCTCCACCAAATTTTAGTCTAAAAGAACCTTTCACGGGCACCTTTTGTTACTCTGAGTTTCTTTCTCGTGTGAGAACCAGCTTAGGGAGCTGCTTACTGGAAAACACTCAAGGGCCTGTCTTCCTCCTCTGTGAAGCCAGCAGTGACAGGCTGTTTTGTGTATGTACTTTTCTCCCCCACTTTTTTTTTTTTTAATTAAGGAAGCACAAGATGCAAGCTATTTGCTGAAAACAAAATGTTTGCTTTCAGAAGCAAGAGAACACACACATATTTGCATATGCCGGTGTGGCTCCAATACTGTCTGACTCCAGGACCACTCCTCTTGATTTCTCCAGCATATAGCTTTTTCAAAACTTATTTCGGATCAAAAGCCAAGCAAATGAAAAGTTTTCGTTCTTCCTAGCTTTCTACACCGGTCATAATTCAGCAAGGCCTCCCAGGACCTCAACATCCATGGAGCCCATTCCCCTTTCAAAACAATAAACAACATTTCAATCCCTCCCCCGATTTTTGGTTAGACAATCTGCTTCCTATATAAATGGAGCCTGCCATTTTATTCAGAACCCCTAACTTCGTCCCTTTCATTCTCTGGATTCTCTTCTCAGCCTGGACTGACGCCACTCAGCTCTGTGCTATTTTCTCCTCCTCACCCTAACTGTGCCTAACCATTAAGCTACATCAGTTCCTTTCCCCAAAGGAAATTCACAAACATCTCTCTCTGTTTCTTTTCCTGAGCTTCAGAGCATAGGGGTCTGTTCACCAAACAATCTGGTGTTGACTCCAACCGAAACCCACCCTGGCAACCGGTAATTCAGTTCTGCAAATTCTCCCCCACCCTTTGCTAAATACGCTAGACCTCTCCTTTCTCTCTGCCATTCTCAATAATCTTCTTGCCTCTTGACTCAGAAGATAGGCATTTACTGACTCAAGCTACAGTTTTTCTCATACTCACTGCTTTTCACACCTGGTAAATACTTGGAGGCTAGAATCCAGTCCTGGAGGGGAAGTGAAATTCCTCTTTCCGAAAGCCTATCCCATCTTTGTGAGCTCAAGCCTTCCAGACGCAAAGGGGCTGCGCTTTGTATTTTCTCCACAGTCACGACCACTTATTCTCAACCAGCTCCTACTCTTCTGCCTTTAAACATAGTTAAACGTTTGAAAAACGAAAACAAAACACTTCCCAGCAAGCTTTCTTGTTCCATATGCCCTTCTCACTACCAGCCAACTTCACACTTGAATTGCCTGTCTCTGTCACTTTTATTTCTTCATTTCACCTCTTCTACATGCTTATCTCTCTTTTCTTTCCGCTTCACCACCATTCTAAGAAATTTCTTACAAAGGCCATCATTAAAAATAAGGATGTTTCCTTCCCCTTCAGTGTCTTTGTCTTCTTTGCTGCAAATGGTCAACTTTTCATAAAACTCTTTTTTTCTGTTTGCCACATTCTGCTGATTTCCTTCTCCTTTTATGCCTACTGCTTCATCAGCAGTTCCCCTCCCCAAGGCTCTGACCTTAACTCAGTTAAGTGTACCAAACATTTCTTGGACACTGGCACCAACAAAATGTGGAATCAACTTTTTTAATATTATCTGGAGATTTCAGCTCAAGCTTCGATTCTTTTCAAGTACATGTTGTGCTTTGCCCCTCTTTCTTAATGAGAAGAGCTTGCAAATAATCCTCAGGAGAATAGACAACAGGTAGGGCTCTCAGGCACTTGGTTGCTAAAACATAGAAACAGTTCTAAAGAACTGATAAACAGCCGCTTCCCTGAGCCCCATCACTCCACTGTCTTAGCCTTTTACTTGGAACCCGTTGATTTCCTAATGGTTCAGAAAATAAAGGGTGAAATTCTAGATCATCGAGGCCTTTGCAGAATACTGTTTCAACATTCTGGTCTGAATCCATCTAATCACCTGCCATAGGAGCCATTAAACACACTGAGGACCATCACTGTCAATAAGTGCTCCGTGTTCTAAAGAGCAGCCAGTAATCCCTCCAGTGTTTACTACAAGGAGATCAAACTGGAACATATTTCTCTCACTTACCTTCTCCATCTATCCAATGTAAGTGATAGACAGGAATTCCCAAAAAGAGACGTAAGTTGGAGAGAATTATCTGCCTAGAGACAATTACCATTACTGGGGGGAAATGCACATGAAGAAAAGGAAAGAGGGCTCTCCCCACCTAACCAAGTAAGGCAAGATCTCAAAGAAACCTCTGTAGAGATTCTGAATGTCTGCAAAAGAAGAGACACCAGATTGTCCGCTCCAATTGGATTCTTTCAACTTACAGACATTTTTAGGCTTAGTCAGGACATCAGAGTTGGATGAGGAAGGCCTTGGGAGCACTTCACATTTAGGAGGAATTTATTTGTGTCCCCTGAAGTTTGACAGTATACATAAAAATAGATACTGGTGTCTGCTGCCAAACTGGAAAAATAAGAAGATAAAAGGCTGGCAGAAGCTGTTTTCCATGGCAGGACAAGGAAGGGAGATTGGAGCCTGGGGAGCAGCAGACTACCCAGACGCTGGCATGGAAATGAGGCATGAGTTTCCTTTAAAAGTGAGCTTGGGCTGTCTCTATGGGATCATACTTTAAAAAGTGCTCACGGTGAGGGGATCTTAATAGGATGCATCCCTGTGGACAGACTGAAAGGATGACACTCTAGGTCGGCTGGAAAGCACATTACCCATGTCATCAAACAATAACCTGGAACAATCTCAGTGAACAATGTTTAGAGACACTGGCTGGAGAACTCAAAAGGAAAAAAAAGGGACAGAAAAGTTATCCGTGAGAGAGCAGCATTTAGAAGACTGCTAAAATGGAGAACACACTGGCCATTTACTATCAGCCAAGAAAGAATTACAAAAACAGAAAGGGTAAGAAGAAAATCTGAAAGTTGAGAACATGGTCCCTCCCCTACTACAGGCCCAGAGCCATGGGCCTGGCCTGAGCTGTAAGAAGACCGATATTCAAATCAAATCAGAAGTGAGACTGGAATTTTGTTATAAACTTGCCCAGAAATTTTACTTCCTGAACATGTAATATGTATCTGAACGTTCTTATAATTGAACATTTCTAGGAAACTATGGAATCATCTCAGGAAATCAGATGAAGGAAAGAAAGCTATGACCAGTCATGCCAGAAAACAGGGGTTAGAGAAAAATCAAGAGATTTAATCTGTGTATCTCTGCTCAATAACTAGATATACATGTTCACAAACATCTGGTTTACTGATACACTTTTAGTGTTAACTGCTTTTTATGTTCTTGACTCTTTCAGTCGCACGTGATGGAATCCTGACTCAACTAGGTTTAAGCAAAAGAGCTCATATAACAAGGACGTCTTCAGGTATTTTAGATTCAGGAATAATCCAGGACCTCAAAATAATGTTATCAAGGCTCTGGCTTTCTTGTAATTTGAAATCCATTTGTCTATGCTTGGCTTAATTTTGCATGCATAGTCTTTCTTGGTTGCAGGTATGATGGATCATACCATTCCAGCTTAATAAATCTTTCTAAAAGAAAAAAAAGTGGGGTAGTGTAACAATAAATTTCCATTGAGTTCTCTAACTGATCTCTCTCTTGGATTTTTCTTTACAGCCTGCGGAATTCTAATTGGTGAAATGTACAGCATATGTCTATCCCTGTGGTTTGAAAATTAGGGTCAGCCTTATATAAGCCATGTGAAATGAGTTCCCTCAAAAAAGGGATTCTATTAAGAAGAGGGAATATTGAACAACCCAAAGATATTAAAACAAACAAACGTAACAAAAATCCGTTAGAATATCCTCATTTAGAGCTTCTTCCAGGTTATCACTCACTGTCCATTTCTCCCTTCAGTTCTGCCAGGTTACACATCATGTATTTGGGGCTCTCTTATTAGGTACATGTGCTTTTATTACCATAAAATGTCCTTTTTCTCTACCAACGAATTTTGTTCTAAAGCCCATTTTGTCCAATATTAGTATAATTAAAAATTGAGGCGAAAAAGACAAAGAAAACTAGATGATGAATTATATTTGGAGAGTGTTACTCGACAGATGAATATGATTTTGAGATTCGTGGTTTGGTTGACGGGGTGCGGCAATTCACTGAGACTGGCAAAGAGAAGGAACAATAGTTATGAACATTAAAGATATGATTTGGTTATTAAAAATTATTCATTTCAAGATCTGTGAGAGAACCAGAAAGTCCTTGGTGGCTACTTCAGAATTGTATTATTATCTAATTATTTTTATGTAACACTATTTTGAAATTTCAAGCTTTATATGGTCAAGACAATAGTCTACTTGCAATTTTCTCATGCTTTGTGCAGAGTTTAGCTCAAGGATGAAATTCTTGTAAAGGGAAGAAATGATTTAGAAAACTTCATGTTGGGCTGGGTGCAGTGGTTCATGTTTATAATCCCAGCACTTTGGGAGGCCAACGTAGGTGAATCACTTGAGGTCAGGAGTTTGAGACCAGCCTGGCCAACTTGGTAAAACCCTGTCTCTATAAAAAATACGAAAATTAGCTGGGCATGGTGGTGGTAAAACCCTGTCTCTATAAAAAATACCAAAATTCCAGCTACTTGGTAGGCTGAAGCAAGAGAATCAACTGAACCCAGGAGGCGGAGGTTTCAATGAGCCAAGATTGTGCCACTGCACTCCAGCCTTGGCAAAAAAGAAAGAAAACTTGATGTCCTTATGAGCATCTAGACAGTCTGAACAAGATTTAGTTCCCTTAGCATAGTGGGTTTCTTTTTCTTTTGAATCATGGTTCATTGAACAATCTGCTTTCTTTCCTTAGAATGCCCTTCTCTTCTTTCCATATAATTCACTTGGCTAAGACTACTTATTTTTTAGTTCTCAGCTATTTCCTTCCACAGAAAGCCTTTTCTAATGACTCGAGATTTTCTGTGCAATTTCTTCCATCCCAACGCAGCCCTCGTTGCACTGCATTGTTTACTAGCCTATTCCATGAAGATAGATATCGCTTCCTGTTTATTATGTCAGTTGACAGCATAATACACGGAAATTCAAAAAATGCTTTTTGAATTAATTAACTATCAAACAAACATATTTAGCTATAAGGAAATATAAGAAATCTGTCTAATTGCTTATTTTACACTCCTATACCAGAATATCCAGGAACCTCCGTCAACTAAATTGTTTTCGGGAATCGAAATTCCATTCATCTCTCAAAGGTGCCGAGGACTACGAACTAAGTTGGTTTTGAAATGATTGGCTGATTGATGATGCCATTAGCTGAGTTTGGTATCTTTGGGGCTCAGGTATCAATTACACAGCATATTTCAACAAAGCTAAGAAAGTGTTCATTGTAAAATGCACCATTATTTTATGTACCTTCAAAATAGAAAAGGAAAACCTGCTGTCAATTCTGTGACAGTGATTAAGAAACACTGATTGTAAGACATATGTGAAAAAGACGTGTGTCTTAAACACAATTAAATATGTTAGATAATAGATGAATTACAGAAAGTGGAAAGACCTAAAACTTAATTTACTCTAGTCTTCACCAACTTATAAATAAACTAAGAACTCAAGAATTTTAAGTATATACAAATACACAAAAATTGGGTAAATCAATCAACCTTAAAGACCAGATGGACTGATTTGTTCCAGTCTTAGCATTTTATAATTCTGCTCCAATAATATTAAAAAGAGACCCAGGAGAATATATGTCATCATCAAATGACAAATGTCTCTTTCCTGTGTTAGAGATAGCTAATTTACCTCAACAAATGTGTTACTTTAATTTTCTATATTAAAATGCCTGAATCATAGCATCTCTTACCAGTTAGTCAAGGGGTTGGCAAGAAAGAAAGACTTGAATTCAGGGTTTTATAGTCAAGCAAATACCTAACAAGACATATACTTAATGGTACATGTAACTATTTTCCTGCCATTTAAAAATCTCTCATTTAATCAAAGACCATTTTCATGGAATGAGATATTCAATATTTCTTTAGAAGAATAAATCAAATTTGCCATAATTATGAATTTTGAATTCATTATTTTTAATGGCAACTTTAAACTTAGCTTTCTTTTGTCAATGTTAGTCTCCTTGGCACATAATGCTCTAGGTTTTGTTTTAAAAAGCCACTTACTTCCTTTCCCTTTCCTTCATTTTCCCCTTCCCTTAACACTACAATTGAAAACCTCCCCCTCAACTCCACCTCCTCTCAAATTCCCCTACCTCTAGAACCTCGGGCCCTCCTTTCATTACTTTGCTAATAACAAAAGCATCTTCATTTTCTCTGGAACTCATGCAGAAGAAACATTTTAAGCTCAACTAAATAATTATCCACCTACTTTATATTTCCTCCCAAGGGAAAAAAAATCCTGATTGACTGAAAAATCACCAGGTTGTTGTCACCAGAATCCTTAATGTGAAACCTTCCTTACAATCTTTCTTCTTTAACTTTCTGATTTTGATGTGGGAAGTAGCAAAATTAAGGGAATTTGTGAATTTTATGAGACAATGCCACCAGAGGCTGGGTGCGGTGGCTCAAGCCTGTAATCCCAGCACTTTGGGAGGCTGAGGCAGGTGGATCACGAGGTCGAGAGATCGAGACCATCCTGGTCAACATGGTGAAACCCCGTCTCTACTCAAAATACAAAAAATTAGCAGGGCATGGTGGCGCGCGCCTGTAATCCCAGCTACTCAGGAGGCTGAGGTAGGAGAATTGCCTGAATCCAGGAGGTGGAGGTTGTGGTGAGCCAAGATTGCGCCATTGCACTCCAGCCTGGGTAACAAGAGCAAAACTCCGTCTCAAAAAAAAAAAGAAAAAAGAAAATGCCACCAGAAAAATGAAGGTACATTGAAGTGAACAAGTCATCATAAATCCATTCAGTATATGAGTGACATGCCAAAGGGAGCCACAGGGAGTGAGGAATGCGAGGTTATCTTTCAGTTTGCCACCAACTCTTAGGGCAGGGCTGCAAGGTACTCTCAAGGGAATGTTCTCAACCTCAAGGTCACACCACAGGCAACAGTTGAGAGCATAGTAGGGGACAGGTAGAGGTGGGGGCAGCTTACGAATGACTCACTCATGCAAGTGAAGACACAGCCTTTCTCAGCAGACCTAAATCCCAGTGTCTTTGACA
Organism: Leontopithecus rosalia; assembly: GCA_028533165.1. NCBI lineage: Eukaryota > Metazoa > Chordata > Mammalia > Primates > Cebidae > Leontopithecus > Leontopithecus rosalia. The sequence goes on from CM052651.1 coordinate 8,759,844, forward strand.
TTTTCATTTTGAAAAGAATTGGGAGGCCGAGGCGGGTGGATCACGAGGTCAACAGATCGAGACCATCCTGGTCAACATGGTGAAACCCCGTCTCTACTAAAGATACAAAAAATTAGCTGGGCCCGGTGGCGCGTGCCTGTAATCCCAGCTACTCGGGAGGCTGAGGCAGGAGAATTGCCTGAACCCAGGAGGCGGAGGTTGCGGTGAGCCGAGAT
>CM052651.1:8760158-8822184 GCA_028533165.1 Leontopithecus rosalia
AGTATGAAGCCCTTTCTGAAACCACGGTTGGCCCCTGAGCAAAATAGTATTTAGCAAAGCTGAATTTGCTGTTTTCTCTCTTCTGTTAATGCTACCTTTTTGCCCCTTATCTTACTTAAGAGTCTCATTCCTGCTGTCTCTGACAGCTTTAAATTCCTCTCTGTTAATGTGCTCAGTAATAACTTAGTGTTTTAGTCTATTTAAGCTATAATGAAACATCTTAGACTGGATAATTCGTAAGCAACAGAAAAGTATTCCTCATAGCTCTAGAAGCTGGGAAGGACAAGATCAAACTACCAGCAATTGGTGTCTGGTGAGGGCTCTCTGCTTTAAAGATGGTGCCTTGGCCAGGTGCAGTGGCTCCTGCCTGTGATCCTAGCACATTGGGAGGCTAAGGCAGGAGGATCACTTGAGGCCAGGAGTTCTAGACCAGCCTGAGCAATCAAGATCCTGTGACTACAAAAAATAAAATGTAAAAAAACAAAAATAGCCAAATATAACAGAACATGCCTGTAGCCCTAGCTCCTCAGGAGGCTGAGACAGGAGGATCCCTAAAGCCCAGGAGTTCAAGTCTTCATTGAGCTATGATAGCACCACTATACTCCAGCCTGGGCAACAGAGTGAGACCTTGTCTCTAAATAAATAGAAAAAAAGATCGCGCCTTGGTGCTTCATGTTCACATGGCGAAGGAGCAGGGGCATTCCCTTCAACGTTTTTCTTTTCTTTCTTTCTTTTTTTTTTTTTTTTTTTGAGATGGAGTTTCACTCTTGTTATCCAGGGCTGGAGTTCAATGGCGTGATCTTGGCTCACTGCAACCTCCGCCTCCTGGGTTCAAGCAATTTTCCTGCCTCAGCCTCTTGAGCAGCTAGGATTACAGGCACGCATCACCATGCCCAGCTAATTTTTTTTATTTTTAGTAGAGACGTGGTTTCACCATGGTGACCAGGATGGTCTCGATCTCTTGACCCATGATCTACCTACCTCAGCCTCCCAAAGTGCTAGGATTCTAGGCGTGAGCCACTGTGCCCGGCCCCCCACTCAATGTTTCTCATAAGGTCACTGATCCCATTCATGAAGGCAAAGCTCTTATAAGCTAATCACTTTCCTAAAGGTTCTACCTCTTAAGGCTATAGCATTGGGTATTACATTTCAATATATGGGGTTTATGGGGGACACCATTATTCACACCACAGCAGTAAGTGTTTGAAAAGTGCTCCCACATCTGAGGCCTTTTTAGAGAAAATGAGAGGGCCTCCAAGGCTGTGAGTTAAGTCAATGTGAAATGTGGACTCGGTAATGGCAGTTTGGAAATAATCTCATTCTTTTTTGACCACCTCAGCAGCTTGATAGCTAGGAGAGGTCTATTTGATACATAATTTTTTTTACCTGCTAATGGGCATTATAGAAATTTTTGAAATTGTGGGAGCTGGAAAATATTTTAACAATCATCTCAAACCATGTCTACATTTTGTAATTTCATAACTGAGATGTAGAGAGGCAAGAGAGTTATTGCCAGAGGCCATCCTCACTCCCATCATCTTTCCAGGTCAGGAGTTCCCAGAAATTCTGCTTTGGGAAAGCTGACACTGATTAGAGGTTTGAATTTTTGGCACTTAGCAAGCTAAATAATTTAGCGTGTGTTATCTGAGAAGGCTGAAGACATAGGTCTAGTTTATGGACCCTCATGTTGAAGGGACATCTAAACCAGTTTGGTTTTGTCTATCAGTAGGTTAATGCTTTCTTAAAAGAAGTGTTTCAACTTCATCATATGGTGCCATGAGCCCTGGATAATAGTTATCAAATGCCCACGTGTTGGAAAGAAGTTGTCTGCTCCATTTCTCTAGATAAGAAGGCCTTGGGAAAATCTTTTTGGCTGTCTGCTTTTAGCACTATGGCCGACTAGGTGCTCTGAAAACCTCCTGTTACTATCTATTACGTAGGACACAGTCTTTAAAGCATTGTTGTTTGCATTTAAATTAGTAGAGATATTCAAACCTTCTCCCCAAACCCCTGCCAAGTGAACTGCAGTGAAGAACTGGGATCAGAACAATCGGGGGTCAGTAGGAACAGGGTGACTTAACAGTAGACCAGGACAGTAGCAAAGCTGTCGGCTACTAAGTCTAGGGCAAATGTTAAAGTAGGGGATCTGAGTCTTGAATTCTTGAGCTGACCCAAGGTCCTCAATATAAATTTATATTGAGGACCTTGGGTCAGCTCAAGAATTCAACCATGAATGATGGTAGAAGTTTTCTACCATCAACGATAGAAGCCATAGTTAGAAAGCATACCCAGACTGAAAGAAAGACATCTCCATTTTTGACCTGCAGGATTTCCACCAAAGAGATGAAGAAATGTGCTCACAAAGATCATTACCAAACTAGAAAGGAAGCTGTATTCGTTATCTATTGTAGTATAGCAAATTACTCCTAAGTTAGTTGTTTAAAATGACTATGAACATTGATTATCCCTCCCTGTTTCTGAAGGTCAGACTAGGAGGACCTGGTATCTGGGGACTGGGTCAGGATTTCTCATAAACTTGTAGTCGTTTGAAGACTTGATGAGTGCTGGGGAATCAAATTCCAAAATAACTCACTCACCTGCAGTGTGTTGGTGTTGGTTATTGATTGGAGGCCTCAGTTCCTTCCCATGTGGGTCTCCCACTAGGCTGGCTGAGTGGACTTGTGATATGGTAGCTGGTTTCCATCAGAGCAACTGATCCAAGAAAGAGTAACCCAGGAAGGATCTATTCTTCTTATGTCCTAACCAGAAATGAGAAGAGGGGAAAATTTCTTTGTAATCTTAGGGGTAAAAAGGCTAACATAAACAAAAATTCAATCTTATTTTAATATTAAAATTTCAGTATTTAGTTTACATTTTTCATATTTTAGTTAAAATAAAAAATTGTGTTCAGCAAATACAACATCAGAGAGTAAGAAAAATAAATGGCAAAGGAAGGGAGATATTTACAAGTCACTTAACAAATAAAGGGTTAATATCCAGAATACACAGTTAATTTCTACAAATCAGTAACAGACACCCCAACAGAAAAACAGGCCAAAGCCAAAACAGACACTCAACAGTAAAAGAAACAAGCATGGCCAATACAGATACAATGAGGTGCTCATCCTACCTAATAATCAAGGAAATACAAGTTATGACCAAAATAATATACAATTTTACACCTATTTAATTGCCTGAAATTAGAAGATCTGACTATACCCAGTATCAGAGAAGAAATGAATCAATGGGAAAGCTGGTGGGCACCAAATTGCTGCAATCACTTTGGAAAATAATTGGGCTTTCTCTTGTGAAAGTGCATATGTATACATTGTCTCTACCCAGCAGTCGTATTTCTAGATAAGTGATTTTGACCCCTAGAGTACCTTTGGCAATGTCAGGAGACATTTTTGGTTGTACAACTTGGAGACACTACTGACATCTAGTGGGTAGAGGCCAGGGATGCTGCTAAACACCCTATGATGCATAGGACAGTTTCACACGATGAAGAATTATCTGGCCCCACACGTTAGTACTGCTAAGGTCGAGAAACTCTGTTCTACGCATATGTGTTAGTGAAACTTGCACATATGTGCACCAGGAGATGTATAAGGATATATTCATGACAGCAACAACCAACTGGAAGCTGTAATTCTCCTTTAACAAGAGAATAGAGAAGTCAATTGTGACATAGCTATTCCATGGAATACACATGGTTGAACTATAGCTACAGACAACCATGATGCAAAGCAAAAAGCAACAAATATCCTAAAAAGATATTCCAAGTGATATGTTTAATGAAACGCTTGAAAAAAAAGCATAACTGAAAAAAATCTGTTATTTAGGCTTACCAACAAGCAAACAACAAGAGTATAAAAGTAGAATAGGCAATAATTACACAAAAATCAAAGTACTGGTTACTGTTTGTGCAAAATGAGGGGAGTATTTCTATATGGAAGCAGGAGATAGATACAGGGAAGCATTGCGACCGTGTTTGAATAATTTGATTGGATGATGGGTTCACAGTTGCTGGTTACATTATCACACTTTATAACTGACATCATCAGTCCTCAATCTTTTTGGCACCAGGGGAAGGTTTCGTGGAAGACAAGTTTTCCACCGAACAGGGATATTTGGGACAATTTTGGGAAGTTTGAAGGGTGTTATTAATACATTTATTGTGTACTTTATTTCTATTTTTATTACTTTGTAACATTTAATGAAATAATCATACAATTCCCCATAATGCAGAATCAGTGATCCTGAGCTTGCTGCTTTTTTAACTAGACAGTCTCATCTAAGGGTGATGGGAGATAGTGACAGATCATCAGGCATTAGATTCTCTTAAGGAGTACACAACCTAGATCCCTCAAATGTGCAGTTTACAATAGGGATAACGCTCCTATGAGAATCTGATGCTGCTGCTGATCTAACAGGAGACAAAGCTCAGGTGCTCATTGAAGCGATGGGAAGAGGCTATAAATACAGACAGAGCTCTGCTCACCAACCGCTCACCTCCTGCTATGCAGCCCAGTTTGTAACAGCAACCGGTACAGGTACCAGTACCTACCCATGGGCTGGGGGTTGAGGACCCCTGACTTACATATACATATACATATACACATATGCATGTATATGCATACATACAAATATCACATATATTCTTTTGTACCATTGTATTAAAATATAAACAAATAAGTAAATAAAAATCATTATTCAGGCAGACATGGTGAAGTGGATTGTATAAGACCACACAAGGAATTACCTGAAATTAGAGCAACCAACTTACTTTTGTCCTTTTGGAGAGGAGATACTGCTCTTTATAATGTTAGGACTAGATTCAAAAATCCTAATCTGAGCACAAATTTATCTCATGAGCATAATTTATCTCATGAGGTCTGTCCCAGCAGCTCACTAGAGTAGAAACCATCACATCAATGTTGCTGGCTTCAGCACCACTTACTTTTAAGTTATGTTGGCAATAAACCCAAAGAACACAAAGCAAAGAAAGGATGGCATGGGGATTTTTAAGACCTATCTCTTTCTTCCTTTTCTCTCTCTTGATATATATGTACACACACACACACACACACACACACACTCTGTAGTCATACACTGGTAGGGACATAATATCGTTATGTAACAACAGGGAGAAAGTAGATGATCAGCTGGATTTCCTTGTTTCTTCAAGACCTTGATTCTTCTTAAAAGCCAAGTTTTCACAGTCATGTGCCTTTAAACCATAGGTTGGAAAACCGAGATAGCCCAAGTGATTTGGAGTGCCCTGACCACCTACCAGTTTAAAACAAAACTGTAAAGATTTCCTTCCTTTTTCTTTCTTTCTTCTTATTCTAAATAGGCTTTCCAAGTGCCATCCCGCCTCTATTCTTATTCTCAGCTGACTTTCAAATAATCCCTGCTAGAGTGTTAATTGAAAAGCAAGGTATTAACTGATTATAGCTTAGTATGATCCCTCCTAGGGTGATTTTATTTTCATAGGGGACTCATAGAAGTTGGTGTGGGGGGCAGGGAGTGAAGTCTCAGAGATGACCTTCAGGAGGCTGTAGCTAACTCCAACACCCGACAGAGCAAATACAAAATATTTGTTATGCAGCCTCTGAAAGGTTGGCAAAACCTTGCTTCAGGCCCTGTTTAAACACCCAGGCTCTGTCTACTACTTTTAGAACTGAACTGCAATAAAACCTCTTATTTTCCTGACCCAAGAGGAAATATTTCATAAATTAGAGCCCAGAGAATCATTCGGTCAATATTTGGACCTGAAATACTCTGAAGAGTGAGAAAGGTAAGGAAAAGAATAGATTTGGGGAACGCACAAAGGCCAAAATCAATCAACAGAAGGCTTAATAGTGTAAAGAGAAAAAACTTTTTTCAAGTGTCCAAGCATAAATGTCAAGAGTATTTCAACAAAACCCGAAAGGCTTTAAGTGGAAGCAGGTGTGAGGAAGGGGAATACAGAAGATCCCCGAGGAGAATACAAGCGTGTGGGACATGTATCTTCATGTACACAATAACTGTCACACCACCTTCCTGTGTCACAGTACTAGGTATTAGCAACTGCTTCTCCTGATAAGAAACGGTATCAGCCGTTCATAGAAGAGGCATCCCTGAGTCAGGATGTTTAAGCCAGCAAAAACTGGTCACAGCTGAATCCAAATCCAAATGTTCAATAGCTGTTCTTAAACTTTACTGTGCATAACTCATCCAACGATGTTCACATAACATGAAGAGTCCAGAATCACAGCTGAGATGAATCCAATTCAGCAGTTCTGGGACATGACCCATGAGTTTATAGTTTAGCAACATGCCCGGTGATTCTAATGTACGCAGTGGGCCACCGTGAACCAGGCTTCAGAAAGCCTAAGCTAGGGTTTGTATTCGGTGCTTGCACCCCTCCTTCCTTTGCACCCCTCAAACTGCCATTGGCTCCAGCAACATTGCCAGAGAAATCAGATTTGCTCAGGTTGGGCCTGAGAGCCCGTTCCTCATTGGCACACCTTCTGTCCCAGGTGGGGCTCCTCCCATGCAGGCTGCCGTGTGCAACACCGGCATGAACCAACTCTGCACTCCTACAGGGGCAAAACTGGAAATGTGAGTGGGGCTACCACTCCCAGGGAGATTCCTTGACCAAAGGAGGCAGGAGCCAGTAGGTAAACATTCCCAAGTTGCCATTTCTCAGGAAGACATTTTTCTGAGACTTATTCTGTATTATTCCCCCAGAGGGTCCCAGCAGGAACAAATCCCCGTTGCTCACAGGGATGGCCAGCTATATAACTCTGCTCTTCCTAGTCCAAAAGTAAACTGCTACATGGGAGCTTTTGCTGCAAACTCTGCCTTCTGAGAAGACGACAAGCCGAGGGAAGGTTCTGTGGAGTATCACCTGAGAGCCTGGCTCAGGAAACCAAGGAGAGGGTGAAGGGGACGGACAAAGAGCCCTGGGTACATTCTTCCAATGCTGCCTCACTCAGAGTAGCCCCATTTTGTCTGTCTTGTGTGTTACACTTCTCCATTTTAGTTTCCTTTACAATAAAATAATGGAGATAAAAGGCATTTGAAAATAGTCTAAGAAAAAGGCTCAAATCTTGGTAGCAAGAGTCCAAGATTTACCATTAGTACAACCTGAAGTACATAATATCCAAGCATTTGTTTTCTTGTCTACATGACAGAGTTGTTGAGACAATTATTGTAGAGACACAATTATTAGTTGATAATAAAAAATTAATAGGTGTGTGCCCTGTGGGCCAGACCAATCCCTCTATCCATGCAGTTGTCATCAGGCTCTTGTTAAATTTCGTGAATTTGTTCACACTAATAAGCCCCTGGACACAAGTTGCACAAACCCTAAAGTGGTTAGATATCTTACAATGTTAGTGCAAAATTTGACTTCATTTGTTGATGCTGCATTGATGTGAGTTTTCTGCTAATACAAGTTTCAAGAAAGGAAAGGAAATAGAAGGGAAAACAAAGGAAGGAAAGAGAAGAAAAATAAAATCTCACTAAAAGCAAAGCATAATTACATGACCTCTATATCCGCTCTAGGATAGAGGTGCCCATTTGGCCCACTTTATTTTCTCTTTTCCTCCACCGTTTCTTTCCTAGGTGATCTGGTAGTCCACTGCCATCCTTGTACTTTCCTCATGTTGACAACTAGGCATTTTCCTAGATTCTTCCATAGGTTCTTCTGACATGGAATTGCAACATAAATATAAAAGCCTTGTTTGTTATACCAGAAACTATAATACCTTTTCCACTTGTTCCCAAATTTTGCTCTGTAAGAACAAAATAAAACAGAACCAGAATGAAGCTATTATGCCTCATGTATGACATCCATATATTCATTTTCACTGAAGTATAATATGCATAGAAAAAGAGTACATACATCATAAATGTACAGCTTGAGAAATTTTCACAAAATACATCCTCTTGTGTAACCAACACACAGACCAAGAAGATTACAAATACCCAATTATCCTTCCTTATGCCACCCTCAGTCACTACTTACACTCCAAAAAGAGCTGATATACTGACTTCTAATATCATCAATTTACTTTGCTGGTTTCTGAGGTTTGTGTAGTTATAATCACAATTTATACTCAAATGTGTCTGGTTTCTTTAATTCAATATTATAAGATTCATCTGCATCATTACTTCTAGTAGTGGTCCATTTTCATTTCTATGTGTAGCATTTACTTGTATAAACATAAGACAGTTTATTCATTCTACTGTGTTGAACATTTTAGTTTTTTCTAGATTTTGCCTATTTCAAATAATGCTGTTATGAGGACTCTTGAATGTCTTTTGCTACACCATGCTTGCACTGCTTTGGAGAAGGTACTTAAAGTGGAGTACCTGGGTACAGAGGTTTAGCTATTTACTGAAATGCTTTTCAAAAGAGTTGGTAATTAACAAGATCACTCAAAATGTTTATTTGTGGGGTCACATACAGCCAAAACATTCTAGGAGAAAACAAAACAAAAACACCACCACCATCAAAGTGGAAAGACACTACCAAGTATGACTTATTATAAAACTACACTAATTAAGACAGTGTGGTACTGTGGCAATGGTCAAATAATGGAATATAACTTGGAGTCCAGAACTCTTTCCTTCCTTCCTTCCTTCCTTCCTTCTTTCCTTTCTTACCTTTTTTCTTTCTCTCTCTTTCTCTATAGATGTTAGTATGTGTGTATACACTTGCATATCATATATAGATTTGATATTCAATAAAGATGGCATTGTTGACAATTATGGAAAGAATGGTCTTTTCAATATATGACATGAGGTCAATATTATCCATATTGAAAAAAAAATTCTTAATCCCTGTCTCACACCATACACAAAATCAATTCCATGGTTTATCTGAGGTTTGCACTCTTTACTGGGTATATACAGCCATCAGAAAGAAATGAAGTTCTCAGGCTTAATCAGTTGAACATATCCTTTAATAAACTTCATTTTCATTTGTATTAACATGCAAATTAGCACTTCTGATAATTTTCTTTATTGAGACTATCAGGGATGGTTAACGGGTATTAAAAATAGAAAGAATAAACAACACTATTTAATAGCACAACAGGGAGTCTACCGTCAATATCAACTGTATATTTTTAAATAACTTAAAGACTGTAGTGGGATTGTTTGCAACTAAATGGATATATGCTTGAGAGGATGAATACCCTATTCTCCATGATATGTTTATTTCACATTGTATATTTGTATCAAAACATCTCATGTACCCAATAAATATATATACCTACTATGCACCCATAAAAATTTTAAAATATTAAAATAGCAATAAAAAAATTGCTATGTGTATTTTGGAAAATTGATATTATTCTCCCTTTTCTTCCTTCCTTCATTTTTCCTTCCTCCTTTACTTTCCACCTTCCCAGCATTTGTTTTTTCATTCATCTAACAAAACACATCGGATATCAGAGGATACAAATCAGCAGCCCACATGCCACTCTTCAAGACCTGAAGAGTTATTTTAAAACATGGGGAGAAACGCCAGACGTAGGTGACAGGGGGATGGAGGCAGCAAACCACACTGCCATGTGTGTACCTATGCAACAGTCCTGCATGATCTGCGCATGTACCCCAGAACCTAAAGTACAATAAAAAATAATAAATAATAATTTTAGGTTCATTCACAGCATGTTTTAAACAGTAATATAAATGCATGAACTACATGTAATGTGAGTGAATCTTAGACTCATAAGTAAATAAATAGATTACCAAAAAAATGCATTGTGTTAAAAATAAATCCTGTTACCAATATGATTATGAAAATTTACATGAGACCAAATTACGGGGCATCTCTTGAAAATTTAGCAGGTCTGGCAACTGCAGGACAAGAGCAATCCATAGCAACAGTCCGCTGGATTTTGTGAAAGACTCGCCAGCTTGAGACAGGGCAATCCTCTCAGGTTCATCTTAATCCTCACTGGGCCTGCTTCACTCATGCATATTTATTACCTGTCTGACCCCTACTGGAATTTGCATTCAAGATTTCTGTTACCATAAATGTTTGAAAAGAGTAGTTAGACATAAAAACGTGTTTCTAAAGAAATTACAGATGCATAAATGTCAATATTGTTTTCTATTTATATACAGTTTTCAGTGTTCTACATGTGGCAGCTAAAAAGATTCTTCTTTAGTTTTCGGCATAAATCCCTTCCTGTTTCCACAGGAACATTAGCTCAAATTTGCAGATACTGTGTGATACAGATAAAATTATTGCATTTAAAACCATATGTCACACTGAACTGCTCAAGAGGCATCAAGTCTTTCTTACTTGCAGATCTTTAAAGATATAATTTTATGCTCAGTTTAGATGGAAAAGAGCATTAGGTTTGAAGATAAACCTATTTACTGTGGAAGCACTCGCTAAATTATTTCACCAAATTACTAGGTAGAGAGACATTAGTATAGCATGTTAAAAGTGAACTTTTTCAACTTGCATATGTCTTCCTTCATATTAATCAGCTGCCAGGGATTATCATTTTGATAGTAGCTGGATACACAAGGATATGACAGACCTCGGCCCTATTTTTTTTTACACATTTGTATTTACTTTTTAAAAGTCGTAATAAGGATCTCAATTCTCAAAGTGGCTACAAATCATTTAAAATTTTATGGGAACTGTTGCTCTATTTTAGGCCATCACTATATTATGGTGATAGAAAGGGATAAAACCCTATTACCATTTCATAGAGACAAAAAATCAACTGGAGTAGTACAAAGTAAAGTGGTTCACAACTGTGAAAAGTCCTTCAGGAGTGAGATCAACCTCAGTACTACCATGCTTCACTCCTATGCATATAACCTGTACGTCATTTTCAGACACAGAAGCACATAATGGAAGCACATGTCTTGTTTTAAGAAAATATGACCCTTAGGGCCCCGTTCTCTTAAGGAGTATTTAATACATCTCATACAAAAAGAAAGTTTAAATGACAAGCACGCTGAATTCAGATCTCAGATTTACAAAAACGGCTTCATTTGCTGTCTCATGAGTGTATATAAATGTGCACACACGTATATTTTTCTCCTTCTTCAAGTGAATATTAAAAGCCAAGTAAGAAATAAAGAGGATTGGAAGTGATCAGAGAAAATATCAATGAAAAATTTCCTTGCTCGGAGGTGACCAGAATCCAAAACCTCAGTACCATTTAGCCCATCTAAGTCTTGAAAACAATGACAATAACATTATGATATTCTACACAGATTATTTACATTACTAGTAAATAAACAGAATGACTAGTTGGTTTGCAGCACATAAATACACATCCAGCATAAGGCCATTTCTGACTTAGGAGAACCTAAAGCTCAAAATGCTCCCCTCACCCTTAACTGGGATCTTACATTTAGTTTCTAATTTTACTCAGCTCTGTTTGCTCCTGCCTCCCATCTCTGGTTCATTTCCTCCCCTCTATTCTATCCTGTCCCAGGTGTTGATTTTGAGATCCAAGGACTGAAAAGAAAACATGGCATCTACTGTCCTCCCACACATCTGTATCCGCTTATTCCATTGTCCCCGTGCACCAAATGAGATGGAAACGGGGTGGTACCGAAGAGGTAGAACGGTAGTTAGAAAACAAAAGTCACAGGAAAACAATTTTTATAAGCTTCTTACATTGCATTTTCAGCCACGATTCCTTCCTCTGACATAAACTTGGTTCTGAGCTTGTTCCTCAAAGTTCTCCAGTCCCTAAACATACTAAAATGCCATTCTCCAGCAAATTCCTCCTCTCTCCAGTGGGACATCCACCCTGAAAACTGATCTTCCATACTCAATGGCCTTACTTTCTTCTCTAACACCCAACAGGTCCCCATCAGCTACTACTTTTTCTTGCTCTAAAAGTTTTCCCAAATTTACCACCTTGCTTTGCAATCTTCAGGTACCCAATCAGTAAATACGTGACAAGTTTCAAACACAAAAGGTGCTATGAAAGTTGCCACTTATACTGCCCACAGACTAATCCCAAATGAAATTCCTAATAAACCAGTTGACATTCAACTGTTGCTTCCAGGCCATCAATGTTGTTCAGGAATTTTGTAATGTAGTTTTAGAGTGGGCCTTTACAAGTTTATAACTGTTAGCTTTGTAACAAAGCCTCGGACTTGACCCAGTCACTTTTTTCTGTCCTCTCAAGCCCCTCTTTTAATTTTCTTGCTGTCAAACTTTAAGTGTGAGAGGGGTAAGTGTGTGTGTGTGTGTGTGTATGTGTGTGTAGACAGACAATAATCTGAATCCTGTCAGTTCTCATTCCTGTATTCCCCAAATCTGTATCTTCTTATTTTCAAATTCAACATTGTCACCTGGGTTGAGCTCTTTATCACATTTCTATCTCCATGGAGACAACACGAATTCAGTATTTCTATCTTATACTTAATTCTCTTTGCTAATTTCTATGCTTCAGCTGGGAAATATAGCAAGTTTTCTAGAAAGTTCTCTTTAAGTTTTCCTTTCTTTCCTTTAACCATATAACTTTTTAAAAAGGAAGTACGTAATAGATATTAACCATTTCCTTCCTTCCTCTTCAACCTACCAATTTTAATTCCCACATCATATCCCCAGCAACACCTATGACTTTTATTAAAGCTCCAAGCTTGTGGCACCATCTGCTTACTGGATATCTTCAACTGGAGATTTTATAGGCACCCTCAATTCAATATGTCTGAAACCAGATTTATTATCTTCCCTTTGCTAAAATAGTTTCCTTCTCTGCTCTCTCTCAACTCACTCATAAACATCACTTAGAACGTTTTCTCTTTTTGATTGGACTGAAAGAACTGTAAAGCAGGGGGTCAGTGCGCAACTCTCCGAGTAGGTAACATGTCTAGGTAACCACAATGCATCATTCACCAGACATTTAGGAATAACAGAAGTACAGATAGTGTATTTTTATTTGGGTGCTTCATTTCTGTTCCTTGTACCATCTTAATCAAGAGAAGGAACTTGTGATAGCTTTGGATTTCCCTTCCAGATGAAACTCACTTGTGTTCACATTTCCATTTCAGAAAAGATTAAGGCAGCACCAATTTCAATTTAAAATCTCAAGCTATCAATTCACCTAGCCAGACATTAATTCCAGAGAACATTATTTCTTAAAGATCACTATTTCCTAATTAACACACCAGGTATATGTTTTATTTATCTAAATGGAGCAAGTGTTAAGAATGGGGTAAGACACATTCTTTTTGATAATCAATCTTACTCAAGTATGCCCTCCGTCAGTAAATTACGCCTATTCTAAGTGTAAAGTTCAATGAGTTTCAGCAGCTGTATACATGTGTTTTCACCTTCATAATAAAGGTATAGAACATTTTAATAAAACCAAAAAGTTATCTGTGTCCCTTTGTATGAAGGGCCTTCACTCCTCCCTAATCCTAGGGAAAGTATTTACCTGCATCTGTCAGTTGCATTTTTTTTTAATTTCACGTGAATTGAAGCATAGCAATCAACTCTTTGGGTCACTTGCACCGTATAATGTTTTTGGAGACCCACTTGTTGCATGAATCTTGATTCTTGTTTCTGAGTAGTTTTCTATCATATGAATATACTACAATTTTCTTACTGTGATGGACTATTTGTTTCTACTTTGGGGCTGGAAGTTAATGGATAAGTTCCAACAACATTCATGTATTGTCTTTGTGTGGGTATGCGGCTCCATTTCCCTTGGGTAAATTCCTAGGAGTAAAGTGGTAGGGTTATATATTAAGATAAGGAGCTTCCAAACTGCTTTCCAAAGTGGTTGAAACATTTCACATTTCCAACAGCAGTGCCACTTCAGTGTAGTTGGTGATGTGTTTTTCCAAGTCGTCCACATCCAACTGTCATTTATAACTACTCATTTTATTAACTACTGAGAAAGAAGTATCAAAATAGCCAGCTACGACAGACTTTGTCTACTGCCAATTTCAGTTTGCTAAGGTTTTTCTCCTGCTATGTTTTGAGGTTCTGTTATTTGGCATATACACATTTAAGGCTGTTATACCATCTTGGTGAATTTACTCCGTAATGAAATGCCCCTTTTCCTTTTATTTCTGATAATATTCCTTTATCTGATATGTACTTTGATCAGTATTAGTATGGCCATTCTAATATTTTAAGTATTTTCTTGTAGACGGCATATAGATTGGTTGGCTTTTCAACAGAGTCTAACAGCCAATGTTTTTAAATCCGACTATTTAGATTTGATGGAATTTCTATGTAGTTGCTATTATATAAATCCTCTTGATATTTTCTATTTGTTTCATTTGTTCTTTTTCACTTCTTTTTGTATCGTGTTGTAGACTGAATATTTTTACTATTCTCCCTATCTCACTGTCATATTTTTCTTTTAATAGTCATTTGTATCTTTAATGGATGAGTCTACCTTCCAATAATATACCACTTCAAGAATAACATTAAAACCTTGAAACAGCAGATTTGTATTTCCCTCCTCTCCTCTTTCCGACTTCCAATTATGTTGCTCTAGCTGGACTGTGTCTTGTATCTCAGGTCTCAGTTGAAACAACTGGCATGACTTAGCCCTATTTCACGTGCTCTGTGCTCAGTCCCACGGTGGTGGCAATTTTCAAGAACAGCAAGTGGAATTGTTTAAGTCTTCTTGAACCAGCAGACACTTCGACTTGCATTCTTTTGGCCAATGCAAGTCATAGGGTCAAATTATGTTCAAGGGTTGCAGAAAGAGATACCTTCTACCTCTGCAGTCTCTTGATGAGGAAAGCTATGTGATATTACAAAAAGCTTGGATATGAAAAGTAGCGGAAAATTTGGGCTATTTTTACCATTAATCTACCATATAAACTTTACCTATGTAAAGTGATCTTATTTTTGGAAGCTAATGACTCAGATTACAGTGATCTAAAGTTTTCTCTGCTAAGCTTCACTAATCATCATGACTCACTCTAGCATATGGGCAATGGGAACACTAGGGAATCTCATTAATCAGCCGTCTATATCTGTCTCCTCAGGCCTCTGCCTATTACTGCCTCCATCTTCTTCATTGTTTTTGCTTTGCCAGATCCTGTCAATATGTCACGACTTGTGATAAAACAAATACCATTTCATGAAATCTACCGAGTACCTTGGAGAATATATTTTCATAGCACTTTATACAATCACCCTTATGGCATTTATATTTTGCCTTTCATTTTGTTTGTTCTACTGTGTGATCCTCCCCTGTTCCATATAGTCCTTGAAGCCAAAATCATGTCCTTTTTACTTTGTGCCTTCTTCAAGATTAACTCACAGCCTTTTACATAATAGCTGCACCACTGAATAAGCTGAGTGAGAAATAGATTCATGCATACATACTGTGGCTACTTTTCTAATGAGCAGAAAGAAAAGCTTTAATGATAATTTAAATCAATACTATATATATTAATAGCACCCATTTATTATATTCTATGCCCAAATACTGTTCTTAAAATTTTAAAAACATTATGAGAAACTAGTAATTTTTCATTGTTGCCCACCTCTTAACTTCAATCAATATTATAAAATCTCAGCCAATGCTTGCTCTTCTGCCCAGTTTTGAGAAAAAAAAAAAAAAAAAACAAAAATAGGGCTTTGGAGACAGAGAATAAATTCAAATCTCTCACTGCTACTTCTCAAGTGTTACTGATTCTGAGATTCTCTCCAAAAATTTACCAATATTAACTCAATATCAAAAGGAATGAAAGAGAGGGAGAGGGTCTGACACTTAAAGAGACTTGTTAGTTGTTCACTTAATTCTATTCTCTCTCTCTCCGAATCTAGGTCTGCTTTGATGGCAATTACTACAGAACACAGTGGGCTCTTGTACCTTTACAGATGTGGCTTGGAAAGAAGATGAACATGAAGGAGAAAAGAGAGATTTGGTTTTTGTTTAACTTAAGTATCTTTTTTTTTGTTTGTTGAACTTAAGTATCTTTTCACTTCACTCTAGTTTATTGGAGAGAAGTCTTATAGGTGTCGGAAGAATTGAGGACCACCATGGAATAATATCCCATCATCTACAAAAGGAAGTGAACTGCTCTTCCCCTTCAGCCTTTGCAGTTAAGGGCAGCATCCTTGATGAGATGCATTTATTGGAGAAGGTTTTACTCTTGTTTCCTCCCCTTTCGGGAGGCTGATGACCCACGTCCAATGCTCACAAATATTTTGCTCACATCCTGCTTTCTGTTTCAGTCTTTTCTTCTATCCTTTTGGTTGTTAAAATGAATCTATCTTTGAGATCCTTTTCAACCTTCAAATGCCCCAGAATTTCCCACCTCCAAAATCACTAAGAGATTTTTCAGATCTCAGAATTCCTTTTACTAATAATGCTACTTTGGGCTGCATGAAATATCTAGTTTTCCCCATAGCACCATAAAAAAATCTGAAGATATTAGAAAAGAGAGAAGGCTACAGGACATTGGATAAAGAGCGGATGTGGTAGGCAAAATAATGCCTCTTTTGCCCCAAAATATTGTCCTCTGATTCCTGAAACCTGTGGATGTGTTACCTTAATCTGCAAAGGCTCTTTTCTCCAGGTAAGTTAAGGTCCCTGAGATGGAAAAGTTATCCTGAAGTGTCCAGTTGGGCCAACCCTAGTCACCTCTACTGGTTGAGTTGACAGAGATGTGAGAACGGAAGAAATACTAGGGAAATGTACTGTTGATGACTTTGAAAATCAAGGAAGGGACCGCTCACCAAAAAACGCAGATATTCTTTAGAAGCTAAAAAATGCAAGGAATCAGATTCTGTCTAAAGAAGCCTCCAGAAAGGCATATAACCCTGCCAACACCTTGATTTTACATCAGTAAGAATTGTGGCAGACTTCTGAACCTACGGACCGTAAGATAATAAAACTGTGTTGTTTTACATCATTGCTTGTGGTAATTTGTTACAGCACAGTAGGAAACTAATATAGTGGGAATGACTAGGGATAAGTAAAGAGGCATTTTCTAAGAATGTCCAGCTGTTTCCAGATGAACACCTTGAGCATCCTTTACCCCAGACTTAAAAGTATTATTTTTAAAGCCTTTGAATATAGAAGCATTCTTGAAGAATGAAATTTTCTCTTCAAAGGTAAAAGTCTTCCACAAGAGGTTTTATTTTCCATCCATAATGTTGTGTGTCTATGCCTGTACATATCTGAGATTAAAACAAAAACACAGAATTAGAGAAACAGGAGGTATAGGTAGACAACATTAGAAAGCCTCAAATCTCTATTGCTATCATTGCCACAACAATCTGCCAATTGCCTGCTGGATGGAAGGCATGTTGCTAGGTACTAAAGACACATAAAATTAAACATTTGGCCTCTGCCCTCGATAAAATATTGTATGATGTCTTCATTAACTTAATATTTTTCTGAATATTGCTTTTAGGAGGAACTCATAAAGGACCTGAAAAAAATTATCTTTTTCTATGTTTACAGTGGTACCAGATTTTTCCCAAAGGGCTCTGAAAAGCAATAAATCATCAAAGTAGAAATCTCATTCCCTGTCCTGTACCTACTAAGGCAAAATTTTAAAATGATACATTTTAGGATGATCTAACAGAAACTGGAACAGCAAAGGGATTGACACCAGCAGAGGGTCACAATCCCTTGAGTTCTGGCTAATGGAGACCATATTGTGCATTTATTACCAGTTGAACAATGGTATACAAGGCCATTCATAAATGATAGTTATGCAGAGAGAGGAAATACAGAGAAGAAAAACCTTATTAGACATATTAATGAAAACTGGTCCTTCAGTGGGGCAGATGGTCTGAGATCAAACCAATCTCAGATACTTTGTAGCAGTGTGATATTGAGAAAGTCCCTTAACTTCTAACAGCTTCCATTTTCTTAATTTTAAAAACATGCATAATAAAAATTCTGAATCACAGAAATTTTATCAGTATTATATGAGTAAAAATTTTTAAGAGCACCTAGTGATATGTTTGGTACATATAATATTAATTAATGATCTTTTATTCAGTCTTTCATTTGTTCAAAACCCACTTGGCATTTGCAAATACAGTGACATAATCCTTGAATACAATGACTCTGTACACCTAAGAACTGCTGACTTCCAAATTTTGAGATTTGCAAATGGATTCACCAATCTGCCAAGATCTGCACTAAATGTTTCAACAGAGCAATTAGAAGTTAACTCTCTCTTTTGTTTCATGCTTCATTTTTAGATGTTTCATAACCAACTCCTTTGGAAAGAAAAAAGTATCTAGCACATCAGCAATTTTCAAGCACATTAGGATTTGAACAGCTGAATGACAGTATCTCCTGGAGGAAAGATTTTCTACTCACAGAACCTGAGATGAGGATCATCTGTCCCGGTTTTACAAATTAGAAAGAAAAAAATAAACTCCAGTGCCTTTTCTGGCAGTGTTTTTCTGTTGAAATTCTGATACAAATATTCAAGTTCAGTGCAATCCCATCATGAGCACGTGTGCATGAATGAACATGTATACATATATGTGATAGACTCCTGACAATCAAAATGATGTGTTTTTACAGGCAAGAATTTTTTTAAAAAGCTACTAAAATGCATTTAACTTGCTTTGTGAGAAAGCTAACCCTGTCTGTAATTTCCAACCCTGGTTGCAAAATACAGTGACCTAGACCCTTTTTTTTTAAATCCTGTATCTAGAAGTTTCTCATTCTGATTTACTTGGTCAGAGATGGGGCCCAGACTACAGCAGAATATTTAAAATGTTACTCAGGTGATTTTAACAAGTACAAAGTTGAGAAATAATACCCTACACCAGTGATTAGTGGCGCATGGCCTGGGTAGTACATTACAATCACCCGAGGGAGCTTTAAAAAAACACTGATGCCTGGGGCATATTGCAGATGTGTTAAAAAGAATGAGAGGGGAAAACCTCAGGCATCCATATTTTTTAAAGCTCCCCAGCATGTGCTACCTGGATTAAGAGACAATGCCTGTGCCCTGCCAGTGATACAGTGATTATGATGTATATTAGGCATCAAATGATTCATTATGCTGCCTTATATCTCAACTCACTGCAACTGGGACTCATATTAGACACCTCATCTTTGTTTCACATATAAAATTAACAAAATTAATTTCAGGTTCTATCATACCTTTAGTAAGATGAACACCGTGTCAGTGATCAGAGAATTGCCTCTAGTGTTTCTGACATATTTGCTTTCACAATATTTTGAGAACTAATAGTCTACCCTGAGCAAATATTAATATCATTCCATGTAAATTTTGTCCTGGAATTGGCTGTGGGCAATTCATGATTCTATAAGCATTGGGGTCTCTATGCCTTTACTGGAAATTGATACCACTGATATATGTCACATTTTAGGCACATTTAACTGTGCAGTTGGTGTTGAGTAAGCCTATACCCTTCAGGCTCAAGACTCTTTAACATTTGCTAATTTCAGAAGATATTTTGAATATTATTGGGAAGTGTAGGTCCATGTTACTTATCACCATTTTTCTAAAGCTCATCACGCTCCAACATTAGAAAAGCTTCAAAGAAGCTTCATCTTAATACTGACATCTTGATGTGACCTGTCCCCAAAGAAGAACTGTCTTTTTTTTTTTTTTTTTTTTTTTTGCTCAGTATCTTTCCTCAAATAGCAATGGAAGCATTGATTTGGAATTATTGAGTAATCTGACTTAGTGTTAATTATGGTAGTCTATAGATAGCAGAGATTGTTATGCATTTATTACATGATCTTTGCTTAGAACCATTTTTACACTGTCTTTGTTGGCTCTCTTGTAAATCTGTTTCGGAACAAAATCCTCAGGCAGATGTATTTGAAGTAAAGCTTTGTTAGACAAGAAATCAAATTCACAATCCTTCTGTGGTTTTGGTGCAAAAGCTCCATCTGGAAATGGACCAGCCCTTACTGCCTCAGCATATGTCCCAGGGACTACATTCTCCCAGTAACTGAACACTGATTCCAAATGCAGAACAGTTTTCTCTCCATGCTGTTACTCACCTGTCTCTGAGCACACAAACTTCAGGCAGCCAAAGTGAATGTGGAAAAATATTTATAATGAAGACATACAAAAATCATCATCATAATTAAGTGATGCTGAAATATTCTTCTGATTTGTATTCTGCCTAGGAGTTTAAAGGGTTTTTACTTAGTTCTGACTTTGCTAACCTGTAAACTGTCTGAGTTCCCTCCATTTCTCTGCGTATTGGCATTTTAGTGTTACAAACTGACCTACTGCCATTAACTCATTGGATTTCATCAAAACACAGGGACCTTTTTCATTACAAAGCTCCTAGGTAGAATAAAATGGCTTAGATTGTTGAAGGAAAAAGGGGGACAAGAAATGAGTATTTTCATTCTAGAAAATACACACACACACACACACACACACACACACACACACACACACACCCCTGCAATCCACATTCCGGATGGCCATGGTGCCCCGGATGGGGAAGAAATAATCCAGCTACTGCTTCTTTTGCCTTTTATATGGACTACCCATGAATGGCCAATCCTGACCCCCAGGGACTGCTCTTTAAGCATTCTTACAATGGAAATAGAATCGTTAAGTGTTAGTTTCTGGACCAGGTCCATGTCACCACAGGTAGAGACACAATTGTTAAAGTAGGATGGACAGGAACTAAGGAGTCAATCAACTTTGACCTGGATTGGCATCCAATATGGAGGATTTCCCTAATAGTAACAGGACACAGTTCTCTTTAGGCTTCCCTTCATCCTTATCTTTGATAGTATTAGATTCTTACGTATACTCTGTTTTTAACTGAAACAGCCTGCTGCTAAAGCCTTCAGACTACTCTAATTCTGGAAGCCTAATTTCAGACTACTCTGACTCCTCTCAGAGGGAATGAAAGCCAGGGAGAGATTCTAAAGGAGAGTTCTCCTTGCAGATCTATC
Source organism: Leontopithecus rosalia (assembly GCA_028533165.1). Taxonomy (NCBI): domain Eukaryota; kingdom Metazoa; phylum Chordata; class Mammalia; order Primates; family Cebidae; genus Leontopithecus; species Leontopithecus rosalia. The sequence continues at coordinate 8,781,050 of CM052651.1, forward strand.
TTTCATTTAAAAGAATGATCCAAAATGCTATTTCTAGGCCCAAGAATCTCTAAGTCAAAGTGGATGAGTATTACTTCAGACACTTGTAAGAAATGCATACTCTCAAGCCCTTGTTTTCTGATTTGGAAGTTCTGAGTTTATATTTGAGGCCAGGGTATCTGATATATCACTGCACATGATCCTGATGTAGTCATTCTGTGGAATACACAATAAGCATCACTAATTACAAGAGAAATGCGGAACACAGCAATAGGAAGTTTCTTAGATTTTTCTTTAGATGTGGGTTTTAAAGTATATTTGTTATATTTTCACTTAGTTTATTTCAAATACCAGGTAACTCTGAGACATTCTGAAACTTGAAAGTTATATAAAGTTCTTTCTAGTTTAGTATGCCTGAGTACATAAATTGGTTCAGATTAGCTAATGAGGACGTATACATTCATCCAGTAGATAACAGTTGAACTTTTTTTTTTGAAGATGTCACTCTGCTACCCAGGCTAGAGTGTAGTGGCATGAAACTGCGCCTTGACTCCTGGCTCAAGTAATCCTCCTACATCAGTCTCCCAAGTAGTTGGGACCAGAGGCATATGACGCCACACCCAACTAAGTTTTTTAAAAAAATCTTTTGGTAGAAACAGGGTCTTACCATGTTGCCCAGCCTAGTCTTGAATGCCTGAGCTCAAGCAATCCTCCTGCCTCAGCCTCCCAAGTGTTGAGATTACAGGCATAAGCCACTGACCTGGCCTAGTGGAATTCTTGCTCAGCTAAGAATTGTGCAAGGTATTGGTGGCACAAAGGCAAATGAAATGCAGGTCTTGCCCCTTGAGGAGTTCATTTAGTGGAAGAAAGTGATATGAATTAAATACAGTTATATGAAAAAGTATTATCAATCCATGTAGCACAATATAATTTACTCTGCAAGGGAAGATTTAACAGAGATAGGTGGATTTGAGCTTTGTTTTCAACTATGACTAGAAAATTGCAAGACACATAAGAGAAGAAAAATTTTGAGACACAAAAAAAAGTCATACCAAGGCAAAGAATTAAGAAATAGCTTTTTGTATTCTAGACATTCTATGAAGTTCAAAGAATTTGGAAAGACGTACAGATGATGGGGAATGGCGAGAAATAAGGTGGGCAGGAGAGGTCCCTGAGACTACAGTCAGCTATGACAAAATGAGGATCAGAGTTTGATCACGTTTGATACAAAACATTATGAGAGAAAATAGACACGTGAATAAATGAAGGAATGTGCCACACTCATACATTGAAAGGCTTCATATTTTAAAGATAAAGTTTTAAAAATTGAGGCATAAATGCAAAACAATCAAAATTAATATTTGATTAGTTTTGTGAAGGTTGTTAAACATATCCTAAAATTTGAGTACAAATTATAAGGTCAGAACATTGCCAAGATAGGCCGGGCATGGTGGCTCAGGCCTGTAACCCCAACACTTTGGGATGCCAAGGTCGGTGGGTCACCTGAGATCAGGAGTTTGCAACCAGCCTGGTCAATGTGGTGAAACCCCATCTCTACTAAAAATGCAACAAATTAGCCAGGCATGGTGGTGGGTGCCTGTATTCCCAGCTACTGGGGAGGATGAGGCAGGAGAATTGCTTAAATCCAGGTGGCAAAGGTTGCAGTAAGCCGAGATCTCACCATTGGACTCCAGCCTGGGAAACAGGAAAGAAAGTGTACCTCAAAAAAAATGAAAAAAAAAAAAAAAAGAAAAAAACAGACAAGATAAACCGAGATCTCACCATTGGACTCCAGTCTGGGAAACAGGAATGAAACTCTATCTCAAAAAAAACGAAAAAGGAAAGAAAAAACCAGACAGGATAATTTTGAAGAAACAGAACAAAGTTAGAAATCTTACTCTGAAATCTTGTGACTTACTATAAAACTATAATGATTCAGGCAGCATGGTATTATTATAAGGAGACCTAATTAGATCAGTTGAGTAGAATAAATATTAATAAAGGATATTGCTAAAGAAATGGACCAAAACATGCAATAATCAGTTTATAAAGAGAAACCACTATGCTGCAGTGAAAAAAAGATGTCCTTTTCAATAAACAGCATTAGGCTCATTGAATATCTATATGGAAAAAAACGTAAGTTTTATCTGTATGTCACATCGTGCACAAAAACTAATTCCAGATGGTTCATACATCAAAAAGTTGAAAGTAATTTTTTTTTTTTGGAGACAGGGTTTTGCTCTGTCACCCAGGCTGGAGTACAGTGGTGAAATCTTGGCTCACTGAAACCTCAACGTCCTGGGCTCAGGCAATCCTTCCACTTCAGCCTCCCAAGTATCTGGGACTATTGGCATGTGCCACCACACCCAGTTAATTTTTTGTATGTTTTGTAGTTTTGCCATTTGTCAAGGGTGGTCTTGAACTCCTGGACTCAAGTAATCGGGTCCCCTCACCCTCCCGAAGTGCTGGAACTACAGGACTTCCATAGGGCCCAGCCCGTTAAAGGTAAATTAATAAGCATTCTAGAAAATAGCATCTACACAGAGATTTGTTTTTAAAGAAAAACTAACCAAAACGGAAAGCCTTGGTAAATTAGATCATATTAAAATGAAAAGCCTATGTTTATCAAAACACTCATAAGAGTAATAAGGCAGGGCACAGAGTAAAAAGTTCTTGCCATGCATAAAAACATATGTCAAGAACAGAATCGTGAGAAATTTGTAAAGAACTTCTACCAAAAATTCGAGTCAAAGCAACCATCCAACTTATAAAAAGTGTTCAAAATGTTTAAAAGGGCATTTCATCAAAAAAATACTGAAATCATCAATAAACACAAAAAAATAGAGCCAATCTCATTAGTCAGCATGGAGTATAATTTAAATCCAATGAATAAAACCATATGCTCACTAAATGGCTAAGATTGAACATACTAATGACACAACCTGCTACCAAGATTTTGATTAAGGGATATTCCTATATACTGCTACAAGAAACCAAAAAAAACCTCTATAACCACCTGGTAAAAGCATTTAGCAGTATTTACACAGATGAACATGTCTGCAACTCAATATTTGCCTTCCTAGAGACATAGCTAACAAAAGTGCATGTACATTTAACCCAAAGATGAGTAAAATATGTTCACAATAGCACTCTTTATAATCGCCTAAATCTAAAAAACTCAAATGTCTATCAATGGCAGACTGGATAAACTGTAATATAACCATCAAATGGGAAGAGTATATAACAAGAAGCAAGTACAGTTATACATAACGTGAATAAACATCAACTTCATAGTTAAGTGAAAGAAAACAGACACAAGTGAATCACACCATTATGCCATTTATGTAAAGTTCAAAAACAGAAAAAGCTAATTGATAACAATGGAAGTCCTATGAGTGGTCACCTTTGGGAAGAGAAAAAGCCAGAGATTTTGGAAAGTGCTAGTGTTCTTTTTTTACGTGCGGTGGTTACACGTAAAAAGTTACAAGTGTGTTCATTTTTTGAAAATTCACTAAACATTACACTTAGGATCTTAACATTACATTTAGTTATAATTTAATAAAATTCACATTTAACATTTTTGCATTAATTTAATCAGAATGGAGGAAGCATGTTATTTTCTCCAATGGGACACGGCTTTTTCTAGCGCTATGTTGAAAGGAAACTTTTCTTGCTGTATTTTGTTTCCTTTTGGACATGTTTTAAAAAAGAAATCTTGAAGTGATTTGCCTTAAAAGAGAGAGAGAGATTATCACACAAGTGCAGAAAATAAATGATGAGACTCTCAATTGTGTGGAGAGAGGGACATGAGACAGACTGGAAGCAATGTTTCGCAGATAGAAATCACAGGATTTGAAGTTCAATTATCTACAGGGTGATCGAAGAGGAAGATAAAAGCCACCCTAAAGTTTCTAGCTTGATAGATTTGAATGATTATCCAGCTGGATCTAATGAGTCTTTTTTTTTAAAAAAAATATTGGACATGTTTGAAGTATTAGAGAGTTATCTAAATGGACATATGTTTATGCAACAGAAAATATAGGTCTGGAATTTAGTGAAAAAGAAAACAGTAGAAATATAAATCTGGAGCTTTTCAAATGTGTTTTATGTTTTGAATGCGATTTTTTTAGCTAAAGCCTTGAAAATAGATGCAATACCCCCTTCAATATCCTGGGGAAATGTGCAGTGTAAAGAAAGGGGAGAGTAACTGACAGAGGTGGAAAGTGAGGACGGAGATTTCAAGCAAGGAACCCATTTGCAATTCATCTTAACTAATTATATTTTAAGTATTCCTAACATGTCTCAATACTCAGGTGACCTAAGTAATTACTACACTCTCATGTTGTCCACTGGTATGTTCTTTCTTTTTTTTTTTTTTAACTGTATTTTAGGTTCTGGGGTACGTGTGCAGATCATGTAGGATTGTTGCATAGATACACACATGGCAATGTGGTTTGCTGCCTCCATCCCCCCGTCACCTACATCTGGTATTTCTCCCCATGTTATCCCTCCCCGCCCTCCCCACCCCCAACTGTCCCTCCCTTGGCTCCCCTCAACAGACCCCAGTGTGTGATGCTCCCCTCCCTGTATCCATGTTTCTCATTGTTCAATACCCACCTATGAGTGACAACATGCAGTGTTTGATTTTCTGCTTTTGTGTCAGTTTGCTGAGAATGATGGTTTCCAGATTCACACAAAACTTAATTTATCACTCACTTCTGAACTGTATTGTTACCAGAGAATAGTATTACATTGAATTTGCTATAATGATAGTTATTTCAGGAGTATTTTACAACTTAAGTAAAACTGATGTTAACTTATGTTTATAGCCTCACAAGGGAATTTCAGAGGTCTGAATCAGATATTTATAATAATCACCTAAAAATGGATTTTTAAAGAAAAACCACATTTCAAATCAGCATTGATCATGAAATATTTCCAGATCTGAATAAAATGACCAAGAAATACTTATATAATTATCTTAGTTGCTAAAATTATCATTTTTTTTAAGTTCTAGTGATCCATTTTAATTTACCAGCGATCATAACATATCCTCTGAATTCATACTAATTATTCCTATAGTGAGAGAAACACATTGTACATCCCTTTCTGTAATTCTATTGTTGTGACTATCCATTGTTATCTAACCTATTACCCCCAAAACTTAGCAGCTTAAAACTGCCCGTTTGATTGTATCACACAGTTCTAGGGGTTAGGAATGTTGGCAGTGCCCAGCAGGGCAACTGTTCTGCTCCCTGTGGTATTGACTGAAGCACATTAGTTGAATTGAGCTGGTGGTTGGACTACATAGAGGGCTGAAGATGATGTCATGCAGATGTTTGGCATCTTGGCAGGGGTGGCTGGAGGTGCAGGCTAAATGTTGCCAGCAACTAAAGCACCTGCAAGTGACCTCACTCTTTGTTTTGTTGGTCTTAGAGTAGTCAGACTTCTTACATGGTATGTCAGGGTTCCTGGAGACAGCATTCTTATAGACAAGAAGAGAACATTGCTAATTTCTTAAGGTCTGAGCCTGGAAACCATTACAGCATTGTTTTGGTAAGAATCATTTTGTTAAACAGTCACAGAAACTATTCAGATGCAAGGGGAGGGGTGTAGAGCCTAAAACTTGATGGGAGGAATATCAAAGCATTTGAAGTTTTCTTTAATTCATTACACAAATGTATTAATAATTCATTTATGATTCTGTTTACTATATGTTTTATGCATACCAACATAGATTTTAAAAATAAAAGCAAACCTGAAAATAGTTTAATTTAATAAGCTATATTAATTCATCTCTTTTTAAAAATACAGATGATGTATACATATCTGAACCTGGTAGTATTCGAAATGAAAATTTCAGAATAAAAGTGAAATGGAGAATTCTGAATATTTATAGATGGTATAAAATAAGAGATACAGAGAAACACTAACTCAAGTATTTTTGATGTCTTGATTTACTGAAAATAAATTTTGACTCTTCCACCTAGACAATAAATACGATCCTTGATTCTTTTCTCTAGTAACCATTGAAATTAATACATATTAAAAATTTTATACATGGTTACATTTCCATGAATCTGGTTTTAATGCATAAATGTCAGGAAAAAGAAATTCACTACAAGTGTGTTCCTCTTGTATGCTAGGCTTTATGTTAAGCACACTAATTAAATAACTGATTTAATCATCAAACTAGTCTCTGAGTTAGATACTGTAACCTTCATTTTATAGATGAGGAGACTGAGGTTCAAACAAGTTATATATAATACACACAAACAACTATATATATACTGATACATAAAGTACATTGTATTACGTGTATATATAATACATGTACATAATAGGTATATATGTGTGGGTGTAATATGCACATTATATATTATTCACATAATATTGTATATGTTATGTATGTTCATATGTATTTTGGGGTAGAGGTACACTTTTCAGATCATTTGCCCTTCTTCTGTTTTTTTTTTTTTTTTTTTTGAGACGGAGTTTCGCTCTTGTTACCCAGGCTGGAGTGCAATGGCGCGATCTCGGCTCACCACAACCTCCGCCTCCTGGGTTCAGGCAATTCTCCTGCCTCAGCCTCCTGAGCAGCTGGGATTACAGGCATGCGCCACCATGCCCAGCTGATTTTTTGTATTTTTAGTAGAGATGGGGTTTCACCATGTTGACCAGGATGGTCTTAATCTCTTGACCTTGTGATCCACCCGCCTCGGCATCCCAAAGTGCCTTCTTCTGTTTCTTAGGCTAGGAATTAAGTACCATGGCAGTCTGTGGGATGCAACATCCTGCTCTGTATAACGCCACATACCCAGATAGCTTTTACATTATGACATGTTCTCATGTACATTGCAGGTAAGCTTTCCGTTTATGTCTTTTCTTTAAGCACAAAGTTGACTGCATGTTAATTACTATCAGTAGTCTTTGCTGTAGATACCACAGACAGTATATTTTCAAACTGGAGTTTCAAAACAAAATTTGTAGCACAGCATAGTTTCAGTTCTAGTTGTTTTTCTCCAGACGACCAACTACACCGAGCTGACAGCTACAAAACGTGGGAAAGATCACTGTGATGTGACTGGGGCTGGGCAGGACTAGTGGTGGCGGGATGCACAGGTCCGGTTTTCAACCAACTTAATAGCACCCTACTGAGCCAGAGCACAAAGAACCTGATTGGTATCTGTCTGATGCGGATTAGAGATATTTGTGCAAGACCTTCATTTGCATTAATCTTTAGGAGAATTGACCTGACTAAAAGGAGAGGTTGGGGATTCTGGATTCAGACATGCTTCTGTATGTTGGGCAAGAATGTCCTGGAAAATAAAGAGAAAGAAAAAGAAGAAAAGTAATTCTTTCTGAAATAATGAGGTTCATTATTTACTATATGAATGAACCCCTTACTATAAAAATGTTCCAAAGGCTGTAAACATTTGCAGATAAGAATGAAGTTTTGCTTCATTACTCATTTCAGTTGGATAGAAGCCAAGTTGGGACTACGAAATAGAAACTATTTCCCTATAGAGACGGCAGTTTTCTGAGAGCATCCACAGAGGAAAGGATAGGTCTGGATCCTAGTCACTAAACTGTGAACTCTTAACTACTCTGAAGCCATCTACATTAATTTTACATGACACAAAAGTCATAGTTTGGGTTCCTTCCAGAACCGTACATTTAGACAAGGATTCAGATCTACAGTGAGTTGAATGGCATTATCCTCCAAAAGATAAGTCTAATGAGAAACCTATGAATGTGACCTTATTTGGAGAAAGAGCCTTTGAGATGTACTTAAGCTAAGATTCTTGAAATGAGATCATCCTGAATTAGGCAACCCTCATTCCAATGACAGTTTTCCTTAGAAAAGGAGGACAGAAGGATCTTTGACTATGGAAGAGGAGAAAGCAGCGTGATGATGGAAGCAGAGACTGAAGTTATCCTGCCCCAAGCCAAGCTGTCCCTCAAGGCACTAGCAGCTGGAAAAGGCAAGCAAGGATGCTCCTGTAAAGCTGGCAAAAGGAGTGTGGCTCACACCCTGTACTTTGATTTCACACTTCTGGCCTCTAGAACCGTGGAGGAAGATGTTTTTGTTGTGTCAATTTCTCATGGCCACCGCAGAAAACTAAAGGTCCATGTAGTTTACTGATAAGGTAAAGGATGGGTCAGGGTATGGGAAAGTGGGGCAGCAAAGAGAAGGCAGGCAATAAAGATGGTATCTAGCTAGCAATGTAAGAAGAAGGACCCTGAGGAAAGGATGGGAAATGACATAACATGCATGCCTCGAAGTTACTGGATCTGAGAAGAGAACTGGGGTATTTACACAGTCATCCCACTTAGTCATTGGCTGAAAGCTATCCTCTGGAAGTGTTAGTTCTCCAGAACTTTCAGCTTTCCATATGAACAGCAAAGTTCACTCCAACAGCAAGAGAGTGGGGATAGAAAAAGCAGCACAGATACATCAGCTGGAGATCTTGTGAGGGTGGCATGTTTCATTAATAACTCTGTTGCCTTGGGTGAGGTATGATGAGGCCATGCACAGATCAAGAGAGGCTAACTAGAAAGGGTTGTAGGGTTTTTTTCCCGAGTTTTTTTTTTAACTATACTTTAATGTCTAGGGTACATGCGCAGAATGTGTAGGTTTATTACACAGCTATATATGTGCCATGGTGGCTGGCTGCATCCATCACCCAGTAATCTACATTAGGTATTTCTCCTAATGCTATCCCTCTCCTAATCCCCTACCCACTAACAGGCCCCAATGTGTGATGTTCCCCTCCCAGTGTCCATGTGTTCTCATTGTCCAACACCAACTTATGAGTCAGAACATAGGTTTGTTTTTCTGTTGTGTTAGTTTGCTGAGAATGATGGTTTACACCTTCATCCATGTCCCCACAAATGTCATGAACTCATTCTTTTTATGGCTGCATAGTATTCCATGGTGGTGTTGTAGTTTTTATGCCCACAGTTTTCTTGGGAGAACACAGAAACTCCCCAATCCCACCACTCCTAACGTAAGCCCACTCAGGGGAAGCGCCAGGGTCAGTTCTGAGGCAGAGGGAGAAAGCAGAACTGTGGGCAAGCATTTTGGTTTCCAAGGGAAGGAATGGGCAAGAGAGGGTAACTGAGTTTAGGATTGGCTACTCTGAGTAAGTTCAGCAAACACTGGTGCATAGGTGCTGTCTTTAGTTGTCTGGTACCTGGCCCTGAGGTGCTTAGAAAAAGGGGATCATTGCTGAGTATGAATACTCCATAATAGAGGTGACTGGGGGATAGACAACTGGGCTGGTCAAGAATAGGAATTCACTGAATTTTATGAAGATCCTCAGAACTGAGTAGAGGTGGCACTTAAAAAACTATACTAAAAATTACACAAGTCTGATGAAAGAAATCAAAGAATACAGAGATATTTCATGCCCATGAATAGGAAGACTTAGTGTTGTCAAGTGAGTTCTTCCCAATTTGATTTATTAATTCAATGCAATCCCAATCAAAATCCCAGGAGATATTTTGTTAATAACAATAAATTAATTCTAAAGTTTATATAGATAGGCAAAACACCCAGAACACACTATACTAAAGGAGAACAAAGATGGAAGACTAATACTATCTGGCTTCAAGATTGACTATAAAGCTGCAGTAATTAAGACAATGTGGCACCGGCAAAAAATAAATAAATAAATAAATAAATAGATCAACGGAAGAGAAAAGAGAGCCCAGAAATGGATGCACATAATTTGGTCAACTGATCTTTCAAAAGGGAGCAAAATCAATACAATGGAGAAGAGGTGATCTTTTCAACAAATGGTGCTGGCATAAGTGGACAATAATATGCAGAAAATAAATGAATCTAGGCACAAACCTTCAACCTTCACAAAATACACTTGTTATAGATCACCAACCTAAATGTAAAATGTAAAACTCTAAAACTGCTAGAAGATAATATAGGAGAAAATCTAGGTGACTTTGGTATTGGGTACAACTTTGTGATATGACACCAAAGTCACAATCCATGAAATAAAAAAACTGATAAGCTGGAAATCATTAATATTAAAAAGTTTAGAGACTCTGGTGCGTCAGGGCACTCTACACTCCACACTCAGGGAGATCCTCCAGGCCTCTAGAGGACCCACTTTTCTGGATTAGGAATTTAGGCTGTCCCTCTCTCCCTCTGCAAAAGCTTGGGGCTGAGTGAGTTTCCCAGCTTCACACCTAGGCATACTTCTGGGTGCTTTACGGATGCCTACTGTATTATCCCTTAGAGCTGGTGCTGATGCCATTAGGGTACCTGTAGACAGGCCTGCCTGGTACGTCCCCACCCAACTGGCCCCTGGTCTCCTCAGGGCTGGGTAAGGAGCTTAGTCCACTGTGCACTTCATGGAGCAGCCCATTGTGTGAAGTAACAGAGAGCTTCTCCCAGTAAACAAGGATCAGGTATATACCCAGCCACACTGGCCACAGCAAGCACTTACCCATAAGTGCCATCTATTGGTTTACAGGTCATACAACACAGCCCAATACAAAACCTGCCAATAGAGGTACATGTAACTATGGAAGCAAAACTGAAGGTCTTACTCAGCATTCTCTACAGTCTCAGCCCCTAGGGATGAAGGGAAAGAGAAAGGGAAATAAATAAATAAATAAATAAATAAATAAATAAATAAAGAGGAAGGAAAAATAACAGTAATATTATTTGGAAATAAAGAAAAAGAAGAATTCCCATGTGCACAGAAATATTTACGACAACTAGAAATGTTGATGTCTCCAGATGTTAAGTTACCAGCACAAAAATCCTGGCACTATAAAAAATCTAAATGTATTGACACCACCAAAAGATTACACTTGCTCTCCAGCAATGATTCCTAACCAAAATGGAAAATAAAAAAAGACAAAAAGGTAAATATTCCAAGCACAGATTGCAAGGAATCTCAATGAGATGCAAGTTAAGTTTGAAAATCAACACGAAGAAACTTTTCAAGCAATCCAGAAAACACAGGAAGAGATAAACATTTTAAAAAGAAATCAATCAGAGCTTCTGGAATTGAAAAATTTACCTAAGGAATTTCAAAATACAGTAGAAAATTCTGGACTTCTGCAAAGATAGCTGAATAGGAACAGCTCCACAGTGCATTTCCCAGTGAGAGCAATGCAGAAGGTAAGTGATCTCTGCATTTCCAAATGAGATACCAGGTTCATCCTACTGACTGATTGGACAGTAGGTGTAGCCAAAGGAAGTAAGGCAGGGTGGGGCATTGCTCCACCTGGGTAGTGCAAGGGGCCATAAGACTACCCTTCTACTACCCAAGGGAGACCATTGAGGACTTTTCCAGATCTGGCACTGCAGCTCAGATACTATGCTTTTTCCACAGTCTTTACAGCCCACAGACCAGAAGATTCCCAGTGGTGCCAAAAACACCAGTGCTGCGGTTTCCAGCACAAAACTGGGAGGCTGTTTTAGCTGGCACCTGGAACACGTGCGAGACAGAACCACCCACATGCCTGAAAAAAAGGGGGCTGAAGGGAGGGAGCCAAATAATCTAGCTCGGCAAGTTCCACCTTCACAAAAACCAGCAAACTGAAAGCCACTAGCTCAAGAGTTTCACAGCCAGCACAGTAGTCTGAGTGAGCTTGACCTGGGACTGTCAAGCTCTGCCAGGGGGAGGGGCGTCCACCATTACCCCAGCAGTTCTGACATTGCCTGTGTAAGCAAAGTTGCAAGAAGTTTACACGGCAGTTGGGCAGAGCCCACGGCCGTTCAGCAAGGCGTCTGCAGGCAGACTGTGACTAGATTCCCTCCTTGCTGGGCAGAGCATCTCTGAAAACAGGCAGCAGCCCATCAGGGACTTATAAATAAAGCCACACCTTCCCAGGACAGAGCACCTGGGAAAAGGAGCAGTTGTGTCTCCCACTGTAGCAGACTTAAATGTCCCTGTCCAGCAGCTCTGAAGAGAACAATGGAGCTCCAGCACAGCACTTGAGCTCTGATAAGGGACAGACTGCCTCCTCAAGTGGCTCCCTGACCCCTGTATATCTAAAGAGTCACCTCATACAAGAGAACTCTGGCCGACCCCTGGTGGGTACCCCTCTGGGATGAAGATACCAGAGGAAGGAATAGGCAGAAGTTCTTGCTATTCTGCAGCACCTGTGGGTGATTCCCAGGCAAGCAGGGCCTGGAGTGGATCTCCAGCAGTCCTGCATCAGAGGAGCTTGTCTGTTAGAAGAAAAACTAAAAACACAGAAAGAAATAGCTTCAACATCAACAGAAAGGACATCCATTCAGATACCCTATCCAAAAATCAAGACCAACTTCCAAGACCAAAGGTAGATAAATCCACGAAGATGGGGAAAAAACAGTGCAAAAGGTTTAAATCACCAAAACTAGAAAGCCTCTTCCCCTCCAAAGGATCACAACACCTCACCAGCAAGGGAACAAAACTGGATGGAGAATGAGTTTGATGAATTGACAGAAGCAGGCTTCAGAAGGTGGGTAATAATGAACTCCTCCAAGCTAAATGAGCATGTTCTAACACAACACAAAGAAACTAAGAACTTGAAACAAGGTTAGATGAAATGCTAACTAGAAAAACCATTTAGAGAACAACATAAACTACTTGATGGAGCTAAAACACACAGCACAAGAACTTCATGAAGCATGCGCAAGTTTCAATGAAATAAAATGAGAAGGCAAGATTAGAGAAGAAAGAGTGGAAAGAAATGAACAAAGCCTCCAAGAAATATGGGATTATGTGAAAGACCTGATCCACGTTTGATCAGTGTACCTGAATGTGGCAGGAGGAATGGAACCAAGCTGGAAAACACTCTCTAGGATATTATCCAGGAGAACTTTCCCAACCTAGCAAGGCAGGCCAACATTCAAATCCAAGAAATACAGAGAACACCACAGAGATATTCCTCAAGAAGAGCAACCGTAAGGCACAAAATCATCAGATTCACCAGGGTTGAAATGAAGGAAAAAATGCTAAGGGCAGCCAGAGAGAAAGGTCAGATTACCCACAAAGGGAAGCCCAGCAGACTGACAGTGGATCTCTTGTCAGAAACCCAACAAGCCAGAAGAGAGTGGGGGCGAATATTCAACATCCTTAAAGAAAAGAACTTGCAACCCAGAATTTCATTTTCAGCCAAACTAAGCTTCATATGTCAAGGAGAAATAAAATCCTTTTCAAACAAGCAATTGCTGAGAGATTTCGTCACCACCAGTCCTGCCTTATAAGAGCTCCTGAAGGAAGCACTAAACATGGAAAGGAACAACCAGTACCAGCCACTGCAAAAACTTATCAAACCATAAAGACCATCAACAAAATGAAGAAACTGCATCAACTAACAGGCAAAACAACAAGCTAGCATCAAAATGGCAGTATCAAATTCACACATAACAACATTAACCTTAAATGTAAATGAGCTAAATGCCCCAATCAAAAGACAAAGACTGACAAACTGAATAAAGAGTCAAGATCCATTGGTGTGCTGTATTTAGAAGACCCATATCACATGCAAAGACACATATAGACTCAAAATAAATGAATGGAGAAAGATTTACCAAGCAAATGGAGAGCAATAAAAAGCAGGGGTTGCAAACCTAGTCTCTGATAAAACAGACTTTAAACCAACAAAGATCAAAGAGGATAAAAGAGAATTACCTAATGGTAAAGTGATCAAAACAACAAGAAGAACTAACTATCCTAAATATATGTGCACTCAATACAGGAGCACCCAGATACATAAAGTAAGTTTTTAATGACCTACAAAGAGACTCAGACTCCCACACAATAATAGTGGGAGACTTTAACCCTTCACTATCAATATTAGACAGATGAATAAGACAGAAAATTGACAAGGATATCCAGGACTTGAATTCAGATCTGGACCAAGGGGTCCTAACAGATATCTACAGAACTCTCCACCCTAAATCCACAGAATATACATTCTTCTCACACTACATCACACTTACTCCAAAACTGACCATGTAAATGGAAGTAAATCACTCCTCAGCAAATGCAAAAGAACAGAAATCATAACAACCAGTCTCTCAGACCGCAGGGCAATCAAATTAGAACTCTGGATTAAGAAACTAACTTAGAACCGCAGTACTTCACGGAAACTGAACAACCTGGCATGACTATTGAATAAATAATGAAATGAAGGCAGAAATAAAGATGTTCTTTGAAACAAATGACAACAGAGACAAAACATACTAGAATCTTTGGGAAACTTTTAAAACAGTATTTAGCGGGAAATTTATAGCACTAAATGCCCACATGAGATGCAAGGAAAGATCTAAAGTTGACATCCTATTGTCAAAATTAAAGAACTAGAGGGGCAATATCAAACAAATTCAAAAGCTAGCAGAAGACAAGAAATAACTAAGATGAGAGCAGAACTGAAGGAGAGAGAGACACAAAAAACGCTTCAAAAATAGAATCAATGAATCCAGAAGCTAGTTTTTTGAAAAGATCAACAAAACAGACTGCTAGCCAGACTAATAAAAAATAAAAGAGAATAATCAAATATATGCAATAAAAAATGATAAAGGGGATATCACCACTGATTCCACAGAAATACAAACTACCATTAGAGATTACTTCAAACACCTCTATGCACAAAAACCAGTAAATATAGAAGAAATGGATAAACTCCTGGACACTTACACCCTCCCAAGGCTAAACCAGGAAGAAGTTGAAACCCTGAATCGACCAATAAGGAGGTCTGAAGTTGACGCAGCAATTAATAACCTCCCAACCAGGTTGGTAGGTGTTCACAGCCGAATTCTACCAGACGTACAAAGAGGAGCTGGTACCATTCCTTCTGAAACTATTCCAAACAATACAAAAAGAAGGAATCCTCCCTAACTCATTTAATGAGACCAACATCATCCTGATACTAAAACCTGGCAGAGACACAACTAGAAAAGAAAATTTCAGGCCAATATCCATGATGAACACTGATGTGAAAATATTCAATAAAACACTGGCAAACTGAATCCAACAGCACATCAAAAGCTTATCCATCACAATCAAGTAGGCTTCATCCTGGTGATGCAAGTCTGGTTCAACATATGCAAATCTATAAATGTAACCCATCACATAAACAGAATCAAAGACAAAAACCATATGATTGTTTCAATAGATGCAGAGAAGGCCTTCAATGCAATTCAACAGTCCTTCATGCTAAAAACTCTCAATAAACTAGGTATCGATGGAATGTAACACAAAATAACAAAAGCTACTTATGACAAACCCACAGCTAATATCATAATGAATGGTCAAAAACTGGATGCATTCCCCTTGAAAACTGGCACTAGACAATGGTGCCCTCTTTAACCACTCCTATTCAATATGGTATTGGAAGTTCTGGCCAGAGCAATCAGAAAAACAAAAAAAAAGAAAAAGAAATAAAGCGTATTCGGTTAGGAAAGAGGAAGTAAAATTGTTTCTATTTGCAGATGACATGATTGTATATTTAGAAGACCCCACTGTCTCAGCCCAAAATCTCCTTAATATGATAAGCAACTTCAGCCAATTCTCAGGATACAAAAATCAATGTGCAAAAATCACAAGCATTCCTATACACCAATAACAGACAAACAGAGAGACAAAACATGAATGAACTCCCATTCACAATTGCCATTAAAAAAAAATAAAACATCTAGGAATACAACTAACAAAGGAGGTAAAGGACCTCTTCAAGCAGAACTGCAAACGACTGCTCAATGAAATGAGAGGACACAAACAGATGAAAAAACATTCCATGCTCATGGTTAGGAAGAATCAATATCATGAAAACGGCTATACTGCCCAAAGTAATTTATAGATTCAGTGGTCTCCCGATCAGCTACCTTCTTCACAGAACTGGAAAATACCACCTTAAACTTCACATGGAACCAAAAAGGAGCCCGAAAAGCCAAGACAATCCTAAGCAAAAAGAACAAAGCTGGAAGCATCATGCTACCCTACTTCAAAGTATACTACAAGGCTACAGTAATCACAACAGTATGGTATTGGTACCACAACAGAGATATAGACCAATGGAACAGAATACACATCTACAACCATCTGATCTTTGACAAAGCTGAGAAAAAAAGCAATGGGGAAAGGATTCCCTGTTTAATAAATGGTGTTGGGAAAACTGGCCAGCCATGTGCATAAAGCTGAAACTGGATCTCTTCCTTATACAAAAATTAACTCCAGATGGATTAAAGATTGAAAACATAAAACCTAACACCATAAAACCCTAGAAGAAAACCTAGGCAATACCATTCAATACATAGGCATAAGCAAAGACTTCATGACTAAAACACCAAAAGCATTGGCAACAAAAACCAAAATAGACAAATAGGATCTAATTCAACTCAAGAGTTTCTGCACAGCAAAACAAACATTAGAGAGAATCAGCAACCAATAGAATGGGGAAAAAAAGTTCACACATTACCCATCTGATAAAGGGCTAATATCCAGAATCTACAAAGAGCTAAAACACATTTACAAGAAAATAACAAACAACCCCAATAAAAAGTGGGCAAAGGATATGAAAACTTTCATAAGAAGACATTTATGCAGCCAACAAACATAAAAAAATGTTCATCATCACTCGTCATTAGAGAAATGCAAACCAAAACCACATTGAGATGCCATCTCATGCCAGCTAGAATGGTGATTATTAAAAAATCTGGAGACAACAGATGCTGGAGAGGGTGTGGAGAAATAGGAACAGTTTTACACTGTTGGCGGGAGTGTAAATTAGTTCAACCATTGCGGAAGACAGTGTGGCGATTCCTCAAGGATCTAGAACTAGAAATACCATTTGACCCAGCAATCCCATTACTGGGTATATTCCCAAAGGTTTATAGATCGTTCTTACATAAAAACACATGCACACGTATGGTCATTGTGGCACTGTTTACAATAGCAAAGACTTGGAACCAACCCAAATGCCCATCAATGATAGACTGGATAAAGAAAATGTGGCACATATACACCATGGAATACTATGCAGCCATAGAAATTGATGAGTTCATGTCCTTTGCAGACACATAGATGAAGCTGGAAACCATCTTTCTCAGCAAACTGACACAAGAACAGAAAATCAGACACCACATGTTCTTACTCATAAGTGGGTGTTGAAAAATGAGAAAACCTGGACATAGGGAGGGGAACATCACACACTGGGACCTGTTTGGGGGGTAGGCTGCTAGGGCAGGAATAGCAAGGGTTGGGGGGAATTGGTGAGGGTTAACAGGAGAAATATCTAACGCTGGAGACATGGGGATGGATGCAGCAAACCATCATGACACATGTACACCTATGCAACAATCCTGTACAATTTGCACATGTAGCCCAGAACTTAAAGTATATGTGTGTGTATATTTTAATATATATATATTAAAATATATATATATTAAAATACATATATCTATATATATATTAAAATATATATATATCTATATATATTAAAATATATATATCTATATATATTAAAATATATATATCTATATATATTAAAATATATATATCTATATATTAAAATATATATATATCTATATATTAAAATATATATATATCTATATATTAAAATATATATATATCTATATATATATTAAAATATATATATATCTATATCGAGAGAGAGGGAAAGAACAACAACAACAAAAAGAACAGAAAAAGAAAATTCTATCAATTGACTGGACTGAGCAGAAGAAACAATTTCAGGGCTTGAAGACACAGCTTTCATATTAAGTTAGATAAAAATAAAGAAAAAGGAATTAGGAAAAATAAATGAAGTCTTCAAGAAATATGTGATTATATAAAGCAATCAAACCTAGAAATTGTTGGGATTTCTGAGATGAGAAGAAAAAGGAAACCAGGAAAACATATTTGACAAAATAACTCAAGAAAATTTCTCCAATCATAATAAAGAGGCAGACCTCCAAATACAAGAAATCCAGAGGACACCTGTGATACACCAAAAAAAGAGCAACCCCAATCATTTAGTCATTAGACTGTCCGAGGTGAATGCTAAATAACAAACAAACAAAAAACTTTTAAAGGCAGCTAGAGAAAAAGGTCAGATCACACATGAAGAGAACCCCATCAGCCTGACAGAGGACTTCTCAGCTGAAACCCTACAAGCCATCAGAAATTGGATGTCTAGTTTCAGCATTCTTAAAGAAAGTCCAACCAAGAATTTCATATCCTGTCAAACTATGCTTCGTAAGTAGAAGAATATCTTTTCCAGATAAGCAAAGACTCAGGGAATTTGTTACCACTACATCAGCCTCACATGTGATCTTTAAGATAGTTCTAAACATAAACATAAAATAACAATACCTACTACCACAAAAACACTCTTTTTTTTTTTTGAGACGAGTTTCGCTCTTGTTACCCAGGCTGGAGTGCAATGGCGCGATCTTGGCTCACTGCAACCTCCGCCTCCTGGGTTCAGGCAATTCTCCTGCCTCAGCCTCTCGAGTAGCTGGGATTACAGTCACGCGCCGCCATGCCCAGCTAATTTTTTTGTATTTTTAGTAGAGACGGGGTTTCACCATGTTGACCAGGATGGTCTCGATCTCTTGACCTCGTGATCCACCCGCCTCGGCCTCCCAAAGTGCTGCGATTACAGGCGTGAGCCACTGCACCCAGCCAAAAACACTCTTAAGTACATAGCTCATACACCCTATAAAGCAATCACACAATAGAAACTATAAAGCAACCAGCTAACAACTTCACAATATGATCAAAACGTTACATATAAATATTAACTTCAAATGTAAATTGTTTAAACACCCGACTTAAATGGAATAGAGTAGCAAGTTGGATACAAAACCAAGACCCATCCATCTTCTGTCTTCAAGAGGCACATCTCACATGTAATGATATCCATAGACTCAAAATAAAGGGCCAGAGAGAGATGTATCACACAAATAGAAAACTAAAAAAGAGCAGGGGTCACTATTTTTGCATAAGATAAAAGAGAATTTGAACTAATAACAGTAAAAAAAAGTACAAAGAAGAGCATTACACAATGATAAAAGGTTCAATTCAACAAGAAGACCAAACTATCCTAAATATATACTCACTCAACCTAAGAGCACCTGGATCATAAAATAAGTACTTCTAGGCCTACAAACAGACCTAGACAGCCAAGCTACAATACCGTGAGACTGCAGCACTTCACTGACAGTTAGATCATTGAAGAGAAAAAATAAATTCTGGACTACCAAAAAAAATTCCAGAATTAAATATGTTACCACCAACTGGTTTTAATAAATATCTAATAGAATCTTCGATCCACCAACCGCAGAGTATACATTTTTCCTCATCCACAGACATACTCTAAAATCAACCACATGCTCAATCATACAGCAAGTCTCCATAAATGCGAAAATATCAAAATCATACCAACTATACTCTTGAAACACAGTGGAATAGAAACAGAAATCCATACCAAAAAGACCTCTCAAAACCACACAATTACAGGAAAATTAATCTGCTTTCAAATGACTTTTGGGTAAACTAAGAAACTGAAGCAGAAATGAAAAAAAGTATTTGAAACCAGTGAAAACAGAGACACAAAGTCTCTGGGATGCGGCAAAAGTAGTGTCAAGGGGAAAGCTAACACCTACCTCATGACGTTAGAAAATCTCAAATTAACAACCTAACACCACACTTGGAGGAACTAGAAAAATCAAGAACAAACTAGCCCCACATCTAGAGGAAGGCAAGAAATAGCTAACCCAGGGCAGAACTCAACAAAATTGAGATCCAAAAATCCACAGAAAGAATCAACCAAACCTACCCGGACGTGGTGGGGGGTACCTGTAATCCCAGCTACTTGGGAGGCTGAGGCAGGAGAATCACTAGAACTTAGGAGGGGGAGGTTGCAGTGAGCCAAGATCACGCCATTGCACTCCAGCCTGGGGGACAGTCAGACTCCGTCTCAAAAAACCAAAAACAGAACAAAACAAAAACCAAAGGCTTATTTTCTGAAAGGATAAACAAGATCCATAAACTGCTAGCTAGATCAACAAAGAAACCAAGATAGAAGGTCCGAGTAAGCACAATCAGAAAATGAGTTTACAAATAATCCCACAGAAAGACAAAAGATCCTTAAAGATTATTAGGAACACCTCTATGCACACAATTAGAAAATCTAGAGGAAATGGATCAATTCCTGGAAATACAATCTTCCAAGATTGAATCAGGAAGAAATTGAAACCCTGAACAGACCAATGTTGAATTCCAGAATCAAATCAGTGATTAAAAAAAAGAAAAAAAACATCAACCAAATAAACCCCTGGACCAGACGGAAAGAGTGAACCCTAATGTAGATTGTAGACTATGGGTAATTATGACGTGCCAATTAGGTTGTTTCTAACAAATGTACCACTCTGATCCAGGGAATGTTGGTAATGGGGAAGGCTACCCATATCTGAGGGCAGGGGATATATGGGTAATCTCTATCTTCCTCTCAATTTTGCTATGAACCTAAAACTCCTTTTAAAAAATAAAGTATATTAAAAGAAAAAAACATATTACAAGAAAGGGCAAGGAGACATGGATTAGGTGACAAGTTTCACTATAGGAGAATCCCATCATAACATAAACTGCAGTGAAAATTACATCGAACTCCCATTATAATTTGTAAATCCCTAGGAAGCACTTAGACTCATTCATTCAAAATCCCTTCAAGCAGTGACTTAAGAAATTTGTAAATATTATTCATCTTTGTCCTTTATCCTCTTATCAAAATATGAGAAAATCTTTATTCATATATTCATTTATTCAGCTTGCAAATATTTATTGAGTGGCTATTCTATGCCCGGGACTAGATTCTGAGTATGAAGTGAACAAAACAGACTAAATATCATTTCCTTATAGAGCTTATATACTTCAGAGTAAGTGAGAGATGACAGTAAGCCAGTAATTAAGTAAATATATACAGCATGACGGACAGTGATTATTTATTGATTTAAAAGTCTTCCCATCTGGTAAAACAATAACTACAAATTAACTGATACGAAAAGCTTATTTCACCATCAAATAGCAATGTCACAGTTTCTAAGATTTCCTCTCATCATTGAAGTGTGGTGGAAGTATCAGTTGATACCAGTCTCTAGAATACTGCTGCATGCTGCTGGCCTTTACAAACACAGTTGTCTTGGAAAAGGATACATTCTTTTAAACCCAGAGAGCAGAGGTAACAGATCCTGTTTGAAATGGTTGCTAACGGACCACTCTATATAAATTAATTAGTAAACTTCAATCTAGGTTTCAAAGGGCTAAGGTGTCTCACTTGAGAAGGAAAAATTATTCCCTAATGATGAGGAAACCACTGTCACGGTATTTCATGCACACCAGCAGCACTGTACTACTGCGTATTTTTGTTCTGAGGCTTCCTTTTTTTTTTTTTTTTTTTTGAGACAGAGTTTCGCTCTTGTTGCCCAGGGTGGAGTGCAATGGCGCCATCTCGGCTCACCGCAACCTCCGCCTTCTGGGTTCAGGCAATTCTCCTGCCTCAGCCTCCTGAGTAGCTGGGATTACAGGCACGCTCCACCATGCCCAGCTAATTTTTTGTATTTTTAGTAGAGATGGGGTTTCACCATGTTGACCAGGATGGTCTTGATCTCTTGACCTCGTGATCCCCCGGCCTCGGCCTCCCAAAGTGCTGGGATTACAGGCGTGAGCCACCGCGCCCGGCCCTGAGGCTTTCTTTTTACTTCATCCTTTATTGTCTTCCATAGTTTTATTTATTCTTTCTGTTATTTTTCTTTCTTTTATTTTTACATGGGGGAACACGAAGAAAATCAGGGAAATATGGAAAGGCAAGCAGGCCTTTCTATCTTTTAAAAGGTGAGCAGAAGAGAGCAGGTCCTTCCTCCTGCAGGGCAGAGACTGAAGAGACAGTTTATGAGGGTTTTTGACATTAAGTCAACAATGTTCAAAAATGAAGCTATAACACAAGCCCAGAAAGTGTCGTTTTTTTTTTAAATCAGAGACAGAAAGAATAAGAGTGATTTCTGAAAAATGTCTGTGGGAAATGGAGTTAGGATAGAGAGTTTAATATATCTTTATATTATTTAAATATTGCTCTAAATAGTTTTGCTGATTTGTAAATTGTTTGCTTAAAATGAGGCTTGGATGTCTTCGTAAAGGGTTTAATTTCCATAAAGAATAAAATTTCAAAGAAAAATAAGGTAAAACTATGATTCAGGTATCTTACAGGAAGCCTGACTGGTAGGATCAAAAAGACCAAGATAACATAATAGTTCATTTGGTGACACGTTAATTGAATTTCATGAATAATTATGTGAAAAGAAAAAAAAAGCAAGCTTCTGGTACTCTTGTAAACATCATAAAGCATTAAAATAAGAGCTAGGGAGAGCTGTGGAAAATGTAAAAATAATTTTTGAGAATTTATTTTTTAATGTCATATTTTTAAAACATCAAATAATTTTATTTTGAAAGGTAAATGCCAGTAAGGCATTTTTACTCTATGATCTTGACACAAACTGACTCAAGCATAAATGACTAACTAGAGCAGTAAGTTACTAACTTAATATCAAGAAGATATATACATTTTTTCCTTTTTAAAGCTAATTCTCAATGAGGTGAATAAGACAAAAAAACATTCTTCGTGGCCAGCGTGGTGGCTCATGCCTGTAATCCTAGCACTTTGGGAGGCCAAGGCGGGCAAATCACCTGAGGTGGGCAGTTTGAGACCAGCCTGACCAACATGGAGAAACTCCATCTCTACTAAAAATATAAAACTAGTCAGGCATGGTGACGCGCGCCTATAATCCCAGCCACTCAGGAGGCTGAGGCAGGAGAATTGCTTGAACCCAGGAGGCGGAGGTTGCAGTGAGCCGAGATCGCTCCCATTGCACTGCAGCCTGGGCAACAGGAGTGAAACTCCATCTCAAAAAAAAAAACAAAAAACAAAACCAAAAAATACTCTTCATATGCCAAATGGACTTCCAGCTACTCAGTCACAAAGAAAGACTTGCAAACTCTGAATTCAAATCAGCTTTACACTTCAGATAAAACATTTTTGTAAAAAGGAAAAAGATGAAAAACCATCATCTTCATATTCTTTTCTCCTGCTGTTCTACGGTATTTGCCCTCGTTTTACTTACACAGTCCTTGCTTGTTTGGTAAAGAGGAAGTCCTATGGCATCCTGATGGTAACACAGTAGAGGCAATGGACTGTCTCATTTCCCATATGTAAGTGATTACAGAAGGAATGGAAGAAGCTCGCGCTTAAGAGGAAATTTTCTTTTAAAGAATGAATACCTACTCGCTGTTATTTGAAAAACATCTAATTACAGGTCAAGTTATGTGTCTTTACCATAGGGGAAGGTTAGATTTTCGCTAGATTAAGGTGCTAAAATAGCATATCAGTGTGCACAGGGAGGCTTCGGAACTCAAAGGATAGTATTAGACATTTTCCTGTTCTGTCCTAGGAGCAAGCTTGTACTAGATATAGGGTAGGGAATCAACCTATCCAGCAGTGTTGTCAGGTAAGAAACATTTACAGGCTGGGCAGAGTGGCTCAAGCCTATAATTCCAGCACTTTGGGAGGCCGAGGCAAGCAGATCATGAGGTCAGGAGTTCGAGACCAGCCTGACCAACATGGCAAAACCCTGTCTCTACTAAAAATATAAAAATTAGCCCGGCATAGTGGCACTCACCTGTAATCCCAGCTACACAGGAGGCTGAGGCTGGAGAATCGCCTGAACCCGGGAGGCAGAGATTGCAGTGAGTCGAGACTGTGCCACTCAACTCCAGCCTGGGTGACAGAGTGAGATTCCATCTCAAAAGCAGAAAAGGAAACATGGACATGATGTTGATAGTCCAGCCAGTAACTCCTGCTGGCTTTTGTGACACAGTTTAAACAATTACTAGACCGAGGGTGTCTAATCTTTTGGCTTGCCTAGGTCACACTGGAAGAAGAATTGTCTTGGGCCACACATAAAATGCACTAACCATAGCTGATGAGCTAAAAAAAAATTGCAAAAAGATATCACAGTGTTTTAAGAAAGTTTGTGAATTTGTGTTGGATGGTACTGAAAGCTGCTCTTGGCCACATGCAGCCCACATGCCGCAGATTGGACAGGCTTGTTTGGCTTTTGCTTTCCAGTTTATTTACCTCAATTCAATGAGTGGTGTCAATGAAACTATAGGTGCTGTCTTGGCCTACACCAGAAGTTTCTCTGGAACATAAGATGAATACATGAATGTGTAAAAAATCAAATCAAGAAGATGGGAGGAGATTAAAATAGAGAGATTCTTCCTAGTGCTGAACTTTGCCATGCACTTGGCTTGGC
Source organism: Leontopithecus rosalia (assembly GCA_028533165.1). Taxonomy (NCBI): domain Eukaryota; kingdom Metazoa; phylum Chordata; class Mammalia; order Primates; family Cebidae; genus Leontopithecus; species Leontopithecus rosalia. The sequence goes on from CM052651.1 coordinate 8,805,363, forward strand.
TTCTTCCTTTCCAAATATTGAGTCAATTGGAACCATTCTAAACAGGCAAGTCACTGGACAAGTTGTCCTGTGGAAAGGTTAGGCCCTTTCCTACTCCAGCCCTTAGGCCTTCCCTTTGACAAGCTACATCCTCGATGTGCGGGGAGAACGTGCTTCCGAGCTGATGACAGTGGGTCACAAAGTCAAGTTGCAGAACTAGAGAATGTAGGTAGGACACATTTTTCTTTGCCAAGTTGCCTTCCATATGCAGGGAAGATTGTGTTCAGCTTTTACTTCCCAGAATGAAAACTCCTGTTCCCTGTCTGCCCACTTTCTAGTTTGTGCATATTGCTTCCTCAAGAGAACACTAGAGCCCAGGCATGAGGGCTCATGCCTGTCATCCCAGCCCTTTAGATAGCTGAGGCAGAAAGACTGCTTAAGCAAAGGAGTTCAAGACCAGTCTGGGCAATATAATGAGACCTCATCTCCACAAAAAAAATAAATACAAATAAAAATAAAGAGAGAGAGAGAGAGAGAGAGAGAGAGAGAGAGAGAGAGAGAGAGAGAGCGAGCGAGCGGGCATTTTAGAAGTACATGTGCAAAATGTTATACATTTTGAAGTGTTAAAATGTAGGAAATTATTACATATTCATTTCAAGTAATTTTAACTAGTGAAAGAAAACCCAAACCAAGAATGAAACAGGCGTTTTTTATTGCAGAACAGAAATTTGGCAGATCCATTATCAAATAGCTGAGAGTCCTATTTGCCACGACCTAAAGAGAACTGTGTATGGGCATCCGCCCTGTAGTCAGCTTAAGACTTCAGAGTCTGAAGGAAGCTCACAATTGTCCATTAGCAACTGTTGATGCCTTGGCATGGGAGGGTCGCAACACCAATTTATCAAATGCGTACCTGCCTTAAGACAATCTTTTCCTGGCAGATGCTTTAACTGCGCTCTGCATGAGACCCAGCTTGCCATTCCAGGCGAAGGCACTCTTTGGAGACTGCCAGCCGATTGGCTCCCCCTAGGGACAGACGAGCCTCCGCGGAGGGAAGGCACCATGGCAGATTGCCAGGAAACCAACCCCTTGGTGCTTCTGATAGAAAAACACAGGAGAAGAGGGTCTCCTTTCTGGGCATTGTTTGGTTAGGCGGTTTCATCTCTCTAGCACACCAGCTGAGTGCGGATCCTGTCGTAACACTCTAAAGCCAAGAAGTTCATCTCCACGAATCTCAATGGAGGCTCTTTCCTGTATCACTTTCTCCTTCTCAGGGCCTGTCTCCCCTGGTTCCCTTACACTCTTTATGTTTGTTTTTGGTAGTTGCTCTTGAAAACACGAGGCAAAGCTGGAGGAGTGTGTTTTTGGAAAATAGATGGCTGAGCTCCAGTAGTCAGGGAGCACCGTGACTTAACGAGGATATTTTATACTTATGGCTTCATACCTGCAGAGCTCTTTTCCTTCTAAAAGCTCAAAGAACAATTCTGGTCTTGATTTTGCCTCAGTGAGATGCCAAAATGTTTATGAAAAAACAACTTCAAAAGGAGCCTCTGAGGAAAATCACACAGTATTTTTGCAGTTACCATATTTATGCAGTATTATAAGATATATAAAGTTGTAGGTGTTGCTCCACCACATCTTTTATTATTTTGATTATAATTAAAATAATCTCCATGTGCTTGAGAAAGGATTTTTAAAACTTATTTTCTTTACCACATCAGGTCTATGTTCTAGTTTCTCTTTCCTGGTGAAGAATTCTCTGATCTTATTTAAAGGTACAGCTCATTTCCCATATGCACTTCCTATCTCCGTCCCTACTTACTTTTCCATAATGCTTGTATCAGTCGTGGTTTAGCTAGGGAAGCAGGACCATTACAGGTAGGATGAAACATGGATATATTACAGAAACAAGACCTTATGCAAAGAACAACTGGGGAACAAAGACTCTGAGAAGGGAACTGGGAGGCCAGAGAAACGTCCTGAAGCAGCCCTCTGGGAGCACTGATGCAGATGACGGACAAACAGCTTCCAGGAGAATACCAGTGGTGAAGCACATGGAGCTGGAATCAGGCAGCATATGAGAGCTGGTCAAGTTGGCAGACAGCTCTTGCCTCTGCTTCTATTGGTTAGCCTGAGGTTGCTGCAGGTCAGTTGAACAGACAGGAGAAAGAGCTGGACACAGAGCAAAGGGAGAGAAGGAAGAGGCAGAAGGCTCTGGCACCTCTGTATCTGTCTTTCACAGCATGTAGCCACGATGATGTTCAGACAGCATAGCCACTGCTTCATTTCCAACTTCCAAACCTTGTGAAAATTCCACTTTGGCCAATTCTACCCAGGAACCATATGAGGAAAGGCATGCTGGGAAACATTGTTCTGGCTTAGGCAGTTGGACAAAGTACAAAACTACAAGTGTTTAACCCTTCCCCCAACTTACCTACTGTATATTTAAAAATTATATAGATCTGTACACCTGCATGTGCCCGCACACACACAAAATTCTAACTTCTATGAGTATAGGGATTTCTGTTTTACATACCTCAGGGTCTGTAACAATGCTTGGTACATAGTAAATATTTAATGAATATTTATTGACTGAATTTTTTATTGCCAGCCTTTGAGTTTTACCTGTGGGCAAAACCTGAGTCAGGATCATTACTTGTGACAAAAATTAACAAATACAGTTGATAAAACCTAGATGCAGGAGATAAAAAAGTAATTAGTTCCAAGAAACTGAGTGAGCCACCAAGCCAGAATTAGAAAGAGCAGTGTTTGCTAGTGCACAAGGCCCTGTCCCGCTAACATGCCCCTCTCCTGTGAGAAATTTGACTCAGTCTACTTCCTCCAGCAGTGGCCTCGTTTTTGTTAAGCTCAGGAAAGTTTACATGTGGTTTGCTCAAAAGAAAGGCCAATGTGGACGGATCCAGTTTGCCAACTTTACCCAAGTGAAACCAGGAATTAGGCTGTAGACATGCATTTTTCAGCATCAAGTGCCACCCAGGTCTTAGAAATTCATATTGTTGAATGTCTTAACAATTCCTACAGCCTAAGTGGGAGATACTTTCTCATCTTATATATTTCTAGGGCTCGATTTTATTCATAACTGGCTGAATCTTAACATAGTTCCTACTCCATATATGTCCACTATTAGACCGTCAAGTGGCCTTGTACTCATTAAAGGAATCATACTTTTAAGTCTACCATTTAATTACTTGTAGAGGATTTAGAAATCTACCTAATTAAAAGGCCTGAAAGAACCACAAATTGAGGCACATAACCTGATATCAAAGCTTGATTCACTATGGCCCCTGTGTAGCCTGTGTATCAGTTGGAGTAATTTTCACTGCAAATAAAACATCAAAATGTGACATAAGCACAGAGAAAACTTAATAGTTCACATAACTGAAAACTCAGCCTTCAGGCTGGGACAGATCAGAGCTCCAAATGCATTTCTTTTCTGTTTTCTTGTCTGTGTCTCTTCCATCCCTCACCCTCACCACTCACTAGCTTCTTAGGACGACTGCCTGCAGCACCTGAAGCTGTTTCCTCTGTCATGCGCATTGGGAACAAAAGGGCACGTTTCAACACTATTAAACAGAAGTACAAGGATCATGTTAATAACGGTAACACTAAATTAACCCGTGTCCAGAGAAATATCACGAGACTGACTGGTTTAGGTCAGGGTTACATAAAGCAAGTATAGCGGGGTGATGGGATGGATCACCCTGATACTCCAGTACAGGGCCCGTGGGCACTGGATTAGCCCGCCAAGGCTGCTGTAAACAAGGTACCATAGACCAGATAGGTGCCTTAAACAACAGAAATGTTTCTTCTCACAGTTTTGGAGTCCAGAAGGCCAAGATCAAGACGTCGGCAGGCCTGGTTTCTCCTGAGGCCTCTGACCTTGGCATAGAGATGATACTTTCCTACTGTGTCCTCACCTGGCCTTTCCCGTAATTAAAAGACCCCAGAGAACCTCAAATTGAGGCATATAACCTGATATGAAAGTTTGATTCACTAAGGCCCCTTGGTATATAAACTGTACATCAGTTTCAATAATTTCCATTGCAGATAAAACAATACAACATGGCTTAAGCAAAAGAAGAAACTTCTTAGTACACATTATTGAAAACCTCAGCCTTCAGGCAGCGACTAATCAGAGCTCCAAATGCATTTTTTTCTGCTTTCTTGTCTGTGTCTAGAAGGACTTAGTCCCTCCCTCTTAAGGACACCAGTCATAATAGATTGGGTTCCCATCTCACCACCTTATTTAACTTTAATTATCTATTTAAAGGTCCCATATCCAAATATAGTCACATTGGCATTGGAGGTTAAGGCTTTGACTGTGAATTTGGAGGACACAATTCAGCCCATAACAGTAGCTGAGAGTTGGAAAAAATCTCTTTTTAATAACTTGACTACAAAAGTGCAAGGGAGAAAAGTATTGGGGAATCAACCAAAATATTCATGAAAATCCACAAAACGCTTAAACCCTTACAAGTTCCCTTTAACCATCAAATTAATGATGATATTAAAAAACATCATTAATGGTGGGTTGAGTTTCCCCAGGGCAAATTGCTCCTACATGTGGGTCTCCTGGGCCTTATTGTTTTGTCTAAGCAAACATTTCCAAAAGTGCATTCTAAGGACTGCTAGTCTCATGACATAGTTAAAAAAATAAAAATAAAAATCTCCTATTTAAATAATGGTAAATTCTACATAATGCATTTATCAAGATGTCAACATCTCAACTCACATATTGGTATATTTAAATTATAGTTTTAAAAAAATGTTTACTTTTATAGAATACAGGACTTCTCCAACTTTTTGACAAATAGAATTTTCCCAAATATGACATACTAAAACTCCCATGGAATATATTTTAGAAAATGCTCTTCTCTGGAAATGTTACATCTTCTTATTCAAAGTAGGAAGAGATGAATGGCTAGAACAGGCATAGGCTTTAGAATGAAGGCTCCTGTATTATATATTAGTCTAATTTAGCTTTTTTTTTTCACTGAAAGTTTCCTATTCTGGGAAAGGAAGCTAATACATTTCAGTGCTAGTCTTTGGCTCTAACAGAAGAGTAGCTAGCTTCACAGAAATCACTCTAACAGCACCTGAGAGCATGTGGTCATAGGCTGTTTGCACCTGTTGCAGCCACAGGGTGAAAAAGACAGAAACAGAAAAAAGACACATTAAGGTTCAGGAATGATGACGTGTCTATGCCAAATAGATTGTACAATACAAACTCTGCAATACAGGAAAATAAAGAACCAGTGACCAGAGGAAAAAAATCAGTGGCAGCAGCCCAGAGACAAGAAAGGCCCAGAGCCTCAATTTGCAATGACTGCATAGGCTTGTGTGCCAATAGCTCAACTCCACCCCCTTGCTCTTGGGACACTTTTTCCAATTTTAAACACTTGGACAGCATAAGGAGTGGCTGCTTCCAACATATAACCCAAGACATCTGTTAAAGCAAAGTAAAACAGAAAAACCTGAAGGTAATTTGGAGCCTTCCAAACACCTGTGAGTCAGACAACACACAAACCTCCCCTTCTTTAAAAGCACAGATGAGCTTGAACCTTCTGGGCATTTTAGCAGTTTACCATCTGTACCAATAACCCTTTTCTGCAGTACAGAGTCTTCTAGGAGGATGTAAAACCCAGGAACCAAGATAAGGGAACATGTTTACACCTGCTACATCTGTTCAATTTTTCCAGGCTCTGCTTCACACTGGACTTTGTGTACAGGCATACTTTTGAAATCATTCTTGTCCATTTAAGTTTCACATACGCTCCATAAAAGCAGAGCAGAAGAATATGGAAAACAGCTTGAAGAGCTCTGTGGTCCAAGGTTGCATTTCCAGGGAATACTATCTCCATTTTCCTTTTATGTTCAAAAACCATGGAACCCAGGTCATGAGTAATAAGGTAAAATACTGCTCTAGCGGTGGGCTATGAAATCACAAAACATGGGGAGGGCATTAAATCAGTTCTGGTGGAAAGTAAAACCTTTAGAGAAGCTAATTACAGTAAAGCAATTCACAAAATAATAAGTTAAAAAAGAAAAATAATAACCAAACCACCAAAACAAAGAACACAGTCATTCATCTTTCCTCCAAGAAAAATATAACTCCAACCAGCTATTTGCCCTGCTCCCAGTAGAGCCAGACACACCTGAATGCGCTATGAAGAGAAAGCCTTAGGGGAAAAACACTGTGACTTCATTGTAAACACTGTTACATCATTCTGTAACAGTGATACCTTTCAATGTGTTCATTGGCTGCAGAAAGCACACAATAGGCGAGAGATCAGAAAGTAGCCAAGGAGTTTCATATAAAAGACTATGTTTAGGTATAGGCCATAACCTATTTAGAAAACCTTCAAAGGGCTGGGAGCAGTCGCTCACACCTGTAATCCCAGCACTTTGGAAGGCTGAGGGAGGCGGATCCCCTGAGGTCAGGAGTTTGAGACCAGCCTGGCCAACATGGCAAAAACCTTGTCTCTACTAAAAATATATTTTAAACAATTGGCCAGGTGTGGTGGCACACACCTGTAATCCCAGCTACCTGGGAGGCCGAGGCAGGAGAATTGCTTGAACCTAGGAGACGGAGGTTGCAGTGAGCACAGATCATGCCACTGTACTCCACTCCAGCCTGGGCAACAGAGCGAGACTCTACCTCAGAAAAAAAGGAAGAAAGGAGGACAAACATACCTTCAAAGATGGGTTGGATGGTAGATACGAAAAGGATAACCAAACACTGATTACCTCTGACCTGTTCCAAGCATTTAGGCCATGATATTTAAGGAAAATGACTGATACTTATACTAAATAATAATAATAATACTGGCATTCATATTGAGAAATTTGGGGAGTCTAGAATCAATAGGCGGCATGTAAGTTAACAGACCCTATGTAAGAGCAAACATAATTCTGTTCAAGTTTATTTTATTGGGATCTACTTATCTGCCCACCTAAAAATGAAACCGACTCTAAAACAGCAAGTGTTAAAACTAAACAATCTAGCCCAGTGTTTCCAACACTCCGCCCCCAATTTTAAAATAAAACAAATACCTAAGTGACTGGTCCAGGGAATCAGAGATAATGGCAAAGTCAAACAGGAATACAGTTCTCTGCCTTTGAGTCCTAAGCTTATCTAGACGTTTCTATTAGTTATACCCCTAAAAGGACCTAAAGTCTTCCCCACCTACAGCATACTCCGACCATATCACAAACAGTTCTTGGATCTGGAAATCTTTCAATTCCTAAAACTGTCTTAAATGATTCCAAAGATTAATACTTCTATATGTCCACTGAAGAATAAACATACTTCTCTGGAATGTATTATATCATTTTGCCTAATAAAACACAGTTTGTACTTCCCTCCCTTTCTGAAAGAAAGGAAGGTCATAGAGAAGAGATAAACTTGTGACTCACACAACTAAACACAGGATGAAAGGGTAGTTTATCTCAAGTCATCCAGCACTACGTTTGGGGAACATCCACAGGCTGCAACTTGCTTTCCGGGAGCCTAGAACAAATTAATGCAGAAACCCATGCCTAATGGCAACAGTTTGTATTATATTTATATTTCTTCTAGTGTACTGGAATTTCAAATCTGTGAAAATGGAAACGGATTTCACCACAAAACATTGCTATACAGATATGAGAAGAACTGGATTACCTTCCCTGAAATGACACAACTAAAAGCTCTGACACTAATCCTGTTGTCAGCCAGCGCGTAGCAAGTGACCAAGCAGTGGGTCTGTGACAGATGTGAGATTCACACCTGGGCCATCATGCTCCCAAGCTAGCCTTCATTTCACTACATCTGGTTTATTATTCTGGTAGGCAACAGAGTAACATTATATGATACTAACTGTTCGCCGGGGACTAGACTTGTTTGTATTCCTATTGTCTTTAAATCCATTAATAAAAGTGAAAGTCATTTTAGCCATGGGTTAACTGAAAAGCAGGAAGGCACACACAAATGCTTCTGAAGTGAAACTTGGGACAGACAGATCTCTTTTCAGGTTGTTGGCAGTACCTATGGTGGAAATACCAATATGTCACCCCACGTCCATGTACATCTTGCCTCTGATACAGTGGGACAATGCTGTGATTCAATTTAAGAAAACTTACAGTAGCCTGTACATAATGGCAAGAAGTATGATTTCAAAGTATGATTTTAAGGACTCCAAAAAGCCCAAAGCCTCAATAAATATTTCCCCCTCATTTCTCCAGATTATCATCTTCACTTTGGGATGAGACATTATTTCCTAAAATGTTATTGTTAAAATAGAAATATTTAACCTTGGTGGAGAAAGACAATATTAAGGAAATCATGATCTCATCTAAAACTTTGAAACATTAAGAACATAGGGCCAGGCACGGTGGCGCACGCCTGTAATCCCAGCACTTTGGGAGGCCGAGGCAGGTGGATCATGAGGTCAAGAGATCAAGACCATCCTGGTCAACATGGTGAAAACCCGTCTCTACTAAAAATACAAAAAATTAGCTGGGCATGGTGGCACATGCCTGTAATCCCAGCTACTCAGGAGGCTGAGGCAGGAGAATTGCCTGAACCCAGGAGGCGGAGGTTGTGGTGAACCGAGATCACGCCATTGCACTCCAGCCTGGGTAACAAGAGGGAAACTGGGTGGAAGGAAGGAAGGAAGAAAGAAAGGAAGGAAGGGAGGGAGGGAAGGGAGGGAAGGAGGGAGGAAAAGAAAGAAAAGAAAAGAAAAGAAAGAAAGAAAGAACATAAAAACAAACAAAACTGCCTGAAGCACTTTAGCCTTTTGTGACTCACCCCTATCCCGACTCCACTCCTCACTACAAATAGAAGGTCAAGTTTAAGGGTCCCATGGATTTAAGGTATAAACTTTCATCTTTAACACCTCTAATGATTTTCTACTCCAGGTCAATAGCTTCTCATGGTCCTTTCTTGAACACTCATTCTTCTAAATCCTTTCTCTACACTCATGATGTTCTTTCTTCCTGCGCGATTTGTCCCCACCGTCTGTATCTTTAAGTTTTACTTTGACCTTTCCTAGCGACCTGAGCTCTTGGAATGTCTCTCTTCCTGAGTCCTGGCTATTTCTGGATCATGGATTGCAGAACATAACCATGATCTGTTTCCTATTGATCTTTAATATTTTGATCCCCAAGCAGACTTTCTTCATAACTTTCGTCTACTTTTTGTAACACAGAATACGAAGTCTGAGTGTCCAGAGGACAACTTTATGACTCTGAGTATTAGGAGAGGAAGGAGACAGAAACACTTGTATCTTCAATAGCATTCACTAAGCACCTCCTATGCACAGAGTACTAGTTAAGTGGAAACTGCTGAAGATAAACTACATTCTCCACGGGACTTATCCCCAAGCAATTCGCTGACTAGTGGAAGAGACAAAAAAGCCGAGATGCCAGGGCTGAGAAAAGTGTGAATGCCAATCCTTTTCTTGGGCTTTCTTTTCTTGTGCAGCCCCTGTGACTTTCATACTGCATGTGAATCTAGTCATTAGCCAGGTATGAAGTCTCTAGCATTAATGATAGCATACATCCGTTTACATTACCATCCTCAAACACTTTTCTACTGAGGAGAACATCAGAAATCATTTGGTACAATTCGATAATTATGTGAATTGAGTGCCTGCTATGTGCCAGGCATGGGGCCAATTCTCTTGTCATTGATTTGTGAAACCACAAAGGATAATTTACGGTACAGTGACTCTATTATTTTAGAAAATCATACAAATGAAAGAGCTCAATCAAAATTAAATTGTGTTTTTTTTTCTTCCCCCTTATCTACACTCAGATCTCAAGGTCAGATAATGTTTTGTCTCAAAGATGGGAATCAGGGGTGAATTCCATGAGGGTTTCCTTCATTGTATTCAGTAACTCTTTAAGATTCAGATTTTCCAGCCCTTTCACTATGAGATGGGCTGCAGCTACTCATGACCTATTCTGATTGCATCTTTTTGAGGGGGGCCGGGGGCTTCAAGACATAGCAGAAAAAGCTTGATCTATGCCTTAGACATAAATGAACTCAAATTTTTATTCCATAATTTTGTGAGACTGCTGACCTTTGGGCAAATTAGAAAACACCACCTCCTCTGTCTGTAATAACAACCCCACACAAGAGAGCATCTCTGGGCAAGCAGAACACAAACATATGGCAGACCCATTTTGCCGTTCCTCGCTACCAGAGGCTGCTGTGCAGTATACAACATACACAGCAGTGCTGACCACTTTTTTTTGGGTCATGATTTAAGCTTATTTAGCTTGAGCTTCCTAACTTGTAAAATAGGGATAATAACATCTCCCTCTGAGATTGTGAGAAGTAGAGATAATTTACTGAAAATGACTGATACCTGGTTGACACTCAACAAATATTCACCAAACTTTCTCCTTAACTATCCTGACATTTCAGTAGGCTACCGCACAAAAAAGCCTGGTTTTCTAAGGCTGTTTAGCATGATTTTTAAACCTCAGCTTTTTAATCTCTGGAATGAGAATCCTCTTATCTTTTCGTGCTTTCACAGTATTTTGAGAATTTTGAATACTTGGATAGATGTAAAGTGCAGTCATACAAAAACATACTTTTATATACACATATCTATATAATTATATGTGCCCTTTAAATCAATCATAGTGATACTAGCTAATATTAATTGTCTCATTAGGATTCCTGTTAGCCAGAGCTGGAGTCAGAGATCCTTGAGAAATCTAATTGACTCAAGTTAATTTTAATTTTTCCTAAGGGTTTTATAACTTCTAAGTTCATTGTAATATTCTACATTTGCACAGCACTGAGATTCTTCAAATGAATTATATGATGATGAAAGATTTGACGATAAAGACAAACAAAGCCTATTATGTTTCATTTGGATCCTTCCATCCTCAATATTTACCCCAACTCTTTTCTCACTTTCCATTTTTCCTGGTTTTATATATATATATTTGAATTATTGCTTTATTATCCAGATCTGCATTACAAGTTTCTTGTTCTCCTAATCCATCTTAGTGAGAGGTAGCATAGCCAGGCAAAAAGGATGTGTGTTGTAGAGTCATAAGGTCCTAAATACAAGCTCTAGCTTTTTCAATTACTGTATGATCTTTGAAAAACACAATTTGTATTAACTTCTGTTTGCTCTGCTCCACTGGTGCAGTATTCTACATAATACATGGTAGTGTTTAATGTGAGAGGTAGAAATATAACCATTTGACATCCAGGAAAATTTGGGGGGCATATATCTATTCATACAACATACGGTATGGATTCAAAAAGACCCTTTACTAACTGTGGTTTTTAAACTCAGCTGTTTTGTTTCTTTTATTTACTCATTTATATGAAAAATGTGAACTTGAGAGAATGTTGTGTCGGGCACAGTAGCTCAAGCCTGTAATCCCAGAACTTTGGGAGGCGGAGGTGGGTAGATCACGAGGTCAAGAGATCGAGACCATCCTGGTCAACACGGTGAAACCCCGTCTCTACTAAAAATACAAAAATTAGCTGGGCATGGTGCCGTGTGCCTGTAATCCCAGCTACTCAGGAGGCTGAGGCAGAAGAATTGCTTGAACACAAGAAGCGGAGGTTGCGGTAAGCTGAGATCATGCCATTGCACTCCAGCCTGGGTAACAAGAGTGAAACTCCGTCTCAAAACAACAACAACAACAAAAAAAACCAAAAAACAAAAAAAAAGAAAGAATGTTCTTCCAGAAAGATCATTCAAGCCCTATCTTTTTTTCTATCTATTAGCTGCATGACATTAAACAAATCATTTAACTTCCTGAATCCGTTTCCTCAGTTGTGAAATCAAAGAGTCAGAAAAGATCACCTCTAAGGTGTTCCAGCCCTGAAAACTTTAATTGTAATTTTCCTTTACTGGGTTAAAATATTAATCACTCTTTAATAATAACATGTTCCAATCATGATGTACAACAGCTTATCCATAAATTCAATTTGATAATACATACTTGGAAAAAAACCAGAAATTATATCCATCAAAATCTTATTTTTAATATGAATACTTATCTTGTATGTTAGCCATCATGTACATGTTTGAAATATGCATGCTTTATAATACATGTATTATCTAAAGAACCACCAACTAAATAATTCCAGTGGATCTATGAATACACAATATTGCACAGCCAGAGCCCAAAGAAAATCCTCAGTTACTGATATTCCACAAAAACTGTGAGGCCTGGGTCTCTTGTGTCTTTTTTCTTCCAGTCTTATGCCAGTTTCTAAATCCTATGCTCTCATTTTATATTTAGTTTCTTTGATTTAGAGCCAGATATAAAGTAGGAGATATATAATTTGTAACTACATTTTTAACTCAATTATCAAAATTCACTGCACAAAATGAACTTATATTCCTCTATGCATATCTTTCCAAAGCTTCTCCAAAGCCTTCACATCTGAAATAATTTTATATTTCAGATTCCATTTGGATAATTGTTGGATGGTAATGACATGTCATATGTTTAATGCACTTTCCAGATTGAAAGTCATTTAAGTATCTATATCTTAGGGCCAACAGTTTCCAAAGGTAATCACCATAGTTTAGTTTGCTGCATTTCACTTTCATGTATTACAGACAGAAGGGGACACTGTTTTGAAAATCGACAATGAAGGACGTAAGTACCATTTTACATGTATCAATTCTTATTTCCCTAAAGTAAAATGTGTGTGCTAGCATAGGTATGTAATATATGCATGCTAAATATGCCTACAGATTTTTTGTGATTTGATATTGAATAAAAGTTAACGTATTAGCATCTATACTAGTGCAAGATAATGAAAACTGAGCAACTGGAAGTTAGATTAATTATCAACATGTTAAGACTGACTTTTCCAAAGATGACATGATGTTCTAGAAAGGTTATGTGCTAGACAAAGAGGCAGAGATCAGTTTGAATCCCAATTTCTATTCATGTAAATTTTAGAAAGTTATTTAACTGGTTTTAACAATTTTTCATATTGAAAATATAGGTAATAATGTCTATTCCCTAAGACTATTTCAAAATGTGATAAAAATGTAAATGCAGGTGGTCCAAGGACTTCATAATGAGGACTACTTTGTTAAAAATTTTAGTTCCCCAAAGAGGAAATTCAAGTTATGTCGTAGGAATGAAGGATCATTCTAGTTAATTTATCTAATAACTGTTTCCTGGTGTAAATGTCAAGAATCCTAACAGGGGTATGAGGCATTGTGCGTTGCTAGGCAACATAGGAAAGCAAATAAGGCTTGGGTTTGCCTGGGTAGGAATATGAGTCAGCTACAGAGGCAGATCCCAGAGAAGTAATCTGTAGAGAGATTTTAGTCTTAGCCTTTCCAATCACATTACCACTGAAAAAAATTGGTACTATTATATTTCTCACCTCCATGTTTTACAGACTAAGCCTTAGAAAAGTTCCTGAAGACAGATATCATATGATAGTAGGTAGTGAGACTTTCTGACTTCGGGACGATATTGTTAAATGACAAAAGGATGATGAGAAACATGTATTTCTTAGGTGTGGAAAAGCCTGTAAGACACTTAGTGGTTATCTCATCTGTAAACGCATCCAGGGGCCACACTTTATTTTTACACTTACTCTTACCCCAGAATCTGGAATGTGTATGACTCTCAATTAACATTTCTTGATTGAAGAACTGTATCTTTATAATGTAAAATATGGATAACAATCCTAGCTGGCTTTACATAAATATCGGGCAGTAGATACTGAAGTTTCCTCTTTTCAGTAGAACTGAAACAATTTAAAAAATGCTATTTTAGTGAATGTTGATCTTTTCATTCTCTTTCTCCCTGGCCCTTCTCTGAAATCTCTGTCAATGAAGTTTGTTTACTGCAAATCACATCTTTGTTGCCTTTGAGTATTGCCATGTTTGAATGTTTACCACTCAAATCCAGCGTAAAAGTGTTTTCTTTTTTACGTAAGATCAGGCAAAGAGGTACTGAATGAATAACACTTGATTGGGAATGGTAAATAACCATGTAATTAAACTGTAAACACTGTGTATGGTGACTTTAATGTAATTTGAGGACTCCTAAATTATATGGTCACAAAATGGCACTTGGACTTATGCTTTACAAAAACATCCATGTTTGTAAGAGATTAATTAGTGCAGTTTGCATAAAGACATTGAGTAAAGCACTTTCTGAACATTCTCATTTGTAAGGTTTTCTTATTTACAAAGCTTTCTTGAGTTTCTCTTTCTGTCTCTCTCTTGTTTTGAAGAAATCATCATCATTGTCCAGAGATTTCTGTAGCTGAAATTTATTCTGGACACCAGTAAAGAGTTGATGGGCTTCAGCTATGCTTAAAAATAGATTTTTAGTTGTTAAAATGGGTTGGTCATTTCACATGCTGATTCTATCATTACTTCTTTGGTTCAATTCATGGATCATCAGATGTCTGAATCGGGCTTTTTCACTGTTGGGAGAGTTTACGTGCCTTATGTTACGAATCACACACACTCAAACCAGAGGGAAGCACTGTAGCGAGTAGCTATTAAGTGCCCTTACCACTGCTTTCCACTCATGGAAAGTTTTGCCCAGCAAGGGTCTCCTTTTGGTGTGCATGATGGCAACAGTAGGAGACCCAAGGTAACCTTACTATCCGAGGCAGCCCTTGTGTTTTCCATCTCCAGGAAACTTTCACTTTGCAAACTCAGACTCAAGTGACCAGGGCACTATTGGGAATTCTCACAGATTATGTATGATGAAACAGTGATGGTGGGGATGACAGTGTGTAATTTTTATTGATGACTATTTTCCAGGTGCTCTGCTGAGCATTTTATATGCATTACCTCATTTAATCCTTACCACTTTTTTTTTTTAATTATCACTTTACACATGAGAAAGCCGAGATGTAAAGAGGCTAAGTGAATTGTGCAAGGTCCCACAGCTATGCAAAGACATGGTTTGTCTGTCTAACTCCAAAGTCTTTGCTCTTAATCTTTTTGATACATTGCTTCAGTGTAGATTACGGCTAAGCATTCCTTGACACTTTATGGATAGCTCAGCTTCTGATCATTTTGCATTTGATGCCTCATGTGTTAGGCGGATTCATTTTTTAGTCAGCAACTGAGATAGCTAAGAGACTAGAAAGTTTGGCTACCGAAATGCACATCTCATATAGAGGAGCTAACATTCCTGATTTGTAGGAAAGTTGTGAAATTGGTCTCTCCATAACTTATGTTGATCTTGGCTGTATCAGAAATATTCCAGGCTGTTGCAAGAAGTCTAGTTACTCACCTTTGGGAGAGTTGCGGGGAGACAGTAGGTGCTATTATGAGACAGTCTGGTATGCCACCACAAACCACCTCTGGAGGTCCAGGACATAGTGAAATACATTTGATGGGAGGGGAGGGATATGCAATGAAATAGTGGCTGAACACCTCCTCTTACCTTCCGGAAGCACGACCCTAAATGAGCATGTGGCCACGAAACAAAGGCAGGTGAGGAATAAGAGAACTGGCGATGATTCTGGAAATTTGGTCATTTCATCCAAATATTCTATTTTCCATCATGATGACTACCTTGTAAGCTTGATCTAAAGCAGACATTACCTTCTAAATGCCGATTATTAACGCGAGGCAAGAAAACTATGACATACAGTGCCAGATTTCCATAGACCAAAATAATCACACAACTCATTAAAGCAAACAAGACTAGCCAGATGTGCATTAAAGGGAAACTAGAGAGCTTAAGTGTAGTATAGATTTGCCATTTCATTCACATAGTCAGCATGTTGGACATCTACTAGGTGTCAGGGGCTGAGGATACAAAGATGAATAAAATACAGACTCAAGTTTCATCAATAGAAAGCTGCATATTAACTTTGGTTCAGAAGTAACTATTACTCATAGCACTGTATGATCATAAATTTCAATGAACTGAGAACAGTCTGAGCATTTTTTTAGCACAGGTGGAACTAATTATAAATGGTTATTTTGATTTGGACAGCAACATTACCTACTCTTTCTCTGATCAAACTTCTGTACAAGATTCAACATGTTTTCACCTCCCACATATGGTTAGGTATTAATTCCAGCCACTTTCTTTTCTGTACCACATTTAAACACACCCTTTATTTTCAAGGCTTTATTGCCCCATCCTTAATCTGGACCTCACTGACCTCATTCTATCAAAGAGCAGCTGAAAAATTATTATCTCAATGTGCAAAATTTCAACATCTCTCCAACCTCATAATTGTGAATATTCCGAAGAAGAGTTTTGTTCTTTCCTCAGGCTTTTCATCAGTGAATCTGTTACTCTTTTCCTTTAAATTCCAAAGAAAAGTATCACTTTTCAATATGGTACAAACATTTAGCTTTTGCTCACTGAAGCAAAATTTTCAAGTATTTGATTCTTCCTCAGATTATTGTACTCCCAGGTAAATTAAATGTCAATGTGAGGGATAGCTTCAACCCCTTCTGTAGCTGGCTTTATTCAATCCAAAGCAGTCATAAGGGAACAGCCAGCACAGCACAGCTTTCAATCACATTCCAAAGGCTTTCCCCCTGAGTATGCCCAGTCCAACCAGAAATTCTAAAGACAAGCTAAGAATTCTAAATACTCAGTGGACTTCAGAAATGGGGTCAAGTAAAATCGAACCTCTAGGTGGTACATTAAGGGAAACTCCTATCCTGGAGGGCACCACATGAAGATGTTGTCGAAGAAAAAGAAAACTTCATTAATCACATAACAAAGCTAAGTGACATATTCTTTGACTCTTGAAAATTAAATAGAAGGCCAGGCACAGTGGATCACGCCTATAATCCCAGCACTTTAGGAGGCTGAGGTGTGTGAATCACCTGAGGTT
>CM052651.1:8822284-8836449 GCA_028533165.1 Leontopithecus rosalia
GGAGGCTGAGGCAGGAGAATCACTTGAATCTGGGAGGCAGAGGTTGCAGTGAGTCAAGATTGCACTATTGTACTCCAGCCTGGGCAACAAGAGCGAAATTCCATTCCCCCCCCCCCCCCCGAAAAAGAAAGAAACAAAGAAAAGAAAAATTAAAGAGAAAAGCAAAAGAACCAAAACCCTTGAAACATGATGGCATTTTTTTAAAATGAAGGAATAGGAACGAGGAATTCTTTCCTCTTAAATTGTCATAGGGAGCTTCCTTTTAGGAATTGTTATCCCTTTCTTACCATTCTTTCCACCCCTTACCACAAGATCAACTACCAGCTAGAACACCCCTAGCTGGGTCCCCCTGAGAATCCAGGTAATACACCTACCCATTCCAGCCCGAATGCGCCTGAGCTCAGTTTAGACTTGTTAGCACCAGAGCCAATACCAGAATCCCTTCGTGTGAGCAGAAGTTCAGATCAGCTCCAGGTGTGTGCAAGATCAGCCCCTCAACAGAATATAAATAGAGCTGCTCATCAACCCTCCCCATGGTGTTCCTTCACTCTCATGCTCCTGGGGTATGGATTACAGGAAAAGATATACCATCTGCAAAGTTTTCAAGATTCATTTTTAATAAAGTCAGGTTTTCAGTGGAACGCGGTCTGCCTGGAGCAAGGTTCCTGGATTTGTCGCAGCCACAGGCAGCTGCACAGAGGAGCACATGCTGGAGAGAAGGGGCACCTCACCCAGATCACAAGCCTGAGCCCTGGGGAGGCTTCGAGTCCTTCTCGGGTCATTCTCTAAGCTGGTCTCCTTCATGACTCATTACTTAGGACCAAAGAGTTTGAAACTAAGTGGATTAGAAGCAGGTAATGGGCCCTCACTTAGAAATACTCTAAAAAAAAACTGATGAAGTAATACGTTCTTTTACATATAGTTACTGCCTGAAAAAACGTGAAGGAAGATAAATTGGACATTATCAAAAGTCCCCTTACTGAAAGCCCAGGTATAATATACTCAAGGGTTTTTTTTTTTTTTAAACAAATGGCTTACATTTTTTATCCACCAATTTGTAGATTTATAACCCACACATCTTGACACAAATTTCAGAATATCAAAGCCTCTAGGACTCACTATAACGTCCTAGAATGTTAGATCCTGAAGGGCTTTTTGGATTTACCTATCCACAGATGAAGAAGCTGATGGCTGGAACCGAAGTGACCTGTATTTGCAGATTTTCTTCCTATAAGCATAGGCTCTAGAGACTTTGGTATGAAGAGAAATTCCAAGGTTTGGGAGGAAAGCAGTATGTTTTGAAACTGACTTTGTTCAAAACACTTAGTGTAATTCAATGATCCATGAAGGAGAGCCGTATCTGGGAACAGAACCAAGTTCTCCCATCAAACAAACTGGAGATGCAATCTGGTCTGTTGACACTAAAGGAATATACCACTTTTTACACTGTGAGCAAAATTAGACTATTTTTGAAGCGAAATTAGGCTCTCAGGCAGCATGATCTAGTCAGAATAGACTCAGATTCTTACCAGCTGCTGCTTGTGTTATTGCCATCCCTGGGCCAATAAGAGCATACTGCTGAATTTGAAATGCTCCATGTCCGTCTCTGGACTGCTATTTTGGCCACTCTGAGGATAGATAGCTGATTTTGAAAATGCTTTACATCAAAATGAATCTCACATTAGTATGCACTTCAAGTTCATAACTATGTTACCCTAAGTAGCTTTTTAATATTTTATTATAATTAGTATGTGTAGCTTTGTGCTCCTCTCAAAACTAAACTTTTCTTTTTATTAACCCCAGCTGTTCTGATTCTGTAACAAGAAGAATGCAGCAGGGAAAGTAATAAACCAATCAACCAACCAGTATTTATTGAGTATTGATGGTCACGCGAGAGCTGTCCAAAGACCAGGAGCTTCTGTACCTCCAAGCAATTTTTTTAAAACTACCATCAGTGAATCAAAAGCAGGGAACAAATGAAATCTGTGAGACCAGGTACAGGGTCTCTCCAGGTGCTCAGGATATCGCAACCCCTCAATGAATATTTGATGAATGACTGGAATACCTGAGATTTGGCTCCAGAATTTTCTCTGTATGTACTGTTTTAGTAATGGGCCAACTAGAGTATCATGAGACTCAAAGGCCATCTGTGTCCCTCTAGCTCAAAACTTAGACTAAAGCAAGCCTGAACCTCAAGTGTACAACACCTTCCCCTAGGCTACACCCTGGTCCTCCTTGATTCTTCCGCCTTACCACTTCATGCCTGAAGGAAGATAAAATGGATTTTTGTGATTTCTGCCAGATTATACCTCTCCCCTTGAGGTCCCATATTGGCCCCTGAAGACTCCTGTTGACCCATCTGAGATATTATCCACCTTTAACCAGAATGATGCGAAAGCGGGTTTAATACAAGAGCCTATGCTTATAGGAAGAAAATCTGCAAATACATTCAATAGTTATTGTTCTAGACTCCATAAATGGATTCCAAGGAGCACAGGAACATTCTCAAGTCTCAAGTTCATTGTTTTTCCTGAAATGAGAATCCATGGCTTTCACTAGATTTTCATGTACATCATTAAAAAACCACTATCCTACAAATTAATGTGGGCAATCAACACAAATCATGTGCCTTGAAGAGAGCTAATCCCTTCAGGAGAAAATTCAAGATGCTATGTCCTGACAATACACTGTGCTTACTGACTGGATGGAAAAGTTAAGACCAGTTTATAAAGACTAGTTCATGTGTATAATTTAAAAATGTAATTCTTCCCTCCGTCCAAAAGAGCCGCCAAGCTCTTTACATTGTGATCTTTTATTTCTGGAATATGACCCAAGTTATAAAGATATATTTCAGTATACTTCTCTAGGAGGCCATCAGATAAGTCCAAGACAATGTCTCTCTTGATCTTTGATACATAAAAGGCACTCGATAATTACTGACTGAATGACTGAAGAAGACAAAAAGAACAAGAGGCGCATGTGTATTTCTCTGGTCGCTTCTAACCTGCACCTGAAGATGCCTGTACAAAGTTCTAGGACTACCTATATTTTCTGCAAAGATTTAACACTGAAATATAAAAATAATCCACTGAATTTCACAATTATAGATGGGAATTTGTTCACATTATACAAGGTTGTCTAAAAGCAATGGTGCTGTCTTTCAATAACTTATGAAACAAATATACATAAAACAAAGGACAAAAATAAAAAATGGGGAATGATCAAGAAATATTATCACAGAGGCGGGCTTTGGAAGCCATTAGAATATAACTTTTCTAAACAATACAGCTCTATTGTTTATAAATACATGCAGTACATCAGAGCAAGGTTTTATCACTCCCCTAAACTTGTCTAATTTTGAATGCCACCATATAGAAAGACACAGAGCACTTTAAGAACCAACATAAAGCAAGCCATAAAGATAATTATTCAAAACCTAAACAATGAAAAACTGGCCGATGAAAAAGAAAAATGAACAGGACACTAATAACAAATCTTCATATATATCAAGATACTCACTTAGAGATTGGTACAAGCCTACTCTCCACTTCCAATAAGAGAAGTATGCAAAGACTAAAAAGCAGCATGAGGCAATTAAGTGAGACATACATAAAGGTTACCACACAGCACGAGATCCTGAAATATCTGATCCTAAATGAGATTGGGCAAGTTCCTTTCCTAAAGCACTTTAGAAAACAAGACAGATTCTCTGCAGGACTGAAAGGATGATCTCTCATCTCCTCCTTCATCCTAATGGGTTTTTAATCTAATAGAAACAAACAAACAAGGAATTAAATACTCTTCCAGTTGATGGAGAATTTCCCATTTTGGCCTCACTACGGTATTCCTTCAGAACATATGGCAATAGTTGAAAGGATTTAGTACAAAAATCTGCTGGTCACTCAGTGAGAGACACCATATGCATCAGCAGTGAAAATCTGATTTCTTATTTCTAAGATGTGGCCCAAATAACTTATCTGTTTTGTGTGTGTGTGTGTGTGTGTGTGTGTGTGTGTGTGTGTGTGATCAGTGCATTTCCAAGACTTAAAGCTCACTGTGGCAAAAGGCAATTAATTGAGTCCCTGCTAACATGCCTGTGTGTGGGTAGCAGAGATAACTTAAAATGCATCTAATGCCACTATTAATTTATCATCGCCACCATTTAATTTTTGAAATACAATGATTTCTGAATAAAGAACCAAACACTTGAGAAAATATTTTCTAACACTTTTGTGAAAGAACAAGTTAATTGTACCTAAAATTATTTAACTAGTTAATATAACTTTATAACACATGTTATAAGCCTTAATACACTTTGATCACTTAAGGATTGCATTTACAATCATCTATTGCAGTAAAGTGTAAGGTCCTTTACCATTCAATCACGTCTTTTCTTATTTTAAGCCAAGTGAGAATTTTACAGAATTTAGTATTCAGAGCCCTTGTCATGGAAAATGTTTAAAACACTTTCATCATTCAAGCAAAACTACCTCATTAAATTATCAGTAAAGAAAGAGGCACATACAGTATTCAGTAAAATTGCAATGTATGCCTCTCACTAAGGGAGGCGAGAGTTTAATGATCACGTGGCCTCAGTAGGTCCTTTTCTTAGATGTCAGAAAAATTCTTACCCAGATCTATAACTTACAGATTGTTAGAGAGAGGTTGTGTAGAAGGTATCAAAAGTGCCTTTCCCTTTGGATGAGAAGACCAAGTCTTGGGATTTTTTTCTACCTCCAGGTTCACTGCCCCCCTTGACATTCCTCCCCTCAACATTCAAATTTTACCTTTTTTCTTAATTTTGAGAACCAACAAAGTGTGTGGCCATCTAACCCAAAGATTAATTTTTAAAAATGTTTTATTTATAACACCATAATCCTACGTTTTAAAAATTCAATGTTACAGTCATTTATTACTATTATTGGGTTTTCTGGATAAGTATATATTTTTAGAATTCTTTTGCTGATATATGCTATTTGCACATATTCATGAGATACATGGATATATTGATACTTGCATAGAATATGTAATGATCAAGTCAGGTATTTAGGATACATGTCATCTGAAGCTTCCATCATTTGTGTTGAGAACATTTCAAGTCCTCTTTAAATATACATTATTTTAACTATAGTTAGCCTACTGTGCTTTTGAACATTAGAACTTATCCCATATATCTAATTGCATATTTGCAGCTATTAGCCACCTTTCATTCCCTCCTCTTGGCCATCCCCCACACCCTTCTCAGCTTCTGGTAACTAATTATTCTACTCTCCACCTCCATGAAATCAACTTTTTCAGCACCCATATATGAGTTAGAACATACAATATTTGTCAATAGTTCTTTTTTTTTTTTTTGAGACGGAGTTTCGCTCTTGTTACCCAGGCTGGAGTGCAATGGCGCAATCTCGGCTCACCGCAACCTCCGCCTCCTAGATTCAAACAATTCTCCTGCCTCAGTCTCCCGAGTAGCTGGGATTACAGGCACGCACCACTGTGCCCAGCTGATTTTTTGTATTTTTAGTAGAGACGGGGTTTCACCATGTTGACCAGGATGGTCTTGATCTCTTGACCTCGTGATCCACCCGCTTCGGCCTCCCAAAGTGCTGGGATTACAGGCTTGAGCCACCGCGCCTGGCCCAATAGTTCTATTTTTAATTGGACTACTATGATAGTTCTATTTTTTAATTTTTTGGGAACCTCCGCACTGTCTTTTATAATGGCTATGCTAATTTACATTCCAACCAACAATGCATAAGAATTCCCTTTTCTCTGCATCTTCACCAGCATCTGTTATTCTTTTTGTGTTTGATAATAGCTATAATAAGTGGGGTGAGATGATATCTCATTGTGGTTTTGATTTGCATCTCCCTGATGATTAATGATGTTGAGCATTTTTTCATACGTTTGTTGGCCATTTCTATTTCTTCTTTGAGAAATATCTTTTCAGATCCTTTGCCCGTTTTTAGTGAGGTTAGTATTATTGCTGTTGAATTGAGTTCCTTGTATATTCTGCCTCTTGTCTGATAGTTTGCAAATATTTCCTCCCATTCTGCAGGTTGTTTCTTTACTCTGTTTATTTTCTTTAATCTAAAGGAAACAACTTTAAATTGAAAGGAAACAACTTTGAATTGAATGGAACCGTGTTTAGATCACTGCTGATTATCTAATGTGTCTGGCTCTGTTCTATTTGCTGCAGTAGATGCAGAAAAAAAGTAGTCTCATGGAGAATTATACTCAGTCCTACAATTTAAAAAACAACCTTTTTAAGCAGTTTTAGATTTATAGAAAAATTTGGTGGAAAGCAAAGAGTTGGAAATACCAACTCCCAAGATTTTTCCTCTCATCGTCATCTACAGTTGTTAAAATTGATCAGCTGATATTGATACATTATTACTAAATACAGTCTATCTAGGGCTCATTCTTGGTGTTGTACATCATACATTGCATGGACACATGTAAATGGCACTATCCACCATTATGGTATCATATATGACAGTTTCACTTCCCTAAAAAAAAAAACAAAACTGTTTTTCACCTATTCATTCTCCCTTAACCAAGTCAACCACCTCATCTTTTTACCATCTCTACAGATTTGCTGGTTCTACGCTTTTATCACTTGGTTTTCCCATCTCATTTATACTTCCTATCCCAATTACCTCCCTCCACGGGCTCTTTTCCTCTTCCATTTCTATTCCCTAACCAAATGTTATCATCACTTCCTTACACACACCCTTGACCCCCTGTCCTTCACTCTTCATCACACGCAACAAAGTTACAGTTCTCTGCGTAGTCTTGGTGACAGCCCTGTGGCTGCCCACACTGATGCCAACGCAAATTCGTGAACGTGAACTTCCAGTGAGCCTCTATCCTTCCAGGCAAGCATACTGTACACCTGGTCCATTCGCTTTGTCACTTTCCAGCTGGATTACTTTAGACCATTTTCTGTTTCCTCAGTCCTCCACAATGTCATCTTGTGCTCTGCCTTTATCCTATAATGTGGCTTCCTTCTTACTTAGAAATCCTTGAAGCAATCAAAGAACTTCTCTAAGCAGCATTTATATTTGAATACTGTATGTTCCTGCCAGTCACAGCAGATGAACTAGCTGTTATCCAGGTAATTGAATCACGGGGCCTGGCCTTTCCTGTGCTATTCTCATGATAGTGAATAAGTCTCTTGAGATCTGATGGGTTTAACAGGGGTTTCCATTTTTGCTTCCTCCTCATTCTCTCTTGCCTCTAAGAAGTGCCTTTCACCCTCTGCTATGATTCTGAGACCTCCTGAGCCGCACAGAACTGTACATTCAATTAAACCTCCTTCTTTCATAAATTTCCCAGTCTTGGGTATGTCTATCAGCAGCGTGAAAAGGGACGAATATATCTCCTTACTGGTCATCTCACATGTCAGGTATGCTTCTGCCTTAGGGTCTGTATTAATTTCCTATGGCTGCCATAACAAATTATTTCAAAATTATTGGCTCGAAACAACAGAAAAGTGTTACCTTGCAATTCTGTGGGTCAGAAGTCTAACATGAGTCTCACGGGGCCAAAATCAAGGTATTTCCTTTTGAAGGTTCTAGGAGAGAATCCACGTTCTTGCCATTCCCAGTTTCCTAAGACCACCCACACTCTCTGGCTCACATCCTCAGCCTCTGTCTTCAACGCCAGCAGTATTACACCTCCACGCCTTTCTTCTGCGGTCACACTTTCCTCCAACCTCTTTTCTGGTTTGCTCTTCCACTTTTAAGGACGCTTGTGATTACACTGGGCCCACCTGGATAACCCAGGCTAATTTCTCTAGCTTAAAGTCAGCTGTTTAGCAACCCTAATTCCTCTGCAACATCCATTGCCCTTTGCTATGTAACTTAACATATTCACAAATTCTTCAGATTAAGACATCTAATCGGGCAGTGGGGTGTGTGTTATTCTTACTGCTACAGAGCCTTTGCTCTAATTGTGCCCTCTCCCTGGAATGTTTCTACTCTTGGTTATTTCTCTCCTCCTCCTCTTTAGGTCTTTGATGAAAGTCTTACTTTCCCAATGAGGTCTATTCTGACCATCTATTTAACCCTGCAACACGACCCCAGCCCCACCAGGAGCACATCTGATTCTGTTTTCACTCTTTCAGCTGAATTTCCTTAGAAGCAGAATCTGAGCCACGGGCTCCTGTGCAAGTGGTTTAATAAGGGAGCATTTTCAGGTGAAACTTGGAGAGAGAATCAGAATAGGATGGGAAAGAAACGAGGCAAAGATGTGGGTTCACCTGGAGAATGCTGGCCTGAGTCCGTGGGAGGTCTAGCCTAGAGTGCAAATAGTGCCTCAGTTGTCCCACGTTGAGCACAATGACATCTCCATATCAGTTAATTATTGCTTGCAGGCCAGTCCCCCACCTCAATTCAGAGATGAGGGGATGCATAACTTCCTAGGCGTCTCTGAACAAGGCAGCCCCACTGGCTGTAAACAGTACTCTGGAGAAGAGTAGAGTCAAGCTCAGAGCAGCCGGGCAATGGAGGCACTGACCCAGTCTAGGGAATGGAGCTGAGCTTCTTGCCCACATCCATCCAAATACAATATGTCCCTGAATGGAGGTTGCAATCCATGAGGGGACACCTGTCTAATGGACTGAGGTACAGAGACACAGGAAGGGGAGAATGTCTTTCTTACCCCTGAATGTCCCAGGGTGCTTCTGTGGGGTGGCTGGTGGGCACAAAACCTATCGGCTGGCAAGCCTTGTGCTGTCACATGCAGAGTCACAGGTCAGGGCCCTGGGCATATGTGAGGACCTGCTCTCAGCCAGCATGTAGCCCTATGCCCAAGAATGTGGTGACATTAAATACAAGAAAACAAAAAGATCAGGAGAGATACCACGAAAGAAATATATTTCACACTTTAGTACCTTTAAAGGCTCTGAAATGCCCTTTGTTTCCTGCTCTTTGAACAAGGAGTCCTGCGTTGTTGTTTTGCACAGGGACAGGCAACTATATAGCAGGCCCTGGTTTCCACTTCCTGAATTACTTCACATTCAGGTCAGACTTGTTCATATTATCTCAAATCACATTGCTAGACCCATTAAGTTATCACATAGATTCTTCTTCCAAACTTGTATTATCTCTTAGGTTGCCTCTGCAGTTGAGGCATATCAGCTTTTATTTACCCCTTGTTTATACTCAGACAATAACCTTGCTTCTGTGCTATCGAGCACACTTCTCCATCACTCTCATGCACCTGCCTTGTATTAAATCATCGCTGCATGTGCCTTTGAATGTCCTCAGCACCTAATGAGGGCATGCACACAGAGTGGGTCTGCAGTACATGTAGTTAAATGTTCAGTGCATGAATGAATCAATCAAAAAGCCTGAGGTTGTTTTTTGGCCATATCAAAGCAGGCATCTGCTTTAGAAGTATATTTCTTAGGTTTACATCATGACGCCAGAAGTAGATGGACAATTTCTGATGAGTTTCAGTCTACAGTCCCAGACACGGCTCCTTTGCCATCAAGGAGGCAAAGTGCCCTCACATCTCCCACCAGCTTCCAATCAATGGGCCTTGTACAGGAATAGACACCAAACCCAGAGAAACTGGGCACTATCTCTCTTTAATAAAGAGTTCTTGTTTATTCACTGAAGCACTTTGGTTTTGCATTCAGAAGACAAAGCAGCAAGTAGGAGCTTGCTGGGAAAAGAAGAGCTGCCAGAAGTGAGAGAGAGGGGGTTCATTCAGTTGTCACTTGCAGCCCATTCCTTGTCTGAAGCCATCTTTTACCCTCCTAATTGTCTCCCTCCCCTTTCCTGTGTCTGCCTCTCACAGACTGAACACTCCCAGACAGCTTTACAAATTGGCTCTGGAATTGTTAAGCAGTAAAAATTCCAATGAGTCTGAAAAAATACACACTTCTCCTGCCCATGTTTATTAATCAGTTGCTATTTCATGCCTGTCCTTGTCCACCTTATTACGCTCAACACTGCGCTAGGCCATGTGGAGAAGGAGGCAGTTAGCCTTTGTCCTTTACTCTCTGCATCCCTGGTTGTGTGGTCTTTTCCTTATTTTAAAGCCTTCTCCTAATCTCCTTTTCAGGGGTCTGTGTTCTCGTGAGCCTCGGTCAGATTTATACCCCATTCACACTAGGTCATGATTGACATCATACATCACGTTTCCAAGGAGTCTTTGCATCTTAAAATACCTTAAAATAGAGAGGGCAATGCTCAACCTGAAGAAGTCAAATCTCCAGTTGTTGCAATTTTAAAGGCTGCAGAATCTGGATGGATGTCATTTCAGGGCAAGGGGATCCCTAGCAGCCCTCGAATCATACTCAGAAGGAAGCTCTTCACTAGAGATCTTGGAATTATTAGCCCTAATGATTCTCCTCCTTTTGTCACTGAACTAAGTGAGATTTATTCCTTTTGCAGCAAACAAACATTTAACCTCCATTGCTAACATAATTGGCCCAGGGAGCTCAAATGGAAAGTGAACAGGAAAGATATTCACACTATTTAACTTGTCTTCCTGGTTTTCTATATCCAAGTTCTGGAAACTTTTGCTTATTTTTGACAGTTTTCCAGAAGAACAGTCAAAGCCTTTAAGAACTTATGGATTGCATCTTTCACATGGTTTCCCAGCAGGGAAATCTGACCATGGCATTCCTATGATGAAAATTGTTCAGTGGCGCCCCATGTCCTACAAAATAAAACCTTAACACTTTAGCACAGAGCATAAGACTTTCCTACCTGCCCAGCTTCCTCTTCTCCTGAATAATTCCTCCTCCCATCCCTGCTGCCTCCTCTCTTAAACCCTGTACAAACACTGGTGCTGTAATAACACTCAAATTCTCAAAGGCCCAGGAACAGGTATATTTTCATGGTCTCTATACATTTTCCTGGGCTGATTCCTCTCAAAATACCCACTGCCTGGCAAAATCCTCTTAATGCTTTACGTCTCAAGCATGCTTTCATTCCCTTAACCTGTAGTCTCATACCCTGCCCCCACCGCCGTGTCCACGGCAGCACTAAGTATATCACATTGTAGCTAGTTGCCTGTCGGTCCACCTGTTTACAAGACGGTAATCTCCCTGGGTTTTTTTTTTTTTTTTTTTTTGAGACGGAGTTTCGCTCTTGTTACCCAGGCTGGAGTGCAATGGCGCGATCTCAGCTCACTGCAACCTCCGCCTCCTGGGTTCAGGCAATTCTCCTGCCTCAGCTTCCTGAGTAGCTGGGATTACAGGCACGCGCTACCATGCCCAGCTAATTTTTTGTATCTTTAGTAGAGACGGGGTTTCACCATGTTGACCAGGATGGTCTCGATCTGTTGACCTCGTGATCCACCCGTCTCGGCCTCCCAAAGTGCTGGGATTACAGGCGTGAGCCACCGTGCCCGGCCCTCCCTGGGTCTTATGATTCTGTATTCTCAGTACCTAGCACAGAGCCTGGCACATAGCTGGCATCAAAAACGTAAATGGCAAACCACCATATGAATAAAATTAAAACCTTGAAAATACTACGTGGCTACTTTTATTTCATAAGCGGAATGAGAACTTCCCTTTTAGAATATTAGAATGTACGTCAACAAACTACAGCCTTTGGCCCACCGCTTATGTCTGCAAATAAAATTTTATTAAAATACAACCATACACATTTGTTTATGTATGGTCTGTGGCGCTTTTGCACTCACTACCCCATGCCACAGAGACCTGATAGGCCACAAAGCTTAAGCTCTTTACTAGTTGAATTATTTGATCCTTCAAAAAGTTTGCCAACAGCTGCCCTCCGGGAGAGAGAGAAAAAAAAGGAGCCTAACAAACTGCACCTAAAATGAAGGGAAAAAAGGAGGACTCAGGAGAAGAAATAAGCAATAAAGTGTGGTAACACCCTCCTTTGCTCTGAAAGAGGTCCAATTTTCAAGTGTCCTCACAGACTGGAAGCATAGGATGCCTGAGCAGACAGGACAAGTGAGATCGAATTTGCCACAGGAGGCTGGAACACAAAGGTGTTGTTGTCAACTGTTTACCAAGGCAGAGAGGAGGGCAAAGCCAACCCCAAGAAGTTAGTAAAAGCACTAATGCCTAATAATAATTGCAGCAGAGAGCTTTTTAGGTGCCCCATTAAAGACAGTGCTTTGTCCTAATAAATACCAGGATGAGAGTCTGTTCTCAGAGCCCCCTTTCTGCACTTTATTCTTAACGAGCCTTCTAATGAGTGTGCCATCCTTATTTCCTTGAGAGACTCATCACTCCCTCTCTTAGCCTGTTATTTAAATATATGGCATGATGTGGGAAGCTTTTTATAAAAAGCCCAAGAAATCTTCTCTGCGCCTTTTTCAATTGCCTGTGTAACCCCTGCAGGACAGAGGAGGGTGTGTAAACTCTGTTCACAAGATAACAGGCTCCTCTACTTGTGTGTGTGTGTGTGTGTGTGTGTGTGTGTGTGTGACAGAGAGAGAGAGTGTGTGTGTGTGTGTGTGTGTGTGTGTGAGAGAGAGAGAGAGAGAGAGAGAGAGAGAGAGAGTTGCTCTGTAACTGTAACTCAGGCTGGAGTTTGCAATGGCGCAATCTCAGCTCATTGCAACCTCCGCCTCCCAAGATCAAGTGGTTCTCCTGCCCCAGCCTTCCGAATAGCTCAGATTAGAGGCATGCACCACCACACCCAGCTAATTTTTGTATTTTTAGTAGACACAGGGTCTCACGATGCTGCCCAGGTGGGTCTTGAACTTCTGACCTCAGGTGATCCACCTGCCTTGGCCTCCCAAAGTGCTGGGATTACAGGCATGAGCCACCGTGCCTGGCCTCCTCTACTTTAATGAGGCAAAACTCATAAGAGCAGAGAAGTATTGTTAAACTCCAGGGTTGTTACTAGATATATTAGTTAAAAAAAATACAGCACTTCAATAATAATGGCTCCCTGCACTGCTCTTTAACCCTTAAAAAAAATACCAGCTCTTTGCTTCTCAAAGCAAAAGGAAAAGGATGTCAGTAGGTTTACCTTCGAGCTCAGGACTTGCTTATTTTATTTTATTTTATATTTCATTGTCAGTTTTCTCCTTCTATTATTTAGTAAATGAAAGTTACCACAGTAAGAAGAGAATTACCCACAACTCTTAAGAATTATTATGGGTTGTCAACTTGTCCAGATAGATGAGGATTTAATAATATTTTTTAACGGCAAAGTATTAAAAAAATTCTTGTCACAACCATAAAGTCATTATCTCACCTGCCTTTAAAAATGAGTGGTGGTTGGAGGAGGAAGTATATGGTAATTTCTTAATATCATCAAATATCCAGTCACTGTTTAAATTTCCCTAAATGTCTCCTAATTGTTGATTAGAATCAATGTGTGTCTGAGTCTCTTCTACTTATAGGTTTTCCCTTAATCTTATTTCATCCATTGTAATTTATTTGTTAAAGAAACTGAGTTTTCATCCCGTAGAATTTTCGGGATTGTGAATTTTGCTGATTGTATTCTTCTGACATCTTTTAATGTGCTATCCTGTATTTTCTGTAGTTAAAACTAGAAGCTTGTGATGTTTAAAAAATGTCCTTATGCTTCAGAGATGCATGCTAATTACATAATATAATTTCTAGGATTTCCAGCAAACAGAAACAGTGAGAGTAGGGCTATAGAGACAAGGGCTATAGGTGAAACAATATTGTACATGTTGATAAGTGTTGAACCTGGGAGATGGGCACATGGAGTTTTCTTTGGTATATGTTTAAATTTTTCTATAAATATAAAAGCTAATATAAACTTTAGGCATTTTAGATGAAAATTTCTGAAACACATCATGCATGTTTTATCCTTGCTAAACATTTGATCTTTTCTTGAAGACGTTCAGTCCTCATTCTGAACACTATAGTATCACAGTGCAAATATCTCAATAAACGAAAAGAACCTTCTCCTTATGCATTTCAGTATATGGAAGAAATCACACTACATTATCAGCTTTCATTTAAAACTCAGGTCTCTACTTATTGAAAAGAATTATTTATGTCTATGTTTTTGACTAATTAAAAATACCAAGAAATAAAACCACTAATCTAGTTGTTCAAATAGGAATCACCACCCCTAAGAAGTGTGTGAGATTTGTATGAAAATCCATTAGAAGCAGTTCCATTTCCACTAGCTCCACCTTCAGTCTTCAGATTATCCTCCCCCTCCCCCCTCCCCCTCCCCCTCTCCCCT
>CM052651.1:8836549-8864352 GCA_028533165.1 Leontopithecus rosalia
GTTGAGCCTTCGTTTCTTCTCAGTCTGTGCCTGAGGGGAGTGAAGGTCAGAATGATCCTCACAGAAAATCCCAGCTCCCATTCTGACTCAGAAAAGGGGAAGGCATCATTGTTGGATCTGGAAATAGGGGATATGTTGATTTGGGGTGATGAAAGTACACAAGTATACAACCTTTCTTTTTAGGAACTTGTTCAAATGGTTCTAATAGAATAGAATCCCTTTGTAAATAAGTATGAAAATTAACAATTGTTCTTGTTCTCCAACATTTCAGTCCCAAGGCAGCCACGGAATTGCCCACTGGTTGAGAGGTATACGATGCCCACTCCCAGGCTCGGACCAAATCTTATGCTCATTAGCTACTTCTTCAGGATAATGTTTTCCCTGACTCCTTCCTTGTCTGTTAATGCCTAGACAGCCTCAGTTCAGATCTCACTGGGCCCCAGCTCAAGGCAGCTGCAAGTGCATCCGTTGAAGGGTCATTGAGTGCTCAGTCTGAAGCTCTGATTTTGCACATAACCAGTCTTTCCACGACAAATGGCCATTCTGTCTCAAATTCCACAACCACAGATGATACGAGAGATTTGGTCTTAAAATCGGTCTTGGAACCTTGTCCTTGACTTAATTATTTTAAGATTGCTGTTGAATGCCCAATTTGCTCACTCTTTTATTTTTGAATTTTGACTCTAGGATTTTTCTATGTCGTATATAATATATAAAATTATTTAACCCATTATAAAGATTATTAAAGGAATTGTGAAAAGCTATCACTAATCCAACTTGCAATTGGACAAGATCTTGGTTTCTTCCATATATTATTCTTCAGCTCAGGTCTATTACTCTGCCTCTTTAGAATATCCAATGTATCTACATTCACCTAGTGAGCTCTACTTTCACTGCCCACTTTCTTGCGTTCATGTTCTGCCTCCACCTCCTTTTTTCACTAGCAGTGGCCTTGCTTACCCCCTCCTCCATAGGCTAACCCATTAGCAACCCCCCTGCTTTTCAAATTATTTACAGAAACACATAAGCCAAGAGTTCCCTAGAATCTGCTAGATTTTTATGTGGTGATGGAAACATCCAACACAGTAGCCACTACCCACACGTGGCTACTGAGCACTTGAAACCTTAAACATGAGTAGTATGGTGAATGGATTGTGATAGGCTTCAACCCTGCAGGCAGAGGATGGGCTCCTCTTAAAACCACTTCTAAAACTCTCAGTCTAAGTATAAGTACCTTCAATCTAATGTAAGTACCTTTGAAGGTACTTATATTCTGTTTTTCTCTTGTTTGAAAAATGGACCGTATACAATTTCCCACATAGAACTACATTAGATTGTTATCTTTTCACTAATCCATTTTCCTGGTTACAGCTACTAAGAACATGAAATGAAACTTGTATTCAGCAGCCCATAGAGAAAGCAGTAAGCAATCAGCTAGGTGACACTCCACCCCCAATACATATAATTAACAACAAACTCAATGTCATAAACGAGAGGTTTCAGACAATGATCAGAACACGAATCTGGGTTTGAAACACATATGAAATGCCCTTGGAGGATACCAAAAGCCTGTAGTTCAGAAGCTCCAGGATGGGAAACTCGAGTCTTAGTAAGACAATGTAGTGACTGTTGAAGAGACTGAATCCCATAAGAGGAGGGCTTTTGTAAAAGCAAAACAAGCCATCCACAGAAAGTAGAAGAGCTAAAGTCAGGACTGTTCTCATTCTTTCCGTATAGTAGTATCTTTTCTTCAAATGTTTATGTTAAGTCATTCATTGAGCATTATTATTTTAGAGGAAGCTAAATACTATAGGGAACAGACAGTGAGAGAAATGAGTAACCCAGCAATGAATGCCTTGTTTTAAAAGTGACCACAGCACTTCTCCTCTATGAAGCTTAAATTAATTATATACTAAATTGGGAAATTGAGACTCCTGGAAACACACTCCTCTGGAATTTTATATGGCACTTCAAAGGCTTGAACTATTTATTAATAATTACACTCTAATCAAGCTACCTGAGAGTCAACCAATATAGCACCTAGAGTAAGAACTAAGAAGCACAAGTTCTTGATATTTCATATGTTGTCCTCACATGTGGTACTTCCTAGGCCTGTTGGCTTATTCAGGTTCAGTGCCTGTCATAACATTTTACAGCTTGATCTAAAAAGAAAAAGGTTTATAGACCAAACTAAAAGAATCAGTAGTCTCAACGATTACTATTATCATCACCTCATTTTTACTGAGTGCTGTACCAGGAGATGTTCTAAACAGTTAACACTTGTTAAGCTTTTTTAATCCTCACAGTAATCCTAGAAAAAGATGGGTCTTATTATCCCCATTTGCAGATAAGGAAATTAGGCACAAAGACTTTACTGTTTAACAATAAGAAAGCAGGTAAGTACCAAGTTGGAATTGAAAACTATGCATCCATTAAAAATCATGCTTTATATAAATATTTAATCAATTTTAAAAATTCATGATATATAATAGGTAAGTACCAATAGCAGTAATTCAGAATAATCCTTATTGATGGAAACTGGGAGAGAGGAGGGAAGATAGAGATAGAAATGAGAACAGTCACCAAAACTGTACATATTTTACCTCTAGATAGTAATTTAATTGCCCTTTTATTATTTGTGTATTTTTCAAATTTTTAGAGTGAACATATATTACTTTAATAATCACAAAATGTAAATTTAAAAAAATACTCATCTGATTTTCTTCCTATATTTAATAAAAGTGCTGGTCATAAAGTTTATTCCTACAAAAAACATTCATGGAAAGTGTTATGTGCAAAGCATTGTTTTGGGCTCTCAAGATACAGCAGTAAACAAGGCTGACAATTATTCTACATGCTTTCACTCAAGTGACAGAAAACAGAAACCATTAAACAAAAACACAAATAAGTCATTTCAGAATTGAATTAATGCTCTAAAATAAAATTGAACAGGTGATGTGATAAAAAATAAGAGGTGTGTGTCGGGGGAGGGGCGAGCAGTTGATTTCAAAAGGATGCTGTAAGTGAACATTTCTTAGGAGACATTTGTGTTGGAACCTGAAGTATGAAAATAACCATTCAATGAGACTGTGAAAGGGTGATGATAGGAAGAATGGGAATACAGTGGTCCAAATGTGGCAACAAGCTCAGCAAATTCAGAGACAGAGGCTCAGCATGGCTAGAGTACAATGAAGAAGGAGAAATGGCTGGGAAGACAGGCAATGCCAGATCAAAGAGGTTCATGTAGATGACAAAACAAGTTGAATTATTATTTGTTTGATGAGAAGCCATTAAGGTATTTTAAGCAGAGGATTGACTCCCTAAGCAGAGGAGTGACAAAATAGAGTGAATTTTAAATTCACTCTAGCTGTTGTATAAACAATGGGCTTTGGGATCCAAGAAGAGAAGACCACAGCCAATGAGGCAGCTGTTGCTGTAATTTAGGCAAGAGATAATGACTTAGAAGGATAACAGCACTACAAAGAAAGAGAAGTGAACAGATTAAATAATATTTTCAAGATACAGCATAAACTTAGTGGTGTTTTGGATGTAGGGCATAAGTAAATAGTCAAGAAGAATGCATGAGATATGGGCTCAATTAATCAAGTAGATGGTGATATCATTCACTGATATGAAGCAGTTTAGGAAGAGTTTAGGTCGTAGATGGAGATTGGAAGAAGGACATTTAGACACAAATGCAAATGTCTGACTGACCACCACAACCATCAACTATAGAGCACTTCCATCATGCAAAAACTTCCTCTGTGCCCTTCCCAACCAAGTCTCTAATCCTGACCCTAAGCAATCACTGGTGTACTCTCATGGTGAATTATTGTCTTTTTAGAATTTCTATGAATAACATTTGTGTTTAGAGTTCTTCACTCTGTGTTTATTGTTGTTATTTGTATAATTATCCATGTTGGGTATATTAGTCTTCTGAATCCTTTATCAGACATCAATTTTATTATAAAATATATATTTCTGTACTATAAATAAAATATAACTTGCTTATCTATTCGTCTGTTGACAAATATTGAGTTATATTTAGTTTGGTGGTGTTATGAGCAAAGCTGTTATGAACATTCAGGTAAAAGACAGCGTAGATACTTGTTTTCATTTCTCTGGGATTGAGACTTAGGAGTAGAATTGCTGGGTCACATGGTAAGTGCATGCTTAAGTTTAAGCTGCCTAAATGTTCCCAAAGCAGTTGTAAAATTTTACATTCTTACAAACAACATATGAGAGTTCCAATTGCTCTCCATTCTCACCAACCCTTGATTTTGCCTATTTTTTAAAATCTTTCAGAGGTTGTATAGTGCTATACCATTGTCTAAATCTGCATTTCCCTGGTGACTCAAAGCACATATCTTCATTTGCTTAGGCCTATCTTTCACTCAGCAAAGTTTCACACTTTTCAGTAGGTGGTCTTATACATATATATTTTAAGTGTATTCCTAAATATTTCCTTCTTAATGCTACTGTAATAGCAAAATATTTTCAGATTTTATTTTTAATATTTTTCTTGCTAATACTCAAAATAAAATTAGTTTTTATAATTTTAAGGGAATATTCGAACAGCACCATTTCACAGTAAACGCCCATATACCATTACTGATTCTATTGCCATCATTGTAATTGGTTTATCACATATCTTCCATCTATCCACGTCTCTATCCCTCTAATCCATATATATTTTTATTCATTTCAAAATAAACTGCAGATTATATTTCTCTTTGTCTGTATTTATTTATTATTTAGTAGAAATAAGGTCTCACTATGTTGCCCAGGCTGGTCTTGGACGTCTGGGCTTAAGGAATCCTCCCATCTCAGCCACCTCACCAGGCCTCACTTTGTCTTTTACTTCAACATGCATATCATCAACTGAATTCAATATATTTGATTTTATTTCTATTTTGGTATAAACTCTACATTCAAAGAAATGCACAAATCTTACATGTACATTCACTGAGTTTAGACAAATGCATGTACCTGCATGTCTGGAATTCCTATCAAGATACAGACCATGATCATCAATCTAAAAACGCCTTTATTTCTTTTTGCAAGACATTCTTCCCCTGCTGCTGAAAACATGAGAAGAAACCCCTTCCTTCCTTCCTTCCTTCCTTTCCTTCCTTCCTGTTCCTTTTCCTTTCCTTTCCTTTTCTTCCTTCTTTCCTTTTCTTCCTTCCCTTCTTTTTTCTCTCTTCCTCCCTCCCTCCCTTCTTCCTTCCTTTTTTCCTCTCTCCCTCCCTCCCTTTCTTCCTTCCTTTTTACACTAGAAGATTGTTTGAGATATTCCACAATTTCACGTAACTCTGATCAAACCATTTATCAGTTGCATAAGACTTGTTTTACTTAGCCTAATGTGTTTGAGATCATCCACATTATCTCATGAAACAGTGATTTGTTCCTTTCTTTTGGTGAATAGGACTCTAACATATGAACATACCACAGTTTGCTGTTCGATTCTTCTGTAAATAACCTATGTCCAGTTTCTTGGCTATTATGAATAAAACTGCAGTGAAAATTCATGAACAATTATTTGCCACATAATCTTATCTTTTGGTCAGTGATGGAGCATATACAATAGAGATCTCATAAGATTATAATGAAGCACATAGAAGATTTTAATGAAGTATCTAGGTAATCTGATATTGGCATTGCTGATCAAATAAAGAAAATGAATAATATTCAGTAATGACACTGGAACACCTGGTTTTCCATATATATATATGTGTATATATATATATATATATATATATATGTGTATATATATATATATATATGTGTATATATATATATATGTGTATATATATATATATGTGTATATATATATATATGCCATCTAGATTTGTGTAAGTATACTCTATTATTGCACAAAATAACTTAAATATTACAACAAAACTACTTAACGATGCATTTCAAACGTTTAATGATGCATTTCTCAGAACATATTCCTGTCATTAAGTGACTCATGGTTGTATTTGTTTTGTGAACATGTTTTAATTTCTTTATTATTTTACTTTAAGTTCTGGGGTACATGTGCAGTTCATGCAGGGTTGTTGCATAGGTGCATACTATATCTGGCATTTCTCTCCATGTCATACCTCCCCACCCCCCACTGTCCCTCCCCTCGCCGCCCCTGCCCCCAACTACCCCCAGGGTGTGATGCTCCTCTCCGAGTCCACATGTTCTCATTGTTCAACACCTGCCTGTGAGTGAGAACATGCAGTGTTTGGTTCCTTTTATGTTAAAATCTTGAAGTCAAGTTACTTGGTCCGGAGGTATATTTATTTTGGTAAGAAACCACCAGACTTTTATCCCAGCTTATATCACAACCAACAATAAATATACAAACATACTAGTTATTCCACATCCTTGATAGCATTTGGTTTTGTCCATTTAAAAAATTTTAGCAGGTATATAATAACACATACTGTAGTTTTTTATTTCCTGTAATAATTAATGACATAGAACATCTCTTTATGTGCTTATTGGTCTTTTGCAAATCTTCTTTTTGGAAGTATGTGGACAAATCTTTCACTCATTTTTATTGGATTTTTTTTCTTCTAAATTTAGGAATTCTTTATAAATCCTGGATATCATCCCCTTGTCCAATATATATTACAGATATTTTTCTCCAACTATGCAGCTTGTCCATTCATTTTAATGGTGCTCTTTTATTAGCAGGAATTTGTAGATTCCATGAAGACTAATATACCATATTTGACTACAGTTATTTTGTTCTGTCCTATCTAAATGAGCTTTGCCTAAGTTCAAGTCATGAAAAATCTTGTGTGTCTTCTAAAAGTTTTATTCTTTACATTTTAAGTCCATGATCTACTTCAAATTAAATTTTATGTATGGTGTGAGGTAATAGTTGAAGCTTATTTTTTCTATATTATTCTAGCATTATTTATTGAAAAGATTTTCCCCCCAACTGGACTATATTGGCACTCTTGTCAAAATCAAATGATTGTTTAAGTGTTAGTTTATTTATGAAATGTCTATTTTCTATCTATGTGTCTATTCTTATCCCAGACACTATTTTTTAAAATATTGTCAAGAATTTATGCAGTGTAAATTCTCTGTTCATCATAAATAGCCTTTATGAGACTGAGGAAGTTTCCTTTTCTTCCCAGTTTTTTAAACTTATGATTGAGTATGAAATTTTAACAAATTCTGCTTCTCGCATTTATTTAAATAGTTGTATAGTTTCCATCTTTATTTTATTACCATGATGAATTTCACTGATTAATTTAAATGTTAAACTTGCCTTACGATCTGGAGAAACCTTACTTGATAAGGCAATATCTTTGTTTATATATTTCCAGATTTGAAAGAACAATTGCATCTATGTTTATGAAGACTGTTGGTATGCAGTTCATAATATTATTATGTTTCCTTCTGTGATTTATGTAAGCGTTGTTTCTATTTTCTTTTTTATGTTGGTAATTTGTGCTGTTTGTCTTTTATTTTCTTGGTTAGTCTTACTAGGGTGTTGCCCATTTTACTCACGTTTTCAAAGAACATATTTTTGTCATTGCTTTCTTCCTCAGTGATTTATCATTTTCTCCTGCATTAATTTTTGTTCCTTAAAAATTATTTTTCTTCTTTCTACTTACTTTTGAGTTTACTCTGCTTGTCTTGGTGTCTGAAGTAATTGACTTTTTAAATTTTTGTTTTCTTAATACTTCCTAATTTTACATATTTATGGGATACACTATGGTGTTTTGATATATGTATAATTATATAATGATTAAATCAGAGTAATTAGAATATCCATCACCTCAAACACTTTCATATTTTTGTGGTGAGAACATTCAAAATCTTCTAGCTATTTTGAAATATAAGATACATTGTTAACTATGGTTACCATACTAGTAACAGAACACCAGAACTTATTCCTGCTATCTAACTGTAACTTTGTATTCATTGAGCAACTTCTCCCCATCCTCCTCACCCTCCTGCTTTCCCCAGCCTCTGATAATCTCTATTTAACATTCTAATTCCATCAGATCAACATTTTTAGATTACACATATGAGTGATATTGTGCAGTATTTGTCCTTTTGCGCTTGTCTTATTTCACTTTATATAATGTCCTCCAGGCTTATCCATGTTTACACATGACAGGATTTCATTTTATTATTATTATTATTATTATTATTATTATTAATTAGTGAGATGGAGTCTCGCTCTGCTGCCCTGGCTGGAGTGCAGTGGCACAATTTGTGCTCACTGCAACCTCCACCTCTCGGGTTCAAGTGGTTCGCCTGCTTCAACCTTCTGATTAGCTGGGATTACAGGCACCTGCCACCATGGTTGACTGATTTTTGTATTTTTCTAGAGACGGGGTTTCACCATGTTGGCTAGGCTGGACTTGAACTCCTGACTGCAGGTGATCCACCCGGCTAGGCCTCTCAGAGTGGTGGGATTACAGGAGTGAGCCACCACTGTGCCCAGCCAGATTCCATTATTTTTTATGGCTGAATAGCATTCCATACACACACAGACACACACACACACACACACACCCCTCATTTTAAATAACATTCTTGATTTTTTTAACTTTTATTTTAGGTGCAGATCTATTATACAGATAAACTGTGCATCATGGGCTCTGGGGTACAGATACTTTCATCACTCATATAATAAGCATAGTATAGTACCCAACAGAAATTTTTTTGGATCCTCTTCTTCCTCCTACCCTACACTCTCAAGAAGGCCTCAGGTCTATTGTTTCCCTCTGGCATCCATGTGTTCTCATTGTTTAGCTCCTACTTATAAATGAGAAAATGTGGTATTTGGTTTTCTGTTTCTGTTTTACTTTGCTCAGGATAATGGCCTCCAGCTCTATCCATGTTACTGCAAAGGATATGATTTTGTTCTTTTTATGGCTGCAAGTGTTCCAATGTATACCACATTTTCTAATCCGTTCATTCATTGATTCCTCATCTTGGCTATTGCAAACAGTGCAGTGATAAACCCGGGAATGTAGATATCTCTTTGAAATGCTGATTTCCTTTCCCTAAAATATACATGTAGAAGTGGGATTGTTGGATCGTATGGTACTTACATTCTTTAACTTTTTGAGGAACCTCATTTGTTGTTCATCACTAAATGGACAATATGAATGCATTAGTCCAATAATGGATGCACTAATTTACATTCCCACCAAAAGGGTATGAGTTCCCCCTTCTCTTCATCCTTGCCAAAATTTGTTATTTTTTGTCTCTTTGATAACAACCATTCTAACTTGGGTGAGATCGTATCTCACTGTGGTTTTGATTTGCATTTCAGTGATGCTTCGTAATAAGCATCAGAGCAGAAATAAACAAAATACAGACCAAAAATACTAAAGGCCAATTAAACAAAGAGTTGTATTTTTGAGAAGATAAACCTTTAGCTGGATCAAATAAAATCAGAGATGAAAAAAGAGACCTCACAATTGATACCACAGAAATACACAGGATCAGTAGAGATTATTACGAACAACTATACACCAAAAAATTGGAAAACTTAGAAGAAATAGATAAACTCCTACATACATACAATGTACCAAGACTGAACCGTGATGAAATAGAAAACCTGAACAGATCAATAATAAGTAACAAGATTGAATCAGTAATAAAAAATATTCCATCAAAAAATCCCAGAACAAATAAAATAAAAAGAATGAATAAGATCCAATAGTTGCTAGCACAAGAGGACTACAGTCAATATGAATTTAACTGGATGGGCACAGTGGCTCATGCCTATAATCCCAGCACTTTGGGAGGCTGAGGCAGGTGGATCATTTGAGGTGAGCAGTTCAAGACCAGCCTGGCCAACATAGCAAAACTCCATCTCTACTAAAAATGAAAAAATGAGCCTGGTGGTGACACATGCCTGTAGTCCCAGCCACTCAGGAGGCTGAGGAATGAGAATCACTTGAACCCGGAAGGCAGAGGCTGCAGTGAGTCAAGATAGCACCCTGGCACTACAGCCTGGGAGACAGAACCACACTGTCTCGAGTAAGTAAATAAATAAATGGAAAAATAATTGCACATTTAAAAATAAGTAAAAGAGTATAATTAGATTGCTTGTAGGACAAAGGATAAATTCCTCAGGAGGTGGATACCCAATTTTCCATGATTTTATTGCACATTGTATGTCTGTACCAAAGTATCTCATGTACCCCATAAATATGTATACCTAATATATACCCACAAAAATCAAAAATTAAAAAAATTAAACTAAAAAGAAAAAGCCAAGGATCCAAGAGTTCACAGCTGAATTCTACCAAATATTTAAAGATGAACTAATACCAATTCTTTTCAAACTGTTACAAAAATATTGAAGTGGAGAGAATTCTTCCAAACTCACTGTAAGATGTAGCATTAGCATGATATAAAACCAGAAAAAGACACAATAACAACAAAAACTACAGGCTAAAATCCTTGATGAACATAGATGCAAAAATCCTCGACAAAATACTAGCAAGCCCAATGCAACAGCAGATCAAAAAGATCATTCACAATGATCAAGTGAGATTCATTCCTGCAATGAATCAACATATACAAATCAACAAGCAAAACACATTAACAGAATGAAGGACAAAAACCATATGATTACCTCAAGTAATTTTAGACCTCTGTTCCGGTATAATCATTTAAAGCTACACATTTTTTAAAATCACCACATTAACTGCAGCTCATAAATTCTGATGTGTTGAGTTTTAATATTTAGTATTTTCAGAATATTCTAAAAATGCCTGTAATTTCCTATTTGACCCATAGATAACTTAACATGTAATGTTTAATTTCTAAATGTTTGAAGGTTTCCTAGATCACTCCCTTTTCTTAATTTTTTTTTATTTTTTGAGACAGAGTTTCTCTCGTTACCCAGGCTGGAGTGCAATGGCACGATCTGGGCTCACCGCAACCTCCGCCTCCTGGGTTAAAGCGATTCTCCTGCCTCAGCTTCCCAAGTAGCTGGGACTACAGGCATGCGCCACCATGCCCAGCTCATTTTTTGGTATTTTTAGTAGAGATGGGGTTTCACCATGTTGACCAGGATGGTCTCAATCTCTTAACCTTGTGATCCACCCGCCTTGGAATCCCAAAGTGCTGGGATTACAGGTGTGAGCCACCGCGCCTGGCCCTTAATTTTTATTTTAATGCAATCAGTGTAAAAGGACATACTCTGCATGATTTCAATTCTTTCCAATGTACTGTGTTTTGTTTCATGACCCCATAGATAGTATATCTTGGATGGTGGTGTATCATGTGCACTTGAAAAAAATATGTTTTGTAGTTGCTTGTCAAGTGAGCTGATATTGCTGTTCAGCTCATATATGTCTTTACTGATTGTTTTATCTAGTTTTCCTGTTAAGCACAAAGAGATAAGGGTCTAGTTTCATCCTTTTGCAAATGAATATTTAGTTTTCCCAATACCATTTATTGAAGATTCTGTCCTTTCCCTCATGTATGTTCTTGAGTACTTTTCTTTAGTGCAGAGAATTGGGAGTTTAAGTCTCCCACTGTGGATTTGTGGAAATCTTCATTTCTTCTTGCATTTCTGTCAATTTTTGCTTTGGATATTTTTAGGCTCTGTTATTAAGTAAATACATACATAGGGTTATTATTTCTTCCTAATTAGCCCTTTTATCGTTATTAAATATTTCTTTTTATCTTTTGGTAATATTCACTGTTTTGACACTTGTTTTACTTGATATTAATATAGATATCCCAGTCTTCTTATATTTATTGTTGATGTATTTTTCCCATGCACTTTCAGGCTATATGTGACTTTGTATTAAGTTGTATCTCTTGTTTAGAACATAGAGTTGGTCTTACATTTTAGCTGTTCTATTTCTGTCTTTTAATTAGCATACATAATTCATTAACATTTTATATAGTTTGTAATGTGATTAGAATTAGGTATACTATTTTACCTGTTTTCTACTTGTTCATTCTTAATATCTAACATTCCTTTCTTGAATTCTTGTATATGATCTTAGTAATGACTACAAACTGGGGAAATTTCACAGCAGTTGTGTCTAGTTTGTGAACATTTATATGTGTGTGGAAATGCCAATAAAAACAATTACATTAAAGAGTTTCAGGGAACTATTAGAACTCGTCTGGCCCAAGCCCTTTGGTTTTATAGATACAGAAACTAAGACCAGAGACGTTAAGTGATTTGCCTGCAAGCACACAAGAAGTAATCTTTTGGCCAGGCACAGTAGCTCACACCTGTAATCCCAGCACTTTGAGAGGCTGAGGTGGGTGGATCAAGAGGTCAGGAGTTCAAGACTAGCCTGGCCAA
Source organism: Leontopithecus rosalia (assembly GCA_028533165.1). Classification (NCBI taxonomy): domain Eukaryota; kingdom Metazoa; phylum Chordata; class Mammalia; order Primates; family Cebidae; genus Leontopithecus; species Leontopithecus rosalia. The sequence continues at coordinate 8,848,860 of CM052651.1, forward strand.
CATGGTGAAAACCCACCTCTACTAAAAATGCAAAAATTAGCCGGGCATGGTGCTATGCACCTGTAATCTCAGCTATTCAGGAGGCCGAGGCAGGGAATTGCTTGAACCCAGGAGGCGGAGGTTGCAGTGAGCTGAGATTGTGCCACTTCACTCCAGCCTGGGTGACAGAGCGAGACTCTGACTTGAAAAAGAAAAGAAAAGAAGTAATCTTTCTAAGCCAAGATAATATAGGCAGCAGCCTATACCCATCTCAATATATGTTGGGTAAAATATTTTCATTCTAAGCCACCTAGCACTGAACACCCTTCCTCATTGTGTGGGTTATGATGAGAGGCAAGACTATCATCTCTTACTATGGAATTGGATGGACCATATACCATACTCCTCACTCTAGGAGGATTTCAAAGTTCTGATGTCTGTTGTATCTTGTAAAAGCAGGACATATGACACCACTGAGCCTCCAATCCTCCAGCTAGAAATGAGTAGCAGCCCCTGCCTTCTGTGGCAAACTTATGATTTACAGATCAGGAGAATCTCCATGCAGATACTTAGCATTTACATGACTTGCCTAGCCTGTTAAGCATGGGAGTTTGTGGCCCCTCGGTCTGGCCATACAAGACTCCTTTCAATTCTTTACATACATCATGCAGTTTCAGGTCTTCATGGCTTTTTATACAATGTGTCTTCTGCCTCCATTACCTCCTGTGTCTTGAACACCTCATCATCCTTCATAAATGTGACCAAATGACATATTCCCTTTGAAGCTTATGCTGATTTCTGCAAGCAAAGGTGATCCTGGCATCCTTTGAGTTATGGCTGCATCCTGTAACTCACCTTCTATTTTATCACAATTTTTTTTAAAACCATGCCTCTTTCTATTCTGTGGCCCCACGGAAGGCAGGTCCCACTGTGTGTGTGTGTGTGTGTGTGTGTGTGTGTGTGTGTGCACGCACGCGTGTGTACACACAGGCATCCATATTTTCATCACAGAATCTCAGGCACCAAGAAATGAATGACGGCGAGCTTGTTAAGTCTCTCAATCTATTACTTTCTTCATAAAATATTAGTAACATTTTTTACCTGCCTCACAGGAGTGCCTGAAGAATTGATTCACATTTACAAAGCACGCGGAAATCCTTGGATTTGAGATGCTGTCGAAGTGAGTGCATCATTATTATTATCAACTTGAGGCAGATAAATTGTGAGGAGAAAGCAGAGGATTGGTCTTGCTTGATATTTACAATAATATAGGTCTCTTTGCTGGGAATGCTATTTCCCCAGAAACGTATATTATGAATTACATTCCCTTTCCCTGGAAAATAGTTCTTCGAATCAGGCCAGACCTCTGCACTGGTTACATTTTCCTTCATCTTTGGATTTATCCACCTCAGGGCAACATATTATACAGCCTGCTCTGAAACACTTTGGATACCCTCAAGGTACACATAAGCCTAGAAGAAAAGAAAAGGTAATTTTCTATTTTTATGAAGCAGCTGAATCAATTGTCACCCTGTTATACTAAATCATGTAGAGCAAGCCTTCTGGATATTTAAAGTTAGAAATGTGAATTTGTTATATAGGTTTTGTTTTGTTTTGTTTTTTTTTTATCACAGCCAAGGTTTCAGGGGACATGTGTCTGCATCTTCCATACTTTCTCAACTCCCTTTTAAGCTGCCCAACCAGAGAATCTCACACCATCTATTCCTTGTTGGCAATGCCCTGAATTTTTCTCCCCTCCCATCAGCAGTTTTCCGATGTTTCATTGCTGTTTCTTGCTCCATCTCATCTTCCTTCCTCTATCCTGGGGACGATCATATTCTGAGAAGTTCATTTGTTCTTCCTTGATAAATCCTAGCTCCTTCTGAACGCTCATCTCAAGACACACCTTCTTAAATTGATGTAGTCACAGTTTATTCCCCAGCTTCAAACATTCCTTGTACCTCTGTTGTAGTCCATACATATTTCCATCAGAATACTCAACTGTTATTAAATCTAGGGAGATAGGATCCCACTCTGTCAACCAGGCTGGAATGCAGCGCTTCAATCATAACTCACTGCAGCCTTGAACTCCCAGGCTCTAGCAAAGCCTTCCAATTCACTGGAACTACCTAAGTATACCACAATGCCTGCCTAATTTGTTTTTTTTTTTTTTTTTTTTTTTCTGCAGAGAGGGGGCCTTGCTATGTTGCCCAGGCTGGTCTGGAACTGCTGGGCTTGAGCCATCTTCCTGCCTCCCAAAGTGCCAGGATTACAGGCATGAGCCACCACTCCTGGCCTGTTCTTACGTTTTCCACTTTGGTCTCCTTCTGCATCTAAACTTCTTTTGGTAAAGTACTACTAATTTCATCTCTTTATCGATGGGTTCTAATATAGTGTTTGCTAGATAATGGTTACGGAACAACTTGTTTTTCAGGTGAATAGAAATGCAAGGCTAATAGGAGGCAACCAATCAATATTTTACCTCCACAGGCATATTTTGACTTTAACAGTGATATGCTGATGAATGGTACACAGTGACTGCGATCTTTGAAGGTTTTGTATCGGAAGGGATTTTGTAGATTGATTGTCCCTAACGGTCTCTCTTGAAATCCTGGTGTTATAAGATACTAATATGTTTTCTTAAAAAAGGATCCCATGGATCCACAATTACCACTTGTGGAAATTCATGTATAAAACAAACCTAATCCCTGTTTGTATTATTTTTTAACTGTAGGATTTCTAAGAGTCTTTCCCATATGTCATTGATGTCTAAAAGGAATATATGAGTATTTTCCAAATTATTTGAGCCCAGGGTCATTTTGTTTGCAGAGCATCTCAAAAATTAGTGTTCTTCAAAAAACACATTGGGAAAAACGAATGAGGCCAATATCTTATATGTGACAGAAGAACATGCTGAAGATCAGAGACAGCTACTGCAATTCCCAAAGTCTGGGTCCTGCGATGTCTTATTTAGCATTTTTCCATTAAATAGTGAAGATAAAATTCTCACTCTTTTGGGAGATGACTGTTTGGGGGGGTTGGGTTAGATATTTTAAAAGAGAATTTAAGATAATTTATAACCTAGCCAGACAAGTCTAGGCAATAAGTTCACTGAGCTATCTGTTATAAGAAAGAGGACTGCAATGGGGAGGTTCTGCAGCTGATGGGAGATGAGACATGGAGCCCAGGTGACAAACTTTGCACAGAACTCACAGGCACCAACTTGGTGAAGTAGCGGGCTCCTGATAATATTACTTGGGAATGAAAAGGCCTTTTCCTTGTTTTTTAGCCAGAGTCTCACTCTGTCACCAGGCTGAAGTATAGTGGTGCAATTTTGGCTCCCTGCAACCGTCACCTCCCAGGTTCAAGCGACTGTCCTGCCTCAGCCTCCTGAGTAGCTGGGACTATAGGAATGTACCACCATGCCCAGCTAATTTTTATACTTTTAGTAGAGATAGGGTTTCACCATGTTGGCCAGGATGGTCTCAATCTCTTGACCCCATGACCCATCTGCCTCGGCCTCCCAAAGTGCTGGGATTACAGGCGTGAGCCACTGTGTCCAGCTGAAAAGGCCTATTCTAACCATGACAAATAAACCATCATTCACTCTACCTCTGAGTAAGCCTTACTCATTATCCGTTTAATGAAAGATCATTGTGTACTTTGCCCAAGAAGAGTAAATAAGTTTGGAGTTGCTTAAAACTAAGAGGAAAACATGAGGAACAGATGAAATCACAGCGTCTATGAATACACAATTTAAAAAGGTATAATAGAATCCAAAACCCCTAGTCACAATTTTCTTCTGCTCACGAATGAAAGAGTCTTGGCCAGTACTTCTTCAAAGTGTCCATTCTGAATACTGGGTTCTAAATATTCTTAACATATAATGGGCTGTAAGTTTGATTTTTCCAAAGTTGGCCTATAAATATGTTTAGTTTTCTTGTTCCTTTTATAATCATTTTGGACTCACCTTAGAATCTTTAGGATAAAATCGCTGCTTCCTACACCAGCTGTTATCTTTCCTTCCTTGGGTATAATTCAGAAGGAATCAAAGGGCAGAGTCCAGGTGAAACTAATTCAGGTATTAGCTAGAGGGAGATACTTGCAGATCAATTTTACTCTGACAGATAAATTTGCCTTAGAGATCCAATTATATACAATATTAAGACTAGCATGAATCACCTATCACACTTGGAAACAGCTGCTAATTAAAGCACAGAGATACTAGAACATTCAGAGAACACACTGAAATAGAGTTTTTAAGGATTCAAAATGGGAAAAAGAAAGATTATTGTTTATTTCCCTGAGATAAATTCCAGTAGTCACATTTCCAGGAAACTATTTCTGAATTCAGTGAGTCACAGTGAAATCCATTTTTACAGTGTTTGTTTTCCTGTTTGTTTTTTTAATTCCTGACCTTCCTACGCAGTATTAAAATGGTAATGCTCTAGCCAAGACCCTGTGGAAGTGTTACTGTACTAGAAGAAAGAGCAAGTAGTAGCTAAAAGCATGAGTCCCAGAATCACGGTTTGGCTTTAAACCCCAGTTCCACCGCTATTCATTTATATAATTTGAGGTAAGTTACTTAAATAATCTTGGTCTCGGTTTTCTGTAAAAAAAACTGTAAACTGAAAATAAGCACAGTAACTGTCTCAGCATGTCATGGAAAGGATTAAATATGTTAATGTTCACAAGACATCAACGGAGAGGAAGAGAGTGCACACTCACACCGCACGCGTGCACGTGTGCACACATACACACACACACACACGATTAGTTTCAGTTTCCTCTTTTTCACTTGACTACGTGGAAAGATTTTTCACTGTGTTACATATGCTACTTTTTGATCCATTAAAAAATTACTCTTCACTATTCACTTAAATATGGCTGCAAATACCAATTTCTATGGCATTTAAAATTACATGAGAAATATGGATGGTAAGATTTTTTTTTTAGGAAAAAAAACCCAAAAATGAAAAATAATGTAAATATATACCTGCCCTGATTGTAACTACTTTGCCGTGTCTAGCATCCTTCACACCAGTGGCGAGCAATGCCATGCAATGAATCTTCAGGGTATATATTAGTTCATCTGTCCAACAAACAGAAACTGAATGCTTTTTTCTGCCACTTACTTAGGCACAAGGGTTTCAAATAAGTAATTTCACTTTCAAATTATAGTTTTGCAGCTTCTCCATTAAAAACCATGGTTTTCCCTCTCTGTATTCTAATAGAAATGGAATTAATTTAACAGACTTGTTCCTTCAACTTACTATTGTAAGAACCCTAAGACTTGGAGGCAGTGGCTCATGCCTTTAATCCCACCATTTTGGGAGGCCAAGGTAGGTGGATCACCCAAGGTCAGGAGTTCATGACCGGTCTGGCCAACATGGTGAAACCCCATTCTACTAAAACTACAAAAACTAGCTGGGTGTGGTGGTGGGCGCCTGTAATCCCAATTACTCAGGAGCCAGGAGGCTGAGGCAAGAGAATCGCTTGAACCAAGGAGGCAGAGGTTGTAGTGAGTTGAGATCCAACCACCGCACTCCAGCCTGGGTGACACAGCAAGACACTGTCTCAAAACAAAGAAAAAAAAACACACTAAGACTCTGAGGCACCTGTCATACATCCTTTTAGCTTCATGAATATGTAATTATAGGGAGATGAGATAACAAGGTGCTTGCTTTATAGAAAGGTATAAATATTCCAAGCCAATAATTAATGGTTCTTGACAGAGTTCGTGATAGTTGATAGTTTCTGGATCCTAGAAAAATGAGAGGGAGAGTTTCTTTCCAGGAAGGTTATCAAAATAAAAGTTGTCAATATTTTTACATATCTCATGATAAATATACTTGAATTAAATCATTTAGGTATGTGAACTTAGAAAGTGCTCTATAGAACTATGACAAGTGATACAGCTCAGTGTCTTCCTCACTGTTAAATGAAACCACCAGAATTACTGGGCTTAAAAGAAACATTGAGTCTGAACCTCCATTTTAGCTCCCAAGTGAGAAATCCTTAGCTATCTTAAGTGAGATATGTGATGCAGGTGGTTAAACCTTGATTAAAAATAAAATTGACTGGAAACAAGAATTTCCACTGATTTTTATTAAGAGAAGTAAACCTTATTTAAGGATCATGATAAAGTGTCTCATTATAAAGTGAGATTCTCAAACGTTAGTGAGATTTTTTAATGGATGTTTTTGAGAGTGCTGAAAGAAAATTTATGCAAGATTGTGTTCAGAAGCTTCAGGGGAATCTCCTAAGAAATCAAATCCAGGCTGTGCACGGTGGCTCATGCCTGCAATCCCAGCACTTTGGGAGGCCCAGGTGGGAGGATCACCTGAGGTCAGGAGTTTGAGACCAGCCCGACCAAATGGTGTAACTCTGTAACTACTAAAAATGCAAAAGATTAGCTGGGCTGGGTGGCGCATGCCTGTAGTCCCAGCTACTCAGGAGGCTGAGGCAGGAGAATAGCTTGAACCCAGGAGGTGGAGTTTGTGGTGAACTGAGATCATGCCATTGCACTCCAGCCTGGGCAAAACAGGAATAAAATGTCACCTCAAAAAAAACAAACAAACAAACAAACAAAAAGTAACCAAATCCAGAAAAATCAAAGGGATCCCTGGATACTTACAGAAGAAAGCCTCTTCTGACTTCTGGTTTGTATGTGTTTTCAAGCAGTTAGCTTACATTCATTTTTGTGTTAAAAAACTGAATTTTGGCATGCTTGTTAACGTCACACGCTGTTCAATAAATTTGGATTTTTCCTAACTCTTGTATTGCAGCCCTTTTTCATTAATGCAGCTCCTGTTTTGTATTAGATCTTCCCTCAATGTAAAACTACACATTGAGTCTTGTACTTCCCGTGGGATTCAGTGGAACCAATTTCTGCTCAGCTGCTCAGCAAGTCATACATCAATGTTTCTTAGTGATATGGCCTCTACATTATAGTTGAAGTTACTCACTTTGAAAAAGGTGAAAGCAGAGCTTGTTCTATCCTTTGGCACATTCAGTGTGTCCCCAAACTTTCCAAAATCCAGAGACTCCGAAATGGGAAATGGCTTAAGAATGTTCAGGAGGGAGGGAAAGATGCTGCCAAATCTGGGCTATATTCGCCTTAGCTCCCTCTATCCTTCCAACAGTGAATTTCCTCCAGGATAAACATTTACGTTAGGGTTCAGGTAGGGAAGGAGACAGCATGGTTGGCACAGGGCAAGAAGCAATAAAAAGTAGCTGTTATTTTTATTCTTTAGAATTTATAATGGGGTAAGTCATGGTCATCATAACAATTATTTCAGTTTCATAATAGTTCATATATTAATAGTAGATCATTTATTACTTTTTTATTATTTGGGGGTACTTATTTCCTTTGACATAAATAATGCTGAAACAAATCTATAATGTTCCTTAGGCAAATAGCCTTTTCTGCCCAAATTATGAGATGATAATTTCTTACAAACTACAGTTTAGGGATAAACAAAAATTTAACCAGGCATCGTACAAATAGCTCATTCAGATTGGTCCCCTAAAACAAAACAAAACACAGCCAAAAACCGCCAGCATAATTTCTGCTCTTTATGTGATAGATTATAAACATGAAGACAAGAAGTTTATTCAATATATGAATGACTCAACCTAGAAAACTGTGCCAATACAGAGCATAAGGCCACTTAGTTAAAACTTAAGATATAAAACACACAAGAAAACAAGCAAAAAACACTTTAGATTTCCAACTAGCACAAGTTGATTTTAAAAACTGGAGAGACATAGTCTAGAGAAAAGAAAACTTCTGGGTAAATCTGTCACCGGAGCTTACAAAGTCAAAAGTCATCTTGCGGGAAAAAAAAAAAAAAGGAAGAAACAGGGTTTATGCCAAAGAGGCTATTTTATTTTGGCTAATAGATGCTTCCTAAAATGTCTATTGATTTAATTTTTAAAAATCAATGTAATGCCACATTTTCTATATCCCTAATCCATTCATTTTAATCAAGACATGACCTTACCAAAGTAGGTTTTTGGAGTGGTGGCTAACCACACTGCCTTTCATGAATGTTATCTGAGATGCTTGATAAGGGATTACTGTGTTTCTTTGAGTTAGGTTCCCAGAGGTGGGATTAGGGAGGTTATAAGCATTTTTATGACTCCTGACATATTGGTAGCAATACTGCACTTACAAAGCTTTTCATATGTTTTACTGAATTGTTTTCCCAAAGGAGGGCACTAATTTATAATGCCACCAGAAATGCATGAGACAGGTGATTTCCTTTCACCTTCAGAGTTTTGGACTTTTTGCCTTTAATATTTTCTGTATTTAAAAGTAGGTAAAAATATGCATTTAAAAAATATTAAGAAGTGTTCTTCTCAGCCTGAAGCAGCAAAGGAAATACCAAAAATGTCCATTTTAAATCTAATCTCCTTAAATTTTTAAATATAATGAGCCTAATATTAAAGACATGTCTAGTTTATGGCAGCTTGGCCTGTCCTGGCCCCCCAGAACATTTTAGAGTCTTTCCTGGCTCAACTGTTAATGTGTACTTAGAAAATGTAAGAAAATAAACATCAAAATGTGACTGTCATGTAGAAATTTTAGTTATTTTATATTTGTTATTTTAATTAAAGGCAAATATAAATGTGTTTATTATACGACTGTCCTTTTTACATGCATTTCTGTTCTGAATAAAGGAGAAGGCTGCAAAGTTTGATCCTCAATAATGCTGAACTTTCTATTTCTCCAAACATTCAAATAAAGCTGAGGAAAAGATCTGTGTTCATCAAATTCTATTTTCTATTCCTCCTTTTTAACTTATAGAAAACTATACTTTCCAATCCCTTTGCTCACAGACAAGGTCACGTGACTACTTCTGGCCAGTGAAATTCAGGAAGAAATGACACGTGAGTTATGGAAATGGAAATTCTGTTCATGATTCTCCAGGTCCTTTCTCTTCTTGCTCTAACAAACCCTGAAGCCTCATGTGGCAATGCTGAAACCTCTGTCAGCCTGGATCTCTGAGTGACCTCGTGGAGCAACGTACCATCTCCAACTCCTGTCCCGCACCTCTATAACTTAGATTAGTATGCCTGAGCAAAAGATAAACTTTGGGTGAATTATGAGATCTGCTAACTAATACCTAAGGTGTGGTCACAGACTCTACTACAAAGTCTTTTCCCCCAACCAGACAGCTTGAATATATGGAGTGAGGATTACTGGGGAGACTAGCAAGAGAAGTGTCTACTGCCCTGAGATGCCCAGTTCCAAGGAGAAACTGTCTTTGCATTTCATATGCACCAAATACAAGGAGAGATATTAAAATGTATACAGAAGAAAAGAATCCTCAGAACAACAATTCAGATTTATAATAACAAACTTCAGAAAACTCATAAAAGCCCATCTGTTCCGTGAAGCATTCCAACAGAAATGACCACTCGGTGCTCACTGTTCTGTGCCACCGCTTATATTGTATTTGTGTCTATGGCTCTCATATCCCCAAGTGCGCCTCAAATTCAGGGCTCTGCGGGGCAGGGTATTTTATTGTGTTTTCTGCATGGCAGTCCACTTAAGATAAATGAATAGATGAGGAGAAAGCAAATAAAATAGAAAATTATCCCTTTCTGCAGATGTATGTACTGAAATTTCAAGTTTACAAACAAATCAAAAGCAGAAGTATACATTTTCTCTCTCTTACCAAATTTCCCATTCATGGGCTTCATCCCCTTTACATCTACAGAGAAATGCTTTCAGACAGCACACACAAGGAAGTAGAAAAAGAGATCACCTAGCTAACCCCCTCTTTCTTTTGTTCCGGAAGTGTGTGGCTCGACTAATCGCTTTGTTGTGGAGGCTATAGTTTAATGTGGAAAGAGTTTGTTCTTTGATTAAGAAAATTGTTAACTGATACTTGACGGATTATCTAAGAAAGACAGACAAAGGAAATTCAGGCCACCTATCACATTCCAGACTCTTATTAAGATATTTTACACAAATTGCTTCATTCAGCCCTGTGAAAATCCCTAAATTTTTCACATTGATGATGTGGAGATGATAACAGTATCAGTAAGGATTAAATGTGATTAGGTATGTGGACATTCTTCATAAATTGTACAGAGATACCGCAGAAATGAAAATCAGTATTTTCAAAAAGTTAACTGTTTCCAAAATATTAGATATTTCTTCTTGGGCAAAGAAAAGTATCACTTGCTTTGTGATGTTTACTGTGTAACAATTGCAGGTAAAAGAATATTTTAAAAAGTATTTTATTTCAATTTTTCTTAGAAAAAATATTTTTAAGCAGGATTTCTCTGTGCTAAGAGAGAGAGAAAGAGGAGAAAGTAAGAGAGAGAGATGAGATAAAGAAAGGTAGAAACAGAGACACAAAGAGAGGGTAGCCCAACAGGCAGAAAGACAGACAAAAAGGAGCAGACAGATACACACACACATATACACATACACACAGAGAGAGAGAAAGAGAGAGAGAGAGAGCGAGAGAGAGAGAGAGAGAGAGAGAGCGCAAACTAAACCTATTGGAGAACAAACTGGTATATACTGTTTACCTGTGTTAATTGGGTGGATACTTACATTAAATCTCAGAAATTCTGAGATATCTTACTTTCCAAGTGGATGAAAAGGAATGAAAAATTATATTCTTTTATGCACACTGGAGGAAGTAGCCTGGGCCCTCTGGCTGGCTCAGAGCTATCTGATCTGCACCTTTATGCTTTTCATTTTTGCAGTGAAAGAACATTTTACTATGCAACAGCTTTGCACATATGGGCATATATCTGAATCCTAAGTCTGCAGTCAGTACCCCAGTACATACCAGTTACAATGACCTTCAAATACAGTCCCGATACTGCAGTCCCCTTCAGAGATGTCTCTGCTGATTCATGTTGCAATACTGTGTCATTGCAAGCCATGCTCTGGACTAACTATGTCACACAGAAGACTTTACCCATAAAGAAGTCTTAGAGCATACAACCAGAAATTGGCTTTCTTTCTGTAGCCCAAATGCACTGATCTGACTTTGCAACCAACCAAATTTTCCCAGCTGAGCACTCGCGGTTTCATCTGAACCCAATCAATTGCAAGGTCAATGTATCAGTCGATTCTCACACTGCTAATAAAGACATACTTGAGACTGGGTAAATTTATGAAGCAAACAGGTTTAATTGACTGTTCAGCATGGCTAGGAGGCCTCAGGAAACTTACAATCAGGGTGGAAGGGGAAGCAAACAAGTCCTTCTTCATATCATGGCAGAAAGGAGAGGTGCTGAAGGAAGAGAGGGAAAATCCCATTATAAAACCATCAGGTCTCATGAGAACGCAGTCACTATCACAAGAACAGCATGAGAGTAACTGCCCTCGTTGTTCAATTACCTCCCATCAGGTCCCTCCCATGATGTGGGGATTACGGGAATCTCAGTTCAACATGAGATTTGGGTGGGGACACAGCCAAACCATATCAGTCAACAAGGTGGGTAAAAACAATGAGAGAAGTACAAACACCACCTGTGACCTGCCAGGCACCTTCCTCTATGTTCTGTATATGCGTTCTCAATTATCTTTACTTTTCACATGAAGAAGCTAAGCACAGAGTGGTTACATTCCACAAAGTTGCAGACCTAGTTAGGAGCAGAATCTTATAGACAAACTAGACGCTGCATTTTCATACTCATATTTTGAGAAAAATATCAGAAGAATTCCATTCTTGTTCTTAGCTTGCTGCACATTCACAAGCATCTATAATGACGTAATATTTGCTGCTCTGTACTTCATAAACTGTCATCAAAAGAAAGGAATGTTCAAAAAATCTGCTATTGCAAACACACACACGCACACACACATACACAAATCCTACAGAATATAACAAGTGTTTTTATGAATTCAGATAAGGGTTTTAAATGCTATTTATAAGTCATTAAAAATACCTCTGGCAAGAAGATTCCCAAGGACCAGAGTGAAAATGAGAGATGAATGGAAGAAAGACTATCCTAGGAAAGTGAGCTAGAGATGCACAAATGCATGGAGCCTCCACCTTCGGATAGTATTGAGCTGAGCCACAAGACAGAAAGCCAGTGAGTCTGGAGCAAATTCATGGAGACAAAGTTTCTTTCTGGGGCAAAGGAGACAAGGGAGGCAGCAGAGAGTGTTGATATAGTTGTAAAAGGCTGGAGCTGAGCCCTGCAGAGAGGCTTAACAGCAGCAAGGGAAGAAGCACCCTGTCTGCTGACACCATTAGCGCCTTCCAGATCTTTCTTCTCATGTGAGCCTCCTCAACTAAGGAGGAAATTTTGTGGCCACTAAGGCAGCATTATCCGAACTCTTCTCATCAAAATTTTACTTCTTCCATATTTAATAGATGTCTAACAGAAAGGGGGCTCCTGGTCAAAAAGCTTAGGAGACCATGCCCACAGTGTCCCCTACCAGGATATTCATAATGAGCCTTCGCAGATGAAAAAGAGTATGAGAAGACCTGACATAGACATAGCTATCAATCTCATCCAATATTCTGAAATGTGTTCCTATGTACAGATTATTTTTGCTTCAAATTCATCTTTCCACACATAGATGCCTTAGTCCATTTGTATTGCTATAAATGAGTACTTCAGGCTGAGTAATTTATAAAGAAAAGAGGTTTATTTGGCTCATGTTCCTGCAGACTGTACAAGCATGGTGCCAGCATCTGCTTTTGGTGAGGGATTCAGGGAGCTCCACTCGTGGTGGAAGGCAAAATGGCAGGCATCACATGGTAAGACAGAGAAGAGAGAGGGAAGGACATACCAGGCACTTCTTAACTATCGGATCTCATAGGAATTAATAGAGCGAGAACTCGTTCATTACCACAAAGACAGCCCAAAGCCATTCATGAGGGATCCACCTCCACGACTCAAACACCGCCCATTGGGTACCAACTCCAACACTGGGGATCAAATTTCAATATGCGATTTGGAGGGGACACATATCCAAACTATATCAGCAGAGTCTGTTCACTGGAAATACTGTTCTGTGGAAAGGGGTTGGAACCCTTCCTTCCACTGCTGCCAAGGGACCACTCAGAACAGCTGCCCCTTTGCAAGTCAGGCCTCCACATGGAGCTTTCCTATGGTCATTAAGGCTCATAGACTGAGGGAAAACAGCTTCTGCTGGGAGCTATGGGAGGCTCAGAGCACCTGCAGAAATGAGAGGAAATGTATCTTAAAATATTCTGAAGCCCTATTTAAGCAGGGTGCTTCTTTCACCTGAGTATTATCCTATACTTGGTCTACTTTCATATAAACACAGATAAATGAAAAAAGATAGATGCATTTCTATTAGCTTAATAGAGTGGTATCTTACTTTTTAAAAAATAGCAATGAGAAGATTCCGTATAAATTTCCCGCTTCTCTTATCCAGCAGAAAAAATACATCTGCAGAAAAACTGTCATGAGGCCACAGAAAATAGTGTGGCTCCTGAATCTCATGACCTATAAACAGGCGTTTTCCTGAATCTAGTCAAGGTTATTAGCATTTTAAGTACTGTAACCTCACAGCATAAGCCATTCTAAGTAGATATCACTTCAAATATTTTAGGTGATAGGGTCTATCACAATTATGTCTTTTTAGGTGTACCTCATATTTCTTACAGGAAAAATGAGACATTAGAAATTGCTTTTATGGTGCTTAACTAAATTTAGAAAACAAGAAAAGAATGGGATGGCAATGTGACCACATGTACTATCTCACCTAAGCTACCTGAAAAACATAATTTCCTTTACTCTTAGAAGATGAGAAATTTTAGTCTCCTGACATATTTAACTCTAGAAAGAGGTTCAAATACATTCTACATTTATAAGTAAAAAGAATTATACTTCTGACTTATTGTCCACATCCTAAGCTTTAATTGAAACACGAGTATCAAAAGTATCAATATCCTCACACTATGAGCTGAAATTGGACTAGAAAAACTAAGAAGCTACAGCCTGAAAGCATTTTAAACAGAGCGTCATGCAAGCCAATAATCAGTGTATTATAATTTGTCCTATATATTTCAAGTTGAAAACAAATAAATTATCCACTTTCTATCAAATGAAAAAGTAGTTCTAATGTGCAAGAATTTTGTATTGGTCACTTGGGATTCTATCCTTTAGGCCTGAGGTAGATTAAGTTTCTGAACATAACTAGTCATTGCCTATCACACGATTTAACATCACTTACAAATAAAAAACCCAAACATCTTTATAATTTTCTTCAGTCTTTTAGGTATTCTTTTACCATCTCAATAGTATAAATACCATAACATAGTTCTGATTTTGAATAATACTAAATGCAAACCATAAACTGAATTGTCCTCACTAGATCTTCTTTCTTCTTTTTGAAGAAAAGGGCCATCCTTGTGTTTTCCATAGAGCTTAAAACAATGCCTTGCATATAACGGCAAGTAACTAATGCTATAGAATGAAAACAATTGTTGATATCGCTGGCTAAGTACAGATAAAATTAAGCAAAGTACTAATGGGACATATCTTGCAAATTGGTTTCCCACAAGATTCCAAATAAAAAGTCTTGGTTCAATCTGACAGTCTCCTGAACATTACACCATAGAGCTACCCAAAATCACACAAAAAAAGGCATAATCACCTATTAATTTTTCTGTCATCATAAGCTAAACTCAGATAATAGAAATCATGGCAGAAGTAAAGCTCCTCTGAGGTAGTTAAGAGCTGCAGAAAAAGGTGGCTTTATCTTAAACCAGTTTTGTCCTGCACATGACCAATATGACCTTATGTAAATCCTCTCCTCCTATCTGTATTCTAAGTGACTGAACTTCAAAGTCCAGACAATACTGCCAAACTCTCTATAAGTCTCATGACAATGATACAGAGCTGTGTCCTGGTAGTCAAGTTGATGTAGGCACTGCAGGAACCCAATGTTGCAAATGTTCCTAAGGGCAACATTTCAGAGGTATTTCTAAGAGTCACATCTCTGAACCTAAGGTAACTCCAATTTATTTACAGAATCCCTAGAATCATAGAATAGTGAATATGGAGGATTTGATTATATCATTAATTTAGCTCACGCCCATGTATTTAAAAAGGAAGAAGATATAGTCTCCTAAAATGAAGTGCTTGCCTGAGGTCTCAGAGGTAATTCAAGGCACAACTAAGAAATGAGGACTTCAGGCTGGGCGCAGTGGCTCACCGCCATAATCCCAGCACTTTGGGAGGCTGAGGCAGGCAGATCACCTGAGGTCAGGAGTTCAAGACCAGACTGGCCAACATGGTAAAACCCTCTCTAATAAAAATACAAAAATTATATGGGCGCAGTGTTAGTAATTTTCCCAGTTACTGTTTTCCCAGCTACTCAGGAGGTTCAGGCAGGAGAATTGCTTGAACCCAGGAGGCGGAGGTTGCAGTGAGCCAAGATCACAACCTGGCACTCCAGGCTGGATAACAAGAGTGAAACTCGGTCAAAAAAGGGAAGGGAAGGTAAAGGAGGGGAGGGGAGGGGAGGGGAGGGGAAGGGAGGGGAGGGGGAAGG
>CM052651.1:8864852-8901711 GCA_028533165.1 Leontopithecus rosalia
ACCTCCGCCTCCTGGGTTCAGGCAATTCTCCTGCCTCAGCCTCCCGAGTAGCTGGGATTACAGGCACGCGCCACCGGGCCCAGCTAATTTTTTTTTGTATCTTTAGTAGAGACGGGGTTTCACCATGTTGACCAGGATGGTCTCGATCTGTTGACCTCGTGATCCACCCGCCTCGGCCTCCCAAAGTGCTGGGATTACAAGCTTGAGCCACTGCGCCCGGCCATCTTTTTATTTTTAAACCAATCAACCCAACAAAATGGAGACAATTATTTCCTTTCATTGGCTCACTCTAAATATTAAGATTATTATAGAGCGAATGGTTGTGTCACCCCAAAATTCATACGCTGATGCCCTGATCTCCATTTTGTAGGGTTAGAAGAGGTCAAGAAGGCAGGGCTCTTGTGATTAGCGTCCTTATAAGAAGAAACATCAGAGAGCTTGTTCAATATCCATCTCTCTCTCTGTCGCATATGAAGAAGGCAGGCAGAGAGTCTTGTGTAGAAACTGAATCATCACCTTCATCCTGGCTTTCAGCCTCTAGAAAAGTGAGAAAAACTTCTGCTGTTTAAGCCACCCGGTCTGCGGTATTTTGTTGTGGCAGCCCAGGCTAACGGACACAAAGATATAGTTAAATATGGCCGGGCGCGGTGGCTCAAGCCTGTAATCCCAGCACTTTGGGAGGCCGAGGCGGGTGGAACACGAGGTCAAGAGATCCAGACCATCCTGGTCAACATGGTGAAACCCCGTCTCCACTAAAGATACAAAAAATTAGCTGGGCATGGTGGCGCGTGCCTGTAATCCCAGCTACTCGGGAGGCTGAGGCAGGAGAACTGCCTGAACCCAGGAGGCGGAGGTTGCGGTGAGCCGAGATCGTGCCACTGTACTCCAGCCTGGGTAACAAGAGCGAAACTCCGTCTCAAAAAAAAAAAGATATAGTTATATAAATTATTATATGTACAGATACACAAATAAATATTGATATAATAGTTGTATTAGAGAAGGTATCATTACATGGTTACATGTGGATGAAGACACAGTTCCACATCATTAAGCACAGTTGCAGTTTAAGTCTTCATCTGGTAAAACTTTATCTCTCTGTGTAGCCCATTTGGAAAAGGTATTCCCTTAGGGAGACTATTTAATAAGTCAAAGACATAACAGAAATAGCGTTGACCTCATTAACATAAGCTCCCTTCTCCTGTTTATAACTTGGTCATAAACCTTCATAACTGCACAGTAAGAAAACCGTCTGGATGATAACAGTACTCAGAGGGGAAGTTGTTTTGCAGATCAGTGAAGCCAGACCACATGTTCCTCCACCAAAGAGCTTTAAAAGTGCTACTCTCGGTGAAAACAGAACTCCTTTTAAAATTATTAACACGTCAGGACTGCTATGTAGAAGAGTATGTGAGCATAAAGAATATAGAGCAAAGAGATTCTCTTCATACATCTTAACTGAGCTAATGCAGCCTTTCTCACATATTACCTTGATTTTACAATGTAATCAATCACGAGACACACATTAGATTCCAATTAGCTTTTGGAGATAGATAGGCAGATAGATAATGTATATATGTGTGTGACCCAGTGTGTGTGTGTGTGTGTGTGTGTGTGTGTATACATGTGTATATAGGTATGTGTGTGTATACATGTGCATATGAATATGCACACACACATCAATGTACACATTAATACTGAGACCTATCCTCATTATCATTATCAGGTGAAAAACATGTCATAAAATTGAGTAAATTAGCTGCTTTTTCTGTATTCTCTTTCTCCCTATATGTATTTGTGTATGTATGTGTGTGCTGGAAAATAAATGAAGAGGACAGAAAACTTTAATGTTTGCATTTGCTCTTGTGAATGCTAAAGTGTTTGTAAGGCAGGGTTCACATGTGCAGCTGCTGAGGGAATATGGTTTGCCAAAAAATAGATGGTCACTGAAGTAGAAGAAAATGAATAAAAAGTAGTTGTCTAGATGCGGTTATTTCTGCTTTCATGGAAAACATCTTATTAGAAAATGACAGTAATTTCGGTTTGACTTGAAAGATAAATTAAATACACTCTCCAGAGCATGTTTCTTTTCATATTGGTTAAATACCTATCTACTATATTTTACACAACCCAAGCGACATCCTAAAGTAAGAGGTGACTTCTAAAATGGATGGGTATATGTGTTCAATTTGGAGTCCAGAATTTAGTAAAACTAATTATGAAGTATGAACACTGCAAAACAATACAGTCCTTTACAAGCAAATGTCAATCACCTTCATATAGTTATTAGTATCAGCATCACTAAGGTTGGGTCAATCAGACCTTTGTTCCCTGTGCCTTACCCATGATGCAGCATTCTAAAAATGCCACATTTAAACCTCACTGAGATTGTAGATCTAGTTTTTAGTTAACAGGAACAGCAGCCATCAGAGGAACGAGTTAAGCAAAAAGGCAATCTGAGAAATCTGAAGAGTAGAAATATCCATAGGATAATGACTTGAGTCATCTCACCAAGTACATAGCATGGAAAGGGGAAGGTAGGGCGTATGGATTCCCAGTGCAAAACTATTAAGAGACAACCATCAAATGGTATGGATGAACCTGAACTGGATCTTGCTTTGAACACACCAACACTAAAGGCTATTTTAAGGCTAATGCAGAAAAATTGAATATAGACAGGATATTACGTAATATCGAGAACTTATTGAGAGAGATGCAGAGCAAGATGGCTGAAATAAACCATCAAAGGGATAATTCAGAGAATTACAACAGTGAATTTCCCAAACCTGGAGAAAGATATCAATATTCAAGTACAAGAAGATTACAGAACACCAAACAGATTTAAACCAAAGAAGACTATCTCAAGATATCAAATAATCAAATTCCCAAATGTCAAGGATAAAGAAAGGATGGTAAAGCAGCAAGAGAAAGTAAACTAATAACATACAAAGGAGCGCCAAACAGTCTTGCTGCAGACTTCTCAGTGGAAACCTTACAGTCCAGGAGAGCCGGCATGGCATATTTAAAGTGCTGAAGGGGAAAAACTTTTCTCCCGTCATAGTACATCCTGCAATACTATCCTTCAGAACATGCAGGAGAAATACTTACCCAGACAAAGAAAAGCTGAGGAATATTATCAACACTAGATCTTTCTTACAAGAAATGCTAAAGAGAGTTACTCAGTCTGAAAGAAAAAGACGTTGAATGAGCAACAAAAAATTATCTGAATGTACAAAACTCACTGGTAATAGTACACAGAAAAACACAGAATATTATCATGTTATAATTGTGGTGCATAAACTACTCATATCTCGCTAGAAACACTAAAAGATGAACTGATCAAAAATTATAACAACTTTGTAAGACATAGACAATATAATAGGATGTAAATCGAAACAATAAAAAGTTTAGAATCAGGGGGAGGAAGTACAAGTGCAAAGTTTTTATTAGTTTTTGCTTATTTAGTAGTTTGTTTATTTGCACAATCAGTGTTAAGTCTTCATCAGTGTAAAATAATGGATTATAATATATTATTTGCAAGCCTTGTGGTAACCTCAAATAAAAAACATACAACAAATACACAAAAAGTAAAGACCAAGAAATTAAGATTTATTACCTCAGAAAATCGCCTTTACCAAAAGGAAAAAAGGAAGGAAAGAAGGAAGAGAAGACCACACAACAACCAAAAAACAAATAACAAAATGCCAGGAGTAAGTCTTTACTTATCAAGAATAACATTAGTGTAAATGAACTAAACTGTCCAATCAAAACACAGAATGCTGAACATATAAAAAAACAAAGACTCAGCATCTCTTACAGATAGGAAACACACTTCAGTTATAAAGACACATACAGAAATAAAGAGATGGAAAAAGATATCCTAAGCAAGCAAAAATCAGAAAAGAACAGGAGTACCTATACTTATATCAGATAATCTAGATATCAAGATGAAAACTAAAGGAGAAGAAGATTGTTATATAATGATAAAGGGGTCAATTCAGCAAGAAGGTATAACAGTTGTAAATATGTGCACCCAGTGTTGCAGCACCCGTATATTTAAAGCAAATATTATTAAGCTAAAGAGAGAGATAAACCCCAGTATAATAATAGCTGAAGACTTCAACACCAGCTTTCAGCATTGGATAGATCACACAGACAGAAAATCAACAAAGGAGCATTGGAGTTAATCTGCATTATAGATAAAATGGATCTAATAGATGCTTACAAAACATTTAATCCAGCAGCTGCAGATATACATTCTTCTCCTCTGCATATGTATTGTTCTCAGAGATAGAGCAGATTTTAGCTCGTAAAACATCTTGAAACTTTCAAAAAATTAGAAATTATATCAAGTATCTTCTCTGACAATAAAATACAACTAGAAAACAAAAATGAGAGGAATTTTGGAAACTATAAAAACACATGAAAATTAAACGATAGGCTTCTGCATGACCAGTGGATCAATGAAGTAATTAAGAAAATAATTTAAACATTACATAAATGAAAACGGAAACACAACATACCAAAACCTACGGGGTGCCATAAAAGCAGCACTAAGAGGAAAGTCTACAGCAAGAAGTACCTACATCAAAATAGCAGAAAAACTTCCAAAAATTGATCTTACATCTTGACGAACTAGAAAGTCGAGAGCAAACCAAACCCAAAATGAGAGGAAAATAAATAATAAAGATCATCACAGAAATAAATGAAATTGAAACAAAAAAACACAATACAAAAGTTTAAGGAAACAAAAAGTGGGTTTTTTGAAAAGATAAAATCGGCAAACCTCTAGCTGGGCTAAATAAGAAAAGAGAGAGAAGCAGCAAGTAAAATCGGAGGAGAAAAAAGAGACTTGACAACCAATACTGCAGAAATTCACAGGATCATTAGAGGCTACCATGAGCAACTCTATGCCGAAACATTAGAAGATGTGAATAAATTCCTAGACACACACAACCTACCAATATTAAACTATGACGAAATTCAAAACCTGAACAGACCAATGACAAGTAATGAGATCAAAGCAGTAATAAAGTCCCCCAGCAAAGAAAAGTGCAGAACTCAGTGACATCACTGCTGAACTTTGACATTTAAAAACATGATCCTACTCAAGGTATTAAAAAAATAGAGGAGGATGGAATACTTCGAAACTCATTCTATGAGGATAGTATCACCCTAATACCAAAACCAGACAAAGACACATCAAAAAAAGAAAACGGCAGACCGATATCCTTGAAAGACATTGTTGTAAAAATACTCAACAAAATGCTAGCAAAATGAATTCAACAACGTGTTAAATAGACAATTTATCACAACCAAGTGTCATTTATGCCAGGAATGCAAGAATGGTTTGATACATGAAAATCAGTCCATATGGTTTATCATGTCAACAGAATGAAGGACAAAAAGTATGTGATCATTTTCACTGATGCTGAAAAAGCACTGGATACAACACAACATCTCTTCATGATAAAAGCCCCAGGAAAAATTGAGTATAGAAGAAACATACCTCAACACAATAAAATCCATATACAACAGACTCATACCTTGTATCCTACTGATACAAGGGGGAAAACTGAAAGCCTTTACTCTAAGATCTGGGTCAGGACAAACATGCGCGTTTTCACCATAGTTATTCAACATAATACTGGAAGTCCTGGCTAGAACAAGCAGAGAAAGAAATAAAGGGCACCTAAAATTGAAAAGAAGAAGTAAAATTACCCGTTTGCAGATAACATAGGCTTGTATTTAGGAAAACCTAATGACTCCACAAAAAACTATTGAAATTGATAAACAAATTCAGTAAATTTTCAGGATGCAAAATCAATAGACACTAATTAGCAAAAATTCTGTATGCTAACAGTGAACAATTTAAAAAACAAATCAAGAATGTAATTTCATTTACAATAACTACAAATAAATTAAAACACCTAAGAATAAACTTAACCAAAGTAAAAGATCTCTACAATAAAGACTTTAAAACACTGATGACAGAAATTAAAGAGAACACACAAAAAAATGAAAAGATATTCCATGTTCATGGGTTGGAAGATTCAATATTGTTAAAATAACCATACTACCCAAAGCAATCTACAGATTCAGTGCAATTCCTATCACAATACCAAAAACATTCTTCACAGAAATAGGAAAAACAACCCTATAATGTATATGGAACAATAAAATACCCAGAATAGCCACAGCCATTCTGAGCAAAAAGAACAAAACTGGAGGAATCACATTACCTGACTTCAAATTATATTACAGAGCTGTAGTCACCAAAACAGCATGATACTGACATAAAAACAGACACAAAGACCAATAGAATACAACAAAGAACCCAGAAACAAATCCATACATCTACAGTGAATCCATTTTTGACAAAGGTATCAATAACATACATTGAAGAAAAGATAATTTCTTCAATCAGTAGTGCTGGGGAAACTGTGTATCCATATGATGCAGAAGAAGGATTCTAGAACACTATCTCTCACAGTGTACAAAATCAAATCACATTGAATTTAGGACTTAAATCTAAGACATCAAACTATGAAAGTACTCAAAGAAAACACCGGGGAAACTCTCTAGGACATTGGTCTAGACAAAGATTTTTTGAGTAATACTCTACAAGCACAGGCAACCAAAGCAACGTGGATAAATAGGATCACGTCAAGTTAAAAGCTTCTACAAAACAAAGGAAACAATCAACAAAGTGAACAGAAAATTCAAAGGAGATAATATTTGCAAACTATTCATCTGATAAGGAATTAATAACCAGAACATATAAGGGGCTCGAGCAACTCAACAGAAAAAAAACCTAATCATCTGATTTAAAAATGGACAAAAGATCTATATAGACGCTTCTCAAAAGAAGACATACAAGGGCAAACAGGTATATGAAAAGGTTCTCCACATTGTCAATTATCATAAAAATGCAAATCAAAACTATAATGAGATGTCAGCTCACCCCGTTAAAATGACTTTTATCCAAAAGACAGACAATAGTAAATGCCATTGAGAATGTGAAGAAAAAGGAAACCTTGTACACTGTTGGTGAGGATGTAAATTTGTATAACTACTGTGGATAATAGTTTGGAGGTTCCTCAAGAAAATAAAAATAAAGCTACCATATGATCCATTATTCCACTGCTAGGTACATGCCCAAAAGTAAGTAAAACTATATCAAAAAGACAGCTGCACCTTCATGTTTATTGCAGCACTATTCACAACAGCTAAGATATGGAAGCAACTTAAGTGTCTACCAACAGATGAATGGATAAAGGAAATGTGGTCCATGTACACAATGGAGTAACACTACTGAGCCATAAGAATGAGATCCCGTCATTTCCAAAAACAATGGATAGAACTGGAAGTCACGATGTTAAGTGAAATAAGTCATTCACAGACAGATAAACATCACATGTTCTCATTTATTTGTGTGGCCACAAATTAAAACAAGTGAACTCATGGAGACAGAGAGTAAAAGGATGGTTACCAGAGGCTGGGAAGGGTAGCAGGGGGTGGGGCAGGAAGTAGGGACAGTTAATGGGTCCAAATATATAGTTAGAACGAATACAATAATAGTATTTGATAGCACAACAAACTGACTAGAGCCAACAATAGTTTATTGTACATTTAAAAATAACTAAATGAGTATAATTAGATTGGTTATAAAGAAAGCATAAATGCTTGAGGTGATGGATACCCATTTACCCTGATGTGATTATTACACATTGTATGCCTGTATCAAAAGATCTCATGTAACCCATGAATGTATATACCTACTGTGTACCCCCAAAAATTAAAAATTGAAAAACAGAAATAGAAAAATTATTGGGGAATTAGAGTTAATTATATAATAGTGGTGAAGCAGTAATATATCTATTTTAGAGAGAGTCTTCTAAAGCAGTTAGAAGTGAAATATCATAAAGTCTACAACTTATTTTAAATGATATAGCAAAACAGTATAGAGCAAGTATGGTGAAATGCACACAATTATTACATGTGGCTACTGAATACATGGGTGTTCATTATACCATTCTGTTTACTTTTCTATATATTTAATTTTTTTTCTAACCTCTTCTAACACATGAATATGAGTTAACCAACCAAGTTGGTAACCAAGTTGTTTTATAGAGGTGACATCATTTTATCACTTTAAAAATATTGGATAAAAGGATGTACATAAATGCAGCCAAATATCTATGACTAGGAAATCATTTTGCAAAATAATTGTTATAAAACATGAATCCTGTTTTATTTCCTACTCAATATTTATCTTAGTAAAAGTGTCAACACCTGGTTTCACTAGTAAATGAGCATAACATACATTTCCCTCAAAATGTTGTTGTGAGGATCAAATAGTAATGTTTTATAAGCTACAGGTTGCAATACAAATGCTACTTGTATTAATAACTCTAGGTCTAAACTGGCTCTTGCCTTACAGTTAATTTTCTAATAACAGTGAACATGCTCCTCCTCCACTTAGCGGTAGGAATGTATCCCTAGGTTCAAAACTGTAAATGTTCACATCTTCAAATACATTTACTATTTTTCTGTTATCTGGCTAGGAAAGAAAGATTACTATCGTATTTCCAATAAAAGTTAACATATGCCTGCACACATATAGAGTTATTTATGGTTACTGAAGATAACTGTCTTAGAATATGTTTTAATTTGTAACTCAACTTACATCTTTACTGATACAGTTAAGAGACCAGCACTGTCAAATCAAAAGAGATAGTTGTTTCTCTGAACTTACTCCAGTGTCTGAGAAGAGGAGATGCTAGATGCCAGTTATGAAACTTTATACTTTGCTAATTTTGAGGACAGCAAGCAGATATTCAGCTTCTAAGCATTCTGAATCTCCTCACCAATCTCTGCTTCAGTGATTTGAAATACATCTTCTATTGTTAAATCATCAACTGAGATAAATTATTTTATGTAGCTGCTCATGTGGAAACAGACTTAATACAAGTGACCAAGTTTATCAGAAACTATATTCTATTTTTGATGCATGGATAGGACCTTTAAATGTTATTTTTTTCTTACATAAGCCAATTACCATATCATAGGTGACTAGAACACATTAGCATGTAAAATTAACTATTAGTTCATTTTATTAACTAATTTATTAACTTCTAAGTTACAATGAGCCACCCAGGACTATTTGGACATTAGAATTTTTGAATGCAAGTTGTGATAATCTAAAGCGTTCAGAACATATGATGAACATGTTACATGCATACTGAATCTTTGCATTGGGCCAAAGTTTCAGGTGCTCTTATGCTCCAAATTAGAATCTTGAAAGATGTTACGCTTATTCAAATTATCCTACTCCTAGGTCCTATGAAGCCAAACAAAGCAGGTAAAAGAGGTCTCTTGGGTAAGGAAAGCACAGCAAGCCCTCAATCCCATTAGTCTACAGAACGAATTGCAGGTCTAGCTCAGTTTTGTGCAAGCAGCCTAGATGTGAGCTGGAAGACAGGTGTGGGCAGTTAGGGACTATAGAAGCCCCCCTACATACTTACCCCTGATCTCCCATAATAAAAGCATGGCATTGAGAACATTTGGAACACTTCCTGTCACTCAATTCATTCACCAGCCCAAGATGGGTACATGGGTTCGCTAAGAATCTAGAGTAGAATTTCCTGCCAGAGGTTGCCAAAGCAAGGGGCAGGGAGGTCTCATAACAGAGAATTCAGAATAAGTTCAAAACCATGAGTCAGCTAGATGGTGTCATTGAACTTCAAAGAGTACCCTGAGAACTGAGATGGGGCATTTGGTCAGCAGATGGCCCAGCAACCTAGAATAGTCCTGGCATCCTCACTCAGAGCAACAGACAATGGGCACATGAGAGACAGAACCTGAAAACCACAGCACCAGGAAGAAAACATACCTCAGCAGAGGCAGGAAGGACACAAGGAGCACGGACAGTCTGCAAAGCAGAAACCTCCTTGTTCCATGGAAGTTGTCATTCTCCATCCGCACATTGTCATGGGAAAGAGGAAGGAAGAAGATTTGAAAAGGAAAGATGTCTTGATTGAAATTTATTTTTTGAGATGGAGTTTTGCTCTCCTCAACCAGGCTGGGGTGTAATGGCACAATCTTGGCTCACGCTAACCTCCGCATCCTGGGTTCAAGCAATTCTCCTGTCTCAGCCTCCTGAGTAGCTAGGATTACAGGTGCCTGCCACGACACCTGGCTAATTTTTGCTAATTTTATTAGAGACTGGTTTTCACCATGTTGGCCAGGCTGGTCTCGAACTTCTGACCTTGTGATCTACCCGCCTCAGCCTCCCAAAGTGCTGGGAATACAGGTGTGTGCCCAGCCGATTGGGATTTTATACTAACTTAGAAAACAGATTCTACTTTAGAAGAAATAAAGCCAGCCTTCTGTACATTCGAGTTTGCCTATAAATTTCAGTCTTATTATCAACCACTTAATACTCTGCTTCAAACTCAAGGAGGCATACTTTCTCAGCTCCTCAAGACAGAGAACTCAAAATGGCTAATAAAGAGCTGAATTCTTTCACTTCCATGCGATTTTCACAGGGTAAAAAGCTTCCTCTTGATCCAGCTTCACTGGCTTTTGGGATCATGTAAAATTGTCAGCACCTGCCATTTGAATGTGTTTTAGCACAGCAGGCTCATGAAATGTGGCAGCTGGAAGCAGGTGTGACTTGGGAGCAGGGTTAGCCAGCTTCTAAGAGAAAGCAAAGTTTTTCTAGGGAGGGATT
The DNA here is from genome assembly GCA_028533165.1 of Leontopithecus rosalia. Classification (NCBI taxonomy): domain Eukaryota; kingdom Metazoa; phylum Chordata; class Mammalia; order Primates; family Cebidae; genus Leontopithecus; species Leontopithecus rosalia. The sequence continues at coordinate 8,875,585 of CM052651.1, forward strand.
TAAAGGCAAATATACATTGCCATCTTCAGACTAAACAAAACCAGGAAACTATTTTGACCCTGTCACTCAAGAAAAGGAGAGTAGGGTCAAAGACCATCACAAAAACAAATGCCACAAAAAGATGACACTCTATTTGCATCAACAGGGTGGGGAGGAGGAGCTTGACAATAGGGAAAAGCTAGAGATAAATAATACAGGGAAAAAGTGTAGTGGGATTTAATCAAACAGAGGCAACTGAGAAAAAGATGGCATTAAAGACAAAGCAGCACTTAAACAATGTACCTGAACTGGGGGGAAAGTTAGGCAGAGCATTATTTTGAAAGACAAAGGTTTATAAACATTTGTGTGTATGTGTGTATCCTGACAAAACTTTAGTTTATTGTCCATAAAGATTTTGCTTAGGGTTTTCACATGGGATATCACATCTCCCTATACCCATCCTTAAGTACTTTTGTGAGAGTGTGTGTGTGTGTGTGTGTGTGTGTGTGTCTGAGAAAGAGAGAGAAGGAGAGGGACAGAAAGAGATTTAAGCACTGGGTATATTAGCTTATATAGCCTCAATGTTTAAAAGATATTTAAAAAATCACTGCTAATCCATACAATATTACCTATAAAATGCCCAGAGCAGAATATTAGAATTAGGGTATGATTCTAACAAGCAGAATCAGATACTAGGATTTCACAAACATCTGGTGTTGACCACCTACATGCAAATTGATTTTTAGAGAAATGAAATTAAGAACTGTTTCTCTAAATGTAAATGTAGTCTTCAAAATCCATTATTATCACAAAGAATTTGTCAAGATAGCTGAGCTGACTGTAGTTGAACCAGATTACCTGTTCCCACAGCTTGCATATAGTTCCCTTGTTCTGTTTGGGACTATAACCCTGGACCTTTCGCTCTCATATCAACTTGTGTTTCATTCATTGATGGAGTTCTGAGCCCTTCTGTTCCTGACTTCCTGCCTTTCACTCAAGCCTGTGAAGCATTCCTGAGGACTTTCCTCCTAGGCATGATGTGTACTGGCTCCTCTAATTATACCTGTTTCTGACCACTCTGGATCAGAAGCTCACTCCAACCCAGCCTGCAAGACTTAGCAAGAATGCATGAGCCCTTGCAGGGCAGAATGAAACACAAGATTTCTGCCAATACCAGATCCAAGCTGACTTCTTAACTTACCTCTGTGATCAACAAATGCTTTAGGGTCTAAACTCTTAGAATGAAAGCCTTCAACAACATGTCCATTATCAGTAAGTTTGAATCTTTAGATTATTGTCAACATAGCAGCAAGCCTTATCCATTTATCCATTCTTTCTTTCATTCATTTATTTACTATTCGTATTTTACTTAAAAAAAAAAACAAGTACACAAAATAGCAACAAAAATTAAACTAAGTGTTTATTATGGGCTGGGAATAAGAATAGGCCTCAGGGATATGTCTAATTCAGAGTTCAGAAGCAAAGCTGACATTTTTCTATGTAATGGGATTTGGAAGCATCCCCTGCCTCCAGTATGTCCCTTTTTTTATCCTACATTTTCTTTTTCATTGCCTATTTTTAGACCTCCCAAAACAGGCTGTCTACTAAGGAATGGTAATTAGATTTTTTCTTTAGCAAAAAACAAACTAAAAGCTAATAACCACATTGAACCTCAATGTGGTCCTGAGAAACCATGAACTTTCAGCTAATGTTAGATGTGAGTGTGATCTTGGGGAGTCCCTCAAATGTGAAGTTAGTGTTAGAAGTGAGTGTGGTCTTGAAGACTCCCGAACTGTGATCTACTCAAATAAGAAATAATGCATTCCTCCAGAAATCAAATTTACATAAAAGGTTGTTCGATCATAGAGTAAAACAGGAGAGAAAGTACACTAAACTGTCTCGATCTTTCCTGAAGCAACTGGAATCTGACAGAAAGATCTAGAGAATAAAAGGATTGAAAACAGAAGGAACAAATTGAATACACCAAACCCAAACTAAAAAGTACTGGATAACATGAGATGCTATATTCAATTTGCCTCAATTGCATACAGAGTCCTGAATTTCCCTCACACTTTGTGAATGTGCATTTTTCATGAAAGCAAAATATAAAGTGTGGTAAGAGTGGTAAAGCTTCTAGGTGGTAAAGCAAAGGGGTCCTAGATTCATGGTCCTTGAAACCGACAGATCCCCCTTTTCACCCTGAGAAATGACAGCAAGCAGTTAACTTCAGAGCCACAGCAGAGGAGGAGAAAATAACTGGCTTTCAGCCATTCTAATACCTCAAAAGCTGCCTTTGTCCCCATGTCTCAGCCACACTCCTAAGTTCACACTTTATGTAATGGCAAAACAGAATGACAAGTAAAAAAGGAAAGCGGAGCCCTAAGGGCCTCAGCATAGCCAAGGTGTACATTTCCAAGAGAGAAGTGTTTGGGAAACATGGTATTTCTAACATCCTGGAGGTGAGAGTTATATAAAATCCCAGAGAACAAAGCACCAATTTATTTCCCCTTCAGGACATTCTGTTTTCCTTTCAACTGTACATACCAGCTGAAGGAGGACACACCAGCTGAAGACCGACAGGTAGGTGGGTTTGGGTAACCTGTTTTCTTGAAAGTTGTGAAGGCAGCCATATGCAGAGCAGCATCTGTTACAGGCTCCAGCAGCCTGCTCCTGGCAACACTGCTCCGAGTCAGTTACAAGGGCAGTTCCTCAGAAATGAAAGCGTGTCCCTGCCATCCAAGAAGTCAATCCCCTTTCCTAAAAAACCCACTCCCCGTTCCACAAAGGCAAGAGCCCTGATATACTGTGAATACTTAAGAATGATATATTCCAAACCCCAATTAAAATTTGGGAAGAATCATTATTGCTTCAACCTATCTGAGCATCTGCTCCCTGCAGTGATTTTAGAAGACTCAAAGAGACTTTGTGTCCCTGCGTGATCCTCACATCTGTTTTATCTTCAACGTTTTCACCTTTATCAATTTGTCAATAATTCACCCAATAAAACTTTTCTAAGTCATCAAGAAGCGCCTAATCAAAATCCATTTTGTAAATCTCCAAATTTACAAATTAGGAAAAGTGGATTTTTTTTTTTCATTAAAGAAGTGAGGCTCTGAAATTGATGGAACATCTTCCCCACACAAAGAGATTCCTGTCTCTTGACAAACAGTGTTCTCAGTGCTTTACCCATGTTGAGAACAGGCAGACAAGATGACACCTGGGCTTAAGTAGGAATCATCATGCTATATCATCTGTCAAATGCCCTTGATTTTAAGTAGCTTCATTTTGTTTAGCAAGAGTTTAGTTTATTGAGTACATTGCTAGAACAGGTATTTTCTATTAAGTAAGGTAAAGCTTTCCTTGGGTTCTTGACACCTGCTCTGATCTCCATTTTTTTCTCTCTCTCTGTCATTGTGACACCTGCCCTTTCAAAAGTCTTCAAGAAACCCAGATGTATTTCCTTATTCTAGATCACATTTAGATTCTATATAATCTCGGGAATCCAAAATATAATGACAGGATATCTAAGTAGGAAAGAGATTGATATCCTCTGTGTAAGTCCATTCTCACATTGCTATAAAGAACTACCTGAGACTGAGTAGTTATGAAGAAAAGTGGTTTAATTGACGCACTGTTCCACAGGATGTACAGAAAGCATGACTAGGGAGCCCTCAGGAAACTTACAATCATGGCAGAAGGTGAAGGGGAACATGCATATCTTCACATGGTGACAGAAGAGAGAGAAAGAGCAAAGGGGGAAGTGCCAAACACTTTTTTTTTTTGAGATGGAGTTTCACTCTTGTTACCCAGGCTGGAGTGCAATGGCGCGATCTCGGCTCACCGCAATCTCTGCCTCCTGAGTTCAGGCAATTCTCCTGCCTCAGCCTCCTGAGTAGCTGGGATTACAGGCACGCACCACCGTGCCCAGCTAATTTTTTGTATTTTTAGTAGAGACGGGGTTTCACCATGGTGACCAGTATGGTCTCGATCTCTTGACCTCGTGATCCACCCACCTTGGCCTCACTTTTAAACCCTCAGATCTCATAAGAACTCACTATCATGAGAACAACAAGTGGGAAATACACCTCCATGATCCAGTCACCTCCCACCAGGTCCCTTCCCTAACATTGGAAATTACAATTCAACATGAGATTTGGGTAGTGACACAGAACCAAACCATATCATCATCCATTCATCCATAAACTTATTCTCAATTTGAAAATTAATCATTGAAAATAAAATGGTACAGAAGACTATCATGGTCCCAGTCCTCATGCAAGGTAGCATCTAATGAATAGAAATATAAGGTATTCAGAACCAATGAGATATTATGCTTCAATGAGGCAATTACATGATACCCTAGGAATATACTGGAGGATTTATTACAGGAAGTTTACCAGAGAGAGTGATATCTAAGGTGAAATCTAAACTGAGTGGGAGTTAATCAGGGAAAGACAAGAGGGAAAATAGTCCATATTGGAGATGCCAGAAGTGAAGGAAAACGGCAAATTCTAGAAGTAATGGAGACTGCTGGGAAGAGCGAGAGAGAAAGAAGCAGGAGAGTTTGACAGTGGATGCTGGGTGACTTTGCGTGCTGTGCTGAAGAGCTGGGAGCTTATCCAAGCAGCAGTGGGCTTTGACTGAAAGATGAACACATTTAGATTTAAAGCCCTTCAATGGTTTACCAATGACTACGGGATGAAACCTAATCCCCTTAACTGGGCTAGTATGGCAGTAGGAAGTATAGCATGAGGAATCAGAGATCCATAAAGAGGAGCCTGAAGTTTGGAGATAGGAAATCCAGTTGGGGACATGGCATTGAACAGAGACTTTGTCACAGACACGCCACATAGGAACTCAGTTACCAATTCAAAGCATGACCTGCAAAAGGACTAGGTTGGTCATGAATTTAAGACCTCCTGACAGGATTCCTCTCACTTCTTGTGCTAGGTAACAAAGTCTGGCACAAGGCTCAACCTACAGTATGGATGACTCAGTTCCAATGATTAGAGGGATTCAGGGATACAGGGCATCAATTAACAATTCATTCATTTATCCTTTTGTTTCTCACTGCATTTATTCTTTCAATTTATATTTATAGAGCAGGCCATCCTAGCAAACCATCCATCTATTGCTTAATAATTTAATACATATTGAACAGGACAGAACACCTAGGAAACTTACTGCATGTACAATATGTTTCAGGTGACTCTCTAAGATCAAATGCTTGGCACAATATCAGCAATAGACAAATAGATAACTAGCCAATGTTCGTGGCCAAAATGACCTGACTTTACTCACTGGGAATATTCCAAAATAAATGGCAGTGTCAGAATCAGTTTAACAACCAGTGCATTTATTATGTATTATTTTATTAGCCTGTCCATCAAGGTATTTATCAAGCCCTTACTTTCACAAGGCAGATTCAGAAATGATAGAGGAGAAGTAAAGAAGAAATTCTTCCCCTCATTTCATGAGACTATAATCTAAATGTAAGTGGACCAAACGTACAAGGTAGGAACATGTAAGTGTTAAAGGAGAGGCAACACCTGGGCACCAGGTTAGTCAGGGGAGGCTTTCTGGAGGAGAAAGGGAAGGACTGAGTGCTGCAGAGAAGGGGAGTTACAGAGTTCAGTGAAGGCAGTCTGGCAGAACCAGAGATGGCTGTGAGGAAGATGTTATCTTTTTGCTTTCTATTTGTTTTCTTTAGGAAAGAAACATTCTGAAGACACCTCTGTGTTTGATTCCTGATTCAAGCATGCCAATGGCAACATTGCCACCCATCTGTCCCCGGGACTCCCACCCTTTCCGACCCCCCTTGTCATGATCAGATCCAGCAAACTAATGCTCATTCTTCCTTTATTTGGAGGGGTGGGAGTGTGGATGTGAATTAAATTTCTTTTTTATATTCTTTTTTAATTTTACTTTAAGTTCTGGGATACATGGGCAGAACATGCAGGTTTGTTACATAGGTATATATGTGCCATAGTGGTTTGCTGCACCCATCAACTTGTCATCTAAGTTTCAAACCCTATATGCATTCAGTATTTGTCCTAATGCTCTCCCTCCCCTTATTCCCCACCCCGACAGGCCCCAGTGTGTGATGTTCCCCTTCCTGTTCCCATGTCTTCTCATTGTTCAACTCCCACTTATGAGTGAGAACATGCAGTGTTTGGTTTTATGTTCCTGTGTTAGTTGCTGAGAACGTAGGCTTCCAACTTCATCAATGTCCCTGCAAAGGACATGAACTCATTTTTTATGGTGGCATAGTATTCCATGGTGTATATGTGCCACATTTTCTTTATCCAGTCTATCATCGATGGGCATTTGGGTTCGTTTTAAGTCTTTGCTATTGTAAATAGTTAATGTTCATTCTTTTGTCTACTGGTAGCCTGAAATTTTCTTGATCTGTTCTAATAAGGACACCACTCTCATGAACCAGTGAAATTGAACACTCTCTATTACCTATAACTTCTTATAGGGCAGTTGTGACTCAAATGTACATATTAGTGAGATCTCTAGCAGATTCTGTATCTGTACGTCTGTCAAAGACCCACTCTGATTCCTAGTAAATACTAGTTTTGAACTCAAAGTCACCTGAATTCTTTATTGATAGGTCCTCAGCAATTACTCCTCCATTCATGCCCTGCAGAAGGCTATACTGGAGTGTATCCTATTCTTACACTTCATTGCTACTAGGATCAGGTCTCAGTGCTGTTACCGATTCTGACTTGACATTTAAGGAGCATATAAACCCTATTTCTTCAACAGCCTTTTACCTTCTCATGAATATTTCCTGAGCAAGACCTTTCACCTCACATGCAAACAAGAGACATTAATATTTTTATCTACCATGTCTCAGCATTTAGTATTTACTAGTTCACTTACACAGATTTCAAGACAAATCTACAAAAAGCAACAGCCAGATCTTTTGTTTTTTAAAAAAATCTACAGTTGTGAGCAACACTTCTATATTTCAAAACACTGCCAGTGGATCACCTTAAAAGTATACTTTGGATCATTAAGAACTCCAGAAGAAGTAGGGCCGGGCGCGGTGGCTCAAGCCTGTAATCCCAGCATTTTGGGAGGCCGAGGCGGGTGGATTACGAGGTCAAGAGATGGAGACCATCCTGGTCAACATGGTGAAACCCCATCTCTACTAAAAATACAAAAAATCAGCTGGGCGTGGTGGCTCGTGCCTGTAATCCCAGCTACTCAGGAGGCTGAGGCAGGAGAATTGCCTGAACCCAGGAGGCAGAGGTTGCGGTGAGCCGAGATGGCGCCATTGCACTCCAGCCTGGGTAACAAGAGCAAAACTCAAAATGAAGAGAGAAAAAAAAAAAAGGCCGGGTGCTGTGGCTCAAGCCTGTAATCCCAGCACTTTGGGAGGCTGAGGGGGGTGGATCACGAGGTCAACAGATCAAGACCATCCTGGTCAACATGGTGAAACCCCGTCTCTACTAAAAATACAAAAATCAGCTGGGCCCGGTGGCGCGTGCCTGTAGTCCCAGCTACTCGGGAGGCTGAGGCAGGAGAATTGCCTGAACCCAGGACGCGGAGGTTGCGGTGAGCCGAGATCACGCCATTGCACTCCAGCCTGGGTAACAAGAGCGAAACTCCGTCTCAAAAAAGAAAAAAAAAGAATTCCAGTAAAGAAAATTTACAATACCATTTTGGGGCTAGAGTACAAGGAGGATAAAATTTAATGAAACTTCATTTTATGTAAATATAACAGAATGTTGGATTTATAGGAGTGGTAACATCAGGAAACTCAATTTTATATAACCCAAGGTCCCAAACTTAAGGAATTAGTCTGTTAAAGTTGTTGCTGTTAGACTAAGGGCCAGTAACTTTGTAACATATGTACTCCAAGACACTAACCCTGGGTAGCAGGGAGCAGACTGAAGTTAAAGCCGAAGCAATATAGGAAGGCGTCTTCTTATAAATGGAAAAAGGTGAGATCACTCTCAATTGTCATTTGTAAATAAGAAAAGGGGCGCATAGGTTGCTTACTGTAAATACAGTTGTGACTTGTCAGAAATCTATCTTCAAGGGTTCATCTCATAAAGGAAGAAGTCCCAGAAAATTCTGGGTCGTGTCCTCCAGGGATATGAAAGGGGGGTAAAATCATTCCAAACATGGTTGAATCCAAGTGGAGAAAACAACACTGCACTAGGCCCTAGAGCTGAGGGTCACATGAAGAAAGCCGGTAAACCAAAATGCAAAGGCTGAACGTGGGGTTAAAAATGAGAGGACCGGAAGACCAAGTTAGAGGGTTATTCTAAGAGAGCAAACGGTAGGACAAAGGTGCAGGGCAAGGACTCCTGCGGCTCCACGTCTTTTACCTATGTCTTAGCACGGTGCTAGTTAATCCCACACTGGGTGCAAGGGGAAATGACTGACACACTCCAGAGTAATTTAAAGAGGGCATAATAAAGTCACTATGTATAAAGATGGAGATAGGGATGTAGGATAACTACAAGGAATACCAAAATAACTTGCTACAAGTAACAGCCAAGCCACCATTATTCCTGGACCCAGTGGAATGAGACAGGGGAACAGTCACTGTTACTTAGAAAGAGATAGTGGTGAGACTGTACAACTTGAGACCTTAGGTGGCGGAACACAGACAACCTTGAAGTGACATCCCAGGGAAAAAGCTAGGGGAATAAACAGCCAGATCTAAATGTCCACTCCCCTCCAACTTCCTACCAGGGCTCCTCACTGACTAAAGCCAACCAGAAGCCTGAGGGCATGAGAGTTTGATTGTGCAGTTCACATAAATCAACCTCCCAAGTCCTGGAGTAGGGTAGAGAATGGTAGAGAGTGAAGGCAGAAAATCCAGCCAAACCTATCTGTCTTTAAGTAACAGACACCCTTTAGAAAACCTGCAGCCTACTAAGGAAAGTCAGTCAGTATATTGATCCAGAGAAGAAGGTTGGAGTCTCTGAAAACTTCCAAGGGCAGTGTTGAATTCAGGCAGCACACCGTACTTTGCTAAAGAGTTAACCAACTTAATTCCACACACAGCGCTGGAAACTGAAGAGGCTTGAACAGAAGTAGATGACATACCTCTTGTTTTCAAGGATTTTACAATCCAGTGTTTTAAAGAAATATTTGTTGAATTCCTATTATGTGTCAAAGGACACAGAGATATTGCTTCTATTCCTGCAAATATATATAATAGTAAGAAATTCATTTGAAAACCTTAAAGAATAAAAGAGAGATAAAGAGAGAGAGAGAGAAAAGATTATTAAATGATGTGGTGCCGACTCTAAGATTATTAACAATTCATGAAAAAGGAATAATACATGCAGAGGAAGAAAACATCAACAATTCCCAGACACTTGTCTAGGAATTTAGATGCCTTCTAAATTCCGGGGAGCTCCCATTGCAATAGCAGCACTTAGAAAAGCTATTTATAGTTAGCAGGGCATGAAGCTCATGCTTAGCACTGCTTCCTTCATGACGGGTTGCATACATTTCTTAGGTTCCAGCTAGCCTGTCTTGTATCTTTGGGCCAATTAGAATAAAAGACATCTCAGAGTGTGAACCGGTTAGCAAATAGCCTCTCTCTCAGGAGCTGGGGAGTAGCCACATGCCAGGGCACCTGGCTTGGCAACCAGAGGGCAGTAGGATTTCAGCCCCCATTTATGCCCCTTGGCTGGGCTTCTGAAGCACAACCTGCATAATCACAAAAGGCACTCTGCATTCACTCACTCAGGAAATATTTATTGAGTACTTATATACCAAGATGAGAAATTGCTTTGCAATGTTTTAAAAGTTTTCCAATCTGGCTAGGAAGGGTAACAAACAACTGTGGTCTGGGTAAGGCACAAGCCAAACACTTGAGTTAATCCTAACAGAGATTGCTTCAATGTACAACTAACTATTGGCTGCCAGGAGCCAGAGGATACAAGAAGCTCAACAGGTCAATGAGCATAACAGTAAACAAGTTGTTTACTGTTTGCTTGCAAAACTGTCTCCTCCTGCTTTTTGTGGTGGACACCGTTTTCCCACAGGGCTACTTCTAAATAATAAAGTCATGTGCTGCTTGGAGAAATTCTGTTTTGCTGTCTCTTCCTATAGGTGAACCTGCCATATTCTTCTTTTTAAAACATACTTTGGAAGTCTCCCAGATATAAGTGCAATGTAGTCAAACAACCTGATGTGAGCCATCCGGGAAGCAACTGCGAAAAGTATGCTACAGGCAAGAAATCCTGCCATATGGGCTCCTAAAACAGTCAGCAGAATAGAAGACTTCAGGCAAGTTTTTTACATCTATCTGCACTGCTGATTTAAAGTACACTAGGGCAAGACTTCTCTATGCCTTCATTTCTCCAATTACGTAACACACTTTAATTAGATCAGTCAGGTCTCCTTTAGCATTAACTTCCTGTGGTTCTCATATGATTAGAAAAAAAATTAGTAATTTTTTTTTCAAAGAGGATGCCAGACTTTCTATTTTAAGTATTCTCTTAGGATGTCTGTACAGTATTATTGTTACTGCTTTAAGCTCTGTCCCCAGTCTCCAAAATCAGGCATTCCAATGTCATTCTTCTATTTTTCCCAAAGCTGAACTTCTCCTTCTATGACTTCTATAATCCCTCTGGTAAAAGATTTTCCCTCTTGTCCTCTAAGCCACCTGCTAATTGGCATGTGATAGAGCATCCCACCTGTACGATTGCTCTCTCCTGCTAATAAATGACACAAATTAAAATGATCACACTTATAGTATATTCCACTTGAGATTAAATAAGGGAATGTTTTATTCTGTGTAAGTACCTTCCAGCTGTAGGGAGAAAATGTTAATCAGACATTAAAGATGCCAAGAAAAATAAATTCAATATGTAAATAGCTGCTTTGAGTAATTAGCTATTTACTATTTAATAAATGCTAAATAAGACCTCTCAGTTCACTGCAACCCTGGAGAAAAAGTACTTCGAAGGGCACCACAACAGGTTAGTTTTAACAAGAGCCTACAGCCCTGATGAAGCATCTAAAAGTGTAATCAGGTCTTTGTGGCAATAAAAGATCCCAGCATCGGAACTTGAGGCAAACAGCTTTGGTCTGCCCACTGTGAAGGGCTAGCTCTTTCACGGCGGGCAGAATGAGCAATCAGATGCATGGTGATCCACAGATACCTTTTCAGTTACCCCAACTGCTGAAGAAGCAGTGAACGCATTTGAACCATGGCACCTGATCATTACGCAGGTAGAAAAGACAAGCTTTGTCTGAGTTGGTCAGTTTATCTAGACTCACCTTCCTGTTTGGACCCTGACATTTACCTGGGTTTCACATCAGAAAATTGCAAATAAATGAAGCAAAACAATGAGAGCAACACCTAGACCAGAGGCTTACTACATATAAAGTTGGCTGGAGGCAGAGTCACGTTGGCCCATCTCTGCATCAAGATCTCACCAGGGATGAAGACCTGCCTCTCTGTGGATTTCCCCAAGGGTGAAGAATCCTGCATTCGGTGGTCTCTCCAAAGCAGACCCCCGACTGAGTACTCCCTTCATCAAAAACCATTGTCAGTGCCAGGCATGGTGGCTCATGCCCACAAACCCAGTATTTTGAGAGGCCAAGGCATAAGGATTGTTTGAGCCCAGGAGCTGAAGACAAGTCTGGGCCACAAAGTGAGACCCTGTCTCTACAAAAGATATTAAAAATTCCCCACATGTGGTGACACATGCCTATGGTCCCAGCTACTCTGGAGGCTGAGGTGGGAAGATTGCTTAAGCCCAGGAAGTCCAAACTGTATTGAGCCATAATCAAGCCACTACACTCTAGCCTGGGCAACAGAGCAAGACCCTGTCTAAAAAAACAAAACAAACAAAAAAACAATCCATGTCAGTGTCTAATAAAGCATTCAACTTGCAACTCAGAAGATGTTTATGTGGCTAACCATGGAGCTAATATACGTCTCTTTTGCTTCTTATATTGTCTTCTTGGAAGAAGCACATAAAACAAAAATAAGCCAAACTACGTTCCTCCTTGAAACAACTGTGCATTTGCTACTTGACTCTAGAACTGAGAGTGCTAGCTTGAAAAAAAGAGTTTCCTGTCTTTCAGGCTCTTGCTTTTCCTTCCCTCTTCTGTTTCCCTTACCTGGTACCACGGGACTCTCCCTGCCCCAAAGCTGTTATTATGAAACCACCATCTTACATTGCAAAGTTGCACTAAGACTTATCTCCAAGTGTGGAATCAAGAAACTCAGGTGACAGCGTGTACACCGGTAAGATTCCCGAGCCCAAGTGCCATGGAGGCGTTTGCCCAGCTTCTTTCTCAGGGACCTCCAACTGTAGATAGACAGGTACAATTAGGTACTACCTTCATAGATCTGTTACAAGGATAAAAAAGCCTTTACACATATGAAATATACACAGGACTTAGAACCGTGCCCAGCACATAGTTTTACCACTTATAAAAGAAATTGCTATTAATTATCAAAAATTAGAGAAATAGAGATGAGTAAAGAAAATAAGTAAAACCATGACCATTCCTGACATCCAAATATATCCATTGTCAGTATGTTGGTATATTTACCCTTATCAAACATATATATATATATATATATATATATATATATATATATATATATATTTAATGTTCAAACAAAAATAGTGCAGTATTATATAATTTTTGTTTTATGTGCTTTCCAGGTAATATTATGAATGTTTTCTTATGTTTCTTACTCTTCTTCAAAAACATGATTCTAATGGGCGTATTACATGCCACACGATGGCTATAATGTATTTTATTATTTCTCAGATGACTTCCGAGCTTTTAGCCTACTGCTGGGATTTGAATGATGGTGTCCCTTCCAAAATTCACGTGAAAACATAATCCCTGATGCTGCAATGTTAACAGGTGTGGTCTTTGGGAAGTGATTTAATCACGAGGGTTCCACTCGCGTGAGTAGGACTTGGTCCCCTTATTAAAGGGGTTTGACAGAGGGAGTCTATCCCTTTTTACCTTTCAATCTTCCACCATGTGAGGACACAGCATTGGTTCCCCCTGGAGAATGCAGCAACAAGGCACCATCTTGGAAGCAGAGAGAACAGCCTTCATAGGACACCACACCTGCAAGCACCTTGATCTTGTACTTCCCAACCTTAAGAACTCTGAGAAGTAAATTTCTACATTTCTAAATTACACAGTCTCGAGCATTTTTCTATAGCAGCAAAACTGGACTAAGTAATAACCGTTATAAATAATGCTGCAGCACACAGACTTGACTGATAATTTTTGGTCCACTTCTGGATAGCCTCTGATACAGTGAGATCTGAGATTACTTTCTGGTCATCTCTATGAACACCCCTTTTGTTCAAGGGACAGTGGTCCAGTTTTTTGGTTCATGCACATCCTGGTCATTCAGTTAGAATCCAGGGGTTGGAGACAGGATTGGAGAGGCAGGTTAATACATCTTCCTAACTTCTTTCAGATGCCATGAAGCCAAATATTACCAGGCGATAATATCGTATATTCCACCTTCTTTGGCCTAAGAGTAGAAATTCATTCTAGATTCTGGCAACAGGTTTACTGTATTATTTTTGTCTTTTTTTTTCTTGTCCACATTAGTTAGTATTTTAGTGGACAACTGTGAGATCCTGTGTCAGGAATTGCTAGTTGATCTTGATTTTATTTATAGTTCTATATGTTACTTATAATATTTAATTATGTATTTGTAATATATAAATATGCAAAATTACACCAATTGTACCTCTCATTCCTGGCATGCTACATCATCAACTGTTGTAACATTCTCTCTCTCGCTCACTCTCACTCTCTCTCTGCTGCATTTCATATGCAATCCCACTTCCCTTCCGGTGACATTCATTCTCAAATATTTAAGATATGTCTGTTCATTCTACATTTCAGACCCTTCTTCCTTATATGTGTATCTGCTAAAAAAATCTAACACTATATTTGGTATTTTTAAAATGTATATGAATTTTATTTTGCTACTAATTTCATATTTCCCATCTTTTATCATTGCAGCATTATGTATTTGAACTCTAACCATGTTTTCCTACATAGATGGGGTATGTACAGTATCTACAGAGTTTTTACTAAATGACTCTATGTTCAGCTCATCAAAACTCTGTGATAGGCGTTAGTTTAAAGACAGCTCCCACAAAGGGGGAATCTGGGGAAAATCACTTTCTTAAAGACTGAGCCTAAAGCCAGAACGTGGCTATTGTACCCTCAAGGCCTGTACCTGCAGAGCTGGCATCTCTGTAGCAGTGTTGGCTGCTGGCAGGGGACCTCAGCTGGGTCCCAAGACTTCCCCTGGTTGCTTCCTCTTGTTTGCTCTTGAATTTGGCTGTTTTCCCTCTTCTGAACTTAGCTCCTTATGGGATAGAAGAGGGGGGTGCCTGGTCTCTCAGACTTCAAAGAGCTAAAACTTTTTCCATAAGATCTTCTGAAAACCACATGAAGCCCATGACAGCTTGTGCCACGTGGGAGCCTCACTTTCTAGCTAAAGAAGTTTCCTGCATACAACCATTCCTCCTGTATACAATCCCTTTTTGTGCATATCCTATACTTCACTTCCCTGTTACTCATGAGGTGGTAACTTGAGTTAACTTCAAGTCTATGCTACAATCTGCAGTAGTCAACAATTACTTCATTTCTGTATAGGTTTTCTTACAGAAAAACATTTGTACAGGTTTTCCCTGTGGAAAAAAAACGTAGAAGAATCATTGCTGAAACACACGGCACTTCTAACTTAATGTCACGGTTAAATTGCACCTCATCAGGGCTGGACCAGCCCTCAGGATAATCAGCAGTGATGGATGATACTGGTTTCTCCACATGCTTGTCAGCATTTGAGATTGTCTAAATTGGTTTTTGCCAATCACATAGACACAAGTTGGTATTTTATCTTTATTTTCACTTCTTTATCAATGAGAATGAATGTCTCTTCATATATTTCTCAGCCATTCAAATTTCCCTTTTGTAAACTGATTATTTCTTTGGCCAAATTATCTACAGAATGTTTTATCTTTCTCTTGCATATTTTAGAATTATTTCTGACATATTTTATACTAATCTTTTAACAGAGATGTTGCAAAGGTCTCTTGCAACCAAGGACACAATTGTAATTTAAATAATTCATAGCTGCGTGGTATTAAAACAATGAAAGTGGCTGGGGGCAGTGGCTGGCACCAATAATCCTAGCACGTTGGAAGGCCGAGACAGGCAGATTATTTGAGGTCAGGGGTTCAAGACCAGACTGACCAACACAGTGAAACCCCATCTTTATTAAAAACACATAATTTAGCTGGACATGGTGGTGCCTGCCTGTAGTCCCAGCTACTCAGGAGACTGAGGCAGGAGAATCGCTTGAACCTGGCAGGTGGAGTCTGCAGTGAGCCGAGGTTGAGCCACTGCACTCCAATCTGAGCAATAGACTTAGACTGTCTCAAAAAAATAAATAAATAAAAAATAAAAATAAAAGAATGATAGAGGAGGAGTTGGGGTTGGAAGTAGCAAACGTCAAGAAGCTATTTTCTTTTCTTTCTTTTCTTTTCTTTTCTTTTTTTTTTTTTGAGACAGAGTCTCACTCCATTAGCAGGCACCAGGCTGGAGTATAGTGGCGCGATCTGGGCTCACTGCAGCCTCCACCTCCTGGGTTCAAGCAATTCTCATGCCTCAGCCTCCTGAGTAGCTGGGACTACAGGCACGTGTCACCACGCCTAGCTAATTTTTGTATTTTTAATAGAGACGGGGTTTCACCATGTTGGCCAGGATGGTCTCGAACTCCTGACCTCATGATCCGCCCACCTCCATCTCACAAAGTGATGGATTACAGGCGCATGCCACCATGCCCAGCTAATTTTTGTATTTTTAGTAGAGACAGGGTTTCACCATGTTGGCCAGGATGGTCTCGATCTCCTGACCTCGTGATCTGCCCGCCTCCACCTCCAAAGTGCTGGGATTATAGGCGTGAGCCACTGCGCCCTGCCACACTTTTGTTTTCTTACCCTTTTCAGACCATGAAACTACTCCATTCTCCCATTTCTAGGTTTCATCTTTCAAACAGGAAACAACCTTACTACTGTTTTATAACTCATAGCAATAGAAATAATGGTAACAGTAATGTTGAAATGAGGCCTTTATCGCCAATGTCCTGCAGAAGAAAAAAATCCACAAATAAAAAGTAAGTACATTTATTTTGTGTATATGATGGCTTTTCAGCGATACAGGACCAGAGAGTATCTGGATTTTTCCATGTCATTTTTGATCATATATAGTAATTGTTTCTCTTCGTATCTATTACTTTATGTATATGTTGATTCTTTTTCTTCTATTTCTACTCTCCTTGCTCTTTAAAATCTTGGTATTTGAAAATATGGGGAACTGACAAAGCCATATCACACCTTCATTCACCATGGCCTCTCACAGCTCTGGGAGGAGAGTAACCAGAGGTGTCCCATCAGTAGGGAAGAGAACGACACTTCACAGCAGTTCAGGACAGGACGGCAGTACCAGCATCACATCGGCTCCATCTTTACTTGCACATTCAAGCCCTGCAAATATTCCATGCACACAATGTAGTGTGGTCTACATCAGGGTTACACTTGGGATGATCTGTAGAGGGCTACTGAACAGGAATGTAGACTCCTGGCTGCGTGTGGTAGCTCCGGCCTGTGATCCCCAGCATTTTGGGAAGCCAAGGCGTGTGGATCACCTGGGGGTCAGGAGTTTGAGACTGGCAAGGTCAACATGGCAAAAACCCATCTCTACTAAAAATACAAAAATCAACTGAGCATGGTGAGGGGGTGCCTGTATTCCCAGCTACTCTGGAGGTTGAGGCAGGAGAATCACTTGAACCTGGGAGGCAGAAGTTGCAGGGAGCCAAGATCATAACACTACACTTCAGACTGGGTGACAAGAGTGAAACTCCATGAAGAAAGAGAGAGAGAGAGAAGAAGAGGGGAGAGAGAGAGAGAGAGAGAGAGAGAGAGAGAGAGAGAGAGAGAGAGAGAGGAAGAGAGAGGAAGGGAGGGAGGGAGGGAGGGGAAGCAGAAGGGAAGGAAGGAAGAGGGAGAGAGACAAAGAAAAAGAAGGAAAGATAGAGAAAGAAAGAAAGAGAAAGAAAGAAAGAAAGAAAGAAAGAAAGAAAGAAAGAAAGAAAGAAAGAAAGAAAGAAAAGAAAAGAAAAGAAAAGACTCTTTACCCCAGAAACTTAAAAAATAGGAGCATAAATATTGCTCAGGAGATGTGTGAGGGGGTGGTGATAGATTTCCTTTTTTCAACTAATGAGCTTTCCTTTCATGCATAAAGAAAGGGGTATAAATTAGGGTGATAATCTGGCTACTTGATACATCCCTACCCCTTCTTCTCTGCAGGAAATAAAACAGTTTACTTGACTCACGGTATGTTAGCCTAAGTGATTCTGCTCTTCCTGATGGGATGGGTGGCCTTAGGGGGCTCACATTCTCTCTTCTGAAAGTCTGCTGCCCTGTGGTGAGCCCTTCCTGGTCTAGCATTGCCTGTGACTGAAGGGATGCTTTTCTGACTCTGGGACTCAGCATTGAAAGGCAGACTTGCCCACAGATCCAAGCTACCTCTTCCAACCTAAATCTTGAAAGTAATTATAATATTTTGACCCCTTTTTCT
The DNA here is from genome assembly GCA_028533165.1 of Leontopithecus rosalia. Classification (NCBI taxonomy): domain Eukaryota; kingdom Metazoa; phylum Chordata; class Mammalia; order Primates; family Cebidae; genus Leontopithecus; species Leontopithecus rosalia. Next base: position 8,893,195 of record CM052651.1, read on the forward strand.
TATTTCTCAATTGATTTCTAATTCATAAGGTGATGAGGGTGGCTGGGGCTTCCCACAGAATAGAGTGTGTTAAACAATATAGGCAACAAGGCCTTATCCCCAGATATTTTCATTTAGTGGATCTTGAACAGAACAACCCCGAGAAATCTTTTTGTTTTTTTTTTGAGACGGAGTTTCGCTCTTGTTACCCAGGCTGGAGTGCAATGGCGCGATCTCGGCTCACCGCAACCTCCACCTCCTGGGTTCACGCAATTCTCCTGCCTCAGCCTCCTGAGTAGCTGGGATTACAGGCACGCACCACTGTGCCCAGCTAATTTTTTGTATTTTTAGTAGAGACAGGGTTTCACCATGTTGACCAGGATGGTCTCGATCTCTTGAGCTTGTGATCCACCCGCCTCAGCCTCCCAAAATGCTGGGATTACAGGCGTGAGCCACCGTACCCGGCTCACATTAGATTTTTGTGAATTTTATTTCTATTATTATTACATTGTAACATATAATAAAATAATTATACACTCATCACAATGTAGAATCCGGGGGTGCCCTGAGCTTGTTTTCCTGCAACTAGACAGTCCCATCTGGGGGTGACCAGAGACAGTGACAAATCATCAGGCATGAGATTCTCATAAGGAGCACAAAACCCGATCCCTCGCATGTGCAGTTCGTGATGGGGTCTGTGCTCCTATGAGAATCCAGTGCCACCACTGATCTGATGGGAGGCGGAGCTCAGGAGGTGATGCACATGATGCGGGGAGGCTGTAAATACAGATGAAGGTTTTGTCGCTCACCTGCCACTAACCTGCTGTGCAGCCTGGTTTAACTGACCGCTACCGGGTCCACTGCATGGGGGGTGGGGATCCCTGATTTATACTGTTTAATCTGAGGTTTCCTCAACTACAAAATAATAGAGTTGGTCAAGGTCAAGGGTGTGCATTGCTATTTCTCCCACTTTCATCTATGATCCATCATGACTAGTGTTTCAGCTGACCCTCAGGAACAGCTACAAAATCTGCTCAATCCAGGGATCTAGAAACCTTCATCCAAACGATCAGCGTTGGCAAGCAATTTGAGTTTTATTTGCCACTGCTAAAATAAGATCAGACCTACAGTCTTTCCACCTTTAAGCCTAGGATTGCTCTCAATGGGGAGGAAAGAAACAGTCACAATTAAATAAAAAACCCTAATCCAGAGTTTAACACATATTTGAAAGGGAGGAATAGGAAGATCATGTTATAATAGCTTGTGTTTGGACATAGACCTTTTCACATAAAATTTTCACAACCAGTGACATTTCTTCCTATCTGAAAATACATAGCTTGATCTCTAAATGAGGGAAAAAGCATTTATCTTCTTCCCTGACATCTCTCATTCAGGTGGTGTGATGTATTATAAGCAATGTCAGCAGAGTATCTGTTATGAAATCTAGAAGCAGAAAAGCCCAGCAATAAATATGATCTCATAGCAGTTTCAAAGCCCCTGGGTAAGGAAGGACCAAACAGCTATATCTCTGCCTTAAGGCAGGTGGAGTAAGGGGCCACTAGGGCCTCGTTAGTGAGAGAATATCAGACTGCTCCCCAGCTAACACAGTCTCTCTTTTCTCTCTCAGTCGCCTCTTCCTATAAGTCATAACTCGCCAGTCTGGATCTTCAAGCAGAGACAACCCCAAAACTCAAGAACCATCTTTAGATAAATGAGGTCTCAGGTAAATGTCTGTCAGCCAGGCCGACACCCCAGCAAACTATTATTCCCACCAGAATGGAGAATCCCTGCTGAGAGCCAAGCACATATCACATGCCTACAGTCTCAGCTACTCAGGATGCTGAAGCAGGAGGATCATTTGAGCCCAGTAGTTAGGGTTTTCATGTGCTATGTTCACACCTGTGAATAGCCACTGTTCTCCAGCCTGGGCAACATAGCAAACCTTTGTTTCTTAAAAAAAAAAAAAAAAAAAATACAAACTCTCCCTTGCTAGGTTATCTGTAACATTGCACGATCCAGGTTTCTAAGTGCTTTACTTATGTTTAAATCCACAAGCACTTTTGATCACCATCTGAGCATCTAATTGGCATTTTTTTGAAGTTATTTCTAACCTTCTCCCTTCCCCACCGTTATCTAACTGATGAAAAAGTCTATTACACAATCCAGTTTGGAGCTCTTCCCTTGTGATACATATTTTCCCTTTGCTGATAATATAAGCTTCCTGCCACCTGTGACCTAATAGGTTTAAGTTGTTTGTTTGCTAATCAAAATTAAGCTTCCTCCTACTTAGCCCTGGACTTGACCCTCAACTGCCTCATATGCTAGAGTCTAATAATTTCCCCTGAGTTCTAGTTACAGCATGCACCTGGTGTTTCCTTGATTACCAGAAGCCTTCTTAGCAGGCTACATCCTGCAGCCTCCTAGCTGCAATTCTGAACTATGTCCGAAAGCTGGGACACAAGGTGCTTTAATGATGAAAGTCAGGTATTCACAAAATGTAGAATTCAAGAACTCCCTGCCCTTCCCTGCCATACATATCCACATAGAATGCCTTGTGTGTGCTTCCTCTGACAGTTTGAAAGGGCCTTTGAGGTTTAATCAGTAGATAGTGGCAAAAGGATAACACAGCGTTCATAGTGGGAATTCTTATCTCAATGCTCCTGCCGGCAGAACACCAAAGACTGCAAGCCTTGCAGTTTATTTAGCTGTAAGGAATAAGGGTCAGAATGATTCTTGGATTACTGTATAGAAAATACCACTTTTCAACTCAAAAGTGATCTCTAGGCAGCATGTAACAGCAACTTGTAAGAAGTTCAGGGTGAAATATTTCTTTTAAGAGAATACATTCCTTTCCCATCTAATTTATATTATAATAATTCTTGAATTACTAATCTTGGTCCTTTTATTAAAATGTATTTTCACTTTTGGAAATGATTATTTCTAGTTAAGTCAATAACGGAAAATAAAAATTAATTAATCTCTACCCATGCATCAGAACAAGAAAGAAATATAACCACAATTTGCAATGGCTAAGCAAACACGTTCCAAGCAGTTAAGTCCCAGATTCAGAGAGAATTCAAAAATTCTGTGAAAACAGCTGAGTTTTGTAAACCTAATAACTGTATATATTTTATATACTTACATTTCATATTCTATGTAATTATTCTTTAGGTTCTATTACAAATGCCGTTTCGCATTTCAATTCTTTTTTTTAATTCAAATGAGGTAAGAGGTCAGCAGGACTTGTTTTCATGACGCTGCTGATCAAAACAGGAGTTAGCTCACTCTTGAACTTTTTCCTGAGTGAAGCCACGGACCTTCCTGAGCTGGGCCCTGATTTGGGGGCTTGCCTGCATCAAAATGTCCATCAATATGTTATGAACTGCTCTGCTGCTCCCGGTGTGCACCTTGGACTTTCAGCATTGGTACCACTTAAGAGTTTGTTGAAAAAGTAGTATTTTGCACTCCACCTTTACTGATTCGGAACCTACATTTTACTAAGATCTCTAGGTGGTTCAGATATATATGATAAAATAAGTAGCTTTGGGATAAAGAACGAGCCTGGACTTTTTCAGTGCCACAGTCAAAGTTCACGACTTTTGACTTTAGACAAATTTTCAAACTTCTTTAAATGTCATTTTCTTCTTTTGTGCAAAGAGTACAGTAACATGTATTACAGAGTGATTAAGAGGATAAAGACAGTTGATACATATGAAGCATTTAATTAGCACAGGATCTGGAGTTCAGAAGTGTTCAATGACTGTTTCTTGCCATCTTTCCACAGGTTATGAGCTGCCAAAATAGAAAGTGATCTATACTTCTCTTCCTCCCACTTTTCTACTCAGAATTCCTATTATGATATTTTAATGGATACTCTAATTCCCTACACTGGATCATTTTAATCTTTGTAAAAGGGGAACAGATTAATACAAGAAATCTAAACTTTCGGTTACAGACAAAAAAAAAAGAAACCTTTTTAAGAAGTAGAGAAAATGGATGTGCTACTCAATTTTTGTGCATAAGTCCTACAATTGAAGTATTTATTTCTCACTATTCATTTGCTCACTTTGAATATGTGTTGGGCCATTTTGCATTGCTATAAGGAAATACCTGAGAGTGGGTAACTTTTAAGAAAATAGTTTGAATTGCTTCATAGTTATACAGGCTTTATAGGAAGACATCTGTTCAGCTTCTGAGGAGGCCTCTGGAAACTTACAATAATGGTGGAAGGTTAAGGGGGAGCAGGTACATCACATGGCCAGAGACAGAGCAAGAGAGAGAGGCAGGAGGTGCCACACACTTAATCAACCAGATCTCATGAGAACTCACTCACTGCCAAGAAGACAGCACCAAGCCATGAGAGATCCACCCCCATGACACAAACATCAGGCCCCACCTCCAGCATTGAGAACTACAATTCAATATGAGATTTTGTTGAGGACAAATATCCAAACTATCTCTGAATACATTTATTTATTGACCCACAACACAATTTTCTACATTCTACTGGATACTTAAGCCACCACAGATTTTTAAAATATGTAGGTATATCATTATAAATCTTTCTAATTCAGTACTATTGATCTACCTTATTCTTTTCAACATTTTTCTACATAGTAACTCTTGAGTTTAGAAATAGCAAAATAGGCCGGGCGCGGTGGCTCAAGCCTGTAATCCCAGCACTTTGGGAGGCCGAGGTGGGTGGATCACGAGGTCAAGAGATCGAGACCATCCTGGTCAAAATGGTGAAACCCCATCTCTACTAAAGATACAAAAAATTAGCTGGGTGTGGTGGCGCGTGCCTGTAATCCCAGCTACTCAGGAGGCTGAGGCAGGAGAATTGCGTGAACCCAGGAGGCAGAGGTTGCGGTGAGCCGAGATCGCGCCATTGCACTCCAGCCTAGGTAACAAGAGAGACACTCCGTCTCAAAAAAAAAAAAAATAGAAATAGCAAAATATGTCTAACTTGCTGAATACCTAGTTTGCTTCCAGCTTCTTTGTATGTATTTTGATGCTTTTACAAGTGATATTATTTCATACTTGGTAGAATGTAGAACTTTACTAATGTTTACATTAAACTTGAAAGCCAGAAACTCGTTAAATAAATTGATTAGCTTGAGTATTTTAACTATGAATTATTTGGATTATCTAAATTCACAATAGCGTTATCTGACAATGAGAACAATTTTATCTGTAATCCTTATATTATTTTCCCCTGTTTTATTGCAGATTAGGACTTCCAGTGCTATAAAGAGTAAAAATTTTGACAGCATTTTTTCCTCACACTAAATCTAAGAGAAGAACATCTTAATACTCCACCATTAAGTATGATATTATCTATAAATTTTTAAAGACACGTTATACCAAATTAAGAAGTTCTCCTCCATCCTTAGTTTGCTAAATGGTTTATGATGACTGAATATTGATTTTAAATAAATACTTTTTCTATATGTTATAGGTGGTCATATGGTTTTTCAATATTTGATGATTTCATTGATACTATAACAGTAAGTTAATCTTCCATTTCTGGAGTAAAATATTTATAAATAAAATATTTATAATGATGCATTATCTTTTATTTATGAAGTTGAATTACTAGTTTTGAATTACTTTGTTTTAGACCTTTTGATTTTGTGCTCAGAAATAATAATAGTGTAACTATGATGTACATATGTATTATTTCTTTGTAATACATCCTACATTAAAAATATATAACTTTTAAATCTATAGTTTGATGTCTTCAGTGGACTTAGAAAATTTTTCAACTATTTAATTTTCAAATAGTCTTTCTCTCTTTCTGGACCTCCAGTTGCACTCATGTTATATATATGTGTTCCACACACCTTATATTCTCTTCAGGATTTTGCATCAGTTTTTCCAGAGATGTAGTTGAGTTTTTTTTTTCCTTTTCAGAAGGGCTTCTCTTTGGATATTGGACTTTTAATTTTAGTTACTGTAGCTTTAAGTTTTTATTATTTCCTGTTGATATGATAGCTTTTAGAACTTCCAATTTTCTGCCAAAATTCTCTTTTGCCCCATTTTCTTGAACATATTAATGGTAGTTATTTTTTAATTCATGAATGAACACTCCCACATATATGGGAGTTTATTAATTATTAATTAACAATAGGCTGTCTGCAAGCTGAGGAGTAGGGAAGCCAGTCTGAGTCCTAGAACTGAAGAACTGGGAGTCCAGTGTTTAAGGGCAGGAAGTATCCAGCACAGGAGAAAGATGTAGGCTGGGGGCCTAGGCCAGTCTCTCTTTTTCATGTTTTTCTGCCTGCTTTATACTCTCTGGCAGCTGATTAGATTGTGCCCACCTGATTATGAGTGGATCTGCTTCCCACAGCCCACTGACTCAAATAAATATTCATCTCTTTTGGCACTACTCACATAGACACACCCAAGATCAATACTTTGTATCCTTCAATCCATTCAAGTTGACTTGCAGTATTAACCGTCACATCCACTCATCATAAAATCCTTCACAAACTAGGAAGACAAACGAAACTCTCTTAAAATAATTAAGATTATCTAAAAGATATAAACAGCTAAAACTAGTTCAATGGTGAAATATAGAAACCCCCCTCAGATTCCAATTACTATTTTTATTTGATATTTCATTAAAGGTCATAGTTAGTAGAAAAAGGAAAAAAGGAAAAAGAAAGAAATGAAGGAAGAATGGAAAGAAGGAAATAAAACTTGTCTCACAAAGTTCACAAGAGTCTATAGATAAATTACAGTCATGTGTCCCTTAATGATGAGGACACCTTCTGAGAAGATGCTTCATTAGGTGATTTTGCGGTTGCACAAATATGACAGAGTGTATTTGCATAAATCTGGATGATACAGCCTGCTACACACATAGTCCATAACAGTGTAGTCTGCTTCTAAGCTTTAAACATATATAGCATGTTACTGTACTGAATACTGTAGGCAACTGGACACAAAGGTATCTGTATATCTAAACAGAAAATGTACAATAAAAATACTGTGTAAAAGATAAAAAACCATCGGATACTCTCCACAAATGGAGCTTGCAGGACCGAAGGTTGCTCTGGATGAGTCAGTAAGTGGTGAATATATGTGAAAAGCCAGGACATCAACTGTTCGCTACTGTAGACTTTAGAAACACTGCACGTTTAGGCTACATGACATTTACTTCTTTTTTTCCTTTATTTAATAATAAACTAACCTTAGCTTACTATAATTATTTTACTTTATATACTTTTAGATTTTTTTAACTTTTTGATCCTTTTATAATGACATTTCACTGAAAGCACAAACATATTGTATAGTTATAAAATATGTTTTAATAAAGTTGTATTTTTCTCAGCAAACTGACACAAGAACAGAAAATGAAATACCGCATATTCTCGCTCATAGGTGGGTGATGAAAAATGAGAACACATGGACACAGGGAAGGGAGTACTACACACTGGGGTCTACTGGGGGGAAAAGGGGAGGGACAGTGGGGGCGGGGGGAGCTGGGGAGGGATAGCCTGGGGAGAAATGCCAAATGTGGGTGAAGGGGAGGAAGGCAGCAAAACACACTGCCATGTGTGTACCTATGCAACTATCTTGTAATTTCTGCACATGTACCCCAAAACCTAAAATGCAATAAAATATATATATATATATATATATATATTTTAATAAAGTTGTATTTTTCTATTCTTGTTTTACTTTTTAAATTTTTGTTAAAAACTAATACACAAACACACACGAGCCCAGGCCTGTGCTGTAACAGATCATCACTATCACTGTCTTCAGCCTGCACATCTTGTCCCACTGGGAGGTTTCCAGGGGCAACAACAAGCATGAAGTTGTCATCTCCTATGATAACAATGCCTTCTTTTGGAATCCCTCTGGAAGGACCTGCCTGAGGCTGTTTTACAGTTAAATTGTTTAATAAGTAGAAGACATGCATTCTAAAGTAATGATAGAAGCACAATACAGTAAATACATAAGCCAGAAACATAGTTGTTGATTAAATACTGTGGGCTATAGATAATTGTACGTGCTGTACTCTTACACGACTGGCAATAGGTTTGCTTACATCAGCATCACCACAACCAAGAGGCCACTAAGAGACAGGCATTTTCATCTCCATTGTAATCTTAGGGTCCACTGCTGAACAAATGGCATTACCTAGCACATGACTATATTGGCATTAGCATAGACATTTTTTAAGTGTACTGTATAAAATGTAAATTTTTATTTTTTATTTTTTTTTAATTTATTTTTATTGCATTTTAGGTTTTGGGGTACATGTGCAGAACATGCAAGATAGTTGCACAGGTACACACGTGGCAGTGTGTTTTGCTGCCTTCTGCCCCTTCACCCATATTTGGCATTTCTCCCCATGCCATCCCTCCCCTGCTCCCCCCGTTGTCCCTCCCCTATTTCCCCCAATAGACCTCAGTTTGTGGTACTCCCATCCCTGTGTCCATGTGTTCTCATTGTTCATCACCCACCTATGAGTGAGTATATACAGTGTTTCCTTTTCTGTTCTTGAGTCAATTTGCTGAGAATGAT
>CM052651.1:8902211-8977981 GCA_028533165.1 Leontopithecus rosalia
TTTGGCTTTTGTTGCCAATGCTTTTGGTGTTTTGGTCATGAAGTCCTTGCCTACTCCTATGTCCTGAATGGTTTTGCCTAGATTTTCTTCTAGGGTTTTTATGGTGCCTGGTCTTATGTTTAAGTCTTTAATCCATCTGAAGTTATATAAAAGGTCTTCAAATAATTTTTAATATCAAATAACACAAGCAAAATATCAAAATGGTCCAAAAGGCTAATGATAAGTTCTCAATCTCATTATGTATAAGGGAAACACAAATTAAAACCAAAAAACATAAAAACCAAATGGAATGCCTGGTGAAAAAAGGATGATTTCAAGTTTTGTCAAGGATTTTTTAAAAACTGGAATTCTCATTCTTGTGGTCAGGAGCACAGATTCTTTCAAACTCTGTGTTGAGTGTTTGGGGATATCAACAAAAAGCTAAACTTTTCATATCCTATGAACAGCAATGTCACTTCTGTATATATAAAACTATCATATATGTATAGATATGTATGTACCAAAAGACATGTCAAAGAATGTTTTCAGCAGCACTATAATGATAGTCAAAAAGTGGATTTTATATACATAAGTGGATAAATGAATCATGGTGTGCTCTATGAGCAATGAGCAGACAAGGGGGATTCTATTGATATAAAAGTCTTCAACCATATTAATAACTTTTTATTATTCAATTTGTTAATGGATACATGAACATTCATGGTGTTTTCTTAAAACAACTTTGTATTCAAAACTACAAATAATTTTTTACTAAGGCTCACCAAAAATGCAAATAAAATATATATTTATAGCTTCAAAAATAGCATGCAAAATGCAAACTAAACAAAAATGTGGATTTTTTTTAAAAAACTATGCAATTCAACCAGAAGGGGGGTGAGAGAGAGAGAGAGAGAGAGAGAAAAGAAAGAATGAAAGAAAGAGAGAGAAGAAAGAGAGAGAGAGAGAGAAGGTGGGAGGGAGGGGAAGGAAAGTAGGGAGGCAGGCAGGGAGGGAGGGAAAAGAATTAGTTGTGTCTTTTGATGGGAGAAGCTGAAAAACACCACAGCCATGTTTCCTTTTAGCCCAGTATGTAATGATATATTTATTAGCCTGAAAACATATTTATGAAATACACATAATCAAACTCCTAATGCTTTTTAAATGATTTTTTTATATTCAGAAAACCAACAATAAAAATGTTGTCATCAAAGATACAGATTAACGACTATAGGTTCAAAATCTCTACCCTACCCTTTTCTCCAATGTATAAGGAATACAAAACCAAGATCAGATGCTACAGTCCAATTTGCTGGTGCTGATCACACTTTAGGGTCTTACAGACTACTTGCTACTTTCTGGGTCTGGCAATTGTTTGGATTTTCTATTTTTTCTTCATATTTGGACTTACGAGGATTTTGGCTTCTTTCTTTCCTGTGAGATTTCTGTATTAAAACTCCAGCATGAGACCTTGGATGTTCACTAGCCCTCCCTAGAGAAGGCAGATTCCAGGTCTTTTCCTGCCTGCATCCCTTCTACTCTCATTCTAGCACGACAGCTTTCATAGATGTCAACCTCATGTTCTGGCAACCATCCATCATTGACAATTTAAAATCACTAAGAACGTAAGACATATTGAATAGCTCTTATTATCCCTCTTTCAGAGACACAATACTATTGTTAAGGTTATGTCCTATATATGATTTGCAATTTTTTTCACTGACATACACTACATATGGCTGTAAATCTGTAAGAAAACATTTGTAAAAAATATTGATAAGAAAGAATTGAATGTGAATTCTGTTTTCTTTGTGATCTGAGCTAATACCACGTTGGTACAAAACACCATTATCTGACAGAGGTCTTTGCGGGTTCTAGCTGTGGGCCCAAGCAAATCACAATGTAATTCATCACATGCACACACAGTCAGCTTTGGGTTGACTCGCTTGATTGTCCTTGACAATGCTGCTAAATACTTTCATTTTTATTCCAGCCATTATCGAGAAGGTGCATTGTATGGTGTGGGCAATTGCATTTGCTGGGAAATATCTTTGGCTTGCTATTATGTGCACAGAGGTGGGTAAGAAGAAAAAAACAACAAACAGAAACAAAACAAAACAAAAAGCTCGCTAGGTACGCCTTTTAACCTTGAAAAGGAAAATGAAACTCATATACAGAAATTTCTTTCAATACATTTTCATGTGTGAAAATGTGTCCCATATTTTGCTAATAACAGGAAGAGGTATAGCCATGAATGAGCATGTGAAATGCATTCATAGTTTAAGTCAAGTTAAGATCTCAGGAGTGGTGTCTAGCCCAAATTTCAAATATGCTTATCATGGCTGGCTCAAATCCCATGTGCTATGGGGTATGATAATTCCTTAAAAGAAAAAGAAAAGAAAAAAAAACAGTTCTTCTGGAGGATTAAGAGAACAGTTTGCTTTTGCCTCAGGCCATTAACATTTTAATAAAATGGTCGTCAACTGTGATAACAATTCATTTTTAGGGCGCTTTATCTATTATTAACCTTATTAAATAACAAGTTTATTATTGCTGACATGCAGGTTTTCCAGCCCTCATCAAATATGCTTCTCACTCTAGCTCTCTTTCACTCTCTCTCTCTCTTTAAAATTTCAGCTCAATTAAGCTGAATTTCTGTGCCAAGTACATGTTTACAAGTTTGGTGGTTTGTTTTCTTTTGGAGCGATTTGAAAATGATTCTCATTTCCAATAATAGTTGATTAAGCTAAACACATTTTATGGGCTTTGTTGAGGACTACAATCTGTTTAGCAGGAATAATTTACTACTTTGTCTGATCTGGTTAAAATAGACACTTGTCAGTCTTAAGCAAATTTTGTACTATATAAGAGTAGGAGGTCAAAAGACACAAGTTAGAGTTTATTTTCACATGGCATAAAGTGACATAACGGGCAATTGTTTCTTACCAACAGCATGATGTCCAATATTTTTTACTAAAATAACCATAAACATCCTATTTAATCTACTTGGTAAAGAACAATGGACCCAACACTAAGCCTCTTGAATGCATGATGAAGAAAACAAAAGTATGGAATTGGGATTGTACATGATGTGCTTGGTGAATTCAAACTTATCTACTATGGTGAAAGTTAAGGACTGGACAAAGAGAAGGAATAGTTAGAAGGTAAAATAAAAAATTATTTTGGAACCCATCTTAGATAATAAAAGTTGCAAATGTTTCACCTAAAGTAAAAGGTGGTCAGAAAGCATCCACTGGTTAATGCGTATTAAATGGAGAAAAACGTAATTTGATTGAAGTTTTAAGCAACTCTACACAATGGACAGAATCTGTATGGGTTGTAAAGTCTGTAGACACATAGACCTTTTGGATGGCAGTTTCATGAGACTAATGAAAGATGGCAAGGACCTTTACTTGGTAGAGAGGGCAGTAAGAGAGAAATTAGATAAATAATGAATCTTTCTAAAGAGTATCTGTATAAGCTGACTTTTGCATTGTTACAAAGAAACACCTGAGACTGGGTAATTTACAAGAAAGGAGGTTTAATTGGCTCACAGTTCTGAAGGCTATACAGGAAGCATGGTGGCACCTGCTTTTGGGGAGGCCTCAGGCAGCTTACACTCATGGTGGAAGGCAAAGTGGGAGCAGGCTGTCTTACATAGCCAGAACAGGAGCAAGAGAGAGAGTGAGTGAGCAGGGAGATACTACACACTTTTAAACGACCAGATCTAATGAGAACTCATGAGAACAGCACCAAGAAGATGGTGCTAAACCATTCATGAGAAATCTGCCCATGATCCAATCATCTCCAACCAGGCCCCGCCTCCAACACTGGGGATTACAATTCAACATGAGATTTGTGTGGGGACACAGATCCAAACCATATCAGTATGCAAAAGAATTTAGTGAAAGGTGATTTATGAGATAAAAAGCCATAATGTTGATTTTCAGCTTGAGTAACTAGTTGGTAATGACATCAACCATCAATTATGAAAGAAAAATATAGGGATAAAATGTTTAAGTAGAAAGATACTGAGGGGTTTTTTTTTGGCATATACTTGTTTTTGGAGAGCATTGGTGACAATTAGGTGTAGTAACGAGAGTTTCTACAGAGCTAGAAAACAGCAAAGCTGCCTTGAACACACATATTTCTGGGACTATCTATACCTAGCCTCTTATGTTTTTTTAAATAATAGGTATTTTGAGGTCTATAGAGGACAAAACATTTTCCCAACTTAGATTTGCTTCAATTCCTACTTACTTTCCATTTGCACTTTTTCATATAGCACCAATACATCTCTGTCTCTCTATCACCACACTTATTCACTTTTTCAGAACGTTACCTAGCATGATTTAATAAAATGGTCACTAAGCTGGTCACTTTGTCTTTCATTTTATGCGTGATACATGTGTTTTATGCATAGCTATAGGAATGATTTTTATGGGATAAAAATACATGTTACAACAATGCTTCTAACCAGTGACATTGTGGGATATAATGTCTCCTTTTAATATGACTTTTTAAATGTAGTTTTACTGTTCTAAATTGAAATTTGTAGCTATTTTAACTTACCAGTGGGCTTAATTTCAAAACTAATAAAATAAAAATACTAACAAAATAAAATAAACGTAATTTGTGACATAACAACATATATTTCCACATACAAATGCTCAGGCACCAATATACCCAAGGATATAATTAAGTACAGTGTTGCCTGTACCTACATGTAGAATACAGTTGGATGCAGATATGTGTGGTTGTGAAAAAATGCCGTGTGCAGCACTGTCATTTATGACATAATTCCTTTAAAAATATAAAACTCTTGACAATGTTACCAGCAATGCAATAAAAATCTTCTTGTATTTATATCATAGTTGCATTTTTGGAAAATTTGATGTATATTAAAACAAATAGCATGCACTTAAATGTAAAACAAAGTTAAAGTCTAGATTCAGATTATTGTAACTCAGTTTTAATGTAAATGAACATCCAACATTTGAAAGTCACATGAAGGAAACAAAAAATTATTTGTTATATGAAAGTATCCTACACATTGAAGGGAAGCAGAATCCCAGACACCCTCCTACTACGTGGGCAGTAGTCCCCTCAATAATGTGAAATCTAAAACTTGCTCTTCTAAAAATTATATGGCCGCCACTGACAATCTGCTTTATACCTTTCAAAGGCTCTGCATGCTTCAGAGAATAAGTTTCAAAATTTTTTTTCCTGATATATGGCGCCAACGATGATCTGATCCCAACTACTACTTTCATGGTTCCTGTCTCAATATTTATGTCCAAGTCATACTAACTTGCTTTGTATTTTTAGGATATTTGTTTTGTTTGTTTGGCTTTCCTCATATAACCCACTTCACTCCTAGGATGATGATGAAGATGATTGTGACATTCATGATGATAAACATGATGTTAAAATATCTAATATTTCTAAATGATAATCACAATTTTCTTGCTTTTTAAACATTGAATCCATAGACGATATACACAAAGATTTCTCTGTAGATAAAAAATTACAAAGAGATTTCTGTTTTCAGTAGTGGTACACCTGTCTCTCACAGACAATTTCTCATTTTGAGAACAACCATAAAATACAAAAAAGAAAAAAAAAATACAAACAAAACACATCTGTTTGAGTACACTGGAAAACTACCAAGTTCGCAAACACATGAGAGGTCAAATCTGAAGAGAAAGAAAAGATGACAGTTTGAGTCTGTTTTTCCTATTGGAATATCTGCTGATCATAAAGCAGTAGCTGACAAGCTGAGAGGGTAAACAAGAGAAGGTGGATGAGAAAAACTCAGAGATTCCAACAGTCTTATGTGATTAGGGAGACAGGATCTCTAAAGAGAAGCAGTCTGATAATCATAAGAGCTGTTTGCTTGGGATTCTCAAAATGATGCCAAAAGGTTAACTAGAATGAACCATCATCCACAAAGACTAGAGAAGAGTTTCAAATAAACTCAATCACTGGAAAAAGTGATAACCACTGCCCAAAAGGAAAAATTTATAGACTGTCTAGAAAAATAGTATCATAGTCTCAAATTTCTTTAAAATGTTTTATACAGCATTATGTAATGTTGTGCATTTAAGAAATAATTACCAGGCATCATCAGGACAAAAACAGGTAACCAAAAACCAAAAGGAAAAATATAAATAGATTTAAAAAGTAGCGAAGTTAGAGGTATAGAACATGAACGTTAAGGTATCTGTGATTAAAATGCACAAGAAGTATACTTTAAATTTTCCATTATAAAATTTTTTTAAATGTACAATGACAATAAGACAAAAACTTTTAATTTCCATTATAAAATCAGAATTTCAGCAGATAAATAGAATTTTTTATCTTTAAAATCAAATGGAGAATTTGAATCTTCGTAGCAAAGTCTTTGAGAACTAAACTGAGATTTGAAAAACTTAACACAAGGTGAAAGATTAGTTGCAGTCTCAACCTAACTGGGTTAATATCCAGCTAACACAAAAATTCAAGATTTTCCAGAGGATTGTAACAGAACCCAGTGACTACACAACACAACAATTACAACGTCCAGGCTACGTTTCAAACTTATTCAACAGAAAAGAAACTGAAAAACAGGAGGAGCAAGAATAATGAGCAGATATTGGAATTATCAGACAAAGAGTTACAGTGAGCATAATAAAGAATACTGTGAAAAAATGATTTTTTAATACATGAAAAGACAGAAATTTTCCACAGAGAAATGGAACTATATAAAGATACAAAAAATTTAAAAATTAAAAATAAAATATCTGAATTTAAAAAGGTATCAGACAAACAATATCAGAATGGAATCGAAGAGAAAAAGTCAATTAACTTGAGGACGGTTCATAGAAGAAATGCCAAATATGGGTGAAGGGGCAGAAGGCAGCAAAACACACTGCCACGTGTCTACCTATGCAACTATCCTGCATGTTCTGCACATGTACCCCAAAACCTAAAATGCAATAAAAATTTAAAAAAAAAAGAAGTTATCCAATTTGGAACACAGAAAAAAAACTGATAAAAAATTAAATGAATCTCAGAAACCTGTGAGATAATACTGAAACAAAATAGAATTCCACAGGGACTAGATGGGGAAGAAATAATATTTGAAGAAATAATTTTTAAAATCCCAAATTAGGTGAAAGACATAAACAAATTTACAATTTAAGAAGCTCAGCAAATTTAACCAGATAACTTCAAAGAAATTAATGCCTGCATACATCATAATCAATCTGTTGAACATCAAAGATCAGGTATGGAAAACAGCTAGGGAGAATATGACATGCCGCATACAGGGGAACCATGATTCAAGTCACTGTAAATTTCTTATCAGAAGAAAATGTATGTTTACAAAGGACTGTAAGTGAAAAATTCAAAACAAAATTTTAACCCTACATAAAGTGTCCTTCAATGTTTCAGAAGAAACATTTTCAAAGTAAAACCAAGAGCCTTTGTTATCAGCAAACCTGTTAATAAAGAGTGGTAGAAAGATTTCCTCCAACTGAAGAAAAATGACCCCAGAGGGAAACTACGATCTTCAGAAGTTGAAAAAGGGGCTCAAAAATACTGTCTATCTAGGTAAACATAAAAGACTATCTTTAACTCTTCAGTTTATATATGTAAATATTTAAAGCAAAAGTATAATATCTGATGGGGTTGTCAAAATACATACAATTAATAAATATGAAAATTTAGCATAAAAAAGACTGGGTTTAGGCAATGAGATCTTTTTGATAGGCTTCTACATTTATGTGACATGGTACAATTTTAACCTCTAAGTGGACTATAAAAGATTAAATATGTGTATTATAATCCCCAGAGCCACCAATAAGAAAGGAATGCAAAGAAATAGAATCAAAAAAGCCAAGAGGTAAATTAAAATATTTCAAATAATTCAAAAGAAAGAAGGAGAGTGGAAAGAGGGAAAAAGAAAATCAGAAAACAAAAAATTAAGAGAGTAGAACTAAACTGAAGCAAATAAGTACTACCTATAAGGAAAATCCTTGAAATATAAAAACCCAGAGAGGTTAGAAATAAGTGAATAGGAAATCATATACCATGCAAATAATAAGTATGAGAAGGCTGCACTGGATAAATTCATAGCAGACTAAATACACTTCAAGATAAAAAATAACTGTCAGATAAAGACGGACATTTCATACTGATAAAAATTCAACAGGAGGATGAAAATTGTAACTGTGTTTGTATTTAATAAAACAACGACAAAATAGTGGTGTAAAAATGGACAGAGTTGAAGGGAGAAATAGATAATAATAATAGATTATATCATTCCTCTCAGTAATTGATTGAATATTTAAATTAAAAAAATTAGTAAGGTCATGGAATACTTGAGCAATATTATAAACCACCTTTACCTAACTGATACTTATAGAATACTATATTTAACAACTGCAGATTTCATGTTCTTTTATGTCTCATGGTATATTCACCAAACTTGATGTTATGCTGGACCATTAAATTAGTATTCATAAAGATTAAAATTATGCAGCCCAAGTTGCTGATCAAAACAATTAAATTTGAAATCAACAACAAGATACTTCAGAAAACTTCACCTATATGAAAACTAAATGCTTTGAAATAATGCTTGGGTCAAAGATAATATTACAACACAAATTAAGACATGTTTTAAACAGAAAACAGATGATATGAATAACCTTAGAGCTATTAAAGAAATTGAATTAACTATCAAAAATTTTTCTAAAAGGAAAATTTCAGTTCCTGGTGGCTTCACTGGCGGTAAAGTCTATCAAACACTCAATGTAAAAAAAAATACAGACCAGGAGCAATGGCCCATGCCTGTAATTCTAGCACTCTGGGAAACTTAGGCAAACAGATTGCTCGAGTACAGGAGTTGGAGATCAGCCTAGCCAACGTGTCAAAACCCCATCTCTACTAAAAATATATATATGTATATATTTTAAAAATTAGCAGGACATGATGGTGGGAGCCTGTAGTCCCAAATACTTGGGAGGTTGAGACATGAGAATAGATTGAACCCGGGAGGCTGAGATTTCAGGGAGCTGAGAAGGTGACCCTGGCCTCCAGCCTAAGCAACAGAGTCTCAAAATAATAATAATAACTAATTTTTAAAAATGTAAAATTTATTTTATTTAATATACATTTGAGAAAAAAAACTAGAGCTTGCCTCTTTCTTTCTTAAAACTAATTTTTTCTTGTTTTTTTTTTTTGAGACACAGTCTTGGTCTCCTGCCCAGGATGGAGTGCAGTGTCATGATATTGGCTTACTGCAACCTCCGCCTCCCAGGTTCAAGCAATTCTACCACCTCAGCCTCCCACGTGGCTGGGATTACAGGCCAGGTGAGACCACATCTGGATAATTTTTGTGTTTTTAGGGTTTTGCAGTGTTGACCAGGCTGGTCTCAAACTCCTGGCCTCAGGTGATCCACCCACCTTGGCATCCCAAAATGCTGGGATTACAGGCATGAGCCACTGTACCTGACCTTAAATTAACAAACCAATCTAAATTGTCCGAAGTCATCTTAATTAAGTAAACATGAATTCTTAAAATGTTTTGGAGCTAGCCATTTTTGTAAGGATTTTATAAATATAGAGCACATTCATAGTATTAGAAGTTCATTTAAAATTTTTCTGTTATTTATAAGACTATTAGATTTACATGTTATTATTTATCTATAAATAAATCACAACTGACCTCCTCAAATATACATTATGATCAGATTTAGTATTACCCTTCATAGGTAGGAAATTATTATTTATAAATAAATAAATATATATATATTTTTAATGCACTTTAGGTTCTGTGGTACATGTGCAGAACAAGCAGGATTGTTGCATAGGTACATACATGGCAATGTGGTTTGCTGCCTCCATTCCCATGTCACCTATATCTGGCATTTCTCCCCATGTTATCCCTCCCCAACCTCCCCACCTCCCATTGTCCCTCCCCTATTTCCCCCCCAACAGACCTCAGTGTGTGATGGTCCCCACCCTGTGTCCATGTGTTCTCATTGTTCAACACCCGCCTATGAGTGAGAACATGCGGTGTTTGATTTTCTGTTCTTGTGTCAGTTTGCTGATAATGATGGTTTCCAGATTCATCCATGTCCCTACAAAGGACATGAACTCATTGTTTTTTATGGCTGCATAGTATTTCATGGTGTATACATGCCACATTTTCCTTTTCTAGTCTATCATCAATGGGCATCTGGGTTGGTTCCAGATCTTTGCTACTGTAAACAGTGCCACAATGAACATATGCGTGCATGTGTCTTTCTAACAGAACAATTTACAATCCTTTGGATATATACCCAGTAATGGAATTGCTGGATCAAATGGAATTTCTATTTCTAGGTCCTTGAGGAATTGCCACACTGTCTTGACAATGGCTGAACAAATTTATACTCCCACCAACAGTGTAAAAGTGTTCCTATTTCTCCACATCCTCTCCAGCATCTGTTGTCTCCAGATTTTTTAATGATTGCCATTCTAACTGCCATGACACATGAAGAGAATAAAATACCTAGGAATACAACTAACAAACGATGTAAAGGACCTCTTCAAGGAGAACTACAAACCACTGCTCAACGAAATAAGAGAGGACACAAACAGATGGAAAAATATTCCATGCTCATGCTTAGGAAGAATCAATATCATGAAAACGGCCATACTGCCCAAAGTAATTTATAGATTCAATGCTATCCCCATCAAGCTCCTATGACCCTCTTCACAGAACTGGAAAAAACTACCTTAAACTTCATATGGATCCAAAAGAGTGCTTGCATAGCCAAGACAATCCTAAACAAAAAGAACAAAGCTGGAGGCATCATGCTACCTGACTTCAAACTATACTACAAGGCTACAGTAATCACAACAGCATGATGCTGGTACCAAAACAGAGATATAGACCAATGGAACAGAACAGAGGCCTTGGAGGGAATGCCACACATCTACAACCATCTGATCTTTGACAAACCTGATAAAAACCAGTAACGGGGAAAGGATTCCCTGTTTAATAAATGGTATTGGGAAAACTGGCTGCCATGTGCAGAAAGCAGAAACTGGACCCCTTCCTGACACCTTATACTGAAATTACCTCCAGATGGATCAAAGACTTAAACCTAAGACCTAACACCATAAAAACCCTAGAGGAAAACCTAGGCAAAACCATTCAGGACATAGGCACAGGCAAGGACTTCATGACTAAAACACCAAAAGCATTGCCAACAAAAGCTAAAATAGACAAATGGGATCTAATTAAGCTCCAGAGCTTCTGTAGCAAAGGAAACAATCATTAGAGTGATCTGGCAACCAACAGAATGGGAAAAAATTTCTGCAATCTACACATCTGACAAAGGGCTAATATGTAGAATCTATGAAGAACTAATACAGAATACAGATTTATAAGAAAAAACAAACAAATGCATTCAAAAGTGGGCAAAGTACAGGAACAGACAATTTTCAAAAGAAGACATACATGATACCAACAAACATGAGAAAATGCTCATCATCACTGGTCATTAGAGAAAAGCAAATAATAACTAATTTAAAAAACCGGTCTTACACTAAATTCTTCAAAAAAATAGAGAATATTACCCATATTATGCATGTAGGTTAAAAAAATCCTTAACAAAATATTCACAAATTTAATCCAATAATATATCAACACTAATTTATTATAGGAACTCAAGGTCGTTGTAACATGTGAAAATCAATATAATTTATTATATTAACAACAAAAGAGAAACCAATTTCATCACTTCAATACATGTACAAATATCATTTGACAAATTTCATTCTAAAATCTCTCAACCTACTAGCAAATAGGAATAAATTTTTTTAATTGAAAGAAGGAAACTACAAAAACACCAGAGCTAACATCATATCTAATGGGGAAAGACTAAATTGTTCCCCCTAAGATCAAAAACAAGGCCAAGAGTCACACTTTAACTATTATTAACCACGTATTTAATAATGAATTGGAAGTATAAGTCATTGTAACAAGGCAAAACTAATCAAGAAAAATCATAAAGACTGTAAAGAAAGATAAAAGCTATCCCTATTTTTCTATTTTCAGAAGGTATGATTGTTTGGAGAAAAGTCTCAGGAATCTACCAGAAGCAAGAAGTGATTTTAGCAAAGTTACAGGAAATAGGTTAAAATACAAAAGATCCATTTCTCAAAAAATTAAAGTTAGAACTACTATGTGACCCAGCAATCCCATTACTAGGCATATAACCAAAGAATATAAAATCAGAATGTCAAAGAAATATCTGCACTTCCATGTTCACTGCAGCACTATTCACAATAACCACAATATGAAATCAATCTAAGGGTCTGTCAACAGATGAACGGATAAAGAAAATGTGGTATATACACAATATTGAATACTATTTAGCTTTAACAAAGAAGGAACCTTATCATTTGCAACAACATAGATAAATCTGGAGGATACTATATTAAATAAAATAAGCCAGACACAGAAAGACAAATACTACATGATCTCACTCAACTGAATCTAAAAGAGTCAAATTCATAGAAATAGAGAGCAAAATGGTGGTCACTAGACGCTGGCAGGTGGGGAAATTGGGGACGTGTTAAAGGATACAACATTTCAACTCTACAGGAAAAAATAGGTTAAAGAGCTCTATTGTATATCATGTTGACTACAGTTAATAACAATATAAGAATATATTATACTTGGCCGGTGGTGGTGGCTCACGCCTGTAATCCCAGCACTTTGGGAGGCCAAGGCGGGTGGATCACGAGGTCAAGAGATTGAGACCATCCTGGTCAACATGGTGAAACCCTGTCTCTACTAAAAATACAAAAAATTAGCTGGGCATGGTGGCGCGTGCCTGTAATCCCAGCTACTCAGGAGGCTAAGGCAGGAGAATTGTCTGAACCCAGGAGGCGGAGGTTGCAGTGAGCCGAGATCGGGCCATTGCACTCCAGCCTGGGTAACAAGAGTGAAACTCCATCTCAAAAAAAAAAAAAGAATATATTATACTTATAAATTGCTAAGAGAGTAGATTTTAATTGTTATCACTACAAATACACTGACAAGCATATGAGGTAATGGATGTGTTAATTAGCTTGATTTATCATTCTATAAGGTATACATAAACTAAAACACCATGTTGTACACATCAATATATATAATTTTTGCCAATTAAAAATAAATTATAAAACTAATTGTAGTCATAAATCGGTAGCAAGCAACTGGAAATGAAAAATTTAAAAATTCCACACAGTAGCTTGAAAAATATAAGATATTTAAGAAAAATCTAAAAAAAAGTTTCAAAATATATACTTCAAAACATTACTGAAAAAGAGAAAAATAATACCTAAATAAAAGGAACAATACATTACATCTGTAGACTGGAACAAATGTTAAGATGGAAATTCTCCCCAAATTGATTTATATATTGGCTAAAGTCCCAAGTTTCAGTAAGGTTTTTGTACAAATTGGCAAGACAATTATAAAATGTACATGAAAAGTCAAGGGCCTATAATAAATAAAACCATTTTTATAAATAAGAACAAAGTTGGAAGACTTGCCCTATCTGATTTCAAGACTAACTATAGAGTTGTAAAAATCAAGACAGTTTGGTATTATTGAAAGGCCAGAGATAAGTCAGTGGAACAACAGAGTACAGAAATACAGCCCCACACATTTATGGCCAAGTAACATCAACAAAGATGCCAAGATAAATCAATGAGGAAAGAAATGTCATTACCAAATACTGTAGGCCCAGCTAAATATTCATATAGAAAAAACTGTAAATTGACCCTTATCTCATACCATACACACAACTTACCTCAGAATGAATCACAGACTACATGTAAGAGTCACAATTGTAAAACTAACTTCTAAAAGAAAAGAAGAAGAAATCTTTGAGATTCTTGGTAGGCAACTTACATAAAAGGAGATAAACAATATGAGACAAAATGGTAAGTTGAATGATATTTTAAAACTTTTACCCTTCAAAATGTATCATTTTGAAAATAAAAGGGGCAACCACAGCCTAAAAGAAATTTTTGTAGCACATATCAATAAAAGGTGTTCACCCAGAATGTATAAAATATTCTTCCAAAGGAATGCGAATTGGTGTCACTGCTATGGAAAACTGTATGACATTTCCTCAAAAAATTAAAAATAGAGGGATAACCTGGGGAGAAAAGCCAGATATAGGTGATGGGGGGATGGAGGAAGCAAACCACATTGCCCTGTTTGTACCTATGCAACAATCCTGCAAGTTCTGCCCATGTACCCCAGAACCTAAAGAGCAATAAAATAAATGTGTGTGTGTGTGTGTGTGTGTGTGTGTGTGTGTAAAATCAGTTGCCTGTAGATATGTAGATTAATTTCTGGGTTCTCTGTTCTGTTTCATTGGTCTGTGTGTCTCTTTTTAGGCCAGCACCAAGCTGTTGAGTTGCTACAGCTTTCTAGTGTATTTTGCGGCCTAATAGTGTGATGCCTCCAACTTTGTTCCATTTGCTCAGAATTTCTTTGGTTATTTGGATCTTTTCTGGGGGTTCCTTGCAAATTTTATGATCTTTTTCTCTTTCTGTGAAGAATGTCATTGATATTTTGATAAGAATTGCATTGAATCTGTAGATTAGGTAGTAGTGTCATCTTAGCAATATTGATTCTTCTGATCCATGAACATGAGGATGTCTTTCCATTTGGTTGTATCTTCTTCAGTTTCTTTCATCAGTATTTTGTAGTTTTTAAATTGTCTTTAATTTCTTTCTCAGCTAGTTTGTTGTCTGTGTATAGAAATGCTACCAATCTTTGTATATTAATTTTATGTTTTGCAACTTTACTGAATTTGTCTATCAGTTCTAAGATTTTTTGAGAGGGCCTTTCAGATTATGTACACATAAGATCATATCATATATAAACAGGGACAATTTGAGTTCCTTCTTTCCAATTTGGATGACTTTTATTTATTTATATTTTTCTCTTGCCTAAATTTTCTGGCTGGGACTTCTAGTACTATGCCAAATAAAAGCAGTGACAGTGGGAAAAAGTTAAAAATAGAATTGCCATTTTATCCAGAAATTCTTCAGAGTTTATACCCAAAATAATTGAAAGTGAGGTCTTGAAAAGGTAATCGTACACCTATATCTATAGCAGCATTATCACAGCAGCCAAAAGGTAGAAGCAAGCAACCCAAAGGACCATCAGCTGAGAAATAGATAAACAAGATGTCTATACATACAGTGGAATATTATTCCGCCTTTTAAATTTTTTTAATTAAAATTTTTTTTAATTTTTCCATAAGTAATTGGGGTACAGGTAGTGTTTGGTTACATGAGTAAGTTCTTTAGTGGTAATTTGTGAGATATTTGTCACCCATCACCCGAGCAGCATACACTGCATCATATTCATAGTCTTTTATCCCTCACCTCCCTTCCACTCTTCCCTCCAAGTCTCCCAAGTCCGTTGTATCCTTCCTATGCCTTTGCTCCCTCATAGTTTAATTCCCACTTATCAGTGAGAACATAAGAAGTTTGGTTTTCCATTCCTGAGTTACTTCACTTAGAAGAGTAGTCTCCAATCTCCTCCAGATCACTGCAAATGCTGTTAATTCATTCCTTTTTATGGCTGCATAGCATTCAGACAGACAGACAGACAGGCAGACAGATAGATAGACAGATAAATAATAGACATACAGACAGACAGATAGATCACAGTTTCTTTATCCACTCATTGATTGATGGGCATTTGGATTGGTTTCACGATTTTGCTCTTGTGATTTGTGCCACTATAAACATGCATGTGCAAGTATAATTTTCGAATAAAGACTTCTTTTCTTCTGGACAGATACCCAGTAGTGGGATTGGTAGATCAAAGGGTAGTTCTGCTTTTAGTTCCTTAAAGAACTTTTCTATAGTGGCTATACTAGTTTACACTCTCACCAGCAGTGTAGAAGTTCTCCCTGTTCACTGCATCCATGCCAACATCTACTGTTTTCTGAATTTTTTATGGCCATTCTTACAGGTGTAAGGTGGTATTGTATTGTGGTTTAGATTTCCCTAATCATTAGTGATGCTGAGCATTTTTCATATGTTTATTGGCCATTTGTATATCCTCCTTTGAAAACTGTCTATTCATGTCCTTAGCCCACTTTTGACGGGATTGTTTCTTTCTTGCTGATTAGAGTTTATTGTAGATACTGGATACTAGTCCTTTGCAAGATGTATAGATTTTGAAGACTTTTTCCCATTCTGTGGCCTTTTTTTGTTTATTCTGCTGTTTCTTTGCCAATGTCTAGAGGGGCTTTTCCAATGTTATCTTCTAGAATTGCTATAGTTTCAGGTCTTAGGTTTAAGTCCTTAATCCAACTTGAACTGATTTTTATATAAGGTGAGATATGAGGACCCAGTTTCAATCTTTTACATGTGGCTAGCCAATTATCCCAGCACCATTTGTTGAAAGGTTATCCTTTCTCCCCTTTATGTTTTTGTTTGTTTTGTCAAAGATTAGTCAGTTGTAAGTATTTGGGTTTATTTCTGGGTTCTCTATTCTGTTCCATTGGTCTATGTGCTTATCTTTCTACCAATACTATGCTGTTTTGGTGACTATGGCCTTATAGTATAGTTTGAAATCAAGTAGTATGATGCCTCCAGACTTGTTCTTTTTGCTTAGTCTTGCTTTAGCTATATGGGCTTTTTTTTGTTCCATATGAATTTTAGAATTGTTTTTCTAATTCTGTGAAGAATGATAGTGGTATTTTCATGGGAATTGTGTTGAATTTATAGATTGCTTTTGGCAGTATGGCCATTTTCACAATATTAATCTTACCCATCCATGAGCATGGGATGTGTTGCTATTTGTTTATGTCATCTATGATTTCTTTCAGCAGTGTTTTGTAGTTTTCCTTGTAGAAGTCTTTAGACTCCTTTATTAAGCATATTCCTAAACATTTTATTTTTCTGAAGTTACTTTAAAAGAGGTTGAGTTCTTGATTTGATTCTCTGCATGGCTGCTATTGATGTATAGAAAAGCTACTGATTTGTGTACATGAATCCTGTATCCAGAAACTTTGCTGAATTCTTTTATCAGTCCTAGGAGCTTTCTGGAGGAGTCCTTAGGGTTTTCAAGGTAAATGATCACATCCTTAGCAAGCAGTGACAGTTTGGCTTCATCTTTACCAGTTTGGATACCCTTTCTTTCTCTTGTCTGATTGCTCTGACTACAACTTCCAGTACTATATTGAAGAGGAATGGTGAAAGTGAGCGTCCTTGTCTTGTTCCAATTCTCAGAGGAAATGCTTTCAACTTTTTCCCATTTGATATTATGTTGGCTGTGGGTTTGAAATAGATAGCTTTTATTACATTAAGTATGTTGCTTATATGCCGATTTTGCTAGGAGTTTTAATCATAAAGTAATGCTGGATTTTGTCAAATGCTTTTTCTGCATCTATTGAGATGACCATGTGATCTTTGTTTTTAATTCTGTTTATGTGGTACATCACATTTATTGACTTGCATACGTTAAACCATCCCTGCATCACTGGTATGAAACCCACTTAATCATGGTGGATTATCTTTTTGTTATGTTGTTGGATTCAGTTAGCTAGGATTTTGTTAAGGATTTTAGCATCAATGTTCATCAAGGATATTGGTCTGTGATTTCTTTTTCGGTTATGGCCTTTCCTGGTTTGGGTATTAGTGTGATACTGGCTTCATAAAATGAATTGCGGGGGGGACTCCTTCTTTCTCTATCTTGTGGAATAGTGTCAAAAGGACTGGTACCAATTCTTTCAATGTTTGGTAAAATTCTGCTGTGAATCCATCTGGTCCTGGACTTTTTTGGTTGGTAATTTATTAAATCATCATTTCAATCTCACTGCTTGTTATTGGTCTGTTCAAGGTATCTAATTCTTCCTGATTTAAGCTAGGAGGGTTGTATTTTTCCAGGAGTTGATCCACCTCCTCTAGATTTTCTAGTTTATGTGCATAAAGATGTTCCTAGTAGCTCTGAATAATCTTTTGTATTTCAGTGGTGTCAGTTGTAATATCTCCTGTTTTATTTCTTAGTAAGGTTATTTGGATTTTTCTCTTTTCTTGCTTAATTTTGCTAATGGACTATCAATTTTATTTATCTTTTAAAAGAACCAGATTTTTGTTTCCTTTACCTTTCATAATTTTTGTTTGTTTGTTTCAATTTCATTTAGTTCTGCTCTGATCTTGGTAATTTCCTTTCTTCTGCTGGATTTGGGTTTGGTTTGTCCTTGTTCTCTAGTTTCTTGAGGTGTAACCTTAGAATCTCAGTTTGTGCTCTTTCAGTCTTTTTGATGCAGGCATTTACTTAGGGCTATGAACTTTCCTCTTAGCACTGCCTTTGCTGTATCCCAGAGGTTTTGATAGGTTGGGTTGTGTCATTACTCTCATTCAGTTTGAAGGATTTTTAAATTTTCATCTTGATTTCATTTTTAACCCAATGCTCATTCAGGAGCAGGTTATTTAATGTCTACCTATTTGCATGGTTCTGAAGGTTCGTTTTGGAGTTGAATTCCAGTTTTATTCCACTGTGGTCTGACAGAGAACCTGATATAATTTCAGTTTTCCTAAATTGATTGAGGCTCATTTTATGGCCTATCATATGGTCTGTCTTGGGGAAAGTTCCATGCACTGTTGAATAGAATGTGTATGCTGCAGTCACTGGATAAATGTTCCATATATATCTATTAAGTCCATTTGTTCCAATGCATAGTTTAAGTCCATTGTTTCTTCATTGACTTTCTGTCTTGATGACCTGTCATGCTGCCAGTGGAATACTGATGTCCCTCACTATTATTGTGCTGCTGTCTATCTCATTTCTCAGGTCTATTAGTAATCATTTTATAAATTTGGGAGCTCCAATGTTAGGTGCATATTTATTCAGTCTTTAAAAGGAAGGACATTCTAATACATGCCACTACATGGATGAACCTGGTGGGACATTATGCTATCAGACAATCACAAAACAGACAAATACTGTATGATTTCACTTATACGAAGTACCTGTAGTAGTGAAATTTATAGAGAATCTGGTTGCCAGAAGCTGGGGAGAGGGGACAATAACGTTTTGTTCAATGGATTTTACAAGATGGAAAGCCTTTTAGAGATTAGTTGCACAAACATGTGAATGTAGTTAACACTACTGAACGGCACACTTGACAATAGTTAACGTGGTCAATTCTGTAGTATGTATATTTTACCACCGTTTTAAAATTTCCCTTCAACCCACAATAAGACAAACAACTCAATAAAAAATGGTAAATATGTTTCAAGAGACACCGCAATGGAAAACATACAAATGGCCAAAAATATTAGCTACATTGCTAGTTATCAGGAAAATGCAAATTCAAACCACATAGAATATCACTACTTCCCATTAAAATGTCTAAAATTAAAAATACATATCATACTAAGTATTGGAGGGGAATTGTAACTTTTTGTGTGAATGCGAAATAATGCAACTAACTTGGAAAACTGTTTTTTCTTAAAAAGCTAAACTTAACATCTGTCACTTCTCACCTAGATATTTCTAAAATAGATCTGTGACCAAAGGATTATGCAATCAAGACTTACGTGCTGTGTGCATCCTTAAAATAATAAATATGAAAATATAATAAATATGCATCTGTAGATATCCACATATAGTCTACATATTATGCTGTTCATTTTCCACTTAGCACTCTAACTGCTATTACAGGTGAAATAACTATACCGTACTGTACTTCTATTAAGCTTTTAAATAGTAATTTGTGTTAGAAGAGTTGATTTGCAAGAAATTAATACCATTTATCAAAGATCCCTTGCATATGCCAGATCACTTACATACATTGTAATATTTAATCCCTGCATCAAATCATCTTGGCTAAAATTAATTGAGCACTTACTATCTTCTAAACACTTTAAACAAGAAATTTCATGTGAATATTTTCTGAATTCTCATTTTACTTGGTTTGTGTATAAAAAGAAAAAAAGAAATATACTTAAAGTTTTGCTCAGAAGCCTTTAGGGCAATTGTTCTCACATGGGTATAGTTTTTTCCTGTAGGGAACACTTCAGCAATCTCTCGAGATAGTTTTAGTTCTGATAATTGGCAGGATACCAGTGGCATCTAGTGGGTAGAGGCCAGGGATGCTGCTAAACATCCTCCAACACTCAGCACAGTCTCTTCCATTACAGAGAATTATCTGGCCCAAAATGTCAGTAATGCCACTGAGATTGAGGAGACTTACTTTAGATCCACGACCAAAACCCTCATCCTCTCTAGGAATATACGCTCCTTGCATTTCCTTCCCAGGTTTCATCCTCCTTTTTATGATTGTATGTACTCAGTGTAAAGGAGAAAGAAAAATAATCTACACATTTTCTATTTCAAGGTGCTGCCCTCATGCAACTCCTTCCATAATTTTCATGTGTGTTTCATGACTTTCTCCCACAGATGGCATAGCCTATATATCAGTTTCCCTGTGAAGGCTAAATGCCTATCCCTACATATCTTCCTTTGCCATATGAAATTGGAATTTTGATAGGCAACAAGGAGAGGCTGCCTGGCTCTTTAAATATTTTACTATGCCATTTATTATTTTATGTGCCCTGGTCCTCTTTCTGATTTTACCACCAGCCTTCCACGGGTGTCTTCCATCATGCCTTCTCTTTGTACATTAACCATTATGAAAACTGATAAAAATGTACAGCCCTAAAAAGTAAAAGAACAGGAAATGAAAAGTCAATTGCAAAATCTAGACATTCCGTTTTGACTTGTTATCTCATTCCATCTTCTCCCCTGTCCAGTCGAAATAGCCTTAACGCCCTTGATGGCTAACTCAACATTGACTGTACTTTTTGTCAGGGTGACAGCAGCAATAATGGACTTGGAAGTGGAACAGCAGATTCCATGTCAAGATGCTACTCACTTTGACCTTTCCATCTAGAATGCCTCAGGACTGGAAGATAATTTTCTTGTACAGACTACTGTAAAGTCAGTTTGCCAAGCAGCTTCTGTCTTTGCCATATCTCACTTCAAAATTTCAAAATAAAGTATAAACCTTCTATAATAAAATAACACCTCCACCTGCAGTTAGAAAGACACTCATAACTACCCCATTCCAAAAAAAGTTTTCTGTAGCAAAAGAAAACTTGAAAAAAAGATAACTTATTTAGAATGTTAGACAACCAACAATTTTTATTTACTTTTATTGTTTTTGAAGTGGAGTTTCACTCTTGTTGCCCAGGCTCGAGTGTAGTGGCGCAATCTCGGCTCACTGCAACCTCTGCCTTCTGATTTCAAGCGATTCTCCTGCCTCAACCACCTGAGTAGCTGGGATTACAGATGTGGGCCACCACGCCCAGCTAATTTTTTAGATTTTTAGTAGAGACAGGGTTTCACCACGTTGGCCAGGCTGATCTGGAACTCCTGACCTCATGATCCACCTGCCTTGGCCTCCCAAAGTGCTGGGATTACAGGCATGAGCCTCCACACCTGGCAACAACCAACAATTTTTAGTCCAATTTATATATATATCAATATTCCAGCATGACTTTGAAATAGTTAATAATAACTGTATTTGTATATGCTAACGGATGTACCATGATTAAGCATGTTATTGCTCTGGTTTGTCTCAAACAAAAAGTAAAATAGAGTGAGGTTCCAAGGCTTAATCTGAGGTACCGCTACCCATGTTGATTCGGTATTATTCTCACCAAATCATCTTTTCGAACTTTTTTAAAAAAAACATTTATCAGGATTGACCAAAAAGCCTTATCCTGAGAGTTTCTATTTTTGGTCTTTGGTCTCTCACAGCACTGCAGAGATGAGGTATATGACAAGGTAGCACCAACTTTATAACTGCACTCTTTTTAGAAGGTCAAGACTATTCTTTAGAGCAGTTTTAGGTTCATAGCAAAATTAAGAGCAATGTATAGAGATTTTCCATTTCCCCTGCCCATACACAGCGTAGCTTCCCTCATTATCAATATTCCCCACCAGAGCCCTCTTTAAACTCTTACAGTAGATGAACCACAACGACACATCATTTTCACCCAAAGTCTATAGTTTACATTAGGGTTCACTCTTGGTGTACACATGCTATATATTTAGACAAATGTATAATGATGTGTCTCCATCATTACAGTCTCATAAAAAGTATGTCACTACCCTAAGATCCTTCTGCATTCCACATAGTTTTACTCAATTTATATTCTCTCAAATGTTTGTGTTTATCAATGTTTCTGAGTTTTCAAAAACTGGACATTAGTGAATTTATGAAGATTATGTGTAGAAAAGGAAACAAAGCAGATAACCTAGTAAAGACTCTATTAATATTAAGATGATATTAAAAAGTCTCTTGGAGAAATGGCTGATTCTAGGACTAAGGAAAGAAACACACATGATGATATTAGAAGTTCTTGCAGTCCCAGTGTATTAGGCCATTTTTGTACTGCTATAAAAAGTATCTGAGACTGGGTAATTTAGAAAGAAAAGACATTTCATTGCCTCACAGCTCTGCAGACCTTACAGGAAGCATGGTGCCAGCATCTGCTCAGCTTCTGGTGAAGTCTCAGAGACCTTTCAATAATCACAGAAGGGAAAGTCAGAACAGGTAGGTCACATGGCAAAAGCACAAACAGGAGAAAGAGAGCGGGGAGTGGGGAGGTGCCACATATTTTGAATAACCAAATCTCCTTCGAACTCAGAACAAAAGCTCCCTTCTCACCAAAGGGACAGCCTGAGCCATTCATGAAGAATTTACCCCCATGACCCACTCACCTCCCACTAGGCTCCACTTCCAACATTGGGATTATATTTCAACATGAGATTTGGACAGGAACAAATATCCAAACTGTATCACCCAGAGAGAAAGTGAAAAAACAATCAACCCTCCACAATGATAAAATAACATTATTGGGTTATGCCCCAATGTATAAAATGAATACTCATGAGTCTATATTAATGTAAGTAAGTGACTGAATAAAGAAATAAATAGGGAGAATAGACAAATATTTCTGTACAGAACAATTCTAGATAATTTCTGTAGATCCTCTGCACTAAAGATGTGGAGCATAACTCCCCACTCTTTACACGTGAGCAGTGTGCAGCCACTTTCGTCCAAAGAGCATAGCACGAAAGGAGAGGGGGAGGGAGCAACTGTATAGCGGAAAAACTTGGAAGACTTTACCGCAAGCCAGGTAGCCAAGGTCAATTTCAGTAATGTTAAGTTATATTGACAGTGTGTTCCCTTGAGATGATGTGATAAGAACAGTACTTCAACTTTGGTTTTCCTCACCAAAATTCATAATCCAAGTCTAATCATGAGAAAAACAGTATCAGACAACTTCAAATGGGTGGACACCCTACAAAGCACCTGACCAATATTCCTCAAAACCATCAGAATCAATTAAAAGTGATTCTAAAAAACAGTCACAACCAAGAGGAACCTAAGGAGACATGACAACTAAATGCAACACGGTACTCTGGATGGGATGCTGGAATAGAAAAAGGATATTAGAAACAAAACGAGAGAATCTGAATAAATTATGAACATTCCCTAATAACATGCCAATATTGGATCACTGTAAGTGAAATATACTTACGTAAGATGGTAGGGGAAACTGAATATGGAGAATATAGGAAATCTCCACTATTTTCACAATAAATCTGTTATTCTAAAAGTATTCTAAAATGAGAGGATTGTTTTAATAAATAAATAAAAAGTACTTAATTTAATCTTCTACATTCTTGAAAATGTGAGGTTGACCCTAGGCAGAGCCAAATACAAGAAAATTGTATACAGGCAGTTTCCACTTTATAATGGTTTGATTTAAAGTATTTTGACTTTACAATGATGCAAAAGCAATATGCATTCAGTAGAAACCATACCTTGAATACCCATACAGCCACTGTTTTTCATTTCCAGTACGATATTCAATAAGTTACATGAAATATTCAATACTTCATTATAAAATAGGTTTTGTGTTAGATGAAATGTCCAACTGTGGGCTAATGTAAGTGTTCTGAGCATGTTTTGGGGAGGCTAGGCTAAGCTATGATGTTTGCTAGGTTAGGTACATTAAATGCATTTTCAGCTTACAGTGGGTTTTACTGGAAACCAATCCCATTGTGATTCAAAGAGCATCTGCACAGTGCCAAACTGATGACCCAGATTATCGTTCCCAAGTATAATTAGTCTAAACCTGATATTCACATCTCAGCACTTTTCTCTAAAAGATCCTGTTATTACAAATTATTAGACTCTTCCCTTCAGTCATATTACTGGCCCATATACTCAACAACCAAAGCTACAATAACAGAAGAAGGTTAAAAAGCAATTGCAGGTAAACATAGTGACATTTCAACTGTAGCCACTGTAGACAAGGCATTCTCATCACTTAACACTCCCATAGTGGAGTTGTCAAACTAAGGAGAAAAGGGGTGGAGTTTGGTAGCAGGTGCATATTAATATAGGTGATGCTAAGTTCCCACGCCTTTATGTATAGCTATGCACCTAATGTAGGTCTACCTTTCTGGAAACACAATGGAAAGTCAGCACCAGCTTTCCCATGTTTTCTCATAACACAGAGTTCTAGGCAGTCAGAACTTAGGAATAACCATGAAAAAGATAAATGAAATTAAATTAATCAGAAGACAGCATAACGAGCCTTCCCCATTTTATGGGCTTTACTCTATTTAAGTAATCACTGCTGGGTGTTTGATTCCTGTTATATTCTTCCATGGAATCATGTCATTTTCTATTTCCTGTCTAAGATCTATGAGAAAACAGCCTCCTGGATGAGCATCCTATTAATGTATTAGGGAGAAAATGGCATCCAAAGACTCTGAAATACCGGGGCCAAATTACATTGGCTCTTTGTGAAGCAGGCGTACCTCATCCATTTCATCTCTAGCTAGTTATTCCAGTAGCTGCCTCTTAAAAATTGTTTAAATCAAACCACACTTCCACTTACAGACAGACGAAATCACTTGCAGCTAATCCATCTCCTACTTTATTGCCCATAGAAATGAAGAACAGGTTGCAGAAGCACAGCGTACAACAGGAGGCTCGGAGACAGCAGCCATCCATTTCCTCATAGTGTACAAGTTTGATCGTGTTTGCCTAATTATCCCATTAACCTGTACCTAAAGATCCAATTACTCCAGCTGTGGGTGATTGAATAAAGGGCAATTGCAACAGATACCAGGCAGGGGACATGTGTATTCCTCATTTGTAAAGTTTGTAATTGCTAGTTCAGTCTTTCACCAAGAAATTCCTATGGCAGCAAAGATAACAGAAGTATTTCTAAAGTGCAGTTTCTAAACTGGTAAATACTCATTTACATTTTAAAAGTTGATTATGAATTAAAGTATTCTTCCTTCTTTTAACTTCACATTTGTGTCATTTCCATCACTTCTCTGGTTAGATATTACAAGATCGAGCCTACTGGATTGAATTCTTTCCCTCCAAGTGTCATTCCTCCAACACAGGTAGCTGTCATTAGATAAACGAGTTCCTAACTCAAGTTAGGGATGAATAAAACAACCACCTAGGCTTTGCTCAGGTATGATTTAGTGTGTATAAATTACTAAATAGCTAGCATAAAAATTTAGTTACAGTCTCTGATCTCAAATGTACTCTCAATGTTGCCCACAAAGCTTTTCATTCTTTTTCTAGTCAGATACTTCAGAGAATCTCACAAACTTTTGGGTTCCTTGTCTTAAACATTCAATCCTAACATCTCTGCTGCCAGTCTGAGCAGATGAACTCACCATACCTTACAGTGAAAATAGACATCATAAGCAAAAAGCCATGAAATGTCTGCTACATACATTCCCTTCACCCACACGTAACAACTCCCCCATCTGCCTTCCATCAAAGATATTCACTGAGTGATACAGTATGAATATTTGTTGCCCCAAATCTCATGCTGAAATGTAAGCCCCAGCATTGGAGGTGAGGCCTGGTGGGAGGTGTCTGGGTCATGGAGGTGGATCCCTCATGGCTTGGTGCTGTCCTAATGATAGTGAATGAGTTCTCAAGAGATCTGGCAGTTTAAAAATGAGTGGGCACCTCCCACCTCCTCTCTCTTGCTCCTGCTCTCACCACATGACATGTCTCCTCCTGCTTCACCTTCTGCCATGAGTAAAAGCTCCCCGAGGCCTCCCCATAAACCAAGCAGATGCCAGCACCATGCTTTTAACAAAGCCTGCAGAACTACAAATGAATTAAACCTCTTTTCTTTATAAATTATCCTGTCTCAGGTATTGCTTTATAGCAATACATGAATGGCCTAATAAATTGAGATTCATGGCTTGAATCTCAATCCCTCCAGTCTCCCCAGAGATCTCTTTATCTTGTGGGTTAACCTCTTATTCCTGGATCTTCTACCACTGACCCTTCTTTTCTATTGGCTTCTTCTCAACAATATTTTCTACATACTTAAGACATTCTGATCTTAAACAAACAAACAAAACCTTTCTTCAGCCGGCTATCTCCCACAGCAACTTCACTACCATTCTCTTGCCTTTTACAACCAACCTTTAAACAATAGTCAACATTTTCCATATGGAAACAGCCCATATTCATTCACTGTTCATGCCCTATAATGGAGTTTGTGCTAATGCTGCTCTACCGGAATGGATTTTGTTGGGGCCACCAGTGATGTTCATGAGGATGAATCAATGGAATTGTTAGTACCGATGGACAATCTCTGTTGACCATTACGTTTTTCTCCTCCTCTCTTGACTTTTTTGATGACTCTTCATTTTTGTTATTTCTTTTCTCACTCTTGCTATTTACCTATTTTTTCCCATAATTTGGAGCATTCCCTCGCTTTCTTAAACTCATTACTCAAATTTTACTAACTCAATAAAGCTTACTCCATGACCTTATTTAAAAGTACAAACTTCCAGTAGAAAGTAACAAGTGTTGGTGGGGAGTGTGAAAGTTGAGGCCTTGTGCACTGTGTGTGGGAATATAAAATGGGGTAGTTATCATGAAAAACAGTATGACAGTTCCTCAAAAAATTACAAATAGAATTACCATATGATCTAGCAACTTCACTGCTGGGTATATACCCCAAAGAAGTGAAAACAGAGACTTGAACAGGTATTTGGACACCCATGTTCAAAGTAGCATCATTCACAATAACAAAAAAGTGGAAGCAATTCAAGTGTTTGTTGATGAATCAATAAACGAAATGTAACATATATGTACAATGGGATGTTAGCGTTAAAAATAAAGGAAATTATGACACATGCTACCACATGAATGAACCTCGAGGCCATTATGCTAAGTAAAACAAAAAGGACAAACAGCTATATGATTCCCGTTGTCTGGGGGACCTAAAGTAGGCAGACTCATAGAGACAGAGACTAGAATGGTGATTGCCGGGGGTTGGAAGGTGGCCAGTGGAGAGTTATTTAATGGGTACAAAGTTTCTATATTTTAAGATGAAAAGATTTCTGGGGACTTGTTGCCTAAACAATGTAACGTACTAAACATGTCTGCAGTACTGAACTCTACACCTAAAAATGGTTAGGATGGTAAATTTTGTGTGACATACACTTTATCACAATAAAAAACTTTGTGCTTGGTCTATATTAGGTGCTCGAGTGCTTTTTAAATTTTGAATGATTTAATCGATTTTTGTGGACTTTCACTTTGTGTACTTTTCCTTAAATGTCAATTCAGTTCTGTCATATGTCCTCTTAACATCTCAATCTGCACAATCTCTATGGGAGATGTTATTTTAATTGCTAACAAAAAGTTTGTATCTCAAAAAATATATCTATGATTCAGATTATTCTCCTGGTATTTCTACCCTTATGCTACTAAATGTCTCCATTTGGCTGGATTTTCACACACCTCAAAGTCAATAGGTCCAAAAAGGAGTTCATCCTTTGGAGCTATGGAGTCAGCTCCGCACTCCGTGCGTTTGCAGTAAATGTCATCACATTTCCACTCAATTGCCAAGACATAAACCTGACATTCATCACGGACTCCTCATTCTTCCATATTCCCCACAGACATTCACACTAATATCTGACATTTCTACCTTCTATTTGTTGGATCTGTTCATTTTGCTTATTTACAATTTGAGCTATTTCCTGGTAAAGCTGCTATGAACATTCTTACACATTTTGGTGAAGAAATAAATGTATTTCTGAGAGTACATAAATAGGAGCAGAATTTCTGGATTATAAAATGGTTATCTATTTGAATTTAGTAGATACTGACAGATTTCCAAAGCAATTGTACCAAATTATACTCTTTTCAACAGTATATGGGAAGTCCCCTGCTCTACATATTGTCCAACATTTGGTAT
The DNA here is from genome assembly GCA_028533165.1 of Leontopithecus rosalia. NCBI lineage: Eukaryota > Metazoa > Chordata > Mammalia > Primates > Cebidae > Leontopithecus > Leontopithecus rosalia. The sequence continues at coordinate 8,930,532 of CM052651.1, forward strand.
CATCAGTCTTTTTATTTTTGACTTGATGATAGGTATGGAATAATATCACCCGTGGTTTTATTTGTAATTTCCCCAAATGACTAATTATTATTAAGTGAGTCATCTACCACTCCATGATCCACTGTTGCAGACAGAGCGGAGGCTCTCCTTGCTGGGGGCTGGAGTGAGTGCACTTGGAAAGGGCCTTTCCAGGACTTTTCTCAGCAACTGTACCCCAGTTTAAAGTGAGCCTGCACCACTCAGGCATGCATGAAAGGCAGGGCCTATCTTCCTTTCCCCATGGGGAGCAGCAGGGGCCCAGCAAGAGAGGGAAGACAAGTCACAGAGCTGTCTGCTCTGGACTAGAGAAAAAGCCTTTGCCCCAAGCCCATTTCAGAAGTAGCTGCCAGAGGGTAATTCCTGCAGATCTTAGTTGCACTGTAGCTGGAAGCCTAAAGACAATGTCTATATGAACTAAGCTCTGCACAGATGCATGACAGGAAAGTGGATTGCATTCCTGCCTGTCTATGGCAAGTTGCTTGTGAGCCCCTCCCACCACCGCATTATTCGCATCAGAAAGATCTCAGTGCATCCCAATACAAAATCTCCTCACCACTCCCCTACACCATAATGGTGGGTGCTTCTACTCATTACCACTCTAAGGATGAGCCAGACCTTAACTTTAAGCATTACCTACTTGACTGAAGATTGAACTGCACCACCAAACAAAAAACACTTTCTGGACCGGGCGCGGTGGCTTATGCCTGTAATCCCAGCACTTTGGGAGGCCGAGGCGGGTGGATCACGAGGTCAAGAGATCGAGACCATCCTGGTCAACATGATGAAACCCCGTCTCTACTGAAAATACAAAAAATTAGCTGGGCACGGTGGCGCGCGCCTGTAATCCCAGCTACTCAGGAGGCTGAAGCAGGAGAACTGCCTGAACCCAGGAGAACTGCCGCAACCCAGAGGTTGCGGTGAGCCGAGATCGCGCCACTGCACTCCAGCCTGGGTAACGAGACTGAAACTCCGTCTAAAAAAAAAAAATCTTGATTATGAAGTCTAAAAAATATTTTTTTGGAAAAAAATAACTTAAGAGCTTGTGACTTCCTGCTTCTCCTTCTGAGAGCTTTCTCTAGTGCCATGGGGTCTTTCTCAGACAGTGAATGGAACAGCCTGAAGCACTGAGAATTTAATACTTTCAGAGACAATCATCAATCAAGGAGGGTCAACATGTTTTTTAAATATCCAAGCTTCCTTGTCTCAGTGTGTGACAATTCTTCGATGTGGACTGTGCTAATGAAAATGCGTTCAGGTTAATCAACTATTATTAGAAAAAAGAAATAGTTCCAGAAAGGCTTTAAGAGGACAATAAACTAATCAATCTGCAAATATGCTTTTGGCATAGAAAATTAATTTCCTAAAACTGAACTGCGAATTGAAGAAAAACAACCTCCTGTATATGTACAAAGGCAAGGACGGTGGGGGATGTTTTAGTTAAAGATAATCCTCCAGTGTAACTGAAACCCAGTTGTCCATGGTGGCAAACTGTCGACTAACAGATACTTATTTAGCTTTTCATCTTTCCTGCCACAGTCTTCCTGCTCCCTCTCATGTACTTCAGGGGAAAACCACCTGAATATGTTTTCCTGCACCAAAGAGCTTTCCTCAGGACCTGCTTTCACAGGAGAAACATCACTGTACCATTAAAAGAATGCTAAGATATGTGCAATAATAATAAAATGTAGCCAGCCTTGCTTTTTGGCTTATTTTTAGTCATACAAAAGTCATACATGAACACTCTTTTTTTTTTTTTTTTTTTTTAGACAGAGTTTCGCTCTTGTTACCCAGGCTGGAGTGCAATGGCACGATCTCGGCTCACCGCAACCTCCGCCTCCTGGGATCAGGCAATTCTCCTGCCTCAGCCTCCCGAGTAGCTGGGATTACAGGCACGCGCCACCATGCCCAGCTCATTTTTTATATTTTTAGTAGAGACGGGGTTTCACCATGTTGACCAGGATGGTCTTGATCTCTTGACCTCGTGATCCACCCGCCTTGGCTTCCCAAAGTGCTGGGATTACAGGCGTGAGCCACCGCGCCCGGCCCTGAACACTCTTATTTGTAATTTTGATGGTACGTTTTTCAGAATAGGAAGGTAGAATGTATTTTATTCAGCAGAATTGTTAGCTAGATACGTAACTTTGTAAATATTCAGGCATATGGTGAGTGAACTTCTTATCCCAGTATCCAAAGTGTTACAGACAGACTTAGCAGCAGTAAACGCGAGGTCATGGCCGGGGTTCTGACTGAGCAGTGAGCCTCCACCTCTCAACAGGGAGAGAGGCATCAAGGTTGAAATTACAGCTTGGAGCTTTAAAAAACATATTTAACTGTAACTCTTATTAAAGGCATAAGACTAGAAGTCTTAATCTGGTGATTAAAAGCCCCCAAAATATTTGTCTGTGCCACAGTCCCCAGAACTAGTGGCAGTAAGTCACTACTCTTTTCTCTTAGCAAAAACCCCGCTGAAGAACCTCACATCTCTCTCTAGCGGAGATGCCTTATGTCTCTCAGGAATGTGCTGGAAGTATGTTATGAGGAGCTCATGAAGTTCTAGCTTGTTGACTAGATTTTAAGCACACATCTATCAAAACAATGGCTCTTTAAAAGGAAAGTGGGCTTTCTAGTGTTCTTTTCTAATAGAAAGAGCTTTATATTTATAACTTTCTATTTACAAATTCATTCATTCATTCTTTTATGTATTTATTTTTATTTCCAATTTTTAATTTTTAGTTTGGGGTAAACATGCAGCATGTGCAGGTTTGTTACACGGGCAAATGCGTGCCAAGGCAGTTTGCTGTACATATCATTCCATCATGTAGGTGTTAGGCCCAGCATCCATTAGCTGTTCTTCCTCATTCTCTCTCTCCTCCCAACCCCCACCCTCTCACAGGCCCCAGTGTGTGCTGTTCTCCCCAATGTGTCCATGTGTTCTCATCATTCAGCTCCCCCTTATAAGTGAGAACACATGGCATTTGGTTTTCTGTTCCTGTGTTAGGTTGTTTGCTGAGAATAATGGCTTCCGGCTCCATCCACGTAATGGCCTCATAAATTCTTATATTATTATTCCTATTTTACTCAATGAATTATAGCCCAACATTCATAGTATTGTATTCATTTTGGTGCTCTAATTATCCAAGAGTTGTTGAGTGGCGCCCCTTCAGGCCAGCTGTGGTATCATTTTGACGTATTCTCATCATTTTTATAGAAATTCCATGCTTTCTTGCTACACAAGATAGTTTGAACTTATTTTGCCTTTTCCATTCCTTGCCCTAGAATTAGCCATTCTTCAGGGATTCAGCCTCCTTTTTGTGTAAAATGGTATTTAGTACTAATAAATAAAGATACAATTATGGAGTTAGATCTCAATTTGTTGATCCTTATAATAAAAATTGATAGGCCAGGCGCGGTGGTTCACGCCTATAATCCTAGCACTTTGGGAGGCTGAGGCTGGTGGATCACGAGGTCAAGAGATCGAGACCATCCTGGTGAACAAGGTGAAAACCCGTCTCTACTAAAAATACAAAAAATTAGTTGGGCATGGTGGCGTGTGCCTGTAATCCCAGCTACTCAGGAGGCTGAGGCAGGAGAATTGCCTGAACAAAGAAGGCGGAGGTTGCGGTGAGCCGAGATCGCGCCATTGCACTCCAGTATGGGTAACAACAGTGAAACTCCATCTCAAAAATAAATAAATAAATAAATAAAATAAAAAATAAAAATTGATTCAGGCAGCAATAATCAATGGATGTTAAAACCAGAGGGTGGAGAGTTTAGTAAGAAACAGGATATTTCAATATGACTTTAAGTATCTCCCACAAAACACTTAATAATTACAAAAAATATGTGACTTTAAAGGGGAGAACCCTGGTAAACACCATTTTAACCAAGTGTTCGAAGTTAACATCCCCAGTAATGTTTAAAATGACATGTGCCTCCTGGTGCAATGTGCTAAGGACACAGTATCACAAGGTATTCTTGCAAAGAAATACAATCTAAATCTAATAATGAGAAAACATTGGACAAACCCAAATTGAGAGACATTCTACAAAATAACTTGTATATACTATCAAAGTATGTCAAAGTTATGAAGGACCAGAAAATAAACTCCAAGGACCTGTTCCAGAGAAAAGTAGACAAGACAGTTACTGGATGGAACCCATGATTAGATCCTGGACCACACTTTTTTCCTATAAAATGCTTAAATGAGTCAGTGATTGAAATTTGATTAAGTCTATAAATTAGATATGAATATTTTATAAATATAATTCAATCACTTTTATAATTGTACTGTGGTTATATAAGAGAACATGTTTTTTCTTACCTAATATAAACTAAAGTATTTAGAGGTAAAGGAAAACCGTGTCTCCAACTTACTCTCCTATGGTTTAAAAAACAATGTTATCTGTTTGTGTTTCTGTGTGTGTACACCCACAGGAGAAGAGTAGAAAGTGAGAGAAAACAACAGAGCAAATGTGATAAAATGCCAATAACTGGGATTACTGAGTAAATGGCATATGAGAGTGCTTTGTACTATGTTTACAACATTTCTGTAAGTTTGAAATTACTTCAAAATAAAAAGTTACAAAAATTAAGCAATGCAGTTGGTGTGGAAATTGCATTCTGTATCCAGAATTCCCAAAAAGGTCTGCAGGAACAGATACAAAGTCTCATACTTTATGTGAGACTGATACTTAGTCTGATATAAAGTTTCAAAGCATAAACACCATTAACTCAAATACCTGGGGTAAGGGTAGGGGGTTGGGAGGAGGGGAGTGGGCAGGTGTTTGGCAAAGATGGAAAGGGAGGAAATATTCCTATAATTGTGCAACATAACAGTATTGTTCCTACTACACATGACAAATACATAGGCTAGATGATACTTGTATTCATGTATCTTGACCCACAATAAATTGTCCTTTTTTCCATTAAAGCAGATACCTTGCTTGAAACTGAGTTTCAATAGCTTTGTTTCCTAGTCCTATAATGTTGAAATGTATCTGAATAAAATTTCCATGCAAAAATACCAGCTTCTTGACTGATTTTTATAGTGTGAGCTGAGAGTCAGTGATCTTTAATTGCAGGGCATAAAGTATATGGTATAAATAATTCTGTCAGCCCTAGTAACTTTGTGGGAGTCTGAAAAGTTCCTGGGATACTTAGCAGATAGCCTTCTGCTTTAAGAATTATGCAGGAACCAAGACAGGGCCTGATGAGAATGCATTCAAGTTAATAAGCTGGTACTAGGAAAATATTTTTAGAAACGCTTCCAAGAAAAATCAATTAATCAACCTGTAAATATGCTCAGGGCATACAAACTTCATTTCCTGTATTAAAGAGAAGCAGCTTCTTTTAGCAAAGAAGGCAAAATTGGGCTTTTTGGCTTTGGGGCTTTTTTTTTTTTTGGTTTGGTTTGGTTTTTTTGAGATGGAGTTTTGCTGTTATTTCCCAGGCTGGAGTGTAATGGCATGATCTTGGCTCACTGCAACCTCCGCCTCCCAGGTTCAAGCGATTCTCCTGCCTCAGCCTCCTAAATAGCTGGGATTACAGGCATGCACCACCATTTCCAGCTCATTTTGTATTTTTAGTAAAGATGGGGTTTCTCTGTGTTGCTCAGGCTGGTCTCAAACTCCTGACCTCAGGCAATCCACCCACATTGGCCTTCCAAATTGCTGGGATTACTGGCATGAGTCACTGCCAGTAATCTAATGGCCACACATTTCTAATTTCTAAAAATGTAGGTGGTATTTTCTACTAACGTTCATGATTAAAAACTTCATAGTGGTGAGATCATCACTGCTGAAGCCTGAGTAGATTCAAGCAGCTTTTAAAGATGGGGCAGTGAAAGCTCTTAGCCCACTTGTACTATTGTGATGTATTTTCAGTTTGATTCATTTGTGGGTTTCTGGACAGAGCCATCCCAGTTTTTTCACCCACCCTTACTGAAAAGAAAAAAGAAAAGAAAGCAGCTGTGAATGTTCTAGGCTTGTGGAAAGGATTACTAAATTAGATAGCATAGGCAATGCATTTACAGACACTCAGTAAATACCCTTGCCTTGGAGAGAAGGTCTAAACTCACATTCTGAGCTGTAAATTCCCCAAGACTAAATTGCACACAATTCTCACTCAGAGCTCTGAGAAAAAGCACCATTTTAAACCATTTTCTCTTCGGCATATTTATTTTGAACCACTTTGCTCCTCTATTCTCCTCCTCTGCCTTCCATCTATCTCTATTCCTATAACAATTGCAGTTTTCTGTTTTCTTTTCTGTCTCCCAGCCCTATTCCTATAACCAATAAATCTGTTTTTCACTCTTGAAAAAATTGAAGTAGTAACATTCTATTCTATATGTTTTTTCACATTTTGCATTATGTATGGATAATGAAAAGATCAACATGCACAAATGCATCTTGCTGGATGATTTTACTAATGGTAATATCTGAATCATTACAATATTAGGATTGTAGCACTATTAGGAGCACTGTCATTCAAAAATAGAAGCATGTTATTAAAATGCACCTGTTCTTTCAAAAATATCATTATCTATTTATAGGCGGAAACCATATTTCCCATCTCAATGAATCTGAAATAAAATACATTCTTTCTAAAAATTGGCATTATTCACATTTTACAGTTTAAAAGGTGACTCTGGCAACAGCCTCTTAGGTTTGCTAACATATGTGAATCTTATGTGCTCTGTTAATAGTCTTTGGCAAGTCCTTGAATATGAAAGAAGAGCCTCCCTCTAGGGCAGTGGTTTTAAATGTGAAAAAGGAGTTATTTTGCTCCCCTCCCAGAGGATATCTGGCAATATCTAGAGATATTTTTAGTTGTCACAGTTGGGCTAGGGTATCTACTAGCATCTAGTAGGTAGAGGACAGGGTTGCTGCAAAACACCCTACAGGGCACAGGACACTTCCCTCAACAATTATCCTGTGCAAATTTCAAGAGTGTTGAGGTTGAGAAACCCTGCTCTAAGAAACCTTAGCTTGGAGGGATTCATGAAATTTTCTGGCAATGCAGAGTCAAAATATTGCAGGTTGAGGGAACACATAACAAAAAGAAAAAATATACAGCTAGATGCTAAGATTCTACACACCGAGCTCCGCTCACTGGGAAGAACCTTGCAAAATCAGCATATGGAAAGTTGCAACCACAGGGCATTTGCACATGGTGATACACCAGCACGTCACGGTTTAAGCAAACCCCAGGTGTCTACAGGGGAATGTAGAAGTCATATTCTCAGAACTTTACAATTGCCTGTTGAGGGACCTACCCTGCTCTCTAAGATTATTCTGGAAGCAATTCATTAGACTTCTGAGATAAGCTTATGGACAGAATCTCAGGACACCATGTTGATAAAATGGTGTTAGGATAAACACCCAGTAATGGAAACTTGACAGTTCAGTGAAAAACATAGAAGCTTTTCTCCTACAAATATAGACATCTAATCTGTGCTTCACTTCTTGTACCTAGGGCCATAAAAGAATAGCTCTCATTTATACAAAAACTGACTGAAGAATTGTCAGGCATTGTTCTGTGATGCACTTCAGGTATCTGGCTGTTACCCAGCTATTTAACCGACTGTAGCATTCAGTGCAGCAGCGTGACAAGCAAGCCCGGGTATGTTTTTATTTGTGTTCATGTTATTTGAATAAGATTCAACAACTGTCACTGTCATTGATTAATGTGAAGCTCATTAGTGCTATCATTATTATTAGAGACGTTCCCTTTCCAATGCATTCAGACAATGCGCTGTCTCATTGCAGCTGCTCATTTCCAAGTCATCATAGCAGATGACATGGAGATAAAGACGCTGCAGTACCAGACTCCTGGATGAACCAATCTGTCTTCAAAATGTTTCTTACAAATTTATAGCTCCTAAGATTTCTCATCATCTTTTTCAGTGACCACTGGGGATTCACAGAGAAGTGATCTTAGCCCAGAGTGGAAAGCACAAAAAAGTTGCTTAGTGTACAGAAACAGTGGTAGCATCATGATATTTAATTAACAACATGGGAGAGAGGGTGTTCAAACTTCAAGTTACATTTTAAGAACCTTAACCTTAACTGGGTGGTGTAATGCTTTTATAGTTAAAATAGGATGCAAGATGCCACTTTTTTTTTTTTTGGTCTCAAAGCAAAATGAAAAATAGGTCACACTACTTAACAATTACATCAAGATAATAAACAACTTGTCTCTTAGTTTGGGCATTAAGAATTTGTCCAATCTAAATATCTTAGTCTTGCCCAGGGCAATTCTTAAAACTATAACCTCTTATTCAATTTAAAGCTGCTCCTGTCTTTTAGCTCAGGCCTCCCCCAGCTTGGAAACTTATAAAGTCTGGGGGGGTGTTCAGTTACGTCACTCTTGTCTAACCCTAAGCCCAGTTCCAAACCTCACCCCATCTTCTTCTCCATTCAATAAAAGTCTAGTTTCTGTCTCTCAAAAAAAACTGAATTGCAAGAAGTACAGAAGCTGAGGTAGGACTCATTTGTGACCAGCTGAAAGAGAAGCATTTACCGAATTCAGGGAACTACAGTCATAAATCTCAGCAGTGGATCCTCTGGGAACCCACAGAATCTCCCCAAAAACTAGGTTCCCTTTTGGCCATCTGCCCAGGTGTAGGTGGCACAGAGGGCAGATGGCAGCAATGCCAAGTGGATAAGATTCTGCTGTTTCCCTATTAATTCCCTCATCATCCTCTCCAAAACCAGATGGGTCAAAAACCACAATCAGGAAAGACTGAAGAAACAACCCTGATCTTTCTCTGGACTCTAGGATTCCATGACGGGATCAGGCCCAAGATGGGAGAAAGAAGATTTACCTGGATACACATTTGAAGTCTTCATTAATATTCTGCAATGGACCGGAGCTGTGTGATTACTGGGTCAGACTAAAGTTTTAATCCCCAAACAAGAGACCGTTTGTTTATCACTGGAGAAGTAAAACCTGCCCGAGTGTTCATCCAGGGGCAGAAAAAGAACTAATCCACAGAGACTACTAAAAGAGACTGAAGACACACTTTGAGGGAAAGCTACATTGCCTTGTTTTATGCTTGTGCTCTGCAGAGTCCATCTTATTCAATCAACCCATTATATCTTTATTTCATTTTTTGGTGGGGTGCCCACCAACCCAAAATGAAAGCACATTCCCTTCTTCATTTGCACTCAACCATCAATACCTCTCCAAACACCTTTTCACAGAAAAGTCCTTTATCTGCCTTTCTGATAACATGAGCACATTTAAAGCTGAGAACTTCACGGACCAAGTGGATGAACAGCGTGCGTGTACAGAATTGTCATGTTCAAGGGTTTGCCTACATTTTTGTTCTGGTTTAACCATAGTTATTATAGAAATTAGACTAATTATAAACTTTAAAAATCACCTACTCAAATTTGATCATGTTACAATGTGGAAACTGAAGCTCTGCTAAAGAACAATACTTCCCAGTGCACACATAATATTAATAGTATGCTTATGACTAGGACCCAGGTCTTCTCTTTTAGCGATATTGCTTCTGCCATTCTCTAGCCCTTTACTTTCACCCATTAATTTAATTTTATTTTTTTGCTAGGAATGTTAAACCTAGACTATACTGGGAACCTGAAGAAAAATTTACATAATAGAACAATAGAATATTTGATATTTAAATTTAGATGCCTTGCTATAGAAGAAAATATGTGTGTGTATGTACGTATGTTTGTGTGTGTGTGTATATATATATACTTGTAAGCCTCCTTTACCAAGGTTTTAACAACTGATATTTTCAGCAGATCATAATGGAGATGTGTTAGAAACACATTACCAAGGGAAAACTCCCCACACAAAACTCACAGGGCATTTGTGCAAATCATATTTTCATTAGAGTAGCAGTATGTTAAGCTGCCATTTTAAACATGGTACACAATGTGCACACATGATCATTTCTGCACTGGGTACACTATAGATCTTGCCAACTTAGATTGACTTAGTTCCAAGTTAATAGGTATTGCCAATTTCACTCACACCCTGAAAAATCATAGGACTTTTTTTTTTATGACAAAAGAAAGGAACTGGAAGTAGAATTGTAAGCACCTGCATCCCATTCTCGGACTGCCTCTTGCCGTGAGAAACGCTTTGGTTGGCATACAATGCCTGTGGGTGCTTCAAAGACCATGGGCTCTATGGACATTATAATATCCATCCTACCTGCTGTTTCTGGAAAAATTAAAAACACAACCTGCTTGGAGATTAAATAATTTCCTTCAAATAATTGAACATCTGGGGATATTAGTGGGGCATTTGGTATCTTTAACATCCCCAAACAGAATGCCTTCTCTCAGTTTATTATGGAAATGATATGCGCAGCAATTTATAAAGTGATAACAGAGCAGCTATTATGCTTGAAGACAGAATCCTTGACTGGATAAACAAGTAGACCTGAGTTAAGTGCCGTGTCAGTCTTCCTACTCTTTAATACTGTAAGCTATTGATCTCCTGGACATCTTTAAATTTTCATGTATTTGGAACAGTGCCATTTGGTTCAGGTAGCCTTGTTAAAAAGGGATTTGCAGGTCTTTGCCGTGTTACAGCCCTGCCAAGTTAGAATAACTCAAGACAAGGTCAATGTCTAGGACTCTCTTGTATTAAATCAGCAAGTAAGCTTATATGCATTGCAGATTCCTTGCCCATGAGATCTCTTGTCTAAAGCAATCTGCTGAAAGGTGATAGGGTTGAAGCATGGGCTAGACAACATGCATATGGCAGAGAGTTTGTAATATTCTAAGTGGCATCCACTGTGTCCCCTTGGGTCAAGATACGAACAGTATTGGTAAATCAATAGTTTAATACCTCTGAGACAAGACTATTTATCAAAACTCTTTCTTTTATTAAACAGAATTCTGTTAAACAAAATCCTTTGCTGACTTAGTTGGCAGGAGCCATCTTGCATCATATGGCGTATCCTACCCACACTAAAACAGTAATCACCAGCTACAATCTTCTTGTATTTCTGCACCGACAGAAGGTTTGCTAAACAGACCAAGTGTTTCCCTTATGTTTAGGCACATGGCTATTAAGTAAATTCTGACAAATTGAATTGTAATTATAGAAGATTTGGAGAGTAGTGGCATTATTCAAATATTAAGTCATAATTGAAATGACTAAATCACATACAACATTCAAAAAATTTGCTGAAATCTATAATGGCTCATCTGAAATATAAAAGTATCTTTATATAACAGTTGATAAGATACATGGAGAGAGGGAGATTTTTAAACAGTCATTACAGTGGAAACCTGCCTGGTTTTATCTAAAAATTAAAAACAAAGAGATGAGGCAATCTACATGTCCTATTCCATAAACCTGCAAAAGAGTGAAATGTATTTTAAAACATTAGTATTAAAACATTAAAAACCTTCCTTGAACTTTCAAAGTCTCTAAAAAATGAAAGTGAGCTTTAGGGAGATAACAAAGAAAATCCTCCTTTGTGCATTAGAAACCAAAACAGCAAGTGTCAGCAGTAGACTAACTCAGTAGAATGATTTCTTCACAACTCACAGCATCTCCCATCCTCTGTGTACAGCTAGGACATACAATAACTGCCGAGGAATGAGATTTTTGAACCTTCTCCCAGGTATCATTCTGCAGAGAGCAAGGTAACATAGTCATCACTATAATTCCACTTATGGGAATTTTTTTTTTTTGAGACGGAGTTTTGCTGTTGTTACCCAGGCTGGAATGCAATGGCACAATCTCACTGCAACCTCCGCCTCCTGGGTTCACCCAATTCTCCTACCTCAGCCTCCCGAGTAGCTGGGATTACAGGCACGCACCACCATGCCCAGGCAATTTTTGTATTTTTAGTAGAGACGGGTTTTCACCTTGTTGACCAGCATGGTCTTGATCTCTTGACCTCGTGATCCACCCGCCTCAGCCTCCCAAAGTGCTAGGATTATACGCGTGAGCCACCGCGCCCGGCTGACCTATGAGAAAATTATACTTGATTCTTCCCACCTCAACCTTACAACTTCCACCAATGAGTATTTTTCAACAAGTATAAAGAATATACAATTTCTAGGACACTAAGAAGTTGAAAATGTACTTGTTTCTTCAAGGAATACTTAATCTGTTCTTTTGCCTAGATGAGAATGTGGGTTTATTGATTGCATATTTAGTTTGGAAATGAGAAAGGCATAGTTTCGTAAGTATTCCTTAGGCATAGATGATTAACATAAGTCCCCCCAGAACTGAGGAATTGAAAATCTAAGACCGAACATAAAAGGGTAGTAGCTTAGCATGGATTCAACTTCTTTCTCAATTCTGATGGGATCTTACCTATTTAGAGAATGGCAGCAGGTACGGCAGGTGGAGACAAAACATCCTTTGTCTAAAGGAACACTGCATCTGATCCTATGTGGTGGAGCCTCCTCACTTATGGAAGTTCTGTATCATTGACTACATAAGCCAGACATCCTTAAAATTTCATACTAGATGTTCATTTGTGGTAGTGGCTGTGTCTCTTCTAACCAATTCATAAACTACTTGTCTTGCTACAATGGGTTAAACTAAAAAACACTTGAAGGAAAAATATGTCCAAAGATCTCATGTGTTCTTGGAAGACAAGACGGGTATGACAGGAGATTCTGCCTTGGTAATTGTGAGATTGACTAAATGGTGTCATTCTCAGAATATGTTCTAGTAATAGCTAGAGATATTTGCTGCCTCCAAAAACCATTGCCTCGGCCACTGGTACGGGACCTTTCATAGAGCAGTTCATGGGACCTGGCTTGATAACATTGTGTCCTTGGAAGAACTCTGTGCATGACAATAGAGTCTACCTGAATTTCTCAGGCAACTGTGATTGGCATTATGACAACTACATGTATCCTGGGGCAGACCTAAACTCACATTTCAGGAACCACCCAGATAAGAGGTCCATTGGAAAGAAGTAATTTGAAATTTTCAGACTTTCATTCTCTGAAATGCGTGTTAGAACATAGCTCTAAGGAAGAGTGCTACTATTCATCCAGATGTCCACTCTTAACATTAGATGCTCTAGCAGCTAACGTCTGTCCATGCCAAGTTCTGCCTGGTCTCTTTTAGATCCTTCTGCATTCTCAGTTCAAATTGCAGCATTCCCACAGATTCACCGAGCATCAGTGGCCAAGCAAACCCTAGCACACTGTCCACAGATTCCAAGTCTTTTTAACATTATTAAATGGCCAATTTTCTTCATTTTCTGGTCCTGGATACTAAAGCAGGCCGAGGAATTTCTGGTTCTTCTCCAGTTGTGTGATCAAACTAGCATATATGCATCTTTCCATTCACGGGTCGGTTCGCGAACATTTTCTTTTTGGTTCTCCTCAAAAATGTCATGAGGTAGATTCTGTTTTCCCTGCATTAAGATCAGGACACTGAAACACAGACTCAGGCCCAGAAAATTTGACAACAACCTTGGAGCCCTTTCACCTTTTCTAGAATCACTTCTCACGCTTCAGGCATCTTCAGTTTATTTACAAATAACAGTATGCCATGGCTCATACTCAGTAAGGACATGATTCAAAACTGAATTTTCTGTAGTGAAACTCTGATTGCTCTCAACTAGCCATCTTTGCTGCACCGTTAGTCAGTATGCGCTCAAGCACTACAAGGAAATTCATTTTATCAGTACCATAAGCAAAATATAATTACAAAGGTAAAAAAATCATAGGGAAAAAATGATCCATACAATGTGTGAGAGCTCATCCAACCTTCATACTTGTAGCAGCTATGGAATTCCTTCCATGAGAATACAGACCTATTTTCAATATATCTCCCTCTAGTATTTGTGAGCAAAATAATTTATCGATTGATCATTCGCTGAGCAATTCCTGTTTGTCAAGTATAGTCCTAAGTGCCAAGTTATGATAGTGAGTATAAATAGTTTCTGCAATCAAGTACCTACAGCCCAATAACCTGGCAACTGGACCACAGCAACGTGGTACATATACACTAGGGACAGCCCCAGGGACTACAATCTCAGAAAGAAGGATCCTGTGCAAGTCCCTGAGGGTCAATGAAGAAATGCCCCAGTAAGTGAGGACTGAGCTGGGACAGAGGGACAAGTAGTCACTGACGTGGTGTGGGGATGGGAGAGTGGGAAGCTGAACTTCTTTCAACTTGGGTAATACTGTGTGGCCTGCATATTTTTGTTTTGGCTTCAAACCAGCTTTTACCAGCCTAGCTTTTTTATTCTCATCTTACAAACAAGAATAGGCATGTTTAGAAAATTTGAGAGTCTCATCCAAGGTCACATAGCTAGTGAGAGATCGAAGAACTAATACCAGTCTGTATGACCACTGTAGTTTTAGAGAAGAAAGAGCACAGGACTGGAAGTCAGGCAACTGGAAATCTATTCTGTCACCAAATCCCTGTGCAACCTTCAACAGGTCACTGAAAAGCTATGCTCCGCTTCCCTTATCTCTGAAATGAGGGGATGACCTCCAAAGTTTCTTTCCAGATGACCTCCAAAGTTTCTCAGTTTCAGTCTGAAACATTTAACTCTCTCCCGATTAGACCAATAGAGGCTCAAGAAAATTCTGAAAAATAAAAAGGAACTAATAACAATTATCCATAATTATTATATACATATATGTGTGTATGGTTGTGTGTGTGTAAAACAATAGTCACGGCTTTCATATGTGTATACAGAAGGGGAAGTATACCACAATACTTTCTAAAGTTGAATATAATTTTTTAAATGATGAATGTACTTTTTTGGACTAATGTTTCTTTTAGGTCAACAGAGATAATTATGCAATGATACAATATGATAGAGTTTCATTACTGTGATTTGTTTGAATGTGGTTAATGAAGAATCAGACCTATGCAGGGGATTTTTGTGGCTCTGTATCATAACATTTTTAAAAAGTTTTTCTACGTTTCTATTTTCTGGTTATTGTGTAGCCTGTGGCAAAGCCAACACTCTAAGTGTAATGAATAAGGCACTCAAGTTTCCTTGAAGTAAACTCATTTACTCAGGGAAAGAAATGGTTGAAACACATAAAAATCAAAGAAGGCAGAAAATGGTTGGTCCAACATGTTTGTGAAATGCTGTATTCTCAGGGATCCACTAGAGATATTTTTTAAGGCTAAAATCTTGTTAACAAACTATTTTTTAATCATAAAAAGCATTTCTAACAGAGTTTTTAATTTGGCTTTTCCCTAACACTGTCTGCTTTAGAGAAGTTCCTCTTGGATATCTCTTGGGGTTAAGAAAGATAAAGTGATCTCTATATTGCTATAGCAATTTATCCTGTGGATATATTTTTACATATAGTATTGATATTATATCATACCAGCCTATGAGTTAGGCAATTTCTTAATTTCATACCACCCTATGAGTTAGGCAATTTATTAGCTTACTAGTTTGGCAATTATTAGATTTTATTTGATAAAATCAAATTCTATGTTATTGTTTACAAAAATCAAATCCTAGGGCTGCTGTAACAAATTACCACAAATAGGGTGGCTTAAAACAAACAAATTTACATTTGCACAGTTCTGGAAGCCAGAAGTCCAAAATGAAGGTGTGAGCAGAGCCATGCTACCCGCCAAGACTCCGGGTACCATCCTTCTCATCCTTCCCAGGACTCAGGTAGCATCCATCCCACCAGCTCTTCCCAGCTGCACTGGTGCCATTGGTGCTCCTCATCCCTCGGTGTGCAGCTGCATCCCTACAGTCTCTCCTCTGCTGCCTTATACAGTTCTCTCTGCATGTTTTCTGTGGCCAAATTTCCCTCTTTTTATAAAGAAAGCAGTCAAGTTAGATTAGGGTCCACTCTAATGGCCTCGTCTTAACTTGATTACATCTGCAAAGACCTTATTTCCAAATAAGGTCACATTCATAGTTCCTGGGGTTGGGGTTTTGACATATATTTTGGGGGGATACAATTCAACCTGTAGTAAGTGGCCTTGGAATGTTATTTCCATATTATTTTTATTATTATTTCCATATTAAAAATAAGTGAATTAAGACATGGAGTATCTAAGTGGCTTCTTCAAGGTCATACAGAAAGTTATTGGCAGAATAGAGACAAAAGATGCTGTCTCCTAACTCTTAAATCAGGCTTATTCCATCAAAGGGACATAGACAGTTACTAAACCAGTTAATGATTTGCCCAGAATCAGAACGCGCATCATTTAATTATCTAGACAGCTGACTTACATCAAGTCCAAACTGCTTGAACATAGGTGCCTGCTACGTTATCATCTATAAAAATCAAATCCGACTGCCTCTGGGTCTAAATGTACCTTTTTGGGAACTTTGATAGAGAAAAACATATTCCATTTCTAAAACGTGGTTTATGGTGTCTACTTTCAGCTAGTTTGGGTGCATTGATAATAGGCCATTCTTTAACTGATTCCATTCATAACCCCACACATTCTTTGGACACTATGAATGTTGGTGAAATAAACCTGGATTAGTCTGCGGTACATGGGACAAGCCAGGACCTTTCTCTTCAGCACATATGCCAAGAAATACTTCATTTCAGGTCATTAGAAAAGAGGGACAAAATTAAAAAACAGATTATTTAACTGCCAGCATAGGTGCGCCAAAGAAACTGAGCCCTTTCTCTTCTCTCAAATATCTGCTCTATTTATCAACTGCATCTTCTAGCTAAACAGCGATCTTCTTTACACAAGCAAGCTTCTCCACCGTGGGATTTCATTTACAGTCATACACCATTTAATAGTAGGAATACATTCTCAGAAATGTGTCATTACATGATTTCATTGTTGTGGGAACGTCACAGCGTGTACTTACACAAACCTAGATGGCACAGCCATCTGTGCTACATACCTAGGCTACATGGTATAGCCTATGGCTCCTAGGCTACAAATCTGCACATCGCAGTACTATATGAATACTCTAGGGAACTGGAATACAGTGGCAAATATTTGTGTATCTAAACATAGAAAAGGAAAAGTAAAAATACAGCATTATACTCTTGGGACCACCACCATGCATGCAGTTGGTCGAAACCTCATTATGCAGCCCACAACTGCCCTTACTACTGTGTCAGTCCACTTGTGAAAAGTATCGGTGGGCTAGCATATACGGCATGAATTAAACTATCCCATGACCTCTCCTCTCTAATTGTGTTATTTTAAAAGTAGGAATCTATCAGAGATTCCTCTGGAATCTCTGTATATGACCAACTGCCTGTTGGTTGAAAGAATAATTTCCAATTGTGTGGCTTTCTTTTTCTTGAGACAGAATCTCCTTCTGTCACCCAGGCTGGAGTGGAGTGGCAAAGCTCACTGCAGCCTCTGACTTCCAAGTAGCTGGGATTACAGGTGCCTGCCACCATACCCAGCTAATTTTTGTATTTTTAGTTTTACCATGTTGACCAGGCTGGTTTTGAACTTGTGGCCTCAAGTAATCAGCCCACCTTGGCCTCCCACAGCACCCAGCCAATATGAAAAGTTCCACCGAGATGTGAACTCAGATCACTGAATTCAGAGTCTGAAGTGCTAACCAGTACACCATGGAACCCTCCTTCCTAATGTTTTATTCTAGAGACACAGCAGCAGCAAAGGATTCAGATGACTAGTAAATACTCATGGTAAAGATCAGTAAAGCCACTGAAAAAGTCAAACTTTACATACATATTGATTTTGTATGTTATTGGCAAAGCTGGATTAATTGACTTTTCATTATATCATCTAAATCGTACTTAATTGTGATAAATAGCCTTTATATCATTCATTTATTAATTCCTTCATCAACATTCTTCGACCATCTGCTATATACCAGGCACTATTGTGACACTGGGGGTACAATGGTAAATGAGAGAGGCAAAGATCTGCCCTTTTTCTTGGTAAGCAATTTTTATTCCAAAGAACTATCTTAATGGCAATACACAAAGATGGTGAGCTAGAAAGGTGACTTGCTGGGTTACTGGACAGCCTGGCTGTATCACTCTTTATGTGCCTTCCACTCTCCTGAGTTCGGGTAACTTGTTTACAAATGAGAGAACCAAATAAAAACACTTTAAGACTGTCTTTCATTCTTCCTCTCCCATTAGCTACAACCGCATGACATCCCATGTGACAGACACAACAAAATGTGAACACCTGGAGCATACATTAAGACTTCCTCTAGAATTCAGAAATTACTGGGGGGTAAGAGGGTTTTGCTATCCGAGATCAAAATACAAAATCAATACATCCTGGAGCACAGCATAGGTATGTAAAGTCCTATCTTTCAGGGGAGAGGGAGACACAGCACCAGTATGTGCTTGTCTTGACCATTTTAACAATGTTAGCTGAGAGGGTAGCACTGCTTTGTAACACAGTAACTCATAAATATTTATCACACGAATACATGAGCCTTTCAGCCTTAAAATTCTATGACATTATTGCACTACATGTAGATAGTTATTTAAAGGAAATATTTTTAACCAAAAATAAATGTATTTTTATCTGAAATTTGGGTTCTTTTTACTTTGTGAAATCAGAGGCCACATGTCTCTGAGAGTCTCTAAAATTTCATGATTGGGGCTGTGTCAATTTTGTTCAGCACTAGAACTCCAGCTTTAGGACAGCGGCTGGCACTCAGCAAATATTGGCAGAATGAATGAATTAATGAGAACTAATGAAGAAATTATCATTTACAAACAACATTCCTGAGGCAGCTTGACTCATACAATCATCCTTCTGCCTCAAGTCTGAAAACCCCAGGATTCTTCTGAAAGGCCAGAACCAAATATTTCAAAGCAATCTTAAGAATATATTTAAACAGATTTTATGTGGTTTTATTACATGCCTAGTTCCCTCTACTTCTTTTATTCTTGCCTGCCCAGTAAAAGATTCTTCTCCCCACATGCCTTTTCAGCACAGAATGTGCAAGGCCCCTCCACAGTACCTGCCAGGCTGGATGAAGGAAGCAGGATAAACTCAGAGGCAGCCTGCATTCATTACCTCTGCTACATAATTGGAAGCTTCCAAGTCCTCAGTTCCCTGTTCACCCATATAAGACCTTTTTATTAAAAACACTGCTTGTCAATTCCCACTGTGTCCATGAGATAACAAGGCATAAAAAGGAAATTGGATAATGCTAGGTATAGAAAGGTTTGGGAAAACAGTGTTTAAATAGCGAAGAGTTTATTTCTAGTCAAAAGTCTAAGAACAAGCCCATGAGGAGTTCAAAGGCATACATATATATGGAACATGATATCAATATACTCTCTAGTTCCCATAAATGTCCTGGTGAGGGACTGTGTTTAGTTCTCTTTGGGCCCACAAGGGACATGGTTTCAAAGGCAAGAACTTCCCAGCGCCATGCCTCCGTCCACCTCCCCATCTGGGAGCCTAGAGTTCTTTGTCTAACTTACCCACACACTGGCTAGGTAGGCAGCTGAGGAGAGCTTCCCTTGTTTAGAAAGCCCACCAAAAGCCCCGAGGGAGGAGGTTTTGCTTGCAGGCCAAGCAACCAATCCCATATCAGAGTCGAAGATCAATCAGTCCAGAGGAAGTTTGGAAAAGCTCCTCTCACTGGAAGAGAACTTGAATGGGGCAGGAGTAACAAGCGTTACATTCCCGCTACTCCCTTACCCATAGGGATTTCTCTCTCTGAGATCCCCTCCCACGACAGCATGGGAGCTCTCTCTTTCTCTATTTTTGTTTTTCTCTCTCTCTGCCTAATAAATCGCCTTACTGCAAAACTCCTTGGGTCCGGTATTTACTTGAACGAGCTCACCGTGCCACCGGGGTCCCCTCCCAATTCTTGGGTGAGTGAGGCCCCAGGACCTAGAAAAACGCATCCGATTGGGAAACAGTGAGTGTCTTTGGGACACCCCCGCAGCCCCATTCCTGTCACCTGGTCACACTGCTGTGCACTCATCTACAATGTCTCTCGTCTAAGACCCCGTCATGCATCACAAGATGGGGAATACAATGAAAACTCCATTTCATGGCCCATGCCTGGTGCTGCAGAAATCTTCAAGGCATACAGATATGGTTATTTAGCACTTGTTATTAAAGAGCCTGCTGTGTTACTATCAATATGAGTAAACTAAGTTTTAAAATTTAAAAACCTGTGGTTACAAGTGAGACCTCATTGGCCCTATTGCCTCTACAGTCTCTTACTCATCAAGAATAGAGACTTCCTCAACCGGCTCCACTGTGCTGGTGCTGCCGATGTTCCCTATTCCTTGGTGCGTCCCTCCAATGTCTCCTCTGTCGTCTTAGGGAGTTCTCTCTGTGTTTTCTGTGGCCAGGTTTCCCTCTTCTTGTAAGAAAAGCAGTCCAGTTAGATTAGGGTCCAGTCTAATGACCTCACCTTAACTTTCATCTCTTTAAGACCATCTGCCTGGATGTACATCTAACTCAACTGATAAATAGAAATTTCCCAGCTTCCTTGTCCAAATCTTTTGTTTAAATCTAGTTGCCTACCAGAACAAAGAAAGAGAAAGATGTTGCCATTTGTTGAGCTACTGACTGGGTATCTATTTATTTCCATTAAAAAGGCAACATCAAGAAAGTGAAAAATTAAGCTATAGAGAGAAGAAAAAAATATGAACTAACAAAATGATTCCAAAGGCAGAGCATACAATGGACCTGGTTATTCAGCAACCATATTCCATCGTGCTTTGTCCCACAAAAATAGTCCTTAATAGTATTATTTTCTGATGTAGCTACTAGGTTGTGACTTAATTCGTCAAGAAGCCAAATTCCCACTCAAAATCCTGTTATTTAGATCAGCTGGCACAGAGAGATTTGTAACAAAAATATGCCACAGATGATTTTGGCTCAAAGAAGTTAATGCTATTTCCTTGCTGAGGAGGGAACAGAAGACAGGCAGAGTAAACAACAGCATGGTCTTCTATTATTTAAACCTTTCAGGTAAAAACCAAGTAGACCATTCTTAGTGAGACACTGTTGCATGGTAGCCATCAGTCAGACTCTGGCATCAACTAGACCAAGGTTCAAATTCCAGTTTTTCAGTTATTATCTCTGAAACATGAATTTAATTCTCAATCCTATTTGTTGAATAGGAAGGATACCCCTGCCTTCCTGAATCTTAAAGACTAATCATAAGAACATATTAACATACAGCGTCAAACACTTAAGTGTTTGACTTACAGATGGTGCTAAAGAAAGAGTACCTATGGATGATGTCCGCTAAGTATGACATTTGGAACACTGGTATAATGTTACATATCAATGATGATAGTACAGGCTCAATTCAGCTCAGTGAAGAAGGAATTTTCTAAGAGTTCGGTGGCTCAAGCCTGTAATCAAGCACGTTGGGAGGCCGAGGTGGGTGGATCACGAGGTCAAGAGATCGGGAACATCCTGGTCACCATGGTGAAACCCCGTCTCTACTAAAAATACTAAAAATTAGCTGGGCATGGTGGCGCATGCCTATAATCCCAGCTACTCGGGAGGCTGAGGCAGGAGAATTGCCTGAACCCGGGAGGCAGAGGTTGCAGTGAGCCGAGATCGCGCCATTGCACTCCAGCCTGGGTAACAAGAGCAAAACTCCGTCTCAAAAAAAAAAACTGCCCAAAGATCAAATCAACTGGATTGCTTATGAGATGCTGACTTCCCCATCATCAAAAGCCTTCAAGCAAAACCTAAATGACTTTTACCAAACATGATGAATAGGGAATTAGGTTCAAGGCTTAAATTCTAACATTTAAATGCTAAATTTATTTTTTTTTAATTTTTTTTTGAATTGTACTTTAGGTTCTGGGGTACATGTGCAGGTCATGCAGGATTGTTGCATAGGTACACACATGGCAATGTGGTTTGCTGCCTCCATCCCCTGTCACCTACATCTGGCATTTCTTGTTGCCTTGACATTCCTGATAGATTCTGAAACAATGAGCACAATTTTTCTGATTATTTTTTAAAACCAAAGATAATGATATTAGACAGAAGGGAGCAAATTTGTCACAAGACATTGAGTTTGGCTTAAATGGTAACTTTGCATGTCTAAAAAATTAGTATTTGGATTCATGATTTTTTTTTCCAATAGACCTCAGAAAAAAAAAGAAAGGTCTAAATGTTCCTCGGCTTCTGGCTCCCAGTTGTCTGTTTAAATAGCTCTCACTGTTCCACTTCATCGTTTTCTCTCCAGTTTGGAAACAGATATGACAAAGGTAGTTAAGCAAGTGCCATTGATCAGCCCTAGAAAAACATCCATTTACTTCCAATTCATCAGGATATGCCCTGGGAATCATATTCTCAAACCCCTCTCAATTTCTCTGTTGGCCATAATTTTCTCTCTCTCCCTTTTTCCTACTCATCCAGGAGGAGAAAAAAATATCTGCTTGTCTCATACACAGTTTTCGTCTCTTCTCTGAAGACAATTCTCATAGAGAATTGTCTGGTCCCAATAAGGCTATTCTGTCACCAAATGGAATCCTCAGGCTACCTACCAAAAGAGTTGTTTTCTTCCTCTCATTGCAAGGTATTTTCTTTTATCAGACTATATCTACATAATCCTAGAGAAAAGCAAAATCTAGGGAGATGGCGGCAAGACACAAGCTCTTGGGGTTTCTTAAGGCTTCAGGATCTTTGTAAAATCTCTGAAAATGTATTCAAGATTTCATGGGCATGTACACTTGGCTGGATGAGTGCCCATGGCTTCATCAGATACTTAAATGGCACACATGATGCATAAATTGGTTAAGAATCAATGTCTTTTTTTTAAATTATACTTTAAGTTCCGGAGTACATGTGCAGATAGTGCAAGTTTGTTACATAGGTATACACGTGCCATGGTAGTCGTTTGCTGCATCCATCGCCCCGTCATCTACATTAGGTATTTCTCCTAATGCTATCCCTCCCCAATCCCCCCACTCCCTGCTATTCACCCCCAGGCCCCAGTATGTGATGCTCCCCTCCCTGTGTCCATGTGTTCTCATTGTTCAACACCCGCTTATGAATGAGAACATGTGGTGTTTGGTTTTCTGTTATTACGTCACTTTGCTGAGAATGATGGTTTCCATCTTCATCCACGTCCCTGCAAAGAAAATGAACTCATCTTTTTATGGCTGCATAGTACTCCATAGTGTATATGTGCCACATTTTCTTTATCCAGTCTATCACTGATGGACATTTGGGTTGGTTCCAAGTCTTTGCTGTTGTGAACAGTGCTGCAATAAACATACATGTGTATGCACCTTTCTAAGAGAATGATTTACAATCCTTTGGGTATACACCCAGTAACGGGATTGCTGGGTCAAATGGTTTTTCTACTTCTAGATCCTCGAGGAATTGCCATACTGTCTTCCACAATGGTTGAATTAATTTACACTCCCACCACAGGAGAAAAAAATATTTGCAAATAATATATTTGATAAGGGTCTAATATGCAGTATATATAAAGAACCCTTGCAATCCAACAACAAAAAGATAAATAACTGAATTTTAAAATGGGAACATTCGTCAGAGAAGATATACACATGGCCAATAAATGCATGCAAAGATAATCAGCATCGTCAGTCATTAGGAATACCATTTAACACCCAATAGGGTGTGTGTTAAGAAAGACAGCTAACGTAACAAGAAAGACAGCTGATAGCAAGTGTTGATGTTCATTTGAAAATACTGGAAGCAGTTTCTTTATGACCAGTCAGATATTAGCCACAAATTGGTAACACAAATGGAATCTGACCAAATACCAATTTTATGGAATGGGCATCCAAGAACACTCTCATGACGTAAATAAAAGCATCTCCAGCTACTGGAACCCAGACAATGAATACTCGTCAATGAAAAAAAAAGTCAAATTTGGCATCACTGACACCTGGTAGAATCTTTAGACTATGTTTGTAAGTTTTTCATCTTCTCCAACCATACAGTGAAGTCAAATTAAATCTTCTTCCATGGTGTTGTAATGAGGATTAATGAAATTGTGTGTCTCACACCATTTGAGTCTGTCTGAAACATTTCTTTAAGGTGACATTCCTGTGTTTTATGTTTACCAAAGAAAATGTTAGCCTGAAAAAGTGTTTGGATGTGTTGTTTTATTCCAATAAAATTGACAAACCGTAGATAGAAAACTCATTTGAAAGCCAAGTGATGCTGTGTTTCAATTCTTGTTGCTGCATAATAAGCTAACCCAAAGCTGAATGGTTTAAAATAACTGTATTTTGCTCTTGATTTTATAGGTCAGGATCTTGGACAGCGCTTGGCTGAGAGTTTCATCTCTTACCTGTGTTTCAGCAACTGGAGTGACTGAGGTTAGAGGATTCACTTCCCAGATGGCTTGTTGCTAATGTGACTGCCATCTCAGTACTCTTTCATCTCTCTCTCTCCTTCTCTCTCCCTCCCTTCTTCTCTCTTTCTTTCTCTTGGTCTGTTTTTCCATGCAGCTTCTCATCATCCAGGAAGTCTCCATGTGCCTGGGGTTTCTGTGGTCTCCAGGAAGGCATGCTTCTTTTATGAGTCAGTTAATACAACACAAGTGTCACTTGTGCTGTATTCTACTGGCCAAAGCACTCAGAGCCTGCCTGGATGCAAGGGAGAGGAGAAACACACTCTGCCTCTAAATGAAGAAGTGGCAAGATCAGATTGCAGAAAGGCATGCTGATTAGGAGATACTGTTGCAACTGTCTGTGGAAATTATCATCATAGCCTAAGAAAGTTGCCGTCAACCTTGTATTGTATGATGCTCTCGAGAATTGGACTTTTTACTTAGGAAATGCAGGAACTGGACCAGGGTTCAATATTAAGGTCTTTTGGTTACAATAAACAGAGACATACGCAAGTTATCGTAAGAAAAATATAGTCGTTGATAGAAAAACACAACAGATTATCGCTAAAACAAGCAAGCCCTCAAGCACCAGCTATGACCCCTGGCCTCTACTGAAATGTTGCAATGTGTGGTCTTTCTCTCTTAGGAGAGTGCTGTGCTCATAAAACTGATTTGTCCTAAATCTTCCTCATAGGCACACTCTCTAGTATCTCTGTAGAATCCATCAGTTTTTACCCGCTAAACACATTCTCTCCTTAGTTGCAGATTAAAATTCCACAGAAAACCAATTGTCTACCCACTTCCTTTTACCGCAGCAATTGTGTAAGCATCTTGCCACTCCAAAGATTGGCTATTTTGTCAGTTACACTTTTTATCTAATCAGCTACAGTAGTTAGGAGACGGGTAGGTTGCTGTTGAAGATAAAGATGGCATCACTTGGTACCAAAAAAAAAAAAAGAGTCCAAACTGAAAGGCATGATGATCCATGAGTAATATAACTAAATAATCTCCAAAGCCATTCCAGCTCCAAGTGTATGGACTTTGGTAATTTCCATTAGCTTGTGCAGTAACACAAAGCCTACTCATTTCGCAATGCCTCACAGTGTTCTGAAAAAAGGAGCCACTGAGCAGCTTCCATTCCCTAGAGAGAAGAAAGAGTGCTTCAGGGACCCAGCCTAATTTCCTATAGCCATTCTATTATCCCAGCTGTATCTACGGTTTCTATTAACCCTTCAGTGCTATTGATCAGCCTGGTCACAATGAAAGAGCTTTATTGAATTCCAAGTAATGGAAACTCATTACATGGCCTAGATAATTAATTACCAATTCTTTCCTTTTAGTGAAATTGAAACTGGCTGTGGAAACAAGCTGCGCCAGCCCAGTAATGCAGCCCATTTGAAGCTTTATTTAATGCCTATGAGGAGCACTCTACAGTGGCCTTGGAGATGCGTTTGATGTAGTGCAGACCCTTTTTACAACCCAAGCACTCTCCTTTAAAATAAACCATCTTTTCAAATGGAATCAATTGAAAAGAGGAGACACTTAAATTGTACAAAGTAAAAATATCAAAACAAAAATATAAATCGTATAGGGATATGAAAGTAAGGCATTGCTTCACTGATACTTTTAAATCAAGTCATCAAATGTTTTCGCTGAAAGAGAATAAATGTTCTTATTCAAGTGGTCTACTTGAATGGGCCAGAAGTAGAGGCTGGGTTCATGTCTTCAATCTTGCCTTTTGTTCCCCTTGCCTCATGTGACTTCTTCCAGGTATACTGTGGATATAATTTTCAAAGAACAGTGAGTTATGACAGTAATATGTTGAGAACTGGTAACGTCATCCCTGGAATGGAATGAAAACTGAGAAAGACAGTAGTTGCTAATGATAATTGGCCTGGACGGAAATGCCTACTATATGTCAGGCACTGTGCTAGTTCCTTCACAAATACTGTGTCATTTATTCTCACAACTCTATGATATGGCTTATATTAACACCTATTTTAAAGGTGAGGATAACAAGGCTTAATCAAACTGCTCAATGTCACAGGGCTAGAATTCCAGGAATCCAAATTTCTGTCTGCCTAGCTCTGTCTATTACATCATGCTATCTCCCCCAGAACTGGTATTATAAAAAGACAAGTCATTTCAAAAATCATTTACAGGAAACATGAGAAAGACTTGTAGTTATACAGAGATCAAAGTGCAATATGAAAAAGACAATTATGCCTGGAGTTAAAGCATAAGAGGAAACTGTTCTTTTATCACCTTCATGTCTCTTATCGTACTGGTGGCAGTATGGAATGTAACAGTAATTTGTGTTTTGCAAAAATTAGCCCTAAGACATTTGAAATCTGGATGCCAAGTATAAAACCTATAAAAGATAGACTCCAAGCCTTACACAATCCTTTATGTTATAAGCAGTAGAGATGTGTGAAATTTTAGTTGTACAGGATGGACTGAAATTTGATTCTTTCTAAAAGAAACACAAGTTGGACTCCAAGAAGCACTGAAGTGACCAGGATTTTCTTCATTCTTTATATCAAAATGTCATATAACTATGACATTCTGCATACCTGCAGGGAAAGAGCTATTCTACTCCCTGGTATTAACATATTTCTGCTACCACCCATTAAAGTTCTCTGCTCAAGTAGAGTCAGCAGTGTTTGTCCCCAAACCTTCTCACACTAGTCATGCTTGTTATGGCAAATACACAGTTTATTATTAGATAAACCAATGAAATGAGAAGTGTGAAAAAAAGTCGTTGATTGTATTTTTGAAAGATAAAACAAGATTGAATGCTTTCGAATGCTTGAAAATCACTTAAACTACTGCCCTTTAGCTGGATGTGGGTGAGACAACTATAAAAATCAGACATTTTATGAAAACCATAATTATTACTTAAATTAGCTATTTAAAACATAATTATTAAACATAAAAGCAGAATCATTACTTAAATTATGTACTTAAATTACTTCATAGGGTACTCCTAAGGACTTGCTCTACTTTAAAGCAAATTACAGTTATTGTGGGTAGAGTTAAGGCAAGTAAGAGGCCGATATCTTTGTCAGCAGACGCAAATTGACTTAATAGGCCTTGGTCCTACCTCAAAGTATATACTTTCAATCCAAAGAAAACTCCTACAATTTGAATCATTTTTAATCCCACAATAATTGTGTATTTTTTTAATGAACCAGTTGTCTGTCCAGTGGGTGTAGGCTAAGAGGATTTCTGATATACCACAGGTTTCTTCATGGGAGGCAGAGTAAGACTTTGTATCACATACACTTTGAATTCTGGACATCCTCTTATCTCCTTTTCCCTAAAACTCCACTCTGTCTAGCAGCTGATTTATGTTGGTCTAAACCCCGCAAACTCCTCACTTCTTAGCCATCTGTCACTAGCTACCTACCTGCTACTCCCTCCTCCTCACCTCTTCTTAGAGAGGTCAACTGAGTCCCTTTGGCTTTCTGCAATTCTATCCCCATGTGCTCAGCATAAGTAAGCTCCAGAAAGCCAAAAACCATCTTTTCAAATGGAATCAATTGAAAGAAAAAAAGAAAAAGAAAAGGAAAAATACTCTGCTTTAGAAAGTGAAGTAAAATCAAAGGTTATACCTACATATATTCCCATTTTTATCCCACCTACATTTGTATAACTACTTGGGCAGGCCTCCATTCATTCCTAGAAAGCTTCCTTAATGGGCCTTTTACTTGTAAAATATAAAACATAGACCCTACATAAAAACCAATGTCTTTGAAGAAATTTGTCAACACCCATCAGTCCAAACTCAACATTGATGATGAAGTGGTAAATCAGAAATGTTCTTTTGGGGAAAGAGAACTGCATCTAGGAAGTACAAGTTCTGAAGAATGAGTCGAGTGGTGGGGAGATGAGGACAGTGTGGCACCGACATGGACTCTATGGGAGGCTCCGCTTCTTAGTTGGGACTTAATCTGCAGTGGTTATAGTGGCAAGTACCACAAGTTGACAGAAAAGTTTCTCAGGGACTTGATTTAGCTCTTGTTGTAGCAGGATTTGAGAGGAAATTTATACATGCAGGGGACAGGAGAGGATGTTTTCCAGTTTGCATAGGATGGATTAGAGAGACAATGTGATGAAGCAAGCCAAGTGGCTATCTAGATATCTATGAGAAGAATATTGCAGGCAAAGGCAACTCCAAGTGCAAATGTCCTGAAGTTGAAGTGTGTTTGATGTGTTTGAAGAATAGCAGGAGGCCAGGGTGGCCGAAGCTGACTGAGCAAGAAGGGGAGTGACTGGGTAAGGTCGGAGGAGAGGGGATGGCATAAAACACCACTTTTACTCTGACATCACCAAGACTTTGAAAGAACTTTAAGATGGGAAGAAACAGTTCATATACAATTGAATATTATGGAAGTAAAGAGATGTGACACTCATTTTCCATTATGCAAGGGCTTACTATGGTGCAAGGAAGAACTAGCAAAATAGAAGTGATGCCAAGGCACTTTCAAGTCAAAAATATATATGTAATACATGTAAATTAAAGGCAAGATTTTGGTGTTAGGTGCCTGCCAACTGATACAAATTATAAGGATAAGAAAGTGAATTTAAATTTTAACAAAGTGCTGTCAAGAGTCTCAGTTGTGTCAGGTATATGAGCATGAAAGCAGCTTTCTGGACCTAAGTGTCCTAATCTTACAAAATTAGGAATATAAATGGTAAGATTATTATGACCTCCAGGTGAAATTTGGGATTTGCTGCTGATATTTGATGGCATGTAACTTATGTCTGAAATGAAAGAGGTACAACTAAGTCAGCCATCACAAATCTGGAAGGAAGAGGAAGAAGAAAACGCTGTATATCAGAGAGTCTCTATACACTTCTATTTAAATTCACCATGAGCAATTCCTTGAGCATACAGGAGAAAACTAATATAATTGTGAGAGATGTCACAGCTAACCCAGACAAATAGAGGTTACAAGATAACATTTTTTTAATAGAAATTACAAAACTGGCACAAAAGTACTATAAAACAATGGGGCACTTTTACTATCAGGGTATCTACTGGAGTCTCCTTCTAAAAGTAGATAAGTGCTTGTCTTGCTGACAATTACGCCTTTTAGAAAATGGAGGGAGCAAGAGCGACATTATAGGAAAGACGCAGCTGAACAAGGAAGAATCGGTTCATTGATATGAAATTGACAGATGCATACCCTAGATTTTAGATTATATATTTCAGGGAACTTACAGGGAAAAAAAAAGAATTGGTGCCATGGATAGGAGATGATACAGAATATTGGTTGAATGAAAAATGAGGTTTTGCTATATGAAATTTTGACTGTACGATTGTGAATAATACCAGGAGGAAAAAGGGGAATGAGTTTTTTTTTTTTAATTTTTATTGCATTTTAGGTTTTGGGGTACATGTGCAGAACATGCAAGATAGTTGCATAGGTACACACGTGGCAGTGTGCTTTGCTGCCTTCTGCCCCTTCACCCATATTTGGCATTTCTCCCCATGCCATCCCTCCCCTGCTCCCCCCCCCGGCTGTCCCTCCCCTATTTCCCCCAATAGACCTCAGTGTGTGGTACTCCCTTCCCTGTGTCCATGTGTTCTCATTGTTCATCACCCGCCTATGAGTGAGTATATACGGTGTTTCCTTTTCTATTCTTGTGTCAATTAGTTCAACCATTGTGGAAGACAGTGTGGCGACTCCTCAAGGACCTAGAAATAGAAATTCCATGTGACCCAGCAATCCCATTACTAGGTATATATTCAAAGGGCTATAAATCGTTATACTATGAGGAATGAGTTCTTAAGAAACCAGAGCAGATGAAAGGGCAAGTGTTGAAAGTGTGAAGCGAACGACAATAAGCATAGTTCACAAAGCACCGTATTAGCTGTGTAGGGGTTTAGTACTTAAAAAATGTTCAACATTCGACTTAATTTTCCTTGGAGATCAATTGTTTAGAGCTGTGCTGGCCAAGAGAGTAGCTACAAGCTATTTACGGCCATTGAGTATTTGAAATGTGGCTAGTGCAAATTCAGATACATTATAAAATATATTTAGTGCAAAAGAATATAAAAAAGTCTCAATAATATTTATGTTCACTCATAACATGTTGGAATAATATTTTGAATATATTGGGAGAAAGAAAATACATCATAAAATTAATTTTACCTGTCTGCTTTTTAAATTGTTTTAGTAAAGTTGTAGCTACTAGAAAAATGTAAATTGTCTACGTAGCCTGCATTTATAGCTCATATTGCAGCTCTATCAAACAGCACATAACATATTCTCATTTTGTATCAGAGGAAACACACCTGAAAATGTTAAAAAATTTCTTCCAATTCATAGAACTAATATAATAATAATAATTATTATTATTTGAGATGGAATTTCACTCTTGTTACCCAGGCTGGAGTGCAATGGTGCGATCTCGGCTCACTGCAACCTCTGCCTCCTGGGTTCAGGCAATTCTCCTGCCTCAGCTCCTGAGTAGCTGTGATTACAGGCACACGCCACCATGCCCAGCAATTTTTTGTATTTTTAGTAGAGACGGGGTTTCACCATGTTGACCAGGATGGTCTCAATCTCTTGACCTCGTGATCCACCCGCCTCGGCCTCCCAAAGTGCTGGGATTACAGGTGTGAGCCACTGTGCCCGGCCCCTAATATAATTATTAAATAATGTGTAGGCCAGGCACGTGAGCCCAGTACTTTTGGAGGCCGAGGTGGGTTGATCACTTTGAGCTTAGGAGTATGAGATCATCCTAAACAACATGGTGAAAACTCATCTCTAAAAAAAAAATACAAAATTTAGCTGGGCTAAATTTTGATCACATGGTGGCACACACCTGTGATCCACATACTGACGAGTCTGAGGCTGGACTCAGGCTGGAATCATTTGAACCCAGGAGGTGGAGGTTGCAGTGACCCCAGGTCATGCCATCTGCATTCTAGCCTGGGCAACAGATGTGAGACCTTGTTTTAAAAAAAAAAAAGTGTAATGATTTAAGGAGAAAGAAAAAGAACAAAGACTGAACTAATGTTAAAGACAAAAAGAAAATTCTCAAATAAATAAAAAGAATGGGCCTTTTTGGGAAGTGGTGAGTGGGAATAGAAATGCATTACCTAATACTAACCAAGAGGGATAGAAGTCTAAATCATTGGAGAGAAGAAAGTCACTGACAGGGAAAGGGCACCAGGAAACTCTGGGGACATGGAAATGTGTAGCATCTTGATGTAGGTGAGAGTTACACAGGTACATCCACATGTAACAATATGTAAAGCTGTGCAATCAAGATTTGTATATTTTACTGAATGTACTGCATGCCTCAATTTATAAAAAGAATCCAGAGGTCTGCTAGCATTAAATCTAAGCCTTTCAGGCTCAGTAAAGTTTTCATAACAACATAAGAAAAGACGTTTCCAATGTAGAACTGATCCCCTATCTATAACCTCACGATTTTCCCATCAGGCTTCACTGAAGAATGACTTAGCACGCAAATACACAGCTACTGTTTTTTTGTTGTGTGGTTGCAAACATAGATGACTACATTACACAGAACTTCCTTTATAAGCAATCACAGGAAACATTTTGAAATGTAGTGCTGGGTTTCTCTAGAGTAACTCATTTGTTCTCATGAACACTGAAAATTTTTATTTTTTATTTTTACTCTACTAAATTTAAAGCTACATTTGGTACTCACTCTATGATACACGGTCATTTTATATCACACCTCTATTTCTAGTTTCACTTCATTTTCCCAGTATTCTCTTCTATTACCTGCCTATCCTTATTTTCCCACAAATTTCCCTTTTTATCATATATGATAATTTAAGAACAAGTGCTATTAGAATTAGAAATTGTAGAATAAACAATCCTATCTTATTAAATTCTGCATTGTAGAAAAATTTGTCACTAAACCAATTTGGAGTTCCTAATATTTCATTCTAGTTTTAGACCCCACATAAATTTCTTTGAAAATCTGAAGAAAACACAAAAACACTTTTAGGTCTTTTGAAGTTAATTTAGTTATTTCATGGAAAGGGAAAATAAAATGTAAATGCCAAGGATTTTCAAATTTGTATGTGTGTGACCAATTAAAACATTATAGCATAACTTTGGTAATTAATAATTTTAAGGCATGAAAATGTACTTATTATTTTGATATTTTCTAGACTAACATTTTATTGTTAACTTTTTGCTAAATGTTAAAATTTTTTCATTGTCCCTGTTGCATTTTGATATGTTAACATTATTTTCTTTCTTTAACAACAGAATCACTTTTTATTTTTCTTTCTTTAGAGATACGGTCTCACTCTATCATCCAGGCTGGAGGGCAGTGGTGATATCATAGGTCACGGCAGGCTTGAACTCCAGGGCTCATGTGATCCACCTCAGCCTCTTGAATAGCTTCAGGCACATGCCACCATACTCAGCTAATTTTTTTACATTTTTTTTTAGAGACAAGGTCTTCCTAGGTTGCCCAGGCTTAGAATGACTTTTTAAATTCACAATTTTAAAAGAACATTCTGTGGTCCAAAATCCTGTCCATGTGCATTTATAACAATTTGTTTTTCATTCAAAAACTAGAACATCCTTTTAATCTAAGGTTATCTAACATTTTGACTATTTCTACAATCATCAATATAATATGTCTTCCCCAATAACACAGTATTCAGTATTGTAGTTTCATTGTATAATCAGAAGTAGGTTTCAGATATGAAAATGATACATTTCATAGGACTTCAGAAATGAATATACCACAAGGGCCAACTGAGTGTTTCTAAATCTCCTGGGCCATTCTGCAGTTTCCTCTCTATCTCTTTTCCACATGTAACAATTTTAGGTTATTAGGGATTAAGCTTGGTGCTGTCCAGCAGCTACTCCCCGCTACCGTCAAGTGAGTGAAAGTGGTATACAATGTGAATAGAATTCACAATCTGAATTGTTCTGTCTGCTTCAGGCCACATCAGTGATCCAAGTGAAGGATGGAAAAATGCCTCCTCCCTTGGTGAGAAAAAAGAATACATCAAATTCGAGTACTCGAGTCATACAAAATCTCACAGAATCTCCAAGACTAGGAAATTCATATTTGACTCACCTGGATATAGAGCAAGAAAGGCAGCAGCATTTTCCTTATTATAAATGTGCAGAATACCACTACAGTCAGTTTTGAATTCCTGTATTAACCACTTTTGGTCTCAAGGTTGTCTTGTTCTTTAGTTTTACTAAAATATCCTCAGGAGGATTAAACTTTGCCTGGTCAAATTCCAATTATCGTTTAAGCTCCACATGCCAACTTATGAATACTTAGCCTATCCCCATATTCAAACCCATCCAAATAAAGATGAGAACATAAACAAATGGTCCCTAACAGGCATGATTATCCACTCTAAAGAAATGCCAGTGTCTATGGATTTGAGATATCAAATGTATTTAATATTTAAAAGACTAACAAGTTATGAACTTGCCTCTACAATTAATTATATTGATACAGGCACTTGTCTCCCTTTCACTTCAAACTTTTAAACAAGGTGTCTCAAGCATTTGAATTTCGCACTGGAGGAGAGACAGGCATTGGTTTAAGTTGTTCCGAGGTGTGATCAGAAAGAAGCTTTAACGATGTGGAAAAAAAAGGCACAACCAACTTCCATTATCTTACATTTGATGTTGCTGGTGCCATCAAGCAAACACTAAATAACAACAAGCAAATTCTGTTGAAATGTTTAGCTAAATGGAACCAGAACAGTCACAGTTGACAATTTCATAAATACATTAATTGGAAGTGTCTCCAAATAGCATGTGATTTTGAATTATTAACCTAAAACACTACATTATAAATGTCTGCAAATTGCATTCCTAGTATTCTCCGTACTTAATTTATTATGCCATAGGAAAATTTGCAAATTATTTCATTGTTTTATACTTAATGGCTAGTTTAATGTGTGTATCATGCAAGATAAAATCGAATCACACTATACATACATGTCATGTGGCATGTTATAGGAGATAACCTGTAACTCAAAGTTGGGTCAAAAATGACCCGTCTCTCTTTCATATGAATACGTTGCATTCACAGGGATTTGTTGTGAAGATTCCACAAGTTCCTGACTACCTTTCTCTGTCTCGATGCTCTCCTTTTTTCCCCAGGGATGCATTCCATCCACAACAATACCAAAGTTTCAATAAACTGCCCAAAGCATGACTTTTTATCAGTAAGTACTTCTTGATACTTCTTTACCATATCTGTAAACATGTAGAGATGAAAATCTCTGAGTACACAATAGCCAAGAACCTGGCCAAACTTAATCACGAAAGATGTTGTCACTCACAGTACAAATTATGAATATGCTTCTTCATTTGAATGAAATGGCCTGGATGAAAACTGTACAATATTATAGTTTACCTATGCATGTATTTTTCCACTCTCTGCATTTCTTAAGATTTTCTTATTTGCCTCCCATTTACATTGCTATTTTATCCAAATACCTTCTAAATAACTGGTTTTTCACTTATGGTTGGTTTTGTTTTTAGGTGTAAAGCCCCTTTGTGAAATAACATTTAAAAGCCATTAGTCCCAATCTATACAGAGTAAGCCTTATCCAGGTGTATGAGAAAATAATATACTATGAATTTTTGAATTACACACAAAACTGACTTACTTTTCCGTTAAGCATAAGCATAAGGAGCGGAAGCTCTTCAGGTTCTTCTTTCTAACACAGCTTACTTCTCTTCTCCATGGATATCAAGATGTTGATTTGCCCACATTTTAAATGAAGAGTGGTCACTGTGGTTTAAAAGTCATGCACTATACTGTGATCTCTTTTTTGGAGCAAGGCAGGATCTCACTCTGTCACCCAGGCTAGAATGTAGCGGTGCAACTTCAGCTCATTGCGGCTTTGACATCCCAGGCTCCAGTGATCCTCCCACCTCAGTGACTCAAGTAGCTGAGACTACAGGCATGCACCACCATACCCAGCCATTTTTTTAAATTTTTTTTTGTAGAGACAGGATTTTGCTATGTCGCCCAGGCCAGTTTTGAAGTCTTGGAAGTCTTGATACCAAGCTATCCTCTTGCCTTGGCCTCCCAAAGTTTTGGGATTACATGTGTGAGCCACCATGCCAGGCCAGATTCTATTCTTGTCTTCATATTCCATCGATGTTGCCAGAACCATAAACTGAACTAATACTTTCCTCTCTTCGTTTTTGAAGCATTTGGTAACTGGTAGTATTATTCATCTTTTAGTTAGTGGAAGAGAAGAGGACCTTACGCCTTGGTTAGCATAGACCATATGGTCCAACTCAATTTGCTGATGTTCAGAAGCAGAGATTCATGTACAAACCCAGATAAAAATGGAATTTTTTCTTTGACATTGAGTTCCAGGCCACAGATTATTCATTATACAATATTTTGTTTGGTATTTTAAAAGAATTATGGTTAATACATTAAAGAATACAGTGGAAAGTGAGTAAAGTACATTAATTCCTCTCTCTTACAGATGAGATATTTAAGAGTGAAATAGAAATAATAGACACAAGAAAGTAATTATAAGGGATTGATAGATTAATCAAAATATTGAATACAGTTAAAGAAACCATGAGTGGACTTTAGGAAATGTCAATAGGATATATCCAAAACACAAAGGTGTAAGACAAATGAAACGATACCCAAGAGCTAATATGTGTGTAATTGGAGTCCCAGAAGGCAAAGAGAGAGCGCCAGCAAAATAAATATTTGACATAATGGATGGGTAAGAATTTTCCAAAATTAATGAAAGAAAATAAAAATTTTTAAAGACAGCTTCAAGAATTTCTGTGAACCTCAAAACAGACACATACACACACACACACACATACACACACACACACACACACACACATACACACTCATATGTATAGACTAGCTACTAGAAATATCCTTTAATCCTTTAAACATGAAGGTAAAATGAACACTTTTGAGACAATTAGAACCTGAGAGAATCAGACATGCATAATATAACATTAGAGAAAGTTTTTCAGGCAGAAAAATTTTGATATACCACATGAAAATTTGGACCTATACATGTAACTGAAGAAAACAGTAACTGGCAAAAATGAGGATAAATACAGTTTTTATTACTTTTAATATTTTTTAAAGTATTTGATTATCAAAGTAACAATTATGGAGTTAATAATATATGTAAAAGTAACTGTATAACAAAAGCAACACAAAGAATGGAAGTGAGGAAGTAGAAATATGCGATTATAAGTCTTATAGTTTGAGGAAGTATAATGGTATTACAAGAAAGACTATGTTAATATATCATGAGTCATAGAGCAACCATCCCTCAAAATAGATATAACTATACACTGATAGTATGGACAATACGATTTGAGAATACTCAATTAATTTGAAAGACTAAAGAAAAGGAGGATAAAGGAAACACAAAAAATACAAGATAAAGAGCAAGCAAAAGGAAGAAGGAAGAGTTAATAATTACATTTATGGAAATGGTCAGACACCTTAAAGTCAGACATTCAGGTTAGATTTTCAAAAATCAAGATCTAACTTTACACTGCCTATAAGAAATCTACTTAGATTGGGCACGGTGGCTCATGCCTATAATCCTAGCACTTTGGGAGGCCGGGGTGGGTGGATCACCTGAGGTCAGGAGTTCAAGATCAAGAAGTCTACTTAAATTGTAACAACAGAGATCACAAGAGGTAAAAATACAATGCAAATACTCATTAAAAAAAAAACCACTGAAGTGACAGTGTTACTATCAGGTCAAATATCCTTCAGAATAAGATGATCAGGGATAGAGACATTATGATGATGAATAAGATAATTCAAGAAGAATTAACATTCTTAAATATGTATGTACCTAATAACAAGACCTCTAAATATATAAAGCAAAAACTGATAGAAAAAGGAAGAGAAATCCACAATTAAGTTGAAAAGTTCAACACTTCTCACTCAGTAATTAATATAGAAAGTAGACTGAAAATTGTAGAATATAGAAGATCTGAAGAATACTATCCAAGGACCACCAAAATATACTATACTTATTATGGCAAAATTTAGCAGATCAAAAACAACCACCACGATAACATAGAAAGGGCTGATTGAGAGTACATTTTTCAATAATTTATTTACCTCATTTTTTCTATTATTACAAAAATGGCCATGAGTATTTTCTTGATATTTTTTTGGAACTGACTTTAGTCTAAAAGTTATAAAATAGAAGCACTTTCTCTGAGCCAGTTTATCCTGAATGAAAGTGGCTAGAAATCATCACCTTATCTACCATATAACTATATCATATATATTTGAAGTTATACCTAAAACACTGCATTTGAATCTATTTTAAATTTATGTTTAGAAACTTTATTTCCATGGTTGGCAACTGAGAATTCATATGCCATAAACTGTTGGTTATTCACCTGGACATAACTGCTGTCAAGTTTGAGAGAAGTATTATTTAAGTAACTTACAAGATAGGGTTTTAGACATATCCATCCTGCTAGTTCCCTTAACAAAACTAAAAGCTTTATAAATTTTGAATATAAACATTATTTAATTTCATTTGCTTGTATAAATATTTTTACTTACCCTAATTATCTACATTCCTAATTTCCATTTGCTCTTGAAAGCACAGATGTAATTGGAAACCAAGTCATGATAGGAATCTCTTTAAAATCTCAAAAAATCAGTCAGTCTACAAGTTTTTAAGGTTATTAAATGTATACTCATAACAATGTACTAGTGCCTCAAATGAATAAATATCATAAAGAAATTGCCTAAATCAAGATCCTCTAGCTTGATTATTAATCTCCCAGGGAAAGGAAAAGACTAGTTTGCTCTTCCAAAGGGTAGGAAGGCAGGCCCAAACTGGATGTTACTTTTGAAGAAATGACATAACTAAAAAACAGTAATTCATTATATTGTAGCAAGCAGATAAGATTCACAGATTTGCTCACATAATTTAACTTTTTATATTTTAAAAAATATTGTTAAGATGATGTTGATTCTGAAATTATAATTTTACACTGGCTTTATCATCTAAGATTATTAGCAGTCTTTAAATGAAGTGATTTATTATAATCAATCTACCTTCCATCTTGCACTTCCTGGTGCTAAAAAGTAAAATCAATTCTAATTGATGCCAGTTAGCTCAGTCATTTGTATTGCTGTTTTCAATCTCATTACTGCACTGGTATTATTAAAAATGGTTATTCATTTCTATACTTACTTCACTTCCCAAAATAGCAGGTTTTCCACTAAGAAATGTTAGTCAAAAGAAATGTTACAGTTGCCCAAGTTTTCCCCACATATAATGAATGTAACACAGTAAATTTGTACAGAATTCAATAAAGCCCTAAAATATAGTAATTTACTTACAATTTTCTAATGCTATGTTTGCAGTATTGGGTTCAGCCACTGGAATTAAAATTCACAAAGTTTTCTTCTATTACCAGTTGAAAATCAGTGGAAGAAATGTTTCTTCTTCCTAGGCCAATCCCTGCTCTTGGGCTTTAGATTCCATCCCCTTCCCTCTCATCAGCTTAGGACATGCCTTCACCAGCCATTTCTTCTCTTCAACAACCATTTTCAATCTATATCTCCTTTCAGTATTGCCTTTTCTTCCTCATACATAACCTGCATCAATCTTTCACATCTGGAGAAATGAATAAAAACATCAAATCTGAATTGCCATTTTCTTAATTTCCCTCCTCCTTTCCAAGCAGCTCTGTTTTCTACATTCATTATCCTTGTTTTTTCATGTATAATTCTTACTTAAATCCACTACAGTATACTTTTGTTCTTCACCAAAGGCACTAGACTGGATATAGTATACTTTCAACCTTATCATTCCACTAAAATTGCTTTTACCAAGGAGACCAATGAACTGACTGCCAGATCTAATACATTTGTTGCTTTTAAATTTTTCTCTTGCAAGATTCCACTGTGAATTTTACATTTGGCTACTGCTGATTTTTTGAGCTTCTCTGGTTCCATGACTTCCAATAATAAACACTGTCTTCCAATTTCCCTCCTCTTTTGGCCAATTCTGTTCAGGATCCTGTGTGAGCTCATCTTCTCTGCCTGTCCACTAAACATCAACAGTCACCCAAGCACTGAAACTATACCTCCTCCTTGGTTCTTTTCATCCCACCTGCTTTCATTATCTCACATATCAGTCCCTTCACCTTGCTTTCTTATTTAAACTCCAGATATTTATACTCTGCCTATTAAAAATCTAAATTTGAAATCAATTAATTCAGATGTGAACACATTCTCTTTTGTGCCTCAACAGGTTCTGATCCAAAGTTCTGTTTCTTCAAGAATAATACCCTAACAACCTAGTTTCTCATCTTTCTGGGGTCATTCCTACCCACTTTGTTTAATTTTCTTTTGCGTACCTCTATGCTGTCTCCTCTGAATCTCCACTGCCAGCTTGTTTATTTGGAGAGTACAGATGCACCATCATCTTTCACCGTGATTACCACAACACTCGTTCGATGGCTCTCATGGCCTCCAATCTTACAACATAAGAATCCAGCTCTGTGCTTCCACCAGAAATGTAGATTGACAACATGCAAACTCATTGTGTCACTTTCTCCATTTAATAATCCCTCAGTGGTTTCCTGTTTCTTATAATATTTCTTACTAAGAACTGCAAGGCCCTTAGCAACCCCTGTTAGATTCTTCAGTTTCATCATTCTTGGTGACTTTAGAATGTATCTAAATTACCCTAATATAATATATTCTCTATATTCTCTATGGCTTTACACATATTTCACTTTCTGTTTGAACTACCTTTGCCCTCTTCTCTAGCTTCTGTACCTATGTACCTATGTAAGTTAAACTCATCCTTCAAGAATCATCTCAGATGTCATATAAATGTCATATCATCTCACTGTTGTATAAATGTTATATCATTGTCTATTTTCTCACTGGCCTGAAAATCTCCAGTGTTCAAAGGATGTTTTACTTATCCATGTCCACTCAGTGCACCTGCCACAGAGTTGGTGCTCAAGAAACAACAGGAAAACATGTCAAAAATTCAACAACTTGAGAAATCTTAGTTTATTGGTATGATCAGAAAAGTCTTTATGGAGAAATTAGATTTAAAGGGTAGATATGATAAAGTAAGAGGAAATGATGAAAAACTGGAATTTCATGGGAGGAAAATGACTGTGAAAATACTAGTTAGGAATAGTGAGCTGTCCAATCCGACTGAAAGGGCTTGGCAAACGAGAAGGAAAAGTCTTGACACTAGCTCTTAGCCGGAATGCCAAGGTGAGGACTTAGTGTAAGCCACAGGAAGGACCTAGAAGTGTAGGTCACAGTTTTGTGACCAAGGAAGTGGTATACTCAAAGCAAAGGTAGCCAAGCCTAACACAGTATCTGGCCTACCTGGAAAAAAAATTAACCACAAATTCCTGAGATCCACTCCAAGAGATTCCAATTCAGAAGCTGCGCAGGTGACATACGCATAGCCTGATTGGAAAACCACCACGCTAAAGTAATTGTCTTTGAAGACTAATCTCATAATGGTTGACAAATTTATTTTAAAATGCCCTCTTTGTAACTGATTTACCTTGATAACAGACTGAGTTACAATGTTTAATAATCATGTATACACATAGGATCACTCACATTTACCCATGAATTTTTTAAGGGAAAGTAATGTTTAATTCATTTTAAGCTTCTGAATCTTGGCACTGCACATGGAATATACTTTGATCTAAACAAATTTTCATAACATAATTGATAAATATCTTAAATGACATTTAAAAATCACAACTAGTAGTTTCTAGCTCAAAATAGAGAAATGAAAACAAATGAAGAGTTCAGATGCACCATTATCTTTCACCGTGATTATCATTAACACTCTTTCAAAGGCTCTCACTCCAATATTACACATAGGAGTCGAGCTGTATGCTTCCACCAGAGATGGAAGCATAGAATGGAAGCATTTCTCCCATTATTGAGTCCATAAATGACCATCGAAATTCATTGTAAGTTGTAGGTACAAATAGAGAATTATGAAGAAAATGGGTAAAAGACCACAGTGGACAAGTACTTTTAATAAATTTACATTCATCATAACTTGGATGTGGCAATATTAAAAGATGAGTATCAAAATAAGCCATTTGACCCAGCAAACCCATTACTGGGTATATACCCAAAGGATTATAAATCATTCCACTATAAAGACACATGCACACGTATGTTTACTGCAGCACTCTTCACAATAGCAAAAACTTAGAATCCACCCAAATGCCCATAAATGATAGACTGGATAAAGAAAATGTGGCACATATACACCATGGAATACTATGCAGTCATAAAAAGGATGAGTTCATGTCCCTTGCATAGACGTGGATGAAGCTGGAAACCGTCACTCAGTAAACTAACACAGGAACGAAAAACCAAACACTGCATGTTCTCACTCATAAATGTGAGTGAACAATGAGAACACATGGACACATACTTAAATATATCTTTTCTTGTTCTTTCAATCTGAAGATTCAAGACTTAGAGCTCTGAGATTTTATTTTGAATTACAATTGACAATATAAGTCAGGGAGGGGAATATCATATACCAGGGCATGTTGGGGGGTGAAGAACTAGGAAAGGGATAGCATTAGGTGAAATACTTAATGTAGATGATGGGTTGATGGGTACAGCAAACCATCATGTCACCTGTATACCTATGTAACAAACCTGCATGTTCTGTACATGTATTCCAGAACTTAAAGTATAATAAAAAAATTTTTAAAGGTGTAACTAGAAAACAGCCAAAGGCATACACAGTGAAGAAAGGATTCCATCCTTCATTTTACCCTCCTGAATCAACAGAAGAGTAAATTATGTAATTGGTAGGAATATATTTGAGTACAATGTCCCTGAGTGGTCACCTTAGGGATTGGCCAGTCTCTTGGATGAAGACCTCCCCACTCTTCCATGTGGAAGGAACACTATGTCCAAGCCTGGAAGCTTATGGTTATTATGACCCAGTGGCTGTGGGATCTTAAACTGGCTTGGTAAATGTATATCCTGTTTATAGATTTAACTTGATTTCAAGTCTATGCTTTTGGAGAACTAATAATAAAAACCAAATGCTGCCACAAGTCCGATCTACCTCATCTCACCCATCGTTTTCAGGAATAAAGCTGATATTCTATCCCCAGTATGATGTCTGTCTCTTTGACAATTGGCTATTTTTTGTGGAGAAGAAGGTTATGGGGAAAGGCATGCAAATGTAACCTCAAGGGGAGACTCCAGGAGAAGTCTCAGGAAGACACAGAGGAGGAAATATGGAACTAATACTGGAAGATTAATTCAAAATTTGTATATACAAAATTGTTAATATTCCCTCTGGACTATCTCTTCCTTCCCAACCAACAGGTTTCATGAAAATATATGGAGCACTCATGCAACTATTTTTTAAATTTTATATATTTAAGGTATACAAAATAATATGTTAATACACAAACATATAGTGAAATGATTATCACAGTCAAACAAATTAACATATACATCACTTCAAAAAACTAAAAAATTTTTAATTGACATAGTAATTGTATTTATGGGGTGCAATGT
This sequence comes from Leontopithecus rosalia, assembly GCA_028533165.1. NCBI lineage: Eukaryota > Metazoa > Chordata > Mammalia > Primates > Cebidae > Leontopithecus > Leontopithecus rosalia. The sequence continues at coordinate 8,973,385 of CM052651.1, forward strand.
GGTGTTTTCATGTATGCATATGTCATGGAATGATCACATCAAGCTAGTTAATATCTGTGTCAATTTATATACCATGTTTGGGTTGAGAACATTAAAAATCATACTCTAAGCAATTTTGAAATATGTAATACATTATTATTTACTACAGTCACCATGCTGTGCAATGTATCTCTAAAGCTTATTCCTCCTCTCTAACCAAAACTTTGTTCCCTTTGACCAACGTCTTCCCATTTTCCACTCTCTCCTCACTTCCACCTTCCAAAGGCTAGTTATTATGATCAGTGCTGCAATACTTTTAATTTTTTAAGAGCTTTTATATTGTTTTCCAAAATGGCTGTATCAATTCATATTTCTACCAACAGTGTAGAAGAGTTCCCTTTTCTCCACTCTTGCTAACACTTGTTACCTCTTATCTTTTATGTAATAGCCATCCTAATATGTGTTAGGACATATGAAAATACTTACTTTTTCATTTTTAAACAAACATGAGCAATTAAAAAACACCAACTTGTTTAAAAATGACTAAATAATGACTTGCCTAGAAAAATGAACAGAAAAATATTCCAAAGGAAACAAAAATTCAAAGAATATAAATTGATTTATATTATTAAATATTTCATTGGAATCCTCAGAGAATTTGGAAAGATACTTTATACGTAAAACGAGGACCAAGTGCTATGGAAAACAAACAAACAAACAAAAAAGCATGCCCAGAGAATAAGTAAAATATCTTAGGAATTTATAACAACGAAGTTAATTTTTATATTTTGGTATTTAGGCAAGAGAATAAAGATGTATTTTTAAATAAAAACCAGTATGCATAATCATCTAAAATTGGAAAATATCCAAGTGTCCTTCGACATGTGAATTTATTCTAAATTACATCTAAACTGTGGTATGTCCATACAATGGCATGCTACTCAGCAATGAAAAGTAACAAATTACTGATACATACAACACATGAGTATAATTTAAATGCATTAGGCTAAGTAAAAGTAACCAGATTTAAATGTCTTTATACTTTATGATTTTATTTCTTGACACTCTCAAAAGGGTAAAACAATAGAAACTGAAAACAGATCTGTACAGCTGCAGGCAGGCAGGAGGAGTTGACTACAAAGGAAAAAGAGAATTGCTTTTTCTAATCTATGTCTTTATTATAACGATGTTTACATTACTGTGTATGCTTGTCAAAGCTCATACACTGTACACTACAAAGAGTGAATTTTATTACATGGAAAAATATGACTTAATCAATCTGACTTTTAAAAAATTCAACAGAATAAAAGATGAAGCTAAGAGCCTTCCCTAGAAATCAAGTAAAAATGACAAAAAGATGAAAATGAGACCAAAGGATATGATTTAGATTGTCAATTATAATTCAAAATAAAATACCAGAGCTCTAAGTCTTGAATCTTCAAATTGAAAGAACAAGAAGAGATACATTTAAGCATGTCATTATCAGCCTGAACATGCAGAGAGCTGGAAAGAATATTGTTCCCATGGTTATAACATAAAAATAGCTGTATAAACTCAAAATCAGTAACTTTTATTGAACCCATTAAACAACTGAGTTTAGAGAAAGCAACAAACCTGTACTCTGAGGAGAGACAGAAGCTTGCAGGAAAAACAGAACCCAAGAATTTGCTAACCTTAGGGAGACACTTGATATCTACCATATACAGTAGTTCCCTTTTATCCATGCTTTCACTTTCCATTGCTTCAGTTAACCATGGCCAATCGAAAATATTAAATGAAACATACTAAAGATAAACAATTCATAACTTTTAAATTGTATGCTGTTGTAAGAAGTGGGATGAAATCCCAAGCCATCCTGCTCCATCCCACTTGGAATGTAAAGCATCTCTTTGTCTAGTGTTTCCACGCTGTCATTTAGCAGCTATCTAGGTTATCAGATCAACTGTCACCATACCACAGTGCTTGTGTTCAAGTTATCCTCCTTTTACTAATGGCCCCAAAGCACAAGAGTTGTGAGGCCAGCATAGTTATAATTGTTCTATTTAATTATCAGTTTTTTTATTAATCTCTTATTTTGACTAATTTTTAAGTTTGACTTTATCACAGGTATATACAGAGAGAGAGAGGTATACATATTTATCATAGGTATGTATACAGGTGTGTGTGTGTATATATATCAACATGTAGGCTTATATAAGTATATGAAGTTTTTACTTATACCTATACCTATATAGGTGTGTGTGTATTCACACACAATTGTATACATATAATTGATATATATGTGTGTATGTATATATAGGTACAAATTTTACAATTTTTATAAGTATGTGTATATATGTTCCATACCTATATATGGAAAACACACACACACGTGTATATATGCGTGCGTGCGTACACACACACACATATGTATGTATGTCCTCGATCTCCCCTGTGAAATGAAAAGTCTGGTCTGCAGAATGAAGAACATTAAAATGACAGCCTTAAGACAATGCTGATAACCCCTGAAGCTACGGGTGAAGAAAACAAGGGGAAAAGTTCACTCTAGTTCAGGGGGAGAGGCAGGAACACTTCTGAAGATCATGCCCCTAATATCCAAGGTCTTAGCATCTGCTTAAGACTGAGACTTTATCTGAACATTAGAGAACACACCTCTACCACTCCCTGTACCACATGAACAAGTTTTTAGTTAAAATAGCTTTGAGATATATCTAGGAAAGCTACTTATGATAATTCTCTTTGGAAAGCAAAGCAAAGGGAAGACCCGAAGCCAAGCAGAAAGCAGACGCTGAGATAAACCTTCTAGCCCTTTAGTCCACGCTCTCAACACCAATCATCACTGAGAAATTTGAAGTCCCTTGTTCACTCAGCCTACATCCTGACTAGATCAACAGGAACTCTCAAACTGAAGACCTAGCAGAAATAAAGGCATGCTCATTATCCAAGATAAAACATTTAACTCAATACAAAGTATCAAGTTTCCAACAAAAAGTACGTTAAAAAGCAATAAATAGAAACAATCATCAGAATCAGACTGTGCTATGGACTGAATTGTGCCCCCTGTCCCCACCCTGATTCATATGTTAAAGCCCTAACTCCTGACGTGACTGAATCCGAAGGTAGGGTCTTTAGGAGGTAATTAAGGTTAAAAATGAGTTCATAAGAGTGAGGCCCTAATCCAGCAGGACTGTGGCCTCATAAGAAGAGAAAGAAACATTTTTCTTTCTCCTCATGTTGTAAGGACACAGCAGACAGGTGGCCATCTATAAGCCAGGAAGAGAGACTTCACCAGAACCTGACCTTGCTGGCCTAATCTCATACTTCCAGCCTCTGGAACTGTGAGGGAATAAAGTTCTGTTGTTCAAGCCACCTAGTCTACGGTATTTTATTACGGCAGCCTAAGCTGTCTAATATGCAAGATATAACATAGACATTAGACTTAGCTAACAGAAAAGAACTAAAGTAGCAATAATTAAGATGTAGGGGTTTTAACAGAAAACGTATACAACATGAAAATCAGATACATAATTTTACCAGAGTGATGGAACACATATAAAATAAGCAAATGAAAATGCTAGAAATAAAAAATACAGGAACAGATATGAAAACCGGTCAAGATATTTATCAATAGAAACAGCACAACCAGGAAAGAATTTAGAAACTTAAAGAAATGCAAAGAGAGGGCCAGGCACGGTGGCTCAAGCCTGTAATCCCAGCACTTTGGGAGGCCGAGGCGGGTGGATCACGGGGTCAAGAGATCGAGACCATCCTGGTCAACAAGGTGAAACCCCGTCTCTACTAAAAATACAAAAATTAGCTGGGCATGGTGGTGCGTGCCTGTAATCCCAGCTACTCAGGAGGCTGAGGCAGGAGAATTGCCTGAACCCAGGAGGCGGAGGTTGCGGTGAGCTGAGATGGTGCCATTGCACTCCAGCCTGGGTAACAAGAGTGAAACTCCGTCTCAAAAAATAAATAAATAACATAACATAGGTTCAAATATCACCCCTATTTGAACCCTGAGCATCTGTCAATTTTCTTGAAATACTTCCTTTAATATTTCATTATTTCTTGAAATATTAAAGGAAGTTCCTCAACCAGAAGAAATGTAATATAGATGAGAAACTCTGGTCTATAGAAACAAATGAAGAATTCTGGAAATGGGATATGTTATTATGAAATTTCAGAACATCGAAGAAGATATCCTAAAAGATTCCAGGGAAACGGATAATTGGGTGCATAAAAATCAGAATCCTAAGATGTCACAAGTCTTAGTAAATGTGCTTGCTGAAAGACAGTAGAGTGAGTCTTACAAAGAAAAAATTACACCTGTAATCCCAGCAGTTTGGGAGGCTGAGACAAGCAGATCACTTGAGGTCAGGAGGTATAGACCAGCATGGCCATAATGGTGAATCCCCATCTGTACTAAAACTACAAAAATTAGCTGGATGTGGTGGTGAGTATCTGTAGTCCCAGATACTCAGGAAGCTGAGGTAGGAAAATTGCTTGAACCAGGAGGTGGAGGTTGCAGTGAGCCACTACACTCCAGCCTGAGCCACAAAGGGAGACTCCATCTCTAAAACAAAGAAACAAACAAACAAAAACAATTTAAGTAAGAAAT
>CM052651.1:8978081-9001652 GCA_028533165.1 Leontopithecus rosalia
CACGGTGAAACCCCGTCTCTACTAAAGATACAAAAAATTAGCTGGGCATGGTGGCTCGTGCCTGTAATCTTAGCTACTCAGGAGGCTGAGGCAGGAGAATTGCCTGAACCCAGGAGACGGAGGTTGCGGTGAGCCGAGATTGCGCCATTGCACTCCAGCCTGGGTAACAAGAGCGAAACTCCGTCTCAAAAAAAAAAAAGAAATTGTGGCCATGAGGGCAAATGAAGTTGAAAAGCTAATAGGATCAAACCACTATATACGTCTCAATGGGTTTGTGGAAATCAGAGTACTATAATAGACAGAGTTGATTTTAGCCTTCTAGAGCCAACCCATCAACAAGAGTTACACGACAAAGTTTTAGTGTAAAGAACTTCGATTATATAAAAGTAGAGTTGGAGAAATCTTGAATTTGTTAGAAGGATTTAAGATAGAAGGCTCGATATACTTCACAATATAAAATAAGGAGTCAAAAGACACTACCTATGGAAGAAAAAATGGAAACTAAGAAAGTCATCTGAAATTGTAGTGGTAACCAGTATAGAAATGCTAAATAACTAAATTGAGAGGAAAGAGGAAGCAAATGGGTGTCCTGTAAGAAAGTTAAATCTTTATTTATCACAGCAGTCAATAAACAATATCAACAGTTCATAAATTAAAAGCAAAGACATATAAGCAAATGTAGGGACAAACAATCCAGGAAGATGCAATCGTTATCTTGGGCAAAATGGTCTGAGATAACTAAAACCAGCATTTGCTCTGGAAGAGGAGGACTAATGGAGAGCACAGTAAAAAAGGAGTTATATTGTTTTTGGTGAAAATATCTTCTGTACTATCTGAATTTTAGTGATGTGAAGGCTTTTTATCAAAGCTCTTACTTTGAAGAAAAAAATTTTAAAAATTAACAGCCAATGCTAACACTTATCACAAGAAAACAGAAATAATTATATTGATTTCAGACAGAGCAGACATCAGAGCATGGAAACTTAGTAATAAAGAGAAGCTATACATGATGATAAATGAGTCAATTCGCTAAAAAGATACGGCAATACTTACTGTGCATGTGCCTAACAACAGAGCTTTAAAATACTGAGGCAAAAACTGATAGAATTGCAAGGAGAAATTATGAATTCACTATTACAGTTGGATATTTCCACAATCCACTATTAGAAATGGACACATGCAGTAGGCAGAATATCAGTAACTCAAAAACATCACCAGTAACTGGATATAATTAAATTCTATGGACCACTACATGTAACGACAGTGGCGTTCTTCCCAAGATCACATGAAACATTCACCATAATAAACTATGCTCTGGGCCAGAATTTTTAAAATGGAAACTATACAATGTCTTCTCTCAAACAACAGTGGAATTAAACCAGAAATATATAACAGAAAGCTGGAAAATGCCAAAATATTTGGAGATTAAATAACACAGTTCTAAAAAACCCATGAGCCAATGAAGAAATTCTCAATAGAAATAAAAAATATTTTGAGCCAAAGAAAAATGAAAATATGACTTATCAAAATTTGTGGTAAAAGCAGTGTTTAGAGGGAAATTTGTAAACTTAAATGCATGTAATAAGAGAGAAGAAAGATCTAAAGTCAATTATCTAAGCTTTTACCTTGGGAAATTACAAAAAGAAGAGTAAATTAAATTTAAAATCAGCAGAGGAAAATATAGTATAAAATTAGAGCAGAAATCCAGAAAACTGAAAATAGGAAATCAATAAGGAAAATTAATGAAACCAAAATATAATTATTTTTAAAGTTCAATAAAATTGATATACCTTTAGCCAGACTACAATAGAAAAAAAGAACAAGGAGGCAGATTGTTAATAACAGAAATGATGTTCCATCACTACAGATCTCATGGACGCTAAAAGAATAATAAAGGAATACAGTGAACAATTCTATGCCCACAAATTTAAAATCCTAGATGAAATGAACCAATTCTTTGAAAACTATAATCTTTCAAAACTCTCAAAGAAATAGATAACCTGACTAGGCCAACGTTTATTAAAAAAAATGAATCAATAATCAATTAACTTTAAAACAGAAAGTACCAGGCCCAGATAGATTCATTGGTAAATTCTACCAATATTTAAGAAAGAAAGAATGTCAATTATTTGCGATTTCTTTTGAAGAAGGAAGCAGAGGAGATACTTCCTAATACATTCTTTGAGGTAAGCATTACCTTAATATCAAAACCAGACAAAGAAATTACAAGAAAATTACGGACAAATATCTCTCATGGACGTGAATACAAAAATCCTCAACAAAATTCCACAATATATAAAAAGAATTAAGTAACACAACCAAGTTGGATTTATTCCAGGTACCCAAGGCTGGTTCAGCATTCAAAAATTAACATACTCCATCACATCAACAGGCTAAATAATAAAAATCACATGATCATATCAATAGATGCAGAAAAGGCATTTGATAAAATTAAACATCCGTTTATGATTAAAAAAAAATCTCAGCAGACAGAAGGAAATTTCCTGAACTTGATAAAGAATACCTACAAAAATCCTATAGCTAACTTTACACTTAATCATGAGAAACTTGAAGTTTTCACACAAGATCAAGGACAAGGCAAAAATATCCCCCTTCACCATTCCTTTTCAATATCATGTTGAGTGTCCTAACTAAAGCAATAAGAGAGAAAAGAAAAGAAGAAAGATACACTGACTAGTAAGAGAAAAACATAACCATCCTTGTTCTCAGATGATATGATTCCTCATGTAGAAAATGTTTTAAAAGACAAAAAAAAAAAACCTTGCTGGAACTAGTAAGTGATTATAACAACTTTGCAGGTTACAAGGTTAATATACAAATTCAATTGCTTTCTTATAGGCCAGCAATAAAACAAGCAGAATTTGAAATTAAAAACAGTATCATGTACATTAGCACCCCAAAAGGGAAATATATATGTATAAATCTAACAAAACATATACAAGATCTATATGAGGAAAAGTATTCAATTTTATGAAGATGTTCATTCTTTCTCATTTTATCTATAAGATTTAACAGTTGGAAAAAAAATCCTAGCCTGTAATTTGGTGGCTGTCGATAAAATGAATCTAAAACTACTCCGGGGAATAGCCAACTTTTATTGAAGGAGAAGAACAAAGTCAGAAGACTGATCCTCATTAAATTCCAAGACTTACTATAAAGCTACAGAAATCAAGCGAGTGTGGTATTGGTGAGACAAAAGACAAACAGATCAATGGTACAGAAGAGAGAGCCAAGAAATAGACCCACATAAACATCGTTAACTGATCTTTGACAAAGGCAATGCAATAAAGCAAAGATAGTCTTTTCCACAAAAGGTGCTGGAACAGCTAAACATGCAAAAAAAAAAAACCATGAACCCAGACACAGACCTTACATTTTTCACAAAACTTAGCTGAAAATATTTCACAGACCTAAATATTCAACAAAAATGCATAAAACTTCTAGAAGATGACACAGGAGAAAACCTAGATAACCTTGCATATAGTGATGATGTTTTAGATACAACATCAAAGGCATGACTTATGAAAGGAAGAATTGATAAGCTGGATTTTATTAAAATTAAAATTTTCTGCTTTGTGAAAGACACTGTCAAGAGAATGACAAAATAAGTTACAGACTTGGAGAAAATATTTGCAAAAGACATCTGGTAAAGGACTATTATCCAAAATATGTAAAGAACTGTTAAAACTCAATAATAAGAAAGCAAGCAACCTGACCAAAAAATGAGCCAATAGACTTAATAGTCAACTCATCAAAGAAAATATTCAGGTGGCAAATAAACACATGAAAATATGCTCCATATTATGTGCCATCAGAGAAATGCAAATTAAGACAATGAGACACCACTATATACCTATTAAAATGATCAAAATCCAGGACACTAACAGCACCAAATGGGGAGAAATAGGAACTCTCATTTATTGCTGGTGGAAATGCAAAATGGTACAGTCACTTTGGAAGACAGTTTGTCAATTTATTACACATTTAGCACACTTTTACCATATAATGCAGCAAGCTAGCTCCTTGTAATTTATTCAAATGAATTGATAATTTATGTGCATAAAAAAACACATGCAGACAGTCATAGAGATTCTATTTGTAATTGTCAAAACTTTGAAGCTATGACGTCGATCATTGGGTGAATGGATAAAATGTGGTACACCATTATTCAACACTAAGAAATGAGTTATCAAGCCATAAAAAGACTCAGAAGGATCTTAAATGCATATTACTAAATGAAAGAAGCCAGTCTGTACAGACTATACTGTATACTTCTAACTATATGACATTCTGGAAAGAGCGAAACTATAGAGACAGTAAAAAGATTAGTGATTGCCAGGAGAGGGAGGGATAAACAGAGCACAGACGATATTTAGACTAGTGAAACTGTTCTATATGACACTATAACGGTGGATGCACATCATCACACATTTGTCAAAACTCATAGAATGTAAAACACCAAGAGTGAACCTGATATAACTAAGAACTTTTGGACGCGCATCTCTGATGGTGAACGTTAACAGAGAAAGTTGTGTGTGTATGGAGACAGAGAGTATATAAAAAATCTCTGGCCATTGGCTCACTTTTGCTGTGTACCTAATCTGAAAAAATTAAGTCTACAAAAAAATGTATGACCTCATAAATTAGCAGTCAGATCTGGTGATTCAGCTGGTCTTTTATCTTAAGTATATAGAAAAGAGCCCTTTTCTGATGTTTAAAAAAAATGCTCTTTTACCTGTGGACCCACAGAAAAAAAACAGCTGCTGGATTTACGACCTCCTTATTCCTCTAGTCTCCTCTAAAAAATCCAAAGACAGAGTTTCCAATTTTTCTTCTGATTTACAAGGACAGTAAGTAAAGGTTTTTAATTCTTAAGAAAAAAACTAAGAAAAATTTTTTAGCAAATAGATTTGCCCATAAACATTTTGATGAGTCCCATAAACATTTTGATGAGTCCAGTGGAAACAAACCAAAAATAGCCTCTCCCAAAAAAAATGTGGTTTGCGGGGGAAAGTGCTAGAAAAACACATCTTGCTTTTCCTTATTGCAAAATATCTGAAAAAGGATTTGTGACTTCGTTGAATGTGCAGAGCAGATAAACATGCTTGATTTAGTAGACAAGAGAATTCTCTTGTATTCCTATGCACATCATGTCACAAAGAATCTTTCTGGAGACAGTATATCTCTTCTGAGCCTCTAAAGAATGCCATATTGTCTCCCAAATCTACTAAAACATTTGACCTAGTTCATTTCTCACCACCACTTTCAGATCTTTTCTGCTTTCTAAGCTCCAGGTTTGAAACTGACATCATCAGGAGTATACTGGCCACTCTCTCACTGTGCTGCCTTCAGCCCCTGAATTCCAGGTCACTCCCCATCGCTCCTATCGCTCCCAGCTCATCTTCAGTCTCCAGCTCCACTCCCAGTTATCAACTCTTCAGTAGTCAGAGCTCTCCATTCCTTGTATACCTCTTGATCTTGTCCTGCACCTACCTTCATCCCACACTGTCACTGTACCCTTATCTTATCCTTAGCAATAGTTGCAATGGCTTCTTTACTCTTTACTACAGCATTCCACTATCTTACCACAAGCTCCGAACTTTTCCATGCATTCCCCATAGCAGACCCAATTCCAATAATATTAAATCACATTTGCACATTGATGTATTAATTCTCTCAGTGCCCATTCTTCCCTCTACTAAAATTTCCTGGTCAGCCATTAAGAAGTAACCCCCTGGCTGGGCGCGGTGGCTCAAGCCTGTAATTCCAGCACTTTGGGAGGCCGAGGTGGGTGGATCATGAGGTCAAGAGATCAAGACTGAGACCATCCTGGTCAACATGGTGAAACCCCGTCTCTACTAAAAATATAAAAAATTAGCTGAGCATGGTGGCGCATGCCTGTAATCCCAGCTACTCGGGAGGCTGAGGCAGGAGAATTGCCTGAACCCAGGAGGCGGAGGTTGCGGTGAGCCGAGATCGCGCCATTGCACTCCAGCCTGGGTAACAAGAGCGAAACTCCATCTCAAAAAAGAAGAAGAAGAAGAAGAAGTAACCCCCTGTATACATCCTCAGTTTCTCAACCCCTCTCACATCTTAAAGTGTTAGCTTGACAAATCACAATCCTGATTGAATCCAACTCTCCTCTAGTGATGGACCTAACATGGTTGAAGTAAACCACACAACCATGATCCCAGGACTCATGAACCTCAAGGGAGCCCTGAATTCAGCCAGAAGTTGCACATTTCCCTAGACCAGAGTCTTCCGTTTATTCTTCTCTGTTTTCTCTTGTTCGCACCACCAATACCTCATAGCCTTTTCTTACTCTTCGCAGATAATTTGACTTCCTCTGAGAAAATTGAAGCAACCAAGGGAAATTTCACTGTCATCCCATCTCCCACCACCACATCTATCAGCCTTTCACAGTCTGCACCACACCTTCTGCCTTCCTGCTTATTACCGTGCTCCCCTCTAGAACCACTCAGGAATGCCCACACTCCAGCAATTTCCCCATCTTAATTTCACACCACATTTTTACTTTAATGGATGGTTCACATCCCTATATAAAATCCCTGCTATTTCTCTCAACTTAAATCAAAACCACAAACAGCTGGTCCTAACTCTGCTTGTCCCACCAGTTCTCCTCAATAATTTCCAGTTCTCTGTTCCCATGAGCATTTATACTCAAATATTTGTCCAAACTGACCAACAAAGAGAGAAGGGAGGAAAAGCACAAATGAACATATTAAGAAATTTCACTATTCACGTTGTACATATTTTAGAAAATATTATAAGCAATTTCATTTACAAGTATGAATTAGATGAAGTAGATGCATCTAATTCAAGATGAATTTGGGAGGATAATTTAGATGAAGCAGATAAAATTCTAGTAAAAGTATTAATTGCTAAACTTGATTCATTTGCCCCCACCAAAAAAACCCCAGCAGATACAAATGACTTAATACACCAGTTTCATAAAACCTGTAGGAACAAAGAATTCCTATGCCAGCTACCCAAGTGACCACAAGCCCAGCATTACCTTGATAACAAGATGTGGTGTCATCAATATGAGAAAGGAAAATTACAAACCAATCCTTCTTAGCTTTTTTTAATCCTAAAAAAAGAAATAAAGTCTGAAGCACACACACACTATGTCCAAGCAAGGAGACATCTGATGGCTTTTCCCACTTTTCTTTCTGAAGAGACATTTTAATTCTGATGTGTGCTTTGCTTCCAGAATCCTTACTCTTTGGAATTAGGTTTTAGAACTGGTGCTATAAGAAAACGTGCATTATCTCCATTCATGTTAAGAAAATATATTCACAATGCTTTTCAGCTTACAAAAGGATATTAAAAATGGCTAGCCAATACTGTGACACTGAATCACAATTTTCAGGAGCCAGCCAGTATTAGCTTGTACAGAGTGTATTTATCAGAATTTCCCATGTTCCTGATGTTCCTGAATAAATACGCACGGTCAGTCTGAATAGTAAATTGCCTTCAGTCTGTTATGCATTCTGGAGAAGGTTGTACCTTGAAAATAGCCACTTGATATTATTTTGTGTTAGGCTCTGAAAGTGGCTGGCAGAGAGTCTTAGACACATGAGATCCAATAAATGTTAGATTTTTGTTTGTTTCAGTTGTTCTCAATCTAAAACTTCCAAATATGGAAGTAGCCTAACCCTTGCAATATGGACCAATCAATTTGAGCCTTCCTAGCAGTAGGCATTTTTATAAAGTAAAAGGAGGCAAATTACTGAGATCATGGACAAAGGAGAATGGGACAACAACACTCTGTGGCCTGTCACCTGCATGTCAAGCCTCCCACCCAAGGTCCTAAGGCAGTAAAAGTTCATGGCCCAGCAGGTCCTCAAAGGAGATGAGCCTTTACCAAGGGAAGAACTGAAGGCCACTGTCAGGGGCCCTTCTGAGAAGGAAGAAGATGCCAGTGTGTTAGGCAGACCTCGCAGCCATGGCTCAGATTCTACAGGTTCTCTCCCCTTGCTCTTCTCAATCAAAACCAGGGTCTACCTCTCTTTGATTCATCTTCCCAAGTGGCTATGTTGAAAGAGTAAGGCAGGAGAAAAGAAAACACTCTTATAATCCAGTCTTGCACACCTGCAGAAAGCTATCTCCATAGAGTACATTCTGAGGCCCAAGTGAGTTCACAGCTCTCATACTGTCTTTTTCCAACATAATCACATCAATGACCTTTAAGAAAATTTCAAATTCACCTTTGTTGCTTCTTAATTTTTTTCCCATGACTTCCTTCAGAAACAAAAGATAAATGGAGGCAGTTCTCAAAATGGGACAGCAGGCTGCATATGCAGCTGTTCTTTGAGATAGTCATTTCTTAATCATTAGAACATCAAAATATGGAACTTATTCTTGTAGTCAAAACTTTGGGGTGAAAACATTTAAAATTACAAGCAGCATGAATAAACTGTTAAATAGAATGAAACATTCACATTAATTGTTAAAGATAAAATATTAGACTCCAAAACTATATTTTCTTTCTGTAGCAGCTGGTATCTGACTGCAACCAGCCCCCATTCTTTGCTCCCTTTCCTCTGCCATTGAGAATTCTTCAAGTTTACTTCAGTAGAAAAGTCTAAGAAGCACTGTTTATGGTAACATCTTACAGTGAATGAGAGTATTGCAGTTTTCCCTTATAACCTCACACATTGTGTAAGATATATAAAAATCTAAAGATCAAACAGCTTTTAGCCTTTGACTAGTCCTGAGTTTGGGAATGTTATATGAACTTTCATCTTAATTTCTGCATATTGATCTCAGCGCAAAAGTTCTTGGTTAATTTTAAGCTTCTCTACCTATGCATAAGCACAGTTTGAGACATGTAACTTTCTTTCTCTCATGCATACATGTGTGCACACACACACAAAGAAAGAGAGAATTATTGAGACAATAGGCCCAAGGGGATGTAGAATTTCAGGTGCTACATTCCCACAAATCACCTGCTAAAGATAGAGATGACTTATAGCAAAAAGATGAAGCCTAAGCAACTCAGTCATATAAGCTTTCAAAAATGTTTTCCTTCCTGCTTCAGTTTATCTGCCCAGCTTCTAAGCATCCATGTCCCCCATGGTTTCAAAGAGTCCATATTGCAACAGCTACAAGAACTCCAATTGTCTTATTTTCTACTCTTCATCTCAGTTTAAAACTCACTATTGAGTGATCCATTCAAGGACATTGCTTTCCTCATGCCTGGTGACTCAAGGTAATATTTTGTTTTGCTTTGTTTGTTTGCTTGTTGTTAAAATAAACATGCTAGTCTTATTGACATAGAAATTTATTTGTGGCCATCCTAGAGTGCTATGACTCTCAAAATGAAAAGAAAGGACATACCCACTGTAAGCTGTAAGATGAATCAAAATCTCTGGCATGATGTTGAGGATTGGAGGTAGAGGCAATGGCAGACTTTTAAGCCATCCCATGTCATTCTTTTGAGCCCAAGAAGATTCTGAATCACACTAGGGTGAAATTCTTTGCCCAACTCTCTACTTCTGTCCTCTATTGAAGAACAGTGTATACTATGATTAAGGTTACTGATGAGTGTATTTGCCCATTTAAATAATATGAAGGCAGAAAAAAATTAAAGGTTGTGAATGAAGCCAATAAAATATTGAGCACTTCAAACATTGATTTTCTGCTGGTATGTCACTATTGCATATAAATTACAAATGCCAGGCATTTAGCAGTTGCTGAGTAAATATTAGATGAATTAATTCTACCCAGAGTTCAACAGAATTTAAACCAAGTAATGAATTTACTGATAAACACAAAAGCAAAACAAAATTTGCAAAGCTAGTGTAACAAGACACCAAACCAAAAACTAGAGCCATATCATCTGAAAGAAATTATCAAAGTGGCTCTGGTCATGACACAATAAAACATGCCACACAACCTCAGACAAGGAAGAGGCACAGTCACAGAGTCAAACAGAAATGGGTTTCAGGCCTGGTGAGGTGGTGCACACCTGTAATCCCAACACTTTGGGAGGCCAACGAGGGAGAATTGCTTGAGGCCAGGAGTTCAAAACCAGTCTGAGCAACATAGTGAGACTTTATTTCTATAAAATAAAAATAAATTCACCGGCTGGGTGCAATGGCTCAAGCATATAATCCCAGCACTTTAGGAAGCTGAGGTGGGCAGATTACAAGGTCAAGAGATTGAGACCGTCCTGGTCAACATGGTGAAACCCTGGCTCTACTAAAAATACAAAAGTTAGCTGGGCATGGTGGCTTGCCCCTATAGCCCGGCTACTCAGGAGGCTGAGGCAGGAGAATCACTTGAACCCGGGAGGCGGAGGTTGCAGTGAACCAAAATCACACCATTGCACTCCAGCCTAACAACAAAGCAAGACTCTGTCTCAATAATAATAATAATAGTAAAGAAATATATTAGCCAGGCATGGTAGTGCAATTTGGGAAGCTGAAGTGAGAAGATCCCTTGACCCCAGAAGTTCAAGCATGCAGCGAGCTATGATACAACCACTGCACTCCAGTTGAGGTAACAGGGCAGGGCCCTGTACAAAGCAAAAAAGCGAAGAAAAAATAAAAGAGAGAGACAAAAGACAGAGAAGGAAGGGAGGGAGGGAGGGAGAAAAAGAGGGAGAAAAAGAGGGAGGAAAGGAGGGAGGAAAGGAGGGAGGAAAGGAGGGAGGGAAGGAAGGAAGGAAGGAAGGAAGGAAGGAAGGAAGGAAGGAGTTTACGTGAAACTCTAATGGATGATTTCTTTTTTCACCCACTGTCTCTGTGTCTGATTGATTGAGAATGTAGGCTCTGTTGTGGGGCTTAGACTCCATATTTTTCAGAACGTTTGCCAAATCTCAACATCTACTATCTGCTTGCTGGAGTTTGGACATGGTTTGTCTCCAGCAAATCTCATGTTGAAATTTGATCCCAATGTGGGAAGTGGGCCTACTGTGAGAACTTTGTGTCTTTGGGGTGGATCCCTCATGAATAGATTAATGTCCTCCCTCACCGGTAAGTGTATTCTCAGTCTGTTCCCAGGAGAGCTGAGGGCTATAAACAGCCTGGCACCTCCCTCCTCTGTCCTGCTCACTGTCTCACCATGTGGCTCCCCTTTACCTTCCACCTTATGTGGAAGCAGCCTGGGGCCCTAACCAGATGCAGATGCCTAATCATGAACTGTCCAGCCATCAGAACCAGGAGCCAAATAAACTTTTTCTTTATAAATTATGCAGCCTCAGGTATTCCTTTATAGCCACACAAAATCAACTCAGATGCTGCTTTCCTCCACCACTTTCTCTTGCCACATTATCTGGGTAAGCAGCTTGCCCTGGAGCCAAACAGATTAGGACAAAGAAAACCAAGTGAGACTATCCTCCTCTTTCTAGGAAACTGAGAAAATAGACTGTGCTGGAGCAGGGCAGGGAAGGAAAATTGTATTTTGTTTTAGATTCTTGATATAGGTGACAGAGTCGGTGCTCAATACCACCTGTCCCTGATGGACAAAGCTAAGAGGTCGTAGATGCCTGTGACATAAGAGCCTGGACTCGGCAGAGGATTTTCAGGAGAATGAATGGCCAACTCCTGTCATTCCAAATCTGCTTGAACCTTGTACTCATGAAGTTACTCATGCAAAGAACATCTCACAGTGGTGCTTCGATCCAAGGTGAGTTGAGAGGGGCAATACCAAGGAATGTAGAGGACCTTATGCACCGTTAGTGTGTTTGTGTGTCTGGGTGTTTGTTTCATTTTCTATCGATGCTGTTAGATATTTGCTACTCGACTCTCAACACCTTAGGTATTAAATCAACACTGTCTCACATCTCAATTGAGATCTTCCCACTGTCTGTGCGGGTGAGGATATGTTTATTCTTGCAAGTTCCAGTAAGACTATTACCCTTTTAAAGGAAAAACGTTAAATTTGTGGGTTGGTTTCATGAGCTCCCGCCAAAGTTTTGCTTCCCCACCAACCGATTGTCCTCTAATTCCTCTAGCAAAATATCAGATTTTTTTAAGTCTCAGGGAGTTTTCTATAAAAATGTAAGATTCCAGAGAGGAGTATGCTACAAAATATTTTGGCCATTTTGACTTGCTTTGCTTTCTAAGAGCTTAAGAACAGGATTTCATTAATTGAAGAAAAGAGAAATGAGATATTCAACTCTACTGAGGAAGAAGCAGAAGAGGGCAGTCAGAGTGGTGAATAGTCAGTGATGAAAATCTATCTTTTGTGACCCAACCAGAATGTAAACGTTGACATCTAAGAGGGTTGGTACAGCCAAACCTCTAATATACTATGTAGGGTATTACTCCTAGGAAAACAGAACCTGCCAAAGATATATTCTCAAGGTCAAGTCATGAATACCATTATACGTTTTGTTTTATTTTTTTTTTAAATCACTGTACACAATGTTTTGGACCCATCAAAGCAGAATCGTATCCGTAACAACCAATACTTACTGAACTAGATTCTTCCAGTAAGTTACCTTCTAGGAATAGATCCCTGTACTCTGAGAATTCTCATCAATTCTTTTAGACCATGAGGGTCTCATTAGATGAATTTCTAACTCAGTATATTAAACACTACCCAGGTGGCTTTACAAGCACTCAACTACTCATACAAGGCAGTTTATTGTCCTAGGAGAATCTGTCTTGTTGATCATTTACCTTGTGTCATACGTTATGCCAAAACTGTCATTGCATAATTTTAGATGCTTGTATTATGTTAAAGTCTCATAACCAAACTAAAATCCAAAATATTCACACATACACATGCACATACAACACACCAGTCACAAACTGAAAACACGTTTTTCATATTCCTTCAAATATCACCTCCAGATATACACAAAGCAGGAAACTGCATTATTGTTAACAAAACCAAAAAATCTAAAAACTATCATTCTCTTATCCTCATATTCTCCCAATTCGGGCACATACTTAAACCAAAATATTTAAGCTCTGTATGTCAAGAGACTGTATACCGCATTTTCGAGCAAGCACCCACACGGCCTCTACTCCTTTGCTTTGCAGTTCACTTAAGAGCCTACCATCAATTCCTCGTGTTAGCACATTCACAGGAACTGAATATACTAGAGACAGTCTCCGCCCAGAGATGTTTTCTTCTTTGCCAGCGTCAGACCTACTACACAAGCCCTTTGAACTGTGCAACCCTGCATAAGCATTTGCTGCTGTTAGTTTAGTCTGGAATCTGCCTTTACCTCTTTTCTGTAATTCATTGTTTTCTCTCTATTTCCTTGCTCTTTTCCAGTCTCAGGTGAGATTGTTTTGATATAATCCCCTTTTTCCCATTTTCCTACCCCTTCCCTCCTGAAAATGTGGTCCATTCTCTTGCCGCAAAATATAATTACCAACTAGAGTACAAATATATGGCCATGTATATTCTAAAGGAACAGCTGCAAAATTGCTAATATTAGGTCTAATTTAGCTACAATAAATTAGCAAATGCGTGGAAGCACAATGATGACAGCATAATTATAACAAAAGTCGATGTGTTGAAGTATATGGATGACAATACGTGCTAATTTTAGAGAGAAGAAAAGAACGCTAAACCAAATGAAAATGCATGCGACGAACAGACGGGACTAATAGCTCAGACACATACACTTAATGTGGCCAGTCACTGTAAAAACAAAAAGATAGATGAAGCTGTTCAAAAATCTAGCTAACAAGCAATGTAGTTTGAAACCATTAACTGTCAGGGGTAATAACACTCAAAGTGCTGAAGTGCAGTAAAGCACCAGCACTTCCCGGGGACGTAGGCCTTGTACCAGTGCACACCTGTGAAGAGCGCGCTAAATCTACCCTCACATTCATTCTAACAGAGAGGAAAAACAACGCTAATACTGTAAAGTATAAACGGAAAGAGCAGACAGCAGAGAGTGACATCTGCATGGTCCCAGTCAGCTTGTTAGCTGAAGTGGGTTTTAATTAGCTATTTTCCAGCAAGCAAATGAGCAAATTAGCGGCAGCTATAAACAAGAAGAGACAATCAGGCCCCAAGAAAAGAAGAAAGGATCAGGGTGTCTCTGCAGGGAGTGGAAAGGAGAGGGTGAGGAAATACAAAGGTTTTGCTTAAGACTTTTCTCCATCACAAAATTAATGTTTTCTTTTGAAAATTCCTTAAAGATGATCCAGTCTTTCCTTCTTGTGCAGGTAAGGAGACTGACATCCACAGAGGTTAGCTGATTTGTCCAAGGTCACACATCTAAACACAGCTATTAAAAGGGACAGGGTACATTTCCAAGTCTAGTTTTCTTAAAAAAGAAATGTTTCTGAAATATTTTGAGTGTATCAATTCCTTAAAAATACAAAGAATTGTGAAACCATTTGCAAAACGTGCGTGATAATTTAGGGATACAACTGGTTATAATTTGGTGTCCAACTACACTGAGACATAAAACAAAATCAGAAATAATATTACAAACAGGATAACACCTTCATACAGCCAAAGGCACCTTTTGATAAACTCGTTCTAAACAAAATACCATGTAGCCAGTGAGTGCCTATTATGTAGGAAGCACAGGATTAAACACTGAGAATAACTTTTGCTGTTTGGTAGATGTGCAGAAAAGTGAAGAGACATTGTACAGCAGTGGAATGCAAACCTCGACGCAACAGGAGACAGTGCTGAAGAGTCCTCCAGAGATGCTGCTAAGCTCATAGAGAAAGTTACAACAAGGCAATCTTTTGAGAGGAAGGGCCATCAAAGCAAGATATGAGGCATGCCCAAGAGAAGCCAGTGCTCTCCCAACTCCACAGCAAGCACCTACAAGGTCAAGGCAGTCATTTGTAAAAAGAAAATTTGAAAAACTAGTTATCCCACTGGACTAGATTTGAGGACCCCCAAAGGCTCAAACAAAAAGAAGCACTTTATATAGTTTTCATTATCTGATTTCATCTAATCTACAACCTGAAATATGTTCTTTAAAAAGAATAACATAATTGGGAGAAAGGGAAAATCTGGGCACACGGAATAACAGAAGTCAATAGATTTATCCTGTTTTATCATAAATTTGACTGATACATTAAGAAGATTTAAGCAGATTGAAGCATGAGATAATCCAGATCGAATATAGAGGGAAAAGATCACAGCCAGGACAAGAGACTGAAGCAAATGTTACCACAAATGTTTGTCACTGCTATAGATAATGAACACAAGGGCAGTTTATATGAAAAAGAAGAAGAAACTGGGGGCTATATTTACCAAGAGGCATCAAAATCATTGTCTTCATAGTTTGCATTCACAGAATCATGATTACATGGAGATATTGCGTAGGACAGAAAATTGAACCTGCATCATAACTTCACTATCCACAGAATGGCCCCACTGAGACAGAAAAAAAAGTTGGACAGACACAGGAAAATGGAAAAAAGATGTTTTCTCTCAGCTAAATTAGATGAATACGTACTGTCATTAATTGTTCATTCATCTAACAAACATTTGAGCTCCCACTGTATGTAAAGCATTGGATTAGCCCCTGGGCATATAGACATGAATGAATTTAAAGATGATTTGAGCATGTCTGATTCTTCTCCCACAGGCCAGATCTTTCAACAGCAGAAGACAGTTATCATCTTCTCTAATTCTTCTTTTCCTGATGCTAAATAACCATATTTTGTTCATCTTTTTTAATATAATATTTTCAAATGTCTCCAACCTCCTTTCTCTAGTCTTCAAGAGATCGCTTCTATCTTATCAAAAGCATGATGTTCAAAAATTCACAAGTGTGACCTAAGCTAGAGAGCTTCTGCACAGCAAAAGAAACTATAAATCAATAGACAACCTAAAGAATGAGAGAAAATATTCACAAACTATGCATCCAACCCAGATCTAATATCCAGCACCTCTAAGGAACTGAAACAAAGCAACAAGCAAAAAACAAATAACATCCAAAAAAAATGGGCTAAGGACATGGACATATTTTTCAAAAGAAGACATACAAGCAACCAACAAACATATGAAAAAATGCTCAACATCACTAATCATCAGAGAACAAAAATTAAAACCACAATGAAATATCATCTCATACCAGTCAGAATGGCTGTTATTAAAATGTAAAAAAACAAAAAGAAACAACAACAAAAAAGCAGATGCTGGTGAGGTTGCAAAGAAAAGCAAATGCTTATACACTGTTGGTAGGGATGTAAATTAGTTCAGCTAATGTGGAAAGCAGTTTGGAGATTTCTCAAGAACTTAAAACAGAGACACCATTTGATCCAGCAAACCCATTACTGGGTGTATATTCAAAGGCAAATAAACTTTTATCCAAAAGAGACACACTTGTATGTTTATCGCCATGCTATTCACTATAGCAAAGACATGGAATCAACTTAGGTTCCCATACATAATGCATCAGACATAGAAAGTGTGGTACATACACACTGTGGGATATTATACAGCTATAAAAAAGCATGAAATTGTGTTCTCTTCAGCAACATGGATGCCCATGGTAGCAATAATCCTAAGTGAATTAACACAGGAAGAGAAAATCAAATATCGCATGTTCTCACTTATAAGTGAGAGGTAAACACTGAACATGCAAGGACATAAACATGGGAACGACAGACACTACAGACTACCAGAAGGGGAAGGAAGGAACGGGGGGAGGAATTGAAAAACTACTACTGGGTACCATGCTTACTACCTGCATGCAATATACCCATGTAACAAACTTACATACATACTCCGCTTGTCTAAAATAAAAGTTGATTTCTTTTTAGAAGAAGCATAAAGCACTATTGTCTATCATCATTTAAATATAATTATCACTTCCTTTGGTCTAGTTACTACTTTATTAATCTAACCCCAACTCACATCTGCATTTTATCAGCCACAGACCCTGTTAACTAGCCTGGTTTATTGTTAACTGATGCCTCTAAAATTTTATCACAAAATAATATCCCACATGTAAGAATACTCAAGTGCAATACCTTAATCAATTAGTATAATTTTGTTACACTTATCCATTTTCCAGCCTATTAAAAATTGTGTGAGTCCTGGTTTTACTATCTAACATATTCATTACATCACCCACTACACCAATACTATGTCATCTCCAAATTCATTATAAAACTTTCTACATCTTTATTCAAGTATTAATAATACTGAGAAAGATAAGGAAAAAATACCCTCAGAGTATATCATTAGAAACATTCCTTCTGATTTACATAAACCAAGTAGTAACTACTGGGTTATGAAACTATTTTACTTGATTTATGAAACAATTTTATTTGTCTTAGAATCTAGTCCATAAACTAGATTCTCCATGTGTTACACTCAGCTCCCCAAGAAGCATGCTGTAAGACTAGAATTTGAAGAAAGGTCGTTTGCTTAGGAGGTTTCTTTCTCAGAAAGTGTGGTGGAGGAGAATGAGAAGTTAGGCAGGAAAGGAAAGAAGGAAATCAACATGGGATGCTCCGTGGAGTGATGAGGAGGAAGGTGGGATATGGATCCACTGATTCTCCTTTCAACGACTGAGTACAGTTCACAGAGGTGTTAAGTCCCAGATCGGTACATGGCCCAAGCACATTTCTGGAGACAGAGAAGTCCTCAGGCAGAAAGTGGCAGGTGCTTACAGTAATGAGCTATCAGAATGCTGAGTGCTCAGGCAATATGGACTGGGAACCAACATCTGCTACACTGCAGCTCATCCACTAAGACTGCATGAGACTTCTTTTCGAAACCCTTGCTCAAATTGAGATACATAATATCAACCCCATTACCCGTATTTATTCATTCAATTACATTTTTCAATTGTTACTAAATATGGTAGATACAATGTTATTATCTGGTGCTCTATTAAACGAGTGACCTTGTCCAAAAATGTTATTTATCCTGAAACTTAATTTTAACAAGTTCATTCTGCACCCTAATGACTTCTGCTTCTTACCAATCTTTTGACAGTTTGTTGATAATACTCTTTAGAAGTAACACAGGTTAATCTATTAGAAACCTATAGAATGCTTTTTCTTTATTAATTTTCATAAATCAATCTTCTCCTTATTAAGTTTTATTTGATCTCTAAATTTTTCAAGAGCTTCAGTATTTTTGAGATTTTTGACAGACTAGATATTTTTCTATGCCACATAAACCAACAAAGAAACTAAACTTGCAGGGGATAAACGTAACAAACATCCTTATAAATAAATGTGCAACTGAACCTAAGGAACCAGGATGCTAAAACCAGAATATTTAGCAGGCAGTAAAATGTTGACTTCCTTGGGGCTACTGTTAATCTCAGTAGTCAGGAGACTTAAATTGTAATGGCATGCTATAGTAATGCTTGGGCTCTCACAACTTGGTGACTTGAAACTACCCACCATCAGGATAAATCCAGGAAATTTCAGGAGGCCACACTCTTAGTCAAAATTTATCTGGAGAAATATTTTCCTACTAGCAAAAAAAAAAAAAAAAGATTAAAAAAACTGTACTGTCTCATCATTGAATCAATGTAAGATAAAAATAATCTTCTCAATCATTTGAAACATGCTTATTTGGGGCTAAAATATACACTGTCACCATGATCTTAAAATACCTAAGGCAAGGAATTAATTTAATAGTCCTAGATTTGTAGCACCCCAGAGTCGGTCAGAGGCAAATATGCATCCTATCTGGAGAGATGTACCTTCCAACCCAAGCTCAGAGAATTATCATGGATAACTTATGGATATAAGCTCCCTATTCAAAATTAGAAAACATACAAACCACCATGAACAAAAAAGAAACAACAGTAGTATCAGACTGCCTAAAACTTCAAATGTGGAATTATTAACATTATTAAAATTAAAACATGAATTTAAAAAGAAAGAGGTAAGTGAGTACTTAAAAAGAGATTGGAAAATGTATCAAACAGAACTAGAATTAAGTGAATTACATTTTGAAATAGCTGAATAGATGACTTAGCACATTAGATCCAGCTGAAGAAGTCATTTGCAAATTGGGAAATGCAGAGAAAGAAATTGCTTAAACAGCACTTTAGAAAGATAAATAGATGAGCAATATAAAACAAGGTTAATAAATATGGTGAATAGAACAATTGAATAAGATGTACATTAAATGTTGTAGAAAGAGAGTATACAAAAATGAGGGAAAGAAAATATGGAGATAATCACTAAAATTTTTTGAAGAATTGACCAAAGGCAGATACTCTCATATTTAGAAACATAACAGATCTTGAACAAGATATGTACGAATGAATTCATGCCTACAAACATCACAGAGAACCTGCAAAACAAAGAGCAAAATGAGTCTTGGTAGCAATGAAAGAGAATTGGAGTTTACCTTCAAAACAATGATAAAAACCTAGTGACACACTTTTCAAGAGCAACATGAAAGCCAGAAGAGAGTAGAATAATTTTCAGCATGTCAATCACTCTCAACCTAAAATTACACACCAAGCTAAACCCTTACTTGTGAAAGACCACAAAATAAAGAAAAATAACACAAATTGTACCATCACACATCCTCTCTTAAGGGACTTCTAAAGTCTCCACATCAGAAAAAAGGAAATAGAACCTAGAAGGGAATCTTGATTTCTGGGCTGCTGCGAGGCACAGCTCTGGATGCCATCCTTCAGAAAGAATGCAGTGTGAATGCTGCCACCTACCATTGTGCAACCTCACAGAATTTTCATAGATGTAAGTACAGTGTGGCAAAAAACAAAATCAGTAACACATATCTAATCTCAAGAAACATCAACTGTATTTTTTCTTTTTTTTTTTTTTTTTGAGACAGTCTTGCTCTGTCGCCATGCACCAGGCTGGAGTGCAGTGGCATGATCTTGGCTCACTGCAACCTCCACCTCCCAGGTTCAAGCAATTCTCCTGCCTCAGCCTCTCAAGTAGCTGGGACTACAGGCATGTACCAACATACCCAGCTAATTTTTTTTTTTTTGTATTTTAGTAGAGACGGGGTTTCACCACATTGGCCAGATGGTCTCTATCTCTTGAACTCATGATCTGCCCACCTTGGCCTCCCAAAGTGCTGGAATTACAGGCATGAGCTACTGTGGCTGGCCATCAACTATATTTTTTAAAAATAAGCATAATAATGAATATTCTTGGGATAAAGGGTAATCAGAATTAAAACAATGAAAAATAAAAACACTTAAAACAGGAGAAGGTGACCAGGGTGGGTTGTTTTTAAGACAAATATCTGAGTCAAAAATGTAATATAAGCATCGAAAATTAGAAATAGAATGTATTACTTCTAAACCAGTAGATGAAAGTAGAGAGGATGTGTTTCATGAGTCCAAATTAAAGGAGTGGAAAAAAATGCAAGGTGATAGTTATAATTCAAATATATCATTATTCACAATAAATATAAATAGACTAAACCCACCAAATTAAAAAAAACAACCTGGAATTATCAGAATAGATTTAAAACCACAAAATTCAGTTCTTTGTTATTAAAGGAAACACACCTAAAGCATAACCATATAGAAAGGATAAAAATAAAATACTGAAAAGTAAGACAAATACTATTCAAAATAGAAGCTGGTGATATTAAAACAGATAACTTTATTATAAATATAGTAGTGGGGACAAAGAATAGCTATATAACCATTAAAGGCATATTTTAGCAGAAATATAGTAAATAATTTGAGGCTGGGTGATAATGATGTATCAGTGTAGGTTCATCAATTGTAACTAATGTATCACTCTCAAGGGGTTGTTGGTCATAGGAGAGGCTATGTATATCTGGTGGCAGTAGATATATGGGAAACCTCTGTACCATCCACCCAATTTTGCTGTGAACCTAAAACCGCTCCAAAAAAGAGGAGAGGAGGGGAGGGGAAGGAAGGGGAAGAAAAATCTCTTTTTAAAATACTTGTGGAAAAGAATCAGGACAGAACTTACTGGGCATTGAAATTACCTGTGTGCAAATTTAAAGTTTTTGTACATTAAAAAAGAAAGGAATTAGCTGTCAAGCCATTAAAAGGCATGGAGGAACCTTAACATATACTATTAAATGAAAGAAGCCAATCTTAAAATGATGCATCTTGTATCATTTCTACTGTATGATATTCTAGAAAAGGCAAAATTATGAAGACAATAAAAGCATTAGTGATTGCCAGGGGTTACGGGAGAAGGGATAAATAGATCATTCACAGAGTATTTTCAGGGCAGAAAAACAACTCTGTTTGATACCATAATGGTATATGCACATAATTATGTTTTTCTAAACTCATTGAATGTACAGCACCAAGAGGGAATCATAATGTAAACTATGAACTTCAGGTGACAATGTAGGTTGATTGTAACAAACGTACCACTTAAGGATTTTGATAATGGGGGAGGCTATGTGTATGTAGGTATGGACAATAGATGGGAATCTTCTGTACCTTCTGCTCAATATTGTTGTGAATCTAAAACTGCCCTAATTAATAAAGTTTATTTTAAAAAGGGAATAAAGCCATAATCATTAACCACATTGATTGAGAACTGAAAAACCCACCTATACCCCAAATAAAAATGATTTAAAACTAAAGCAAGATAATTATTATGTGGCTTTAACCAAGCAAAGTTAAAGTACTCTATTATCTTCTGGCTTTTGTAGCCTCTAGAGATAAGTTGGCTACCTTTCTTGTCTTCAGTTCTTTATGTCCTCTCTGGCTGCTTTTGAGATTTTCCTTTTATCATCAGTTTTCAGAAATTTGATTATTATGTGTACTGTCTATTTATCATTCTTTTTTGGGGGGGATGGAGTTTCGCTCTCGTTACCCAGGCTGGAGTGCAATGGCGCGATCTCAGCTCACCGCAACCTCCGCCTCCTGGGTTCAGGCAATTCTCCTGCCTCAGCCTCCCGAGTAGCTGGGATTACAGGCACACGCCACCATGCCCAGCTATTTTTTTGTATTTTTAGTAGAGATGGGGTTTCACCATGTTGACCAGGATGGTCTCGATCTCTTGACCTCATGATCCACCCGCCTCGGCCTCCCAAAGTGCTGGGATTACAGGCTTGAGCCACTGCGCCCGGCTGCGTACTGTCTATTTTCCTTTGCTTCCTCTGAGTGCAATGACTTTCTTCAATCTGTGGGTTTCTAATTTTTATCAAGTTAGAAAACAGTCTGTTATTTCTTCAACATTTTTTCTGTCCCCCATTTTTCTTTTCAACCCCTAGAATACCATATGTTAGATTTTCTGATATTTCCCTAAAGGTTACTAATACTCTGTTCATTTTTTAAATTCTTTTTTCCTCTCTGATTCATTTTGGAGATATTCTAGTGCTGTGTTTTCAATGTCATTGATTTTTTTTCCTGTAAGGTTTAATGTGCCATGAATCCAAGCCAGTGTATTTTGTTATTCCAAGCATTTTAGTTTTAATTTTTAGAAGTTTTGTCATTTCATATCTTCTATATCTCTCCTGTTATACTTACGCTGTTCTCAAACCTTCAGGAATATAGAGCATATTTATAATAGTTACTTTAACATCTTTGTCTGCTATTTCATAATTTCACTTATTTCTGGGTCTAAGTCTTCCAATTTTTCTCTGAGTTATGGGTTATTTCCCAATTATTTGTATGTCTGCCAGCACTCTTTTGGATACTGGACACTGTGAATTTTATATTGTTGGATATGAGATTTTGTTGCATTCCTTTAAATGGTATTGACTTTTTCGTCTGGGAAGCAGTCAGACTATTTGGGATTGCTTTGTTTCTGCACAGCATTGCTTTTAAGCTGGTTTAGGTCATGTCCAGAGCAGCCTTTACTCTAGACATAATTTAGCCTTCTGAATAGTCTACTCAGTGCCTCATTTATTATGAAATCCCTCCACTCTTGCTGACAAAAACAGAATATATTTCCAGACAGTGGTTAGCTTCAGGAATTGTTCTGCCTACTCAGTCCCAATGTCCAGCCTACGTATATCCTGCCTTGGATTATTTATTCTCATGCATGAGCAAATCAGTACTCCATCAAAGAGTCGAAGGGATACCTCTGCATATCTTCCAAGCTCTGTCTTTGTGAAACTCCCTGTGCTCCACCAATGTCTCCCTAAACTACAATCAATGTGTCTAAAACTCAGTGAGATTCCTTGCTTTTAACTTGTTTCTTCTCTCCCTGCACTGCAGAGGGAATACAGCCTCTAGGTAGTAAACTGAAGTAATTATATAGTTTACCTTATAATCAGGGATAATAATCCTGTGCTGTCTAGCGTGTAATATCTGAAAACAATTGCCTTATATATTTTGTCTAGTTTCCTCATTGGTTAAGGTGAGAGAGTAAATCTGGTCTCTGTTATTTCTTCATAGCCATGTTTAGAAATCCAAATCAAGAATGAACTGCCATTCACAATTGCTACAAAGAGAATAAAATACCTAGGAATACAACTTACAAGGAATGTAAGGGACCTCTTCAAGGAAAACTACAAACCACTGCTCAATGAAATAAGAGAGGACACAAACAGATGGAGAAACATTCCATGTTCATGGTTAGGAAGAATCAATATCGTGAAAATGGCCATACTGCCCAAAGTAATTTACAGAATCAATGCTATCCCCATCAAGCTACCATTGACTTTCTTCACAGAACTGGAAAAAAC
>CM052651.1:9002152-9061675 GCA_028533165.1 Leontopithecus rosalia
AAAAAAAAAAAGAAGAAATCTCTTCCCTTGAATTTTGAAAAGGAATGATTTTGAACTGTATACAAGATGTTTTCTTATGTTTGTAAAGGCGGTTGTGTTGCATTTGGGGAGACTGATTAAGAAAATCAATAAGTTTTCTCTCACAACATAGAGCTAGCATATATAAAATATTATATCCCATGTACATCTCAAAGAATGGATTAATATTGAATTAAAAAAATATTTCCAGGCCTCATAAAACAAGAAACTATATTGGGTAAAATATACAGATTATAAATATGAATATTTCCAAGTACAGAGTTCATTGCAGCATTGTGAGTTTTGAATGACACTCAAATTTTGTTGAGGAAGAAAGATATGTAAGAACAGGAAGTTTATATATCTCAAGCAAAACTTGACTTTTTAAACAACAAACAATGCAAAAGCATGCAGAAACTTTAATCATATTATCATAACTATTCCGAGGGGAATAAAGAGTATATTGTTTAAATATGCATTGTTTAAATATATGTCATGACTAAAAGTTACATAATTTTATCATAAAATTGGCTTTAAAAATTTCCCCGAATTGTTGGCTCTTGGTTTGTGAAATATTTGAAAGGTTCATTTACAGATGCCAACTATTTTTCTACATACCAGTGGTCTCAGAAACGTGAACTTTGGTATAAAATTTTAGTGGGTAATGAATACTCAATATGTAATACTTTTACAGATTTGGGGCTTTTTTTGTAAAATGTATCCTTGAAAACACACAACAATAACAAGGCCTCTTGCTCATAAAAACAAGACAGTTTTTCATGAGTTTTATAAAATACATTAAAAACATGAGCAATTTCTGGTATATTTCCCAATAGGTATTACAGAAAAATATTGCCAACACCAAAATATTTGAACATGGGTCTTGATTAAAATTCACTGTTTCTTCTAATGCACTCCTCAGATTTCAGCAGAGCCTTAACACCCAGTATTCATAGGATTTCAAGACTCTCAAGTTTTAGTTTCATTTTTGATTTTTTCATCATTACTTAGAAAACACAGTATGCCAGATTTAAACATATGAATATAATATTTTGAATTTTCTGTCTTTTACATCTTAAATGCACTTTTGTGGTTTTGACATTAATATGCATACTTTTAAAACTAATGTGATAAGTCTTCAATCTCTTTAAATTTTGCTTTCAAAAGTCACTGCCATCCTGAATCTAAAATGTCATAGATTTTTCTGTCTCATTGTTTAAGGTATTTTCAGTTGCTTCTACATATTTTTTGAAAATTAAAGAAAGTCAGTTATAGCAAAACGCATGTATGTATTATATCCGGCATTAATGCTTTCTTTGCCATTATGTGCTATTACATAATGATATAGTAATGGGGTTATTTTCATAACTGATATTATATACCCTAAAGGCCACAGGGCTTCTCTTATGGCTCCAAAGATATTCTTGCTACCTGTGATTCTGGTCTATTAGGCATTGTAATTACGTAATTATATGTTCTTTAAAGACTATCTTAGGTACTTCATAGATTAGAATGGTTCCTCTGAAGCAGTTACCAGATCTGTTATGTAATTACATAATTAAGTCCATGTAGTAAAAACCCTAACGAAACTCTTTAAAAAAAACTAAACAGCCTGCACTGGAGCAGCAGATGACTTTGACTGCAAATAAGAGGTGGAAAGAAAGCGGTAATATATTCAATGTCAAGAACAAAGGTGCCTCAACACCAGTTTTTGTATTGGGATCGCATCCCGCAGGGAACGCTCCAGGGAGCTGGATCTGGCCCCTCAATCGTCCAGAACGTTGTTCTACATATGGTTTTATTAGTGCTACTGCAAGACAATTTCCCGTTTGTCAACTTTATATTCTGCCTTCCTCAGAGACACTCATAAAATTAGTATGGTTTGGAAGCCAACAAAGAAGATAAGAGGTGACTAAGACACTAAATAAAATGAAAGCTCTTTATATTATTATTTTATATATTTTTAAGTCAATTAAATTCTGTCACATCCTATGTAGCCCAAACTTAACTACCAACTACATAGAGTAGATTTGCAAAGTAGAATTGAAGCAAATTAAATAATAAAATTTGGAGTTCATACACACCCCAAAGCTCACAAAGATAATAATTTTTAAAAATCCATAGGCACTAAAATACAAAGGCATTATGTTACTAATAACCAAACTATTAAATTTATAGTGTGAAAGTTGGCCTTTCTTCTAACACTTCGTATGAAAGAAAGAAAAATATATCAATCTAACAAGAGAGAGACACTTCCAGGCAAAAAGTATTTAGCCATTAATTTTCCCTTTGTCAAAACACCTTTTCTCTCAGACCTACAAATACCCAAGTCACCTCAGCCCTTGACTTGTATACTGTACTCCACTGACTCTCAGTGACCACATTATCAGGCTGCTTTCCATTCTCTTTACCATCGACCCCACGTAAAACCGATGTCTGCATACTTCTCAGTATCACTTCTCCACTCCCATCATCAATTAATTTGGAATGCTGTCTTCTGTGACTATCTTTCTATTGATTTTATGAGTGTCTCTGAAGAAGGTAGAAAGTGAAGTTTACAAAGAGGAAATTCTGTTGCAGTAGCACTAATAAAACCATATGTAGAACAAGGTTCTGGACGATCGAGGGGCTGTCATTAATAACTCCAGTGTTTACTTCCTGCTAATTTTCAAAGAAGAAATGTTTCAAACCAAAGAACTGTGCTTCCTCTGTATTAATTCATCACACTGATTTTCTATCACTGCATAACAAACTATCCTAAAACTTAGTGGCTTAAGCACCAATTTACTGTTATCTCCCATGGCTCTATGAGTTGACTGAGCTCACTGGGTACTTATTGCTTCTGTTATTTCATGTGGTCATGGTTAGACAGTGGCTAGGGCTGGAGTTAATCGAAGATATGACTAAACTGGAATGTCCAGCGTGGCTTCTACACTCACATTTCTCTTTCTCCTTCCTTCCCTCTCTCCCTGTTTCTTTCTCTCTCTCTCTCTCTCTCTCTCTCTCTCTCTCTCTCTCTCTCTCTCTCTCTCTCTCTCTTTCTTTCTCTATTTATTTTTGAGACAGTCTTACTCTGTCACCCAGGCTGGAGTGCAGTGGCATGGTCCAGGCTTGCCACAAACGCTGCCTCCTGGGTTCAAGTGATTGTCCTGCCACAGCCTCCCAAGTAGCTGGGATTACAAGTATCCACCACCACACTCAGCTAATTTTTGTATTTTTAGTAGAGATGGGGTTTCACCATGTTGGCCAGGTTGGTCTCAAACTCCTGACTCAAGTGATCCACTTGCCTCAGCCTCTCAATGTGCTGGGATTACAGGTGTGAGCCACTGTACCCAGCCTACACTCCCATTTCTGGAGCCTCAGCTGGAGGACAAATTGGGAGCTGACATCTCCCTCCACATGACCTCCCTACATGACTGTCTTGGGATCCCTCACAGCGTGGCAATTTCAGAGTGAGAAATAGCTCCGCACTCCAAGAGACAGAGGTGAAAGCTGCCAGTCTTCTCATGCCTAGCCTCAAAAAGGATGCAATGTAGCATCACTTCCATCATATTCCATGAGTTACACAGGGAGAGGCTACAAAAGTGTGGAAGTGTCGGGAGATGTGGTTCCTCAGAGAACTGTATTTGGATAAATGGACGGGCCACACTCATCTAATATGTTATCTAACTCATCAAACATATGACAAAGCAGGTGTGTAAGCTAGGAAATATGATACAGCAAGGTATAAGGAAGTGACAACATCAATGAAGTTGCTATTATAAAAATTTGTAATGTGACTGAGCATTTGCTTTGGTTGAGCCTACAGATTAGTCTGGCCCCATTAGGTTGAAGCCAATCAACTTAGACTCTCACTCCACAGTACTCAAATAAATTCCAAATGAGTTCAAGTTCCTTAAAAATTATCTATACCACCACAGTTCTCTAGCAATCAAAGAATGATATCAATTTTTCCATCAAATAATATTACAGATGCACACACACACACACACACACACACACACACACACATACACATACAGACACACACACACTGCTGGCAAGACTATGGTGAAATGATCCTATTCATACCAGGCTGAGGAATTACAAATAACCACAATCTCTTTAGGAAGAAATTGACAATATGTTCATCATGCTCAACTCAGACATTCCATTTTTGGAATTAAGATAATTCAAGGCCGGGCGTGGTGGCTCACGCCTATAATCCCAGCACTATGGGAGGCCAAGGCGGGTGGATCACAAGGTCAAGAGATCAAGACCATCCTGGTCAACATGGTGAAATCCTGTCTCTACTAAAAATACAAAAATTAGCTGGGCATGGTGGCGTGTGCCTGTAGTCCCAGCTACTCAGGAGGGTGAGGCAGGAGAATTTGGTGAACCCAGGAGGCGGAGGTTGCAGTGAGCCGAGATCGCGCCATTGCACTCCAGCCTGGTTAACAAGAGCAAAACTCCATCTCAAAAAAAAAAAAGATAATTCAGAAAATAAGTTGAACTATAAAAAAACTTTTCACACAAAGATATTTATTCTAAGATTATGTACAGAGGTAAAAAACTGTCAGCAACATAAATGTCCAAACATAGAAGAAGAGATAACCAAACAATAAGAGGTATAAAAGATAAAATTTTATGCAGTCATATAAAAGTATGTTCCTGAATATTTTATAATAAGAGAAAGTCGAGAGTTAACATTTATTGAGCACCTGCTATATGTCAAGTACACATAATATGTGATTGCTTAACATACTTAGTGATTTGATTTTTTAATAGCTCCCTGAAGTGCATATAATTATTATATTCATATTTGGGGAAAGAAAAGAGATTTAAAGAAGCTGAATCACATTCCCAAGTTTGCAAAGATGGGGAAATCAGGATTTGAACACACACATTCCCTTCATATTTATATATTTATGACCATCTTGCTTTATCACCTCTGGTGAATAGCCCTAAGTAAAAACAACCAATACACACACACACACACACACACACACACACACAAAACATCATTTTAGAAATAACACAAGTGCGATTAGTTTACAAAATAAAATACACAGAAAGCAATAAGATTGGAAGGATATAAACTGAAATACTCATAATGGTGCCTTTAGATAATGGTACTCCAGGTCATTTTTCCCTTCTCCTTTATATGTTTTTAAGATCCTCTAAAATAAACAAGTTTTTTTCAGTCCTATAGGGAACACAGAATTCTTTTTTCAATGCTAAGCAGCTATTTCTTTTTGTGCAGATAAGGAGGCCAGCTATGCGCATATCTATCACAAATAACCTGGGGATGTGACATCTTCACAGGAGCTAGTAAGGTTGCAGCTAAAAAAGGAACCTGAAGATGTCCTGAAGAGTTAGAAAGACAAATAACACTATTCACGTGATAAGCAGTAAGCAGGAAAATCATTCTTTCCAAAAGGAAGATGGTTTGAATAAAGGTGTCTGGCAGAAAAAGATTCAGGAGCTTCACCAATGGTTACAGTGCAAAGGGAGTCCCAGAACGCCGAGAGTCTGACTGAATCGGATTTACCAATGCCCAGAAAGAACTAAAGCAGCAGAAGCTTTTCCGGTCTCAGCTGTAGATTACAAACAAGGTATGTTACCAGCCCTAGGTTTCTTTGAAATTATGACTGCTTGATTGGTTGATGAACATTTACCCTACGCTATACACAAATTTCAACAATGTAACTGATTAAAATATTAATGTTCATCACTTTAATAAAAACTTATTTTCTAAGAAAAGGTATATTTGTTTTGCTGCCAGCTTCCATGAACGCAGACATGCTGGGCTTTTCTGTAACAGAAGTCTTATCTCCAATTGCTGTAGTTGGCTGGGCGCAGTGGCTCACGCCTGTAACCCCAGCACTTTGGGAGGCTGAGGCAGGCAGATCACTTGAGGCTAGGAGTTTGAGACCAGCCTGACCAACACAGCGAAACCCTATCTCTAAAAAAAAAAAAAGAAAAAAGAAAAAAAGAAAAGGTATTTTGAGTAGAAGGAAGGCAAGTCTTTATTTTCACACTGAGTAAATCTGACCTTTTTAGTCTCCCAGATCTCAGCCTTATGGCAGTTTATCTGAATCAGAAGGTAACTAGGAAGAAATAAATCGGTCTGTGGATATCAGCCTGACAAACCGAAATCTTTGCAGTGTCACAGAGCTGTAAGTGACAATGCAGTGAGAGCCTCCCTGCGTGATGCCTCCCTGTACTTGTCTAGCTTCCTTGTCTGGTGATTACAAGTGGGCAACACCCCGGAAACCAGGTAACCAGATGGCAAATCACCAAGAGCTCATCCCAACTGTTAGATCTCCTCTCCCTTTTCAAATGCTTTTGTTTTTGTTTTTGAGACAGGGTCTCACTCTTTTGCACAAGCTAGAGTATAGTGGCACGATCACAGCTCACTGCAGCCTCGATGTCCTGGGCTCAAGGGATCTTCCCAGTTTGGCTTCCGGAATAGCTAGCATTACAGGTTCACACCACCATGCCCACCTAATGTTTGTATCGTTTGTAGAGACAGTGTTTCACCATGTTACCCAGGCTGATCCCAAACTCCTGGGCTCAAGCAATCTGCCCAGCTCAGACTCGCAAAGGAGTAGGATTACAGGTGTGAACCACTGTACCCGGCCCAAATAATTTTTTGAAACACCAACTAAAAGAAAACTACAGCCTTGTAGCAGGTCAGCAATGTACTCAATTCTAAGGTAAACCAACATAAAATGATCTTCACATAAAGTTTATCTAATCGACTAATAATGAGGAAAGTGCAATAAATTTTATTCATATTCAGAAAAGTCCACATCAACAGAACAAAAAAATACTGTGGTTTGTGCAGCTCGTATCTTTACTTGTTGGATTTTTCTTCTATGTTGCTATTTAAATTGAATTTCACTTGGTTCCTTTAGCAAGGAGGGAAGGAAAATTGTTTATCCATATGCAAATATGGTATAAACTAGCGTTCTGTAGCATGGTACAAACTCACATTATAGATCCAGCTTAACATGCCTTGTGCACCGGCTTCTCACACAACAAACAAACTTAGGACTCTTCTCTGGCCTTTGTTTCATTCAGATCAATTTAATGAAATGGACACACCCCAAAAAGTTGGAAAGCTGAATCAATCCCTATTGAATAAACAACATTCTGGCCAGATGTGTTGGCTCACACTTGTAATCTCAACAATTTGCGAGACCGAGCCAGGAGGATCACTTGAGCCAGGGAGTCTGAGATCAGTCTGGGCAACACAGTGAGACCCAGCCTGTACAAAAATTTTAAAACTTAGCCAGGCCTGTAGTTCAAGCTACTCAGGGAGCTGAGGTGGGAGGATCACTTGAGCTCAGGAGGTCAAGACTAGTGAGCTATGATCATACCACTGCAGTTCAGCCTAGGCGACAGAGCAAGACCGTGTCTCAAAAAATAAAAAGTACTAACATTTTTTCTTCTTTGTTTTAAATTGTATTTTAGGTTTTGGGGTACATGTGAAGAACACATAAGATTGTTGCATAGGTACACACATGGCAGTGTGGTTTGCTGCCTTCCTCTCCATCACCTATACCTGGCATTTCTTCCCACGTTATCCCTCCCCAACCCCCCACCTCCCCACTGCCTCTCCCATTTCCTCCCCAGACCCCAGTGTGTGATGTTCCCTGCCATGTACATGTGTTCTCATTATTCAACACCCATCTGTGAGTGAGAACACATGGTGTTTGATTTTCTGTTCTTGTGTCAGTTTGCTGAGAATGATGGTTTCCAGATTCATCCTTGTCCCTACAAAGGACACCAACTCATCGTTTTTTATGGCTGCATAGTATTCCATGGTGCATATGTGGCACATTTTCCTTGTCCAGTCTATCACTGGTGGGCATTTGGGTTGGTTCCAGGTCTTTGTTGTTGTAAACAGTGCCACAATAAATATACGTGTGTGTGTGTCTTCATAATAGAATAATGTATAATCCTTTGGATATATATACCCCGTAATGGGATTGCTGGGTCAAATGGAATTTCTATTTCTAGGTCCTTGAGGAATCACCACACTGTCTTCCACAATGGTTGAACTAATTTACACTCCCACCAATGGTGTAAAAGTGTTCCTATTTCTCCACATCCTCTCCAGCATCTGCTGTTTCCAGATTTTTTATTGATGGCCATTCTAACTGGCGTGAGATGGTATCTCAATGTAGTTTTGATTTTGATGATGATTATTTTTTCATATGTTTCTTGGCCTCATCAATGTCTTCTTTTGTAAAGTATCTGTTCATATTCTTTGCCTACTTTTGAATGGGCTTGTTTGCTTTTTTTTCTTGTAAATCTGTTTTACTTCTTTTTTTTTTTTTTTTGAGACGGAGTTTCGCTCTTGTTACCCAGGCTGGAGTGCAATGGCCCAATCTCGGCTCACTGCAACCTCCGCCTCCTGGGTTCAGGCAATTCTCCTGCCTCAGCCTCCCGAGTAGCTGGGATTACAGGCACGAGCCACCACGCCCAGCTGATTTTTTGTATCTTTAGTAGAGACGGGGTTTCACCATGTTGACCAGGATGGTCTCGATCTCTTGACCTCGTGATCCATCCACCTCGGCCTCCCAAAGTGCTGGGATTACAGGCTTGAGCCACCGCGCCCGGCCCTGTTTTACTTCTTTGTAGATTCTGGATATTAGGATATTAGCCCTTTGTCAGATGGGTAGATTGCAAAAATTTTTTCCCATTCTGTTGGTTGCCGATTCACTCTAATGACTGTTTCTTTTCATTTTAACTGTAAAGACTCCTTGCAATTTTTGCTTTACTTTACATAAATGTTTGATTCAAGACCCTGTCTCAAATAATAACATTGTAACTGTACCGACTGCTTACCATTTACACTTTAATTTATATAAATGTTTGATTTTAAATATAACCCGAGTTGGGTTCTAGTATAACAGGCTCAGTACATCAGGAATCCAGACATTGTTGGTAATAATTTTTCAGGCTTGTTCCTTTAGTATCTTTGGGACTGGTGCCAAAACCAAATTAATACTAAGCAACCTGAACATTAGAGATGAAAGAAACCTTGGACACCAACGAAATCTGCCTTAAAATGGCACTGTTGCTTTTCTGAGCTGAGGAAGTTTGATTATTGCTTTTCTCAGAGTTTTCAGCATTCTTGTTATCGACCTTAGTAAATTACAGCAAGTGTCTTCATCCCTGGAAGATGAGTTTCTCCCCTAGTCTCTTCTTCATCATCTACTTCAAGTCCTTCCCTCCTCTCCCACAATGTCTACCCACCCTTTGAAGTCCAGCTCTGTTCATTCTGGACACTGCTGTAGGCCTTTTTAATCATCCACCTCACAATAAATTGCCCCCTCTCTGAGCTCTATGGTATTAAATAACCACACCATCTGTTATAGGTTTGTTTGCATCCTCCAGAAAGATATGTTGAACTCCTAAGTCCTGGGACCTTTTAATGTGACTATATTTGGAAACAGCATTTTACAGATGTAATCAAGTAAGATGAAGTCATTAGAATAGGCACTACTTAGTTTGACTGCTGTCTTCGTAAAGAGAGAAGAGATAGAAAAGAGGAATGCCATGTGAAGGGAGAGGCTGAAATCAGAGTGGTGCGTTTACAAGGCAAGGATTGCTGGCCACTGCCCGAAACAAGGAGAGAGGTATGGTCCACATTCTCTCTCGGAAACCTCAGAAAAATATCAACCCTGCCCCAAAATTGATTTCACACTTCTAACCTCTCAACCTGTGAAAGAATAGATTTCTGTTGTGTTGTCACTCAATGTGTGGTATTTTGTTATAGCAGCCCCGGGAAACTAACACACCATCCACAAACAACCCTCTCTTT
This sequence comes from Leontopithecus rosalia, assembly GCA_028533165.1. Taxonomy (NCBI): domain Eukaryota; kingdom Metazoa; phylum Chordata; class Mammalia; order Primates; family Cebidae; genus Leontopithecus; species Leontopithecus rosalia. The sequence goes on from CM052651.1 coordinate 9,011,988, forward strand.
CCATGCATTTTCTGCCACCTCCCTCTAACTGTACGCGGACATTCTCACCTCGCATAAAAATTCCCTTGGGGTGTAGACCACATCTTATTTTTATCTAACATGGAGATCAGCCCTATGTAATCTATGTTAGAATTACCAAATAAAATACAAGGCATTCCGTTAACTGAGCACCTATATTTTTATTTGCTAATCTGGCAGCTCTAATTCATGTACAAAATAGATGATCAATAAAAACTTTAGAAATATATGGATGAATCACTAGTTCATCAATTTTACGAAATTTTCCTCCTTGATATTTATGGTAATTGACCATCCACAAAGACACTGAAAACTTTAATCTACCTTCTATTAAACTTTAGTGACCTGCATCTGGAATGCTAAGATATTATAAGTGGCATCAATCATAGACAACGCCGAAAAAGAACAACTATCATGGTCAGAAATATAAAGGCAGATGCCATCGTCAAGACAGAAACTAAAGAGATTGAGACCCTGCCATTTGAAAAGGTTGAACTCAAAAATACGTGATCAAAATCTAGAATATCAGACACATTAGTAAAATAATTTGTGTCCCAAATCTAAAATACTAGGCTGGAAATAGAACTAATATCAATTGATGACACTTCTATGTGTCATGCTTTTTACATGCATTAATTAATTTCACTTTACAGCCATTATGTTAGGAGGTAGGCACCAATGTCCCTGCAATTTAGAGATGAAATAAGTGATGCTTGGAGGGCAGAGCCAGAATTCAAACCCAGGATCCAAGACCTATGCTCCTTCCACACTCCTAGACTGTCTCTCTAAACCTGTGTCCTAAGCAGTGCAAATTAAAAACAATTTAAAAAAGAATATATTTACCTCGTAGATAATATGTATTTTAAAAGCCGCTAATGTAAACAGCAGCCTGGCAGCAAATATCAAGTGATGCAAAATGTATGAGGAAAGAAAACCAGTAGTGGAAGGGGATTCACATGGAACTCACCTTTGAAATTGCATCAGAAACTACTAGAACTTCCAGAACACCTGGCTAAATTGACGTAGGGTCTGCTTCAGGATTCCCCGCTCTATATTCCTGTAGAAATGAAGGACTTCATAGAAAATCCAGTATTTATTCTCATTTAGCATTCTTAAGTGCTACAAAAGCTGGATTGTGTACTGAAAAGAGCACAGGGCTTGTAATCAGGATATCTCAGGCTTCCTATTATTCTGTTACCTATTCAGTATGTGACAGCAGAGTAAGTCACAAGCAATCTTGGCTCAGTTTCCTCCTTTGAAAATAATGGACTGATTTCTAAATTCCTATCCAGCATACATTTAAGGGTCTATTATACGCTGCTTTTATTTTCTAATTATACCAATGCTTTTTAACTGGTGTACTGTTTCCCCATGGATTCAACGGAATGTCTCTTCTCTTTATACTTTGTATTTCATTCATTTATTCAATTAATTGATCTCCTACTCGATGTCATGCACCATGCAAAGCACTGGGGATATAAGTAATAAACAAGAGAGACAAGGTCCTTACTTTTATTAAGATTAAAGAAGGGAAAAAAAGAATAATTAGAATGGGCAGAAATATAAAGGTAGATGCCATTGTCAAAAGACCTTAAAATAATAAATATATAATTACAATTTAAATAAATGTTTTGAAGGAGGATTACAGAGTCCTGAGAAACTAGTTAACAGTTTAAATTAAGTCTCTGGGATCATAGAAAACTTCCCTGAGGAAATTAACATGTAAATTTAAACTTGAAAGGAGAGGACAATTTGGCAGATGAAGAGGATGGGGAAAAGCATCCCTCGTAGAGAGATCATCAACTGTGAAGGTTGATTCGGGGAAGAGATTGGTATTAAGAGGAAACAAAAGAAAGTCCTGAGGGATGTTGCATCTTCAGAGAGGCTACAGTGGCTTGAAAGGTGTCTGGGCAGTCACAAAAGGACGACTTAAAATGCAGTAAGTAGAGTTTAAAAGTATGGCACGGACAAAACTTATATGCTTCTTAAAATATACTCTTTGCTGTTAGAATTAGATAACGGAAGAGCATATTAAGGAATGATAGGAGAGCAATTAGAAGGCTTAGCCAGCAATTCAGGAGGACAACAACTTGTGTTAAGATGATGGAGAGAGTGGACACCGTTCAGATGTATTTGGGAGCTAGAATTCCAGTAGCCGATGACGGTAGTAGGTAGAGGAGAAGGGAAATCAAGAATGGCTCCAGTTTATGGTATGAGCACCTGGAATGTTAGGGGAGCCATTCCTTAAGGTATGGGCTACTGAAGGAGAAGTAGGTATGAACGGAAGAATCAGAAGAGTTTTGCACAAATTCAGTGTGAGGCTCCTATGATACACCTTGTTGTGAAGCCACAAAGCACCTATGTAATTCAAAATATCAGGACTACCCGGGCCTTTTTCTAGCTCCCTGAATGTGGTCATGATTCATCAAACCAGTATTTGCTTGATCTGTGACTGACAACAAATGAGCAGAAAAAACAATGAGCACAGAGGAAGTGAGTGGAAATAGAACAATTTCTTTAAGTGGATTTGATCAGTGTGGAAAGCAGTCCTGTGTTGCAAGAATCAGATTGGCAGGGAAAGATTTATGATGGTAAAAGATTCCTTCAGCCCCAACCTTCTTCCCTAGCAGTCTGACTCTATGTCTGCCTACCTATTTATGATTTACCAATGCTGAATGTCAAACTGGGGAAGTCTCCAGAAAGTCCTCACTTAAAGGTTGCAAATTACTTGAGAGACCCCTCCAGCCTCCTCCTTTAGCACAAAAGTGTAAATTAATGAGCTCAGATAGGTAGAATGAGCAAGTAGGGGCTGCATAATATTTGAGACAAGTGAGTGTCCACATCGACGAAGGCTTAGCAGTTTCTCCCTGTGGATACCAAGCCAGCACGGGTAATGAAACAGTAACCCTGAAGGCCAGTTAATTAAGATAGATGGGCCTGAAAGGCAGGTCTGTGTGTGGTAAATGGTTAACAACTGACTCTCTGAAGATCTGTAGCATTTACTGATTTCCATGGTGTAAATACTCCCACCAGGACCAAATTTAAACTGTCCTTAACAACTGGCTTGCAAAATTCCTGATAATTTAGCAATCAGCTACCTTAATCAAGAACAGGCAGGCTGCAGCACACCCCTGCGTGTGGGTGAAGTTGGCGCAAAGAGATTACTGAGAAATCTGCTTAATTTCTCAAGTTTGCCCAGGGCTTTTTCTGAATAGAGATTCAGACTTCAAATAAAAAAAGAAAGAAAGAAAATCAATCAATCTGGGAGGGAAAAAGTCATACTACCACCACCTCCTGCTTTGCCTTAACCTAAAATTGGATGAGGGGCTTACGTTTTATTAATTGCATCAATTATCAACATATTCATTTGGCTAAATCCCAACCCTAGCTAAATCCAACTCTTTGCCTACTCCAGCCCCATAGCTGGAAGAGAACACACAACCACAGTTCTAACGTTGCTATAATTTCATGGTGAACGTCAAGGTGGTCCTCAAAGCAAGCCCACTATGCTTTCCTAATTATTCATTCCCCTCTCTCCTAAACCAGTGATCCCCAACTGCTTTGGCACCAGGGACTGGTTCTGTGGAAGTCAGTTTTTCCACAAACCAGGGAGGGGGATGGTGTCAGGATGATTCAAGCCCATACGTTTACTGTGCACTTTGTTATCATTACATTGCAATGTATAGTGAAATAATTATACAACTCATCATCATGGAGAATCAGTGGGAGCCCTGAGTTTGTTTTCCTTCAACTGGACAGTCCCATCTGGGGATGGAGACAGTGACACCCAAAGTGTGTTGCTTATGTCCAATTTACTCTATAACCTTGTTTTGGCTGCTGTTACTGCAGAAAACCCTGCTTCACAAAGACAGGATGTTGGGAACAAGAATAGGTTTTTCGGCGCTTTCTTGGCAGTCTCAGGATATTCTGCCTTGACTCTAATCCAGAACATATGGAGATTTGAAGTTGCCTCAAACATACTTTTAAGGCCACCAGATGCAGCTGTACAATCGAAGTACATCGACTCACTTGTCACTCTAAAGCCTGCCACCAGATGCTTCATTGTCACTTGCCACTCACTGATAGGGTTTTGATATGAGTCTGCAGGCAATTGATGTAATATTACGGTCTCTGTGCAGTCAAATGTCTCTGCTAATGTTAATCTGTATTTGCTGCTGCTTTCCAGAGCTAGCATCACCACCTCAGCTCCACCTTAGATCATCAAGCATTAGATTCTCATAAGGAGCACACAACGGAGATCCCTCCCACGTGCAGTTCACAATAGGGTTTGTACTTCTATGAGATCTAATGCTGCCACTGATCTGACAGGAGGCAGAGCCCAGGCACTAATGCCAGTGATGGGAGCAGCTAGAAATACAGGTGAAGCTTTGCTTGCTTGCCAGCTGCTCACCTCCTGCTGTGCTACTCAGTTCCTAACAGACCACAGGCAGGGACCAGCCCATGGCCAAGGGGTTGGGGTCCCCCATCCTAAACAATTACTTCATATCTTCTCCTGTCTCTTCAAACATCCAACATTTCTTTTATATCATCAGTCTCAGCTGATGTGCCCACTTTCTACTTCACTACGAAAATCAAAGTTCAAGGAAAACACTGGAAAGCTCCCAGCACTATCACATCTACCAGAAAACTGTACCCACTGCCTTCCGCCTCACTACACGGGGTGAACTACCACTGGCAAGTCCCCACAGAGGCCAACCCCTCCACCTGTTTATGAGCTCCTGTCCTTTCTAAGCACTTCCAGGATGTTGTTCAATCCCCTCCTCTTCCTCTTGCGACATTAATTTTTCCCATTCTATCACTTCTTTCCCATCCACATGCCACCTTGTTATTATATGTCTCACCTAAGAATATCCCTCATAATTTACTTCTCCTTTTTACCATTTTTAAATTAAGCCATAATTTACACATAAATTGCCCTTTTTTGCTGTACACTTCTGCGGGTTTTGACAAATGCATACAGATTTGTAACCATCATCACAATCAAGCTACAGAACACTTCCATCACCCCTAAAATAGTTCCCTTTACCTCTTTGTAGTCAAATTTCCCCCTCTCACCACCATCTCTGGCAATGACTGGACTGTGTTCTGCCTCTAGGGTCTTGGCTTTTCCAGAATATCATATAAATGGAATCATATGACATGCAGGCTTCTTGAATCTGACTTCTCTCACTGACCATCTATGTTTTTACGTTAATCAGCAATTTGTTCCTTTTTATTGCTTACCAATATTTCAGTGCGCTGATGTAATACAGTTTGTTCATTCAACCCTGGGGAGAGAGATTTTTGGGCTGTTTCCAAGTTTTTGTGATTAAATATAATGCTCCTATAAATGTTAATGTGCAGGTTTTCGGGCGAACATAAGTCTTCATTTCACTTTGGTAAATACTTAGAAGTGAGATAACTGGTCATATAGTAAACATGCTTTAAATGTAGAAGAAATTTCCACAGTGGTTTTCACGGCGGTTGTGCCATTTTACATTCCCACCAGCAGTGTGTGAGTTCCAGTTCCTCCACATCCTCACCAGCACTTTGTATGACCAGTAAAGGGTAAAATCCATCCTCCCAATACGTTGGGCAGAAGGATCCGGCAACATAATCAATTCCTCTACTTGTTCATACCCTATATCCAGCCAGTCAAAAACACCAATCAGATCTACCACTGAGTCATATCCAGAACTTAAACCACTGGTTACATTTGCCATTAGATCTTCATAACTTTTTTATTGCAAACATTTCCTAACTGGTTTCCCAGTTTAATTATTCTGAACTCAGATCCTTAAGATGTAGGTCAATCATCTCATTTTTGTGCTCAAAATCTTACAGTCCTCCCATTTCACTCTGTAAAAGCCAAAAGTCCTTGTTATTGCCTAAGAGACACTGCACAATCAGGCCCCACAAGTCTGACTTCCCCTTTGCCAACCTCCTCTTGGCTTCTTTTTTTCCATTTCTTCCTTCTTTTCTTTCTTGTTTTGTTTTTTGAGACAGGGCCTCACTCCATTGCCCAGGCTGGAGTGAGGTGGGGCAACCTCAGCTCACTGCACCGTATACCAGCTTGGGCTGAAGTGATCCTCCCACCTCAGCCTCCCCAGTACCTGTGACTACAAGGGCATACCATCACACCTGGCTAATTTTTGTTTTTGTAGAGACAGGGGTTTCACCAGGTTGCCCAGGCTAATCTCGAGCTCCTGAGCTCAGGGGATCCACTTGGCCCCCACAAAGTGCTGGGGATTACTGGCATGGGCCATCACACCCGGCCTCTTTTTCTTAAGTCTCACTGGGTTTTTGCTGTTCTTCAAACATGCCAGGCAAGCTTCTACCTCAGGGTTCTTACAGTTGCTGTTTGCTTCCTTGAAATGTTCTTCTATCCAAAATCTACATGTTTTATTTCCTCATCTCACTTTTCTTCACCCCTCCTCAGACGCCCTTCCTGGCCACCCCCTCTAAAAATGGCAGCGTACTCTTCCTCAACTGTCCTGTGCCCTCATTCTCTCTTTTTTTCCTTAGTATTTATAGTCATCATACATGCTATATATTAAGTTACACATTTGTCTATTGCCTTCGTTCATCCCACAAGAACATAAACACAGGGAAGGCATGGAATTTTGCACACATTGCTTACTGCTGTATCCTCAGCCTTGAAAATCATACCTAGAACACAGTAGGGGGTCAATAAATCTGTTGAATCAATGAACTTTGTCACAGTCTAGAATTTGTTTAATGGTCAGGAATTTCACTCTGCCTTGGTGCAAGAGCCACTTTGCTTTTCTAGGAGAAGAAAGTTTTTGTCTTGTTTTGTTTTTCTAGACACCCTGATAGGATGTTTCTATCTGCTTTAATGCATCGGGGTGTAAGAAGGAGGTTTTATCTGCTTCTCGCACTGGCAGCTTAAGCGTGCTCAGATTTACTGATCTCTGAGGGCACTTAGGCACCCACTGTTTATTTATTTTGGAATTATTTTGTTATCAGCTTTACATGGTTATGAACCATTGCCAAGATGGAAAGCCCTTTGAGGACTATTATTCCTCATCCTCAGGATGCTCTCTGACCTGACCTTGAGAAATAACTGCAGCTCCTTGCAAAAGATGAACAATATAAAATCTTCATTGCTTGCTCCAGGCCAAAGAGATTTCTGCCCAGCACCAAGAGCAGGCTGTTCTTAGCCGTGGAGTGCTACAACATTCAAGAATCACCCCTCCAGGCCCTGTATGAGGTATGTCCTCCCTGACATTAGAGAGACCACTGGAATCAGCCACAGCAAGAAGTCTTTGAAGATGGTTCATAGGTGTATCCTTCCGTCCCTACAACAAACAAACAAGCAAACAAAAAACCTCACGAGTCCTGGCTTCATTCTTTAAAAAAAAAAAACAATTTTACATTATGAGAAGAAAATCATTCTACAGAAAGTATGAAAAATAGAACAGTGACACATAATCACACCATCCCAAGATAACCAACATCTTTAATTTTGTATATTACCTTCTGTTTCTATCATGTGAATATTTTACATAGATGTAAGCTTACTGCACATGTAATTAAATATATTTTTAAATAAATGTTATAATCTTTCATTTAGCAGGTGATTAATAAAACAATTGATGAGAACAAATTGGTAGCCATGGGCCAAGAGTTAACCCTGTCTTCAAAGTGCTCACCATCTAGAAAAGGACTTTTCAATAGAAATATAACACAAGTCAAACATGCAAGTTCAAATTGTTAAGGAAATGAGTGCAAATTGACACAAGAACAGAAAATGAAATACCGCATGTTCTCACTCATAGGCGGGTGTTGAACAATGAGAACACATGGACACAGGGAGGGGAGCACTACACACGGGGGTCTGTTGCGGGGAATAGGAGAGGGACGGGGTTGGGGGGGGAGTTGGGGAGAGACAGCAAGATAAGAAATGCCAGACACAGGTGATGGGGAGGAAGGCAGAAAATCACACTGCCACATGTGTACCTATGCAACAATCTTGCATGTTCTTCACCTGTACCCCAAAACCTAAAATGCAATAAAAAAATTTTTTTAAATAAAAAAAGAGTGAAATTGATTTTTCTCCCATATTTTATCAAACCCAATATATCTAAAATATTATCATTTCAACATGTAATCAATGAAAATTTGTTAATGAAATATTTAACCTTTTTTGTACTAAGTCTTTGAAATCCAGTGTCCAATGTCTTTCACTTTCACAGCATCTCAATTTGGACAAGATTCATTTCCAGTGCTCAAAGCCACATTGTACCAGTAGCCACGGTCCTGGACAATGCAGTCAGCAACGATGCCTTTCTGTTTCTAAAAGTTTTCAGCTTTGCAATTATTACCTTTCATACTTTCATAACATGCTATTCAGTTTATGTAGTTGTTCACTTTATATTGAACATCCAAGTTAACTCCACTTTTTTCACAATTATTAATGATACAGCAATGGAGGTATTTTGCCATATTTTGCATTAGTATTTAATTAGACTACTCTCACAGATGTGGACTGCTTGAGGTAAAAGGTTCAAACACAGTAATGACTGTTGGTACACATTTTCAAGCCGCTTTCCAAAAATGTGAATGACTTCTACCCTGCCTTCAGCAATGTGTGTGAGCCAGTTTCACTGAGTAAACCCCAGTGCCGGCCATACCAATCTCCATCCTTCCCGACTTCTTTTCCCGCTTCCTAAGCATTAACTTTCCAGAGTTACAGCAGGACAAAGCAGATAGAGAACAATAGACACCAGAGGCCAAATTCCAAAGTAGGTGGACTCAACCCTACATAGGAGACCAACTGAGATCAGTTTTACTGATCCTACCTTCTGCCTCCTATAAATATTCCTTTCACAGAAATGTTTATGTTATCATCTGGCTTCCAAGACACAAGGCAAACAAGCTTGTGTTATTTCCAGTGATGAATTGGGTCTATGTACCTTTCTGGTCATTGTAGGTCAAAATAGTATGGCCAACATATACATTTGGCTAACTGATGACATGAATATACCCCATTGGTGTATCTGCATTTCTGAGAGGATATTTGCATTTTTGGGCATATAGACTTTTTAAGTTTTCACTCTGAAATAGTTTTAGCTTTGCAGAAGTGTTACAAAGACAGCACAAATAATTCCAATACCCAGCTTCCCTACCTTTCATATTTTACATAACCAAAGAAAACTTATCAAAACTAAGTATTTAACATTCAGCCAATACTATGAACAAAACTACTGACTTTATTCAGATTATACCAGTTCTTCTACTAACGTTCCCTTTCTATCCCAGAATCTACTCCAGGGTACCAATCACAGCTGGGGACCTTCCTCCTTAGGTTCCTCTCATCTGTGAGTTTCTCAGTCTTTGTCCTCCATATCCTTTACACCTCCAAAGAGCATTCTGGTCAGGAATTTTGCAGAATGTCCCTCAATTTGTACCTTCTGATGTTTCCTTGTGATTAGACTGGAGTTATAATTTTGTGGGGGGGAAGAATATTACAGAAATGAAGTAGCATTCTCACTGCTCTAGAAGAGGGTATTTATTATAGATGGCTTTGGGTATATTTTTATTTAGATTGTTATTGGTTTGATTTTTCATGACTTATTATAGATGGCTTTGGGTATATATATATACATATTTTTGAGACAGAGTTTCGCTCTTGTTACCCAGGCTGGAGTGCAATGGTGCGATCTCGGCTCACCGCAACCTCCGCCTCCTGGGTTCAGGCAATTCTCCTGCCTCAGCCTCCCCAGTAGCTGGGATTACAGGCACGCCCCACCATGCCCAGCTAATTTTTTGTATCTTTAGTAAAGATGGGGTTTCACCATGTTGACCAGGATGGTCTCGATCTCTTGACCTCATGATCCACCAGCCTCAGCCTCCCAAAGTGCTGGGATTACAGGCACGCACCACCATGCCAAGCTAATTTTTTTAATTTTTAGTAGAGACGGGGTTTCACCATGTTGACCAGGATGGTCTTGATCTCTTGACCTTGTGATCCACCCGCCTCGGCTTCCCAAAGTGCTGGGATTAGATTGTTATTGGTTTGATTTATCTATGGTTTTTCTTGTTACCTACTGATCTTTCAAAAATGACAAAAAGAATAGCAACACTTGAATACAAATAACTTTTTAAAACATCTAAGTAGTTACATTTTAAATGTTACTCTTTTCAAACTAGCCTCATTAGAGACTTCATTTTCCAATGAAGCTACCATCATTTCATTTTCACAGTTCTATATACCTACTTTTAATTATTTTTTTAAGTTGCAACAATTGTACAAATAACTTTTGTTCCTGAACTATGTAAAAGTAAGTTGCCAATATGAGGCTCCATCACTGCTAATTATATTAGTGTGTAATCCCTACCAGTAAGGACATTCTGCTACATAACCACACTACAACCATGCAATTAAGAAGTTGACATTGCTACATTGTGACTATCTATTAATAATTCACAGTTTCCAATGCAGGCAGATAGGCTGGAGCCCAAGAATTTGAGACCCACCTGGGCAATGTGGTGAAATCCAGCCTCTCCTAAAAATACAAAAATTCAGGCAGGCACAGTGGCTCATGCCTGTAATCCCAACATTTTGTGATGCCGAAGTGGGTGGATCACCTGAAGTCAGGAGTTCGAGACCAGCCTGGCCAACATGGTGAAACCCCATCTCTAATAAAAACACAAAAAATTAGCCAGGCATGGTGGCAGGCACCTGCAATCCTACCTATTGAAAGGCTAAGGCAGGATAATTGCTTGAACCCAGGAGGCTGAGGTTGCAGTAAGCCAAGATCACACCACTGCACTCCAGCCTGGGCAACAGAGCGAGACTGTCTCAAAATAAATAAATTAAATTAATAAATAAATAAGCCATGTGTGGAGGCACACACTTGCAGTCCAGTTACCTGAGAGGGTAAGGTGAGAGGATCATCAGAGCCTAGGAGGTTGAGGCTGCAGTGAGCTGTGATTATGCCCCTGAACTCCAGCCTGAGCAATGGGAGTAAAACCACACCTCAAAAATAAAAAATAATAACAGTGGCCAGTTACGGTGGCTCATGCCTGTAACCCCAGCACTTTGGGATGCCAAGGTGGGTGGATCACCTGAGGTCAGGAGTTCAAGATCAGCCTAGCCAACATGGTGAAATCCTGTCTCTACTAAAAATACAGATATTAGCTGGGCGTGGTGTTGTGTGACTGTAGGACTAGCCACTCAGGAAGCTGAGGCAGGAGAATTGCTTGAACCCAGGAGGGGGAGATTGCAGTGAGCTGAGATCAAGCCAGTGCCCTCCAGCCTGGGAGACAGAGCGAAACTCCATCTCAAAATAATAATAATAATTCAGACTCTAATCAAGTTAGGCAAAGAGACCATTTCCAAACAGAAGATCCACCCAGGGAAACAAAGCATATTTCACAGTTGTGCCTGCTTAGTCACCTAACCTGGAATGGTCCCTCAGTTTTTCCATCACTTTCAAGTCCTTGACACTTTGGAACATTACAGGCCAATTAATTTGCAGAAGGTTCCTTAGTTTAAGTTTACCAGACCTTTCTTCACACTTCAATTCAGGTTATGCATTTTGTCAAGACCAGTACAAAAGTAATGCTGGATTCTTCTGGTTGCTTCTTGACATGTGACACATCATGTTGCTATGTTATGTTACTGGGGCTGCTAACCTGGTCTGTCAGGTTTCTCCATTATAAAGTTTCTACGTGTCTCCTGTGAAGAAAAAGTATGTTAGGGGAGGGACTCTGAGTCTGAATTATCCAGTTCTTCATCAGACTTTCACCCATTAGTCTTGGCATCCATTGGTGTTTCTTGGTTAAATTAATTATCACTATGCTACTTACCAAGTGGCTATTTTCTAACTCCATCATTTTTTCCTACATTTATCCATTGGCATTCGGCCATAAAAAACTTTTCTTCTCGTCATTTACTATTCTTTTGTTTATATCCATATAGATGCACAGATTTTTATTTTATGCAATTGGTTATAATGTCACAATTTGTTGTTGTTGCTCAGACTGTCCCGGGCTTGGCCAGTGGGGCTCTTCAATCCGGCTTCTGTGACATTTTGATATGTCTATAACATTCTTTCAATACTTTCTTACTTGCTAGTACAACAAAATATTCCAGGGTCATGTTATATTTTCCAGTCCCTGCCTTGAAATCAGTCACTGCTCCAGAGAGCTGCAGTGGTGAAAGAGATTTAAAAGCCATGATGTGGGCACTGAGTGTGCCCACTGCTATTAGGGTGTTCGTGTTCCCGGGATACCACATGAGTTCACATGGACACCATAAATTACAATCCAACCTTACATTATTACAGTCTTTTTCTCCCATTCCCTTCTCTGACAGTGAGCAACTGGCTCCAATTATGCTCAATATATTTATTTATTTGATCAATCCCGTTAAATGTGGATAATCTTTCATCACCGCCACCACTGTCAACTCATGCAGACACCCATCCTCCATACCCTTTTGACCTTGGACATTGCACTGTGGTCCAGTGCCATGTAGATGCCATCCCACTGTGCTCGGAAGCCAAGTGGGCCTCCCCCACTACAACACTCATAGCATGGTGCCTCCTCGACATACTCGGGCACTAACACTCATGCTTGTGTGCTCTGCACACTACCCCCAGACCTGGATGACTGCCTTGCTCAGCCCCACCTAACTGCTTTTCAACTAGATTAATCAGGAGGGAGAGAAGGCAGGAAGGGAGGCAGGAAGGGAGCATAATTTTAAATAGTTTGGACTGTTGTCAAGAATATGTGAGGTATATCTTAGTCCATGCAGGTTGCTATAGCAAAACACCATAGACTAGGCGGTTTATACACAACAGAAGTTTATTTCTTATAGTTCTAGAGGCTGGGGCAATAACAAGGCATTAGCAGATTTATTGTCTTCTCTTTCATAGAATGTATCTTTTTGCTGCATCCTCACATGGTAGAAGACACAGGCAGCTTTCTGCAGCCTTCTTTATAAGGATACTAATTTCATTCATAAGGGAACAGCCCTCATGAATTAATCACTTCCTAAAAGGCTGTACCTTCTAATATCAGTGCTTAGGGGTCAAAGACCAATGAAGAGAATCAATATTATACAAGTTCTGTCACACCCATTAGAAAAGCTAACTATTAGAGGGAAAAACAATAATAAGTATTGGTAAAAACATGGAGAAACTGAACCCTTGGGCATTATTGGTGGAAATGTAAAGTGGGCAATTATTATGGGAAATAATAGGGAGGTTGTTCAAAATTAGACAGTTACCATATGATCCAACAATTGCAATCCCCAGTATATAACCAAAAGAAATCAGAGACACAAAGAGGTATTTGTCCGTTCATGTTCATTGCAACACTATTCACAATAGCCAAAATAGTGACGGATCCCAAGCATCCTTTAATAAATGAACGAACAAAGTGTGGTATAAACATACAATGGAATATTATTATTCAGTCTTAAAAGGAAGAATATTCGGACACATGCTACAATATGAATGAGCATGTTGAGGATATGCTCAACAACCCTGAGGATTTCATGCTAAGTAAAATAAACCCATCGCAAAGTTCAAATATAGCATGAATCCACCCATATGAGATACCTAGAGTAGCCAAATTCAGAGAGGTATAAAGTACATTAGAGGTTACTAAGGATTACAGGGAGAGAGGAGTAAGAGTTATTGTTTAATGGGTATAGAGCTTCAGTTTGAAAGATGGAAAGAGTTCTGTATATAGACAATGGTGATGGTCGCAAAACAACGTGAATGTAATTAATGTCACTGAAGTGCATGCTTAAAAATGGTTAAAATAAGTTTTATGTTATGTGTATTTTACCACGATAAAAAATGTTAAAATATTACACAAGTTGTGAATATTATTTCAAAAGACTTGTTTTAGAAATTTCTGATATGTGCAAACATAAATGGAACAAGTGTACAGTTCCTATATGACTACATTAATAAAACAATACTCACATTGCTATAGTATTTCATATATTTTCTCAGATACCCATGTATTTATATTAAACATAATAGTTAATGACCTTTAAATTTAAGAACAGAAGTCTTGGGGTATTTTATTTTTGTCTCAGATAAGTTAATACAAATTTCATTTATCCATATTTTTGAAGAAACATTTGTTTGCAAAATAAGTTATTTTAGACCTAATCACAAGTCTGAAATGTCCACAAAACTCCTTCAACCATACATATAGTAAAATAAAGGTAAAGGGAACAACAGATAATGCAGAGAATAAATTCTTCCCACTCCACAAAACAAATTGGAGTCAAATTTGAATAATGCAATCAGTCTACATGAATATTTTTAGGCCACTTGGTTTCATTCAGCAAACTTTCATTGAACTCCTGTTTATGCCAGATACTGTATTAAGAAATGAGGTTATTGAGAGAAGCAAAACACTATATCCTCTAGGATTGTAAATACTCTAGTTGGAATAAGGCGGAGGCCGAGAGAAGAACTGGCATTACACTGAAAACCTGAATACATCACCTTATGTGAACCTCACTCTCTGTCTGTGAGTTAGTTACTATTATCCCCATTTTGCAGATGAGGGAACTGAGGTTTAGAGAGTAAGTAAATCACCATGAGACAGACAATTCACAAAAAGCAGAGAATTTCAGCCCCTTCCCCCATTCACCTGATTCCAAAGTCCATACTCTGTCTCAAGTCTTACCATTTGAATTATATATTGAATTATACTACACTGTATTACACAATAAAAATAGGCATGGGAACAAATAATTACAACCCACTACAAAAATATATGAAAAATATCTGCCACATAGATGAACGTCAAAGAAGCAGCCATGGTCAACTTTGTTCTTTGGAATCGGCTCAGAGAAATTTAAATAGGATGGTTAATTCTGTTAGCTCACCCACAAGAAGGTATTTCACTGGGAAGTTGCTTATCAGATCTGGCCAGACACAGTGGCTCACACCTGTAATCCCAGCACTTTGGGAGGCCAAGGTGGGCGGATCACCTGAGGCTGGGAGTTCAAGACCAGCCTTACCAACTTGGAGAAACCTCATCTCTACTAAAAATACAAAATTAGCAAGGCATAGTGGTGCATGCCTGTAATCCCAGCTACTCAGGTGGCTGAGGCAGGAGAATTGCTTGAACCTGGAAGGTGGAGGTTGCAGAAAGCTGAGATGGGGCCATTGCACTCTAGTCAGGGCAACAAGAGTGAAACTCTATCTCAAAAAAATAAAAAGTCGTATCTTTGCCAAGTGAGGATGCTGTGTTTCATTATCCCCTTTACATAACTATATACACATATATTTCTTTGAGTACAGTCTAATTTCTTATAATATTTTTATGTTTGGCCTATCTTGGTGCTGTGGTGTGTATATAATATAGTACATATATGCATTGCATGTACCACCTTTTGTCTCTTTTGTACCCTCACACAGTGTCTGCAAATCATCTCCAGCACATGGGGATGCTCAGGAGATATTACTAATTGATTTTAAGTCTTCTCAAAGAACATTCATTATCATTATCATTATGCCCACACTGGAGAAGTGTCAGATGTCAATGTCTACTTGTTAGAAAGAAATTGACTTGTGAATGTTAATACCTTGGTGAAATATTTTTCTACAGATACCAGTTTTCTGGAAAAAAAAACAAAAAACGTTCTTTTGATGTAATGGCCACAAACAGACTCATTCCTTCTCTGCAGAGGACAAAAAAGGTACCCTTACAACACACACCCTCCAGTCTGTTAGTGATGGCGCTAATACAGATGCCCAGAGCTATGTCCCCTGCCCAGAGCTGGCAGATTCTTTTTATCCATTATACCTCAAGCATCAGATCACTAATTCATGTACAGGATAAGACAACTGCCAAATTATTAGACTACAGAGGGAAGGTCCTCAGACACCTGTCATGTTGATGAAAGCAGCACCATCCTCTGACCTTTGCCAGTTCAAGGTCGATAATGAAAAGAGTCAGGCAGGAAGAGCAGCATGTGCCGGCTCCATTAACTTGCACTGTGTGTGCACTCAGGAGCACTGCATCTCCTGTCAATTAGTGTGGGGAGACCGGGGACCGCTGATTACCGGGGACATGGCGTAGCGAGCCGCAGTTACCTCTACTTCTATGCCCTGCTGCATTTTAATTAGCCCATTGCCTTTACTACATTTTCAGAGCTTCATTATTGAGCTTCGAGAAACTCAAGCAAGGCTTTTTACATTTCACATCACTAATTGGAAGAAATGTTGAACATTCTAGTAATGGAGTTTGATGACACCAGTCTGTGGGTAGAGACTTAGCGGGCTGCTTAGAACAGGACAATCCTGCCCTGCTCAGAGTTGTGGGTAGCAGAACCAGTCAGAGAACCACAAGGGGAGAGGGAGACTTTCAGTAAGAAAACCATAGAGAGTAGCAAGGAGAGTGGCAAGATAAATGTGGGATGGTAACCCCGCAGCCTGGCCTGCCTGCGTAGGGGTCTGCGCACATCCACGCGAGGAAGAATGCAGTGAGCAAGCAGTCTTTGAATCCACAGTAAAGAAACAAAGGGAAGGAATTTAAAAATCTGAAAAGGGATCTGTCTTCATGGTTTTTGTAATTTTTCCCTTACAAAGAGAAACGGGTTGAGCCTTTGCAAAAATCACCACTTTAGCAGAAAAGAGTCTAAAATATCAAAGTCGAAGACTTTTATTCTCATAAACCAACACTATGATTCTCCCAGGGCAATGATCTTTAAATGGAGTAAGCGTCACTATCATATAGAGGGTGGTTAAAACACAGATTGCTGGGCTCGCACCATTTCTCCC
Organism: Leontopithecus rosalia; assembly: GCA_028533165.1. NCBI lineage: Eukaryota > Metazoa > Chordata > Mammalia > Primates > Cebidae > Leontopithecus > Leontopithecus rosalia. Next base: position 9,028,790 of record CM052651.1, read on the forward strand.
CAAGTTTCTGATTCATTGGGTCAGAGGCAGGACTGGATGATTCTGCATTTCTAACAAGTTCCCAGGTGATGCTGATGTTGTTAATGAATGCAAGACGACCACACTTAGGTAACTGCCCTCCTAGAGGCAGCTACCGAAATTGCAGATAGAGTGCCCAAAAGAAATAATTACCCCTTGCCATTTAAAACAAAGATATGTTACCTATGATCACCTAAGTCAGTCACTGAAACATGAGCATGAAACCTTGCATACATTAACATCAACGTTTAATCAATCACAATCATATGTGGGAGTGGGGTTTGGTAAATTCTTTCAGAATATTTAAGGAGTTGATTGCCAAGTAAAAAGCACTCTCTTCCCTAAGGATATACCTCTTTAAAGCCACCCTCTTACCTGAAGAAACTCAGTCTTAATTTATTTAAAATGAAAGATAACTAGCCATCAGCTGAACCATAAAACAGTAACCTGAAAAATACCTGAAGCAGACTACTATGTGTGTGTGGTTATGCTACAGATTCGTTATCTTAGCTCTTGATTTATCTCAAGTTTTCAGGACCAAATCTTATGCATGATCACTACAATTATTGGGCAACTTGCTTTAATCTATGTAGACTACAGTTACTCATCTGTGAGATGTGGAAATGCACTTAAAAATCCTGGTTCCTTCTAGCTTTAAAATTTTATGACATGGATCCCTATTTTCTACTTGAGTCAACATGTTTAGCACCTGGTGTGACACTCAGATTAGAAGTAAACTTTTTAAATTCTGAGCTCAGTCCCTTTTGCACATTTTATAGTCTGGATCAGCACCATACTAAAAATACCTCTTGTTATCTACTCAGTGTTGCTGCAGGCTGAAGTTCACAACCACATTTCACATTCCAAAATGTCTACCAACCCAGATACTTCCAGGATAAATCATGCAGTGGAAAAAGGTCACATTCTGCCTGGCAGAAAGATGAAATATACTGATAAACTGAGCCAATGGCGGAAATTGTCCATTGAAATTCTTGGAAAGAATGCTCAGAAGTCATGACATTCAAATTCAACTGGAAATTTACTTTCATAGATACTTTCCCCATTTACTTTAGTTAGATGTAATACTGGAATGACCATATTTATTAACAGCCTAGTGAATTCTAAATATTCTCTGTACCATCAAACCTGTTGGGAGCTTTCAATAAATTTCAAAGTTTATACTGATTACATAAGAAAGACTGCTAGTTAAGCCTTCGATTAATGAGTTCAATCCAATTTTTAGAAACAGAGTCATGAACTGTTCATAGCAGGTATCTTCAATCAGAACTGGCAAAGCAGAGCATGTAGAGAAATGGTTCTATCCACTTGATGTAGGTCTACCTACTTTGTTTAGGTCTAATACTATTTCTAGAAATGTTTCTTCAGAAGTAACAGTGTTATCTTCAACACACCAACACACATTTTTCTCCTTTAGGCTCAACCAATGCATACGAAATTAGCAAGGAAAAGTAAAAGCTTTAGCAAAAGTTGAAGCCCTCATTCAAAGTTTTTATAATAGTTTCAGGCTTCTCACACCACAGAGCTGTAATTCCAAGTTGCTTATGATGTTCGCAGACAGAAAACTGAGAACTTATTGAGCTGATAGACAAGGAGTATTGACAGGCCAGTAAATGATTAAGCCCACTCACCTGGACAATTTGGAATTTGTCTTTGAGAACATTATAGCCCAGGTTTTAAGAAACTAAAAGTCAAACCATGAAACCCTCTTCTCCTTTCTGCCCCCAGCATTTCAGCATTTCAGTGGGTCTCTCAACCACCTGTCCTTTTTCAGAGAATGTATATAGCCCCTCATTTTGTCTCTCATTGCATTAGAGAATGAAGTTAAAACAGACTTTCTTTCAGATTTGGGATTAAAAATCACCAAGCTTCTACGCAGAAAATTTATTTTCTTCACTCAAACCTCTGAGGGACCCAGAACGGCATTTTTAGGTGACACAGACGTGCGCAGGTCAGGGAGGTCAGGAAGAGGGCAGCCTCAAGCCCTTTCTTCTTGACACCGACCTGCCACTACATAGCAACATACAGAGAGCTCATGAGGACCTTAGTTGAAAATACTTTCATTGATAAAGAAGTAAACCGAGGCTCACAGAATTGCAGCAGCTTACCTGAGAACAGAGGCAGGACCAAGCTCAAGAGGCAGAGCTGGCCCTGGAAGACGCTGAAACACTCTGCAGGACCAGGCATGGTGGCTCATGCCTGTGATCCCAGCACTTTGGGAGGCCGAGGTGGGTGGCTTTTCTGAGGTCAGTAGTTTGAGATCAGCCTGACCAGCATGGAGAAACCCCGTGTCTACTAATTAGCCGGGCGTGGTGGCGCATGCGTACACGAGGCGTAATCCCAGCTACGCGGGAGGCTGAGGCAGGAGACAATTGCTTGAACCTGGGAGCCGGAGGTTGCAGTGAGTCGAGGTCACACCACTGCACTACACCTGGGCAACAAGAGCGAAACTCCATCTCAAAAAAAAAAAAAATACTTTGTATTAAGCCACTCGGCAACTACTTAGGAATCATATTTTTAAAACTTATTTTATTAACCAGAGTTCAGCTCTATCTGTGAGCTCCACTATTCATAAGGATCATCACAAATTGGTTGTTCAATGCTGTATTAATTCCTATTATATATTCTCATGGCTAAATATAGAAAAATAAAGACCTGCACATTTTTTTTAAAGAGTGTAAAAATTCTTGAGTGCTAGAGTGACATAGATTTAAAGGGACCCCAGACTACTGACTTTTCATGTCTTAAACATCCAAAATCTCACAGCTCAAATTTTCATTTTCACCATGTATTTTGGCAGCTTCTAAGACAACCCCAAATAGTTATATTGTTTTCTTTGGGCTGTTAGAATAAGGGTCTATATATTCCTTATACAAACCTAAGACAGTTTGAGTCTTCACAAATCAAATCATTGAGACTACACACCCACACAGAAGCTGTAATGAAAAGAGTTTATAAATAAAAGGGTTTTTTTTTCTACCACCTACTCTCTGAACCATCATATTCCTCTGGGAGGAAGTTTTAAAGGAAGAAAAAAGAGAGAAAATGGCTCTGCGTGTGTGTGTGTGTGTGTGTCTCAGAGAGGGAAAGATGTGTGTGTGTGTGTGTGTGTGTGTGTGTGTGTGTGCACACGCAGGATCAGATTGCCCTCTGGTGGACAGTTTGTTTCTTCATTCTTTTAAGATACAACAAAGGAGAAAAAAAGTAACAATAAAAAAGCAGGGAAAGAGAAAATCAGAAAATGAAAAAGTAGAGGAAAACTTGGGAAAGGAAAGAATATAGAAAAGAACAAAGTCAAAAAAAGGAATGGAACTAGGAGATACTGGAGAAAATCTATTAGAAAATCAAGGAAAAGGAAAGAAGGTTGAGGATCCTGAAGGAAAAAAAAAAAAAAGACCAAAAATCGGCTAGTGTCACTTTACTACTTAACCAATCCTAGAAGTGTTTATGGAGAAATAAAATACTTGTAATTATAAATGCTAACTCTATCTGGTATTTTAACTTTTTTAACTTTTTCAATATATCTGCTAACTACGTGCATCTAAACTACGTTTTAAAAGCAGCTGTTAGTAAGAATTGGGGGAGCATTTTGCAGAACTTAACTGAAAAGAAAGTTTAGAAAATAAAAACTGCTTTTTCTTATACTTTTTTTTAGTTGCATATAAATCCCAACCAAACATACAAGTCAAGAGACAGTGTGCTTTGGCATTTTACATATATATCATTAAAAAGGGTTTAAAAGGTATATATATATATATATATATATATATATATATATATATATATTAATTGACTGAATGAATAATTCATTCATAGATTTTCTAGCCATTTAGATGTCTTGGAAGGGAAAAAACACAGGTTAAAATATTATAAGTGGGTGTTGAACAATGAGAACACACAGAAACAGGAAGGGGAACTTCACACACTAGGGCCTGTCAGTGGGGTGGAGGACTACGGGAGGGATAGCGGGGGACTGGGGGGTAGGGGAGGGATAGAATTAGGAGAAATACGTAATGTAGATGACAGGGCGATGGATGCAGCAAAGCACCGTGGCACGTGTATACCTATGTAAGAAACCTGCACATGTACCACAGAACTTAAAGAAGAATAATAAATAGTAATAATAATAAAAAGATAAATAAGCTTTTAAAAAATCCAGTTTGTTACATAAGAACTATCATAGACAATTGTCCCATTGACAATTGCCAATGCCTCCCACACATTCTATTGTAAAATTTTGGAATGTGTGTCATTTATGTTAGATAAGAGGAAAGAGACATTCAGAGGAAGCTCAAAGCACAATCCTCACGCCCTCGAGCCTGCATTTTCCAGAAATGCCCGCAGCCAGAGCCACTGTCTCTCTGTTCAGGAGCAGATAGAACGCTTTCACTGCCTATGGTGAGCACATGCTTCAAGGACCCAGAAGAGCAGCTTGCAAGCCCAGTCCCTAACCTTTTCTCCTTAGCCTGCACCAGTGTAGAGCTCAGAGCCTTCCAAGGGCTTGGTATCACCACCCCTCACTACTGAAACAAACACAGGGGTCTCCCACCTTATTGAATTCGCAAACAAAGGCTTTCTGCTACAAGATGGTAAGCTCCTTTAAATGTATATTGAAAGGAATACTTTAGGAGAGAATAGAATTCAGTTCATTGAAAGTCTTTTAAGCGATCTTGGAGCATGCCACCAAACTGAAGTGCAGCGATGGAGAAAGGAATGCGTACACATAGGTTGTGGCAGAAATCACAGGCACAGATGTATGTAACAGAGGGGCCACAAAAACAAATCCTGAAGTTCTTTTTTCCATACACAGATCCCTTCTATCCCAGAAAGAACAGTGAAGGAAGCCACATGAGCATACCCCCCTGCCTACTGGTAAGAGGCCTTGAGGCTATGACCCCTTGTCCCTCCTGCTCACAGGCACACCTGGGCACAGTGGCATCTTCTGAGTTCATTCTGGGCTTCCCTTCCTCCTCTGAATTTATTTACTACTATTACTTCTTTCTATACTGAAAAGGAAGACCCACTTATCTCCCATAAGAACTTTCATTTTTGCTCAACCATGAGAAAATGAGCTTTCTACTCTGCGTGTGTGCAGGATTCAGACAACAGGAAAAATACCTCTGCAATGGTGGAGGTAGAAATTCTAAACATCATTAATGAAAAATGTCTCCCAACTTTAATATGATAAAGGTTTCATACCCAGGATAAAATCTATTTCTCATATTTAAAAAGTTTTAACGTGAAATATCACTACTAGAACAGTTAGTTTTGTGGGGGGAGGCATCATTGACTACACTGAGTTTGATTATACTAGATGGTAAGTCACCAAATTTCTAACAGGATACAAAAAACAAAAAGTTGGCAATTTTCTTCTGAGAAATTATAAACTTATCAAAACTAAAAATGTGGGGGTTTTCTTTTTCACTAAGCTAACGGGGTCAGTTTTCCCAAATGTCTAAATTAATCCATGATTGTAAGTAGGACAATAGCAGGAACATCAATTATTTTAGGTGATAAAGATGATACAGTTAAGCCTTATTTCTGCTTTGCAGGAATTTGGGGTGTTCACAAACAGTAATGCTAATTATTGGCATGTATTATTAAGTGTGATGGGCAGAGTACCTCTTTAAACATAATCCAGGTTGCTAATGCCAGAGTGATAAGCTATATTTCACACTATTTATAATATAAATGTGCTTTCAGCAATTCGAGAAAATCAAAAATGATCTCAATTTTTGAAAATTACATTCCATTTAACATAACTCTAGAAAAATGAAGCTTCAATCAATCAAGGTAGTTAAAAAAACATTTCTGTAACTAGATTAACTCACACAATTATCATTTATAAGATTAATTTTACTTGAGGCTCATAATTATTTCCTTAGTAATTACTAGCTTAGGCCCATAGCTATTGACTCTAAATTTCTTTATTCATTCAGAAAACATTTATTGACTACTAGGTGCTAGGAATACAATATTGTTCTATTTTTAATCCATATTTTTCAGGTGTCTATATTAGAGAAGAGACAGAAAAGTCTATGATGTAATTGGATAAATGTCCCGACAATCTGTTATAGAAACACAACAAAGGGCCACGTAATCAAACCTGGAAGTATCAAAAAGGCTTCCCGGAAAAAGTGGTATCTAAGTGGAGTTTTTAATAATAATAGTAATAATACATCAATGCTAAGCTGCATGGTTCACATTTGCTTTTTTATTTAATATTCGCAGCAGCCCCACGATTGACATACTCTCACTATCCATTTTACAGATAAGCGGGCAGAGGAAAAAGGGGATAAGTTATTTGCCCAAGTCAGTACAGACAGAGAGTGAAAGTGTCGGGATGTAAATCTAGACTAGCCCGAATTCGTAGCCCGTTTTTCACCACTCACTATGATAAACGCTTTGCTATCTCAAGCAGACGAAAGAAGGTGCTCACAGTGCTGAGATATGGGGAAACACCAAGCATTTCAGGGACTTGCAAGCAGATCAATAAAGTGAAAGCATAGTATATGAGTAATGAGTGCCAAAAATAAGTGTAAATTTATCAGTAAGAATTGCAGACACTGTTGGTTATAACTTTGGATTCATGTACACTGGTCAGAAAGACAAGACTGTGCTGCAGTAACAACACAGCCTCAACATTTCAGTGGCTTAAAACAACAAATATTTATTTATGGCTCATATGGCAGCCAGTATGGGAAGTTCTGCTTATCAGACCCACTTAGAAACCAAGGCTAATGTGGGCAGCATGTTAACCCTTGGCTTCCAGGATTGTTCTGGAAATAGGAAATATTTCCAGGAAAATAGAGAATTGCAGAATCAAGCATTCACAGTTAAATGCTTTGGTTGAGAAGTGATATGTGTCACAATTGCTCACATTTCATTGTCCAATGCTAGTTACATGGTGACACCAAACTTCAAGGGGCAGGGAAGTACAATTCCTGTACCCATACTTTGAAGTTGAGCAGTATTTGATATTAGTAACTGCAAACCATAAGTGATTGTTTTCAGTATTGAAAGATAATAGCATGCAGCACATAAAAGTATGATTTGAAGTCAGACACAATGAGGTGAAAATCACAACTTTACAACTCATTACTTTGTGTGATTCTGATTATGGTACTTAGCCCTCAAAACTGCAGTTTTCTTTTTTTTAAATATAGAGACATTCCCTTTCGAGATTGTGAGGTTTAAATGAGATCATGAATAACAGTATATTAGTGCTTATGACATAATAGAAGTCCAATAAATGGGGATTTTATTTGGAATTGATCAAGAATTTGCAATTTAGGAAAAGTCAAAAGCAGACTACATAAAGTATTATTGTATAATAGTTGATTGGAATCATCACCATAGGTTATATAACAAAATACTCAGTGGAGAAGCAAGAAATTATAGTTAATGTGCAATAAACGAGGGATTCTCTTCCTAGTTTCTCACTTATATTAGCTTCTTTAAAGCAGCATAACAAATTACCATAAACTTACTGGCTTAGAACAATCCCTGTGTATTAGCTTACAGATCTGTAGGGTAGAAGAACAAGCAGGGCTCAGTTTTCGGATCAGTTTCTCACAGGCTGAAATCAAAATGCTGACCAGGTTGCAATCTCATCTGGAACTCAGTTCTTCTTCCGATGTTATGTACTTACTGCAGAATTCAGCTCCTCCCAGTATGAGATTGACGTGCCTGTTCCTTGCTGCCTGCTGGTCAGGAGCTGCTCTCAGCTCCTGACCTTATCACATGGCCCCTCAAGATAATCACAATATTGTTGTTTGCTTTCTTCCAAGCCAGGAGGTATTCCTTCTCTCTGACTACATCCTCTATGAATAGCCCTAGAAAACACTCTAAGCTTTTAAAGAGATCACCGATTAGCTCAAGCTCTTTTCTGTTTGTTTGTTTGTTTGTTTGCAACATAACAATCATTGGAGTGAAATTTCTTAGTATTCAGAGGTCCCACCCACATTCAACTGGAGGATCATATGACAGAATTATTGGCAATCGTCTTAGAAGTTTGCTTACCATATCCCTTCATAGTTTTTCCATGCTGAGGGCAACAACATCTTTTATTACAAACAATGATTCACAGAGGTAGAGCATAGGAGGCATCTGTGGAATTTAACACAAAATTCTTAATGCCAACTAGCCTAGAATTCCAAGGACGGGAAACCCACTCCTTAGGGAAATCATCACGTTTGTTGGAAAGCAATTCTCCATGTGTCTCTCATTTCTGCACCGTATAACCAGAGGTACCTACTACTTTGTTGCATTTCTGCACCTTATAAGCAGAAGAACCCTTTTTTCTGGACTATCTGTTCAAACAATTGCAGCACACACAACCTTGAAAGATAGAGATTGTGTCTTCCTCCAGAGCAAAGAACAAATTTGCTTACTAGTCTATATAACAAAGGTTATACCTCTTTCCAAAGCAAAAGGCAAGCATACTTCCTGCCATTATAAGATTCAGATTTCCCAAAGGAGGATTCTTCTCCTGGAATACAGCTCACTGTGTATGAGACATCTGCCTGGGTACATTCATTTTATACCTATGGAACACGGACCAAACATGGTGAGATTCTGGCTACTACCATTACTGTAAGTAATGAACTATCCTTTGTCTCGGATCTGGATTTCCATGTCTTCCACCAGCATTCATAAAACTGACAAACTAACAAGCTTATTTACTTACTTGCTTACCTGCAAGTAGAGTTAAAATCGTAGACCTTTCTTTTTCTTTTTCTTTTTTAAATCTTAGACTTTTCATAGTTCTTTAATACAGTATTCAATGTATTAAAGAGAGAACAGAAGGACTGCATGGTGGGAAAAAATTGTACTCAGAAGAACAAAGCTAACTGCATTCATTTATAAAGAATTACACATACTTATTTTTCCCTTAGGTTATAAACATCCTAGCAGGATGCACTTTAAAATATCTAGATTGACAGATTTAGGTTATTATAGCAGAAAATCAAATGAATCTTAAATGAATGTTTTCAATATACGTTTACTTTTCTCCAATACTGTTAATACAAATCATATCTATATTTATATAAAATAATTTTTAAAATAGGTTTTTCTTTAATCAGGTCATCTCTACAGATAATTGACTTATAATTCTATCAATGTTCTAAATTATTTACAATTTTTTTCACAAATACAGAACACTTGTAATCATAGATCTTGCTTTTAAGGAAATATGTAATTTTATGTATAGAAAACCACTCTACTGTGACCAGAGATTACAGATTACCTGCAGTAGATAAACATTACTTTTTTGATAGGAGCTATTATGAAAAAAAAAATTAAAGAAATTTTTGTAAGAGTTTGACTCATGACCAAAGATTATTTTCCCATTTTCATTCATTAGTTTTCCTACTATATATTGCAATAAATATGTACACATACATACATCCCTAGATTCTTATATAAAAAAGCAAATTTATTAAGAATTATATATAGCTTTTGGAAATTCACTAAAATAGAATCTCACAGTCAGACTGATACAGACATGTGCTTGACATTTTATATATATTTATTTCTCATTGACTTATATTCAATGAATATTATAAATGATACAAAACATCCCTGCCTCTGATTTTCAAGGAGTGAGCGCCTATAACAGGGAGACTACAAAGACATCCCCTGTGCACCCTGATCCAGATTCCTTAGCTCAACACACTTGGTTGGCTCATCGCTTACAAAAAGTTTATATTTAAGTTATGAATGTGGCATAAAATTATTGATTATGTTCATCTATAAAATTCTTGATTATGTTCATTTTAGGTGTGAGATATCAAATAGTTTGAGAGTCCATTAAAGTTTCTACTTCAGTTGGTTGCAATTAAAATGTTAAAGCCCTTTTCCACATTAGGCATCCACTCGCCACGAAACTCTATCTCATTGTAGACTGAAAATGACTAAGCACGAGTCAAAATTAAATCCGAAGTCATATGAAAATATTTCCCAAGTACTTGAACATTCATGGGTCATAGTTTACAAAGAGTTCATTTTGTAGGGAGGTCAAAGACCGAGTCATAACCCTTCCATCAGAGCTTGTAAGGTTTTCTGCTGTTACTCAGTTTTTGTAACGGAAACTAACTGGGTTCACTGGACAAAAACCATACTCACAATGATATCTTTTCTGCATTAGAGAGGCCAGGAGATATGTATCATTCTTTGCCCTTTTATTTATTTAGGAAGTCAGAGTCGTAATATAAAAAAAAAAATCAGAGTCTAAGATGGATAAGACAATGGCATGGCATGGCATATAAGCCATTCTAAAAGTCTTAGCTTTGAAATTTTGTTAGATGAATTTGATTCCAGAACTTAGAAAGCTGGTTTTAATTCACGGTTGTGAATGTAAAGTAATAGACAGATGAAGATAGAGATACATATAGATGGACATATTTGCATTTATAATGAAACTTGTTGAAACTTTGGAAAATAGATTAAAATGTAAAGGAACACATTGAGGTTGTCGTGCATCACACCACCCCTGATCATCTCTATTAACATTTGGGCGTAATTCCTTTTAGCACATTTTTCTTAAGTACGGAAACACCTATATTCATTAGAAATTGGAGTGTGGCTTTTATACTGTTTTGTGAAATTCACTGGTACACAAATATCATTGACAAGGGTTCTAAGAATGTAAGCACTGGCTATGATATGGTGAAGTCAACGTGTCCGCCGGAGAAAATGAGAATGAGTCTTAGAAGGAAGAAGTTTACTATCCTTAGAGGTTCTGGGACAGGGGTCACAGAGGGCCCAGGAGACAACACCGGGGTTGTCAGGAGGTAGAAGCAGGAGTGATAGGAAAGTCTATGCCAGAGCATTCACTGGGTGGGGTATGGCGAGGCAGGGCAGAGGAAAAATCTTTGGACTGGCTAAAGAATTCTAGTGAGCTTTGGATTCAAGTGATCTTCCTACCTCGGGCCTCCTGAGTAGCTGGGACTACAGATACATGCCACCATGTTTTTTTTTTTAGAGAGACAATATCTTGTTATATTGTCCAGGCTAGTCTTGAACTCCTGGCCACTAGAAAAGGTTAGCCCTGGGAGAGGCAGTCTCTCCCTAGTCAGCCACAAATGCCAGAGCATCAAAAATACAGAAAATAAGAAATTATGGTTAACACAGTCTGCCCTGTGATAAGTAGATGTCAAATAGACAAAGAATTTAAGAAAATGCAGAGCAAAAGACATGGCTTCTTCATGGCTGCCTAGTGATCCATCACAACTTACACAAAACTGTATAAAAATGTATTCCACAAATGATGCAGTAGTTCTGCTTTTACTGGATGGTTATCTCTTTGTGGATGTTTGATATTCTAAATAATTCCTCAATGAATGTACAGAGAGGAAAAAGATAAAAAAGAGAATATATTATTTATTTTAACTGTTACATAAAAAGACATGTAACATTATGTATAATTATATATGATACAATATAATAATGTGTATACAATATAATCATATGGTTATAATACAACTGAATACAAAAATGGTTAGACCATTATAATGATATATAATATTTGCTTTTGTCTACCTTAGGAAGTTAGTAAAGCAAACTTAGATCTGGTAGGTGCCGTCATACCATCAACATTTAGAACGACCATACTATAAAATTAACTTCCTTTCTTTCTCTCCTCTCTCTCTTTCTGTCTCTGTCACTCTTAATCTCTTACTTCATCTTTAAGAATAAACAACTGGGTGCAGTGGCTCATACCTGTAAAATTGGTTTCCACCGAGGAATGAGAAGCGTAGGTAGAAGGCAGGCAGGGGGTGATAATTAACTTTGTTTTTATACTTTTTCATATTGTATCAATTTGGTGTATTACAACAGAAATGTACTAGTATAATTTGAAAACATCTAATAAATACAGTTTTTTTTAAAAAGACAAAAATATCTTGGATTTTTTTATCCTTTCAATAAATTCTTAGAATTTACTAAGCAAAAAAAGTACAAATATTTTAAGGATATATATATATACACACACACATGCACACACACACACACACACATATGTATATATATAAAACATGTGCTCCTACCAGCAATGTTCAAAACCAGGTGTCTATTTCCCCCATAACTTTGCCACTACTGAACATTAACCTTTCAAATAATGAAAAGAAGTTGTAAACATGCTTTTTTATATTACTTGTAAAGATGAATTTTTAGCCCCTTTTTATTGTGAAGATAAAATGACCATTGTCTTTTTTTAAGAAAGTTATTCTTATTAATTGTGAGTAAGCTTTATGTATTAGTTATATACATAAACACAAATAAGTCAATGGTATTATCCATTTGTCATGTTGCAAATACATTTCCCTTTTTGTCATTTGACTTGCATGTTTTGGAATGTAAAATGTAGGAGATACTCCTAATGGTTAGTACCCTGGTGTTTGCTGCTGTCTACTGTGGAAAGAGTTATTCTAGAAGATGACTTTCCATGCTTGGTATGGATGCTGCAGTAACTCCTGAAAAAGTGGTTTTTTGCTTCTGACATCCAAGAAAAAGGATCTAAAATTATTTTATTTTTTAGTAAATTTGATGTATATTTTCTTATAACCTCAAAAAATCCCATGTTTTCAATATTTTAGCTTTATATAAAACGTCAACATTTTATAGGGAAAATTTATCCTTATTATGTCTTTTCCCAGGAATTTCCCCAATATTATTTCCAATCTATTATTCAACATATTCTCCGGGGTTGGGCATGATGGCTCAAGCCTATAATCCCAGCAGTTTGGAAGGTCAAGGCAGGATGATCACTTGAGGCCAAGAGCTCAAGACCAGCCTGGGCAATATAACAAGATCTTGTCTCTACAAAAAAAAATCAAACATTAGCTGGCCAGGGTAGCATGCACCTGTAGTCCCAGCTACTCAGGAGGCTGAGGTGGGAGCATCACCTGAACCTAGGAGGTCAAGGCTTCAGTGAGTGGTCAGGCCACTGCACTGCAGCCTGGGTGACAGAGACAGTCTAAAAAAAAATTAATTAAATACACACACACACACACACACACACATATTTATATATATATATATACACACACACACATATGTATATTTAGAGAGAGAGATACACACACATACATATATCATAGATAGGAAGTATTTTGTTTGAAAAATATGCTTAGATTTTTAATGGCTTTTTTGAGGTATAATTGATATTCTAAAAACTGCACATATTTGATGTATACAATTTGGTGAGTTTGAACACATGCATATGGCTGTAAAACAATCACCACAATCAAGATAATAAGCATATCTACCACCTTCAAAAGGTTTTTTTTTTGTGCCACATTGTTTTCGTAGTAAAAACATAACATGAGATCTACCCTGCCAACAAATGGTTAAGTGCACAATAAGGTATTAACCATAATTCCTATGCTGTAAAGAAGATCTCTAGAACTTACTCATCTTGTACAACTGAAACTCTGTACTCATTGAACTAGTCCCCATCTCCCTCCCTCACCCAGAACTGAGATTGCTGGATCATGTGTAATTCTATTTTTTATATTTTTTTGAGGACACTCCATATTGTTTTCCAAAGAGGCTGTCCCATTTTACATTCCCACCAATAATGTACAAGGGTTCCAGTTTCTCCAGAATGTTTGCCAATACTTACTAGCTTTTATTTTGTAACAGCCATCCTAAGAGGTACGAAATGATATCTCACTGTTGTTTTGATTTCCATTTCCCTGATGGCTAGTGACGTTCAGCATCTCTTCAAATGCTTGCTGGCCATTTGCATGTTTCCTTTGGAGAAATTCAGTTCAAGTCCCTTGAGTATTTAAAAATTCAGGCTTAAATTTTTATTGAATTTGTATTCACTGAATAAATAAATATGGAGAAGTCCAGTTTTTTAAACATCTTTACCACACCATTTTACTCCATTTATTAAAAATTTCTTGTGTCATTTAGCTAACTTTGGCTTTGCTACCTTTTTAGAAATTCACTCCTGCATATGTTTTATATATTTGCTACTCTTCAGAATAAGATTTTTATTCGATTTTCTAAATAGTTATTTCTGGTTTATAGGAAGGTTACTGATTTCTATGTGGTTTTCAATCTGGTCGAATATCTGAGACGTCTTTCAACTTAATTAGTATTCATTTTATTTTCTTCAAATTCCTAGCTCTACCACCTCTAACTGTAAGAATTCTGCATTTTGCTTTCGCATAGGTATTTTAATTAGTATGGTATTCTACCTCAGTGCATTAATGAGAACTTCCAGAATAACGTAAAATAATGATGATAATAGTAGGTGTCCTTGCCTCGGTTATTGAACTCTCTGGGAGCATATCATTAATATGTATTTTATTGCCTTTAGTTTAAAATAGACATATTCTTAATGTTAAGGTATCTAATTTGCTAACATTATTTAAAGATGAGAATTATATATTGACTTTTAGTAAATATCTTTTCAGAAGGTAAGTTGTATCTTTGTTCTCATTAGTTTCAAAGAATTTCTTGGTTTCTGCCTTAATTTCATTATTTAACCAGAAGTCATTCAGGAGCAGGTTGTACAATTTCCATGTAATTATATGGTTTTCAGAGATCTTCTTAGTCTTGATTTCTATTTTTTTGCTTTGTGGTCCAATATTATGGTGAGTATGATTTCAAATTCATAATTTCACAACTGAAAAGGATCCCTCCACACTCCTGGAACTGTATACCCATTGGAACCCTTAAGGTAAAACCAACCAGAGAAATTTCTCCCCAGAAAAGATGGCATCCTTAATGTGAACAGCTTTTCCCAAGATCATGGATCAAGACTTCTCTACTATCATAAGACACTTATCTTTGAATATTTTTCCCTTGCTTATTCCTTTATGAACAACAGAAGTGAAAAGGGGGTCTGTTGTATGCACCAATAGAGTATACTTTTATTTGAGACCAAGAGAAAGTACCGCCATGTGGTGACAAGGTCAAATTCCCAAGGACATAAAACAAGATGGAGACCTCATCCAGTTTTTCTTTGTTTCAGGTACCTGCAGCAAAGTGTGTTACTGACCAGCTTGCTGGGCCATCTTGAATAGCGAGCTTATAGGGTCCTAAACCAATGCTCTATCCTAACATACTCTTCTTTATAACAAAAGCGTACAGAAGACACACAACACACAACAAATTTGCTGCAACTTAGATCTAGCCTCAGAAGCCTTTTTTGCATTAATTAGACCTTTACCGAGGAGATAAACAGGATTTTTATCATTCATCCAATCAGTTTGCAAAGAGAGAGAGAGGTGAGAAGTCTGATCGGTAGGAAATTCTTACTTACCCTTTTGCCAGCCTGCCAGGTTTCTGAATTCCCTTTCACTGAGCAGCCCTAGTGACCCTGTTTACAACACTATAAGCCCTGGAGGCCAAGCTGCAAGACAAAAGAAAATCTTTGTTGTTTGTTTCATGGAACCACAGGCAACAGTCTCTCAGTTTTGTAAGATGCTGTCCAAGCGGTTGCATGAGGTAACCAAATTACCATTTTCCACTCCAGCCAGAGCAAAACATGTGTGACAAAACATGGACATTAGCTACTCTGCTTACAACCCAATATCAAACTGGCAAGACTCAGACTTGCCCCCAGATGGGTCCTGTCATCTTTAATCCATTCAAAGCGAATAAAGGAGTTTCAACAAGTGGACTCTGGGCAAAATGGTTGTCCTGGGTAACAGAAAAGATAAGAAAAGGAAAAGAGACAAAGGGAAAATCGCATTGCCTGTGGCAGGGTAGGGAAGGTAAGAAACTCGCTGGCCAGAGAAAGACTCATCCATTGCAGTGATACTGAATCAAAAGTTCAGGCAGCTGCTTGTCGTTTGTCAGTCACGCAGGGATCTTTTCCAGCAGTCCCACCAGCTCTTAAGTTTCTCTCTTTGGGGAAAAAATGGTTCCCTATATCCCATGATCCTGTACATGCCTAATCCTGTCATTTATTGCCATCGGCAAAGATTGCAAGGCAGATTAATCCAAAGAGAATAGTGGTTAACATCCCATAACGCCAAATACCTTTTTAACCAAAAGGGACTTTACCTAGGGGCAGGCCACTAACCCAATTTCATCCTTTACCCAGGTAAGATGTACGATATTACTTACCCAAAGTCAGCCAATTGCTGCTGCAGTCTATCTCCTTTGGATTAGGATAGTAACTAAGCTAAAAGGTTAGCAGATTTAATTTTTGTAATCAATTAGTCACTTAAGCTTTTTACTTGCCTTTCATAAAGTCTTTAAATAAAAATACTGAAATCTGTTTAGAAGCTTTTGCATATCAATAGGCATTCCTAGATTAAACTGATTTGGGAGCCCTCCTTTTCAAACGCACTTCAGTGTGTTATTGTTCATCTGAAACATTCCACTGTAAGTTATCCTTAGTAAGATTTTACTAATTCTGTAAGACTTCACTGCTTCTTGGACCTAACACTTATGCATGTATGCGCCAGAAGGAACTTGGTTCTTCAGAAATTAAGAATCCCGTATTTTTGTTTGTTTTTTTGAGACAGAGTCTCACTCTGTCACCAGACTGGAGTACAGTAGCACGATCTCAGCTCACTACAACCTCCACCTCCTGGCTTCAAGCAATTCTTCTGCCTCAGCTTGCCGAGTAGCTGGGACTACAGGTGTACACCACCACATCCAGATAATTTCTGTATTTTAGTAGAGACAGGGTTTTCCTATGTTGGCCAGGATGGTCTCGATCTCTTGACCTGATGATCTACCTGCCTCTGCCTCCCAAAGTACTGGGATTACAGATGGGAAGGAATCCCATTTTTACCTAAGATATTTGCTTTGCTCTCAAGTTCCCTTGATTAACTTAGCCAATATTTTTTTTCTACCTAAGCATGCAAGAAAAATGAAACAAAGGAGTAGAACATAAAAGTCCCCCTGATTTTCCAAAAGTCAAATTTTATACCCCCTGTAATATTACCATTTCTACCAGTTTCTTTCTGACCCAGTCAGATGTAAGCAGCCTCTAACTGGATCCAAGCCAGTTAATTGCCAGATTAAATCTAATCCTGGATTCAGTTTCTGCTGTGACTTCCAAATCCAGTTTGAATCAGAAATTTGCTCCAAAAAACTTGGAGAGCTCAAAACACAAATCTGTGGAGCTCCAAAATCTGAAAGGGAACCAACCATGATCCCCAGCTGCTCCAAGAGATCACTGGACAAAAAAGGTTCCTGCCAGTATCTCACTTGGTCACTCAGCACTCCTAAAGGTCATTAGAAGGTCTACTTCAGATCCCACTTCTGACACCATCGGATTAAAAAAAAAAAACTTCACCCAAATAAAATTTAAAGGAGTTTAATTGAGCAATGAACAATTCACAAATCAGGCATCCTTCCCAGACAGAGTAGGCTTGGAGACTCCAGTCCAGCCACATGGAAGAAGATTTATGGACAGAAGAAGGAAAGTGACACACAGGAAACGGAAGTGAGGTACAGAAAGAACTGGATTGGTTACAGCTCATCATTTGCCTTATTTGAACATGGTTTGAACAGTTGGCTACATTTGATTGGCCAAAACTCAGTAACTGGCACAAGTGTAGTTCTCTATGTACAGAGAAGATCTTAGCCCAAACTTTTTTTTCTTTTTCTTTTTTTGAGACGGAGCTTCGCTCTTGTTACCCAGGCTGGAGTGCAATGGCGCAATCTCGGCTCACTGCAACCTCTGCCTCCTGGGTTCAGGCAATTCTCCTGCCTCAGCCTCCTGAGTAGCTGGGATTACAGGCACGCACCACCATGCCCAGCTAATTTTTTTTTTTATTTTTAGTAGAGACGGGGTTTCACCATGTTGACCAGGATGGTCTCGATCTGTTGACCTCGTGATCCACCCTCCTCAGCCTCCAAAGTGCTGGGATTACAGGCTTGAGCCACTGCAGCCGGCCCCAAACTTAAAGTATGTTAGGAGGCAGCTTTAGGCCAAACTTGATTTAACAATGATCTTTTCTTTCCACGTTTAGAACCTCTAGTGAGGCAGGTCTGGTGATAATGAATTCCCTTGACATTTGCTTGTCTAAAAAGAATTTTAGACACAAAACGAGAAGTATTTTAAAAAGTATCACCAAGTATCTCAAAAAGAAAGCTACTGAAAGTTGTACATCAAGAAAATGAGAGAGTAAATCAGTGAAAAGGAAGATTGGGCCCAGGTAAGAGCATATTCAATATGGGAGAAAGGATAAAAGAATCTCTTGAATGAAGGCAAAAAGAAGTCCCAGGATAGCAGTTGTGCAGCATGTCTGAAAGAAAGCTGTCTAGATTGAAGTGAGTTAAGGAGCCCCAAAGAGGAAAAATAAGGACCTAACCAGTCATCTGATAATTGTATTGAAGCTGTTGGTATTCAGAGGAGAATTAGAGCTAGTTTCGTATAACCTAAGAAAACAAAAAAATTGAGACAATTTTTAACAGCAGAAAAACAAATGTTTTCGAAAGCAAAATCCTCACACATAGGTTTTAATACG
The DNA here is from genome assembly GCA_028533165.1 of Leontopithecus rosalia. Classification (NCBI taxonomy): domain Eukaryota; kingdom Metazoa; phylum Chordata; class Mammalia; order Primates; family Cebidae; genus Leontopithecus; species Leontopithecus rosalia. The sequence goes on from CM052651.1 coordinate 9,047,275, forward strand.
TGACTCAGAGTGAAATATTATGCATTTTGTAATCATAAGATGTACACATAAAAATATTATTAATAAAAAAAGAAATATAATTACATTGGAAAGAAAGGGCAGTGAATAGGGTGAGGGACAGAGGACAAAAAAGACCAAATTCTCATGTACCATATAAAGAAGTGGATAAAATACCTCCGAAAATGATTACCCAAGCCACATAGTACAAGAATATCATTTATAGTAAGGTTTAAATTATTTTGATATAAACAAAATTGATATAAATTAATATCAAAATATAAACAAAACTGACATAAACAAAATAATTGAAACTAGTTTTCTATTAGAAGTGAGACTGGTGGAGAAAGATACTGGTGTTCTTAATTATAAGGCTTGAATGACATTTGTCCTTAACAATATGCATACATTACTTTGATTTAAAAGATTTTTGTTGTTGTTGTTGTTTGTTTATTTATTTGTTTTGAGACGGAGTTTCACTCTTGTTACCCAGGCTGGAGTGCAATGGCGCGATCTCGGCTCCAGCGATTCTCCTGCCTCAGCCTCCCGAGTAGCTGGGATTACAGGCACGCGCCACCATGCCCAGCTAATTTTTTGTATTTTTAGTAGAGACGGGGTTTCACCATGTTGACCAGGATGGTCTCGATCTCTTGACCTCATGATCCACCCGCCTCAGCCTCCCAAAGTGCTGGGATTACAGGCTTGAGCCACAGAGCCCGGCCCGATTTAAAAGATTTTTAAAAAGTTACATAGATCCCAGATCTGTTTCTCCCAAAGGATGTTCCTAATGTGAAATGAAATGAAAAAGCTATGATGCATTAATGTTTGTGGTAAATTTCTTACTTTTCACTCACAAACTCAAAAAGACAAATACACTTTACATGTGTGTAGTTGTATGAATATAGGTAATACTGAAGAATGCATAAATGTTGATCCTGATTCCTTTTGTGGGAGTAGAACTGGAGTGGAGGAAAAGGAGGATGGTCCATTTCCACCCAAACCTTTAACCTTTGACTTTATTGTTAAAGTTTAAAACTCAATCTACCTCCTCAGCCAAAATTATTTTTCTTTTGCCATAAAGGACATTAGTGAGACAATCGATGAAACTGAATATGCTCTTTATGTTAGATAATAGTGCTATATCAAGAATAAATTCCTGATTTTGATCATCATACTATTGTTATTTAAGAGAATGCCCTTATTTTAGGAAATACGCACTCAAATGTTTAGTGATAAAAAGAGCTTGATGTCTGCAACTTCCTCTCAATCAGTTCAGAAACACACACACACACACACACACACACACAGGCACACACAGAGAGACAGAGAGAAATAAAGCAAATATAGGAAAATACTGTAACATTGGTAACCCTCCTGAATGGAGGGTTTAAGGGAATTATTTGCACTATATTTCCAACTTTTTTGTGCATCTAAAGTTATTACAAAATAAAAAAATAATAATAATTATCATCACGTACAAAAATGCTCTCAAGTTATACAGGAATATACCCTAGAGATTGGGACAAAAATACTGCCTTTTTATCATAGTGTTATCAGCAAGTTCCCACCATCAGATATTCATTACAGAAATCACTGTGGAGCCAGGAGATATTCCATCTGCATTCTTCCTAAGACAGAGGAAAGTTAAAATGACTCACCACCCTGAGGTGGTTTGAAGAAAATGGACCATAATCGTTTTAGAAAGAATTATTTGAAAAGGGAAGTATTTTTTGTTCTGCCTCTCATATTGCACCTATATCAGACAAGTTGATCTTATTAAAGATAATTGAAATGGGATTTTAAGGCATATTTTTTAAAGTGCTTCAAGAACCCTAAATAAATTGAAATGAAGCTAGTTCTCCCAGATACATGCTTGAAGTAATTGTTTTGCTAAATTTTATCGAAGGCATTTCTGAACTAGGTCAGAGTTTAGTGCAGGTTAACTTTTTCTAATTTTTTTCTTTTCTTCAAGGACAACCAATGATAACTGTGCTAACAGTGGTGGGCAAACAACACTAGGATAAGCCCTCTTTGATCGCTCGTCAAATCTACCCACTAACAGCAATCTTTATATTAAAAACTTTAGACAGTCACCTGTAGGCATATGTTCTCTCTGCTTTAGGTATTGTTGCTCAAAGAAGAGAGGTTGTGGCTATTTTACATATGCAATAAATATGATATATAGGAAGTAAAACTCCTTAGCTGTGTAATTTAGGTAAATTCATTTGTTTCTCTGAAAGTCTCTTTTCCTCATCATTAAAAGTAAGAGCATTAGGTTAGGTGACTTCAAGCTCTTTTTAAATTCTGGTAATACTTGCGTTAGTAGTCAGAGTTCTTAAGAGAAATAGCATCAAGAAGACGTATATGTGTATGTAAGTGTACACATACATGTGTATGGAGGGAAGAATTTTTAAAACTGGGTCACACAATCGTGGAGATACAAGTCCAAAATCTGCAGGGCAGGCCAGTAGGCTGGAGACCCTACTGAGAGAAGTACTCAGTCTAAGTCTAAAAGCAGTCTGCTGGCAGAACTCCCTCTTCTTCCAGGTAGGTAAATCTTTTTCTAATGAGGCCGTCAATTGATCGGATGTGCCCTACCCACATTTTGAGGGCAATCTGCTTCCCTCAAAGTCTATCAATTTAAATGTTAATTTCATCCAAGAAGCACCTTCGCAGTGAGGTCCACAATCATGTTTAACCAAATACCTAGGCACGGTGGCCTAGCTAAGTTAACACAAAATTAATCATCTCAATATTTTATGTTATAGTGATAATTTCTTAAAGTCAAACACAATATGAGAAGAACGGTTACACTTTTTCTACAGAAAAGCCTAAGAAGCTCCACCACAGGTCCCGGAAAAACTGTTATTTTAAAACAACTGGGGTTCTTCTCTATGAATGTGTTTGAGCCAACATGACATGGAGTGAAATCAGATCTTAAACAGCACTTTCAGCTACCAGCAGGACACCTTATACCATGTCAGTATACACTGACTTCAAGGAATGGTACTGAATCCTGCCATTGACTCCATCTCAGACCCGCTAACGATGGTTCTGGCTTGAACCTCAGAAGGCAGATCTGGAAAGGATATAGAGGCCCATTGTCCGTGTCTTTTCCTTACACAATTGTATCTACTTCCTTAGAAGTGATTCCAATGCATCATGTCAGTACTGTGATATCATATTTGGAGTGAGAATAACTCAGAGAAGTACTCCCATCACATTTTAAGGAATTATTTATCTCAGCAATAAAAATGAATTAACTAGTAATAATGTTATCACTTATTTAAAAATAAACAGATAGTTTTGAGAAGTCAAAGTGTAACAGCAGCATTATATTCATACTAATAAAGTATAAATCTCTTTTATTTGTGTCTTGACTATTTTTCCTCCAAGGATTCTAATATTTTGGGATGTGGAACCAACTATAAATAAAGCAACAATCAGGCCTTCACTAGCATGCCCTCATTATCACAACGTAACTTTGAACAAACCCGATTTTAATTCCATGGTGCCCAACGAGAAAATCTAAGTGAAATAAAAAGAAGCAATTTGAGAATACAATACACCCTGTTCTGTGTATCTTAGTCTTTCACTTACACACGGACCTGAGGACTTCAGCCATAAAGGCAAGAAAGAAGTCACGTGGTAGACTAGTTCCAGAATTCTTCTCAGCAAGGTTAACTTTCCTATAGTTAAAATGAGTGAAAAGTGACCAGATTTATTTGCTCGTACATCCTCAGAGAGGTTTGAACGAAGACAATGAAGGTTAGTCTTGAGCTGCACCCCAAAAATTATTAGCAGGACTGACTCTATTTGCTGAACATGGAGTTTCAACAACAGTTTGAGGAATGAAAAAACCAGGGTTGGGTTTATGCATAAATGTCCGCCAACCCCTCACAGTAGTCTACAAATCCCTTCTCCCCAGACAGAGTGAAAACGAAGTCCCTTTGTAAGCTTGCAGTTCCTTGTTGCATGTTATGATAAATCCCTTGGTACCTCCCAGAGGTCCAGCAGTTCTGTAATCCTGTCCTTTCCAGGGAATTTTGCTGGAGGAAGCACAACTTAGATGCTTCAGACTCTTTTTTTTTTTTTTTGGCTAGGCCTCAGCCCTCCACCAGCCAGATCTGATGATGAATTGTAAAGTTCAGAAAGATGACATCAAAGTTCTCACACAGTAAGAAAGGCTGTTTGCCTTCAGTTTCAAGGGCAAAAGAGGTCATTGTGGCAAATAATAAAAGGGGATTATTTAAAAAGCATACACAAGTTCTTCAATTTGACAAAAATATACAATGATAATGTCCAGTTATCAGCAAACTCCAAGGAGAATGGGAAAAACGTGATGCTACCCCATTTTTAATGGGGTGTTAATTGAAAGAATCGAGAAAAAATGCTTCCATGCTCATAGAAAGAAAAGGAGAGTGTCAAATGAATGGTCAAAGGCCCAAGTAAAGAAAGTACCTTGTAGCTGACCTTAAACCAAGCAGGAGGTGTCCTATGCTTGCAAAGGCCAAGGATGGCTCCAATTTCTAAAAATCTCTAGAAATATCTGGGCTATCCGTTGGTGTTCCATTTCCCTATTTGAGTCCCTTGATACAGAACTATCAGTGAAACAGGAGGTTAAAATGTCTCTCAATTGATAAAGCAGAGACTCTTTCTTAACCATGTCACAGGCACATTACAAAGAAACATAAAGTTACACATGTTTTTACACATGTAGGGGGCTGGTCATTGAAAAGCAAAGCTCTGTGTATGTATGTGTTATGATAAAAGCACAGGAGATGTTCCCTTATTCCTGGACTATGTTAGTCTTTGTTTTTTTTAAGTGCTTCTTGAATATGTTTATTGAAGCACTATTCACAATAGCAAATACACGGAATCAACCTAAATGCCCATCAATGACAGACTGCATAAAGACAATGTGGTACCTATACACCATGGAAAACTACGCACTCATGAAAAGGAACAAGGTCGTGTCCTTTGCAGGGACATGGATAGAACTGGAGGCCATTATCTTCAGCAAACGAGGGTTGGAACAGAAAACCAAATACTGCATGTTCTCACTTACAAGAGGGAGCTAAATGATGAGAACACATGGAGGGGAACAACACACACTGGGGCCTGTTGGAGGGTTGGGAGTGGGAGAAGGGAGCGGATCAGGGAGAAGAGCTGGTGGATGCTGGGCTTAATTCCTTAGTGACTGGATGATCTGTGCAACAAACTGCCTTGGCACATGTTTACCTGTGTAACAACCTGCACATCCTGCAGATGTACCCTGAACTTAAAAGTTGGAAATTATTAAAAAAATTAAAAATAAATATTATTGAGATTTTTTTAATGCTTCCTTGGGAACAGAAAACCATTTGGCTGCAATGACATAACTCCTTACCCACTTTGTTGTTACAAAGGACACTACCCAGCAGTTGTTATTGAGATTAATTTCAGGTAAGCAAGTGTTGGTCTTCAAGTAAGTGTACCAATTCCACTTGAGCCAGTAAGAAGTATTCAGATGGCAATTACTTTGCACAACTAACCTGGCTCATAGTCAACAAAACTAGCTATAAAAATCTCAATTTCTTTCAAACAAAATGGCCAAATAGCATTTGCTTGGCATCAGAGGCAACATATAGTTATATATTTTATTTAATTACTGCCTCCATGAGACATAAAAGCAACAAACATAAGAATCAAGTGTCTGAAAAATTACCGGTCATAGGTAATGCAATGTCACAACACTGTTACTCAAGGTACACAGATTTTTCTTTTTTAAAAATAATGCCTGTAATTATTATTAATTAGAAGGTACTTGACAAGGTACTCAGCAGTATACCAAACACGCACTTTCTCTGATGGGTTTACAACCTGTAAAAATATGTTAACCAAACCTACCCACCACTGACTTCATTAACCCCTACCCTCTTTATCTTCTTTATCTCTCTCTCTCTCTACATATATATATTTATATATATATATATTTATATATAAATGTATATATACACTTATGGAAATATAGATATACATTTATTATGAAATATATATATATATAATCTATTTCCATTCCAAAAATAAATCCCCCAGCCTCCTACACAGGGATCACATCTGTCTTCTTCCCCACTCTCTCAAATAGCTTTGCTCGGTCCTCTTCTTTTGACATTTCTCCTCCTTTCCTCCATTTTCCATCTTCTACCCCCTTTCTTCTTGTCTCCTCGTGTCTTCCCCTCTCCTCTCTGCAGCCAGAGTTTCTACTTTCCACATCTATCTTTGCTTAATTATCTAATATGTTTATACAAACACCTGCAGAAATTTCCAGAACCCTCACCACACAGACACACACACACAAACACACACACACACACACAGGAAAAAGAAAAAGAAAAAAATAAGAAAGAAAGAACTTCAAAAATGAAAAGACAGCACTAGGGCAAAAGAAGGGTGACTGCCTGTTACGGAGAATAACTGCAAATAGGACTTTGAGCCTATGTAATCAAATCGCCCTCTGCTGAGTTCTGCCGGCTAGTTTGAGGGACTGGAAAGTTACAGAAAAAGCCCTGCGTGCAGTCAGAAATAGTTTAAAACTTGGAAACTCAAAGGACAGAAATGGTATCCCAGAATAACGAAGGCCAACCCAGCTATATAAATAAATAAGTAAACGAGCATGGTGAGACGGAAAATACGGTTTCATTAGAAAAGTCTTTCTGAGTAATAGAAAACTAAAGAAATACTATGAGAAATCCACCAAAAGAAAATTAGGAGCCACAAAACTGGAGATAAAGTAGAATTAGAGGTAAAAGAAGCAAAGGCAGGATACCATCTAGAAGGTCAATTGATAAAATGTATAGCAAGCACTGAACCAACACCGATCAATACAGCTCAGTATGAACCGAATCCCAGCCTAATAACCACATCACATCCATTTTATGGTACTATGTATCACAGGAACAGCAGGAAGCAGCTGCAATCCAACTCACTGCACACTCGAGTGGCCTGGCTTCCAAGCATCGTTTTAACGAAATAGTGTGATGGTAGTTGCTACGATAAAGGGGTGAGGCAGCAGTAAGGCAGCTTGCAGGACAGCCTGTGAGCTCCTGTAAATACAAATCTGGGTGATACCAAAGAAGAGAGCCAGGGTGGGAAAGAGGAACCAGAGAGAGTCGGGGACACATAGAGGGAAGTTCCTGAAGCATGCCTGCTCAGGCTCCACATCAAATTGGAAAGTCCTATTGGATCCTGTTCCAATGCAGTTGGGAGAAAGTAATCAATAGCAATCAGGAGCAGGAGGTGAGGGAGAGAGAAGGGCTGGAGGGAACCTGAATCATTAATCGAATTACAAAAAGGCAGAGGCTTGCAAGCTAGTCAAGTGTCTAAAGCCAAGATGAATGAGCAATGGCCTCCACCAGAAAAACTGGGAATTTTTATTCAAACCTTGTTTTTCTGTCTATCTGCACATCACTGAGGCAGTTTTACTTTTCCCTGGAAAAGAAAATATACATTTCTGGGCCGGGCGCAGTGGCTCACGCCTGTAATCCCAGCACTTTGGGAGGCCGAGATGGGTGGATCACGAGGTCAAGAGATCGAGATCATCCAGGTCAACATGGTGAAACCCCGTCTCTACTAAAAACACAAAAAATTAGCTGGGCATGGTGGCGCGTGCCTGTAATCCCAGCTACTCAGGAGGCTGAGGCAGGAGAATTGCCTGAACCCAGGAGGCGGAGGTTGCTGTGAGCTGAGATCACGCCATTGCACTCCAGCCTGGGTAACAAGAGCGAAACTCCGTCTCAAAAAAAAAAGAAAATATACATTTCTGAGAGAAAAAATACATGTTACATATGTCCTCTATTAAGAACTCAGAGCGCATGCTATATACCCAAATATAAAGGCTGCTTGCTGGCTCGGGAGCTGTCTGAACCTACATTCTCCCCTCTCCCTTAGCTTAGAGGAGGCTACAGTCTCCACCTGGGGCAAAGGAAGCAAATATAGCAACCAAACCTCCAAAAACTGTGCCATGGACATTCTGCAAATATGTTTTATAAAAACACATTTTGCTCTTAAGAACTCACAGTGTGGCCTCTTTTTCTTCACTTAGTATTCACCATCAATTGTTTTCCATGTACTGCATTCTGACTCCCTTTCTTAATAGAGATGTCAAGCCTGTTGTAAGCTCTAAGTGGAGATGCCCGACACAAATACTTCAGAGAATTAAATCCTTTGCAGTGTGAAAATGCTGCCTTCTTAACTATGAAAAAGGGCACAGATTGAAGCCCTGCCCCAACACTCACTCTGATTCCTCTAGGGAATAAAAGCATTTAAGGTAGTTAATTGAATGACACCTGCCTTGTAAACTTTATATATAACACAAGACATTTATAATAAAAATAACAATTTTCCATGGTACATACTTTGATTTTAAGACCTTTATGCCATTTATCTGACACATTAAACAATACATTAAGCAAGAACCTGCTCAGACTAATCTAAAAGGAATACAATAACCTACATGAGCACTTAGTCAAGGGATATTATGTAACCACACATCTTGAGTGTTGGTATGAAGACATTTATCTATGTAAATTTTGGTGTCATCAACTATTGATAAAGATATTTGCAAACTATTTTCCCTTAACTTAAAAGCATTATTTCCTGAGAATAGTATTTTTCTAAAAAAGTATTTGGCAGCCTAGGTAAGAAGACAAAATTCTTCTCTTACTGTGGTAAGTGTGGACTTTAGAGGAAGACAAGAGCAAAACCATAGACTGCAAAACTTAACATTTCTGGAGTCAAAACTATACCCTTCAAAGGCTTTCAGTTTTGCCCTAAAATTTGAATCCAGAGTTTGAATCCAGACATCTGAAACTACACACTTTTGGCCTTTAAGATCCATAGCAACTAGGTATTTTTCCGACAAATCAACTTGTAAATACGTCCTTTATCTTCTCAGATCATTTTTTGTGTTCAAGTTTTTTCAAATGACATCAAATAAATTATTTTCAAAATAAGGCTTAAAACATACAATTAACTTACCTGACACTTCATCTAATAACAGAAGTGTGCAATCCTATACTAATCACTCTAAAGTCCTCAAAGCTGTGGCCTCTTCATGTGAACATATGTTTTTATCATGATCTGGGTTGCAGGCTATCAGATTTGAACAGAGTTAAGTGTTAGAGGTTGTACACTCTATGGAAAGGAGACACATACATGTATAAGAAGCCACGACTATGGTAGTGGAAACATGGTGAGGGGGGTTGGAATGAGGGTGAAACCAGAGAAACGAGCGAAAAACTCTGCAGGTGTACAGGGCTTCCAGAGAAAGATGAATCAAGGCTGATGCATTTTAATGCAGATTGTACCTTGAAACTCAGAAAGGTAGAACAAACAGAGGTAGGAAAAAATAGAAATGCAAAAGAAGTAAAGAAATTGAAATGAATAAGTCAGTTATTTTAATCGATGAATGTGGGCCAGGCATAGTGGCTCATGCCTGTAATCTCAGCAGCTTGGGAGACTGAAGCGAGAGGATCCTTTGATGCGAAGTGTTTGAGACTAGCCCAGGCAAAACAGTGAGACCCTGTCTCTGCAAAAATAACATTTAAAAATTAGCATAGTGGTGTGCGCCTGTAATCCTGGCTACTCTGGAGGCTGAGGCTGCAGTGAGTCATGGTCAAACCAGCCTGGGCCAGAGAGAGAGATCTTGTCTCAAAAAAAATAAACAAATAAATTTAATTAATTAATGCACCTAGATTTTTCTTTAAAGGGGAAAGGACAAATTTATGTAGTTGTGATCTCGAGAAATAGTGTAAGAAAGAAGATTGGAGGTGGACAAATGCTGTTCTCTAATTTTTTTTTTGAGGCGGAGTTTCACTCTTGTTACCCAGGCTGGAGTGCAATGGCGCGATCTCGGCTCACCGCAACCTCTGCCTCCTGGGTTCAGGCAATTCTCCTGCCTCAGCCTCCTGAGTAGCTGGGATTACAGGCACGCGCCACCATGCCCAGCTAATTTTTTTTATTTTTAGTAGAGACGGGGTTTCACTATGTTGACCAGGATGGTCTTGATCTCTTGACCTCGTGATCTACCCGCCTCGGCCTCCCAAAGTGCTGGGATTACAGGCGTGAGCCACCGCGCCCGGCTGTCGTTCTCTAAATTTTAAGTTTGGTTCTGGAAAACACAGACTTGTTTCCTTGATTTTATTGCATTACGAACTTGTTGTCACTAAAATCTAACAGGATGCATTTAGCTCCAGAAAATCAACTGCACAAATACAAGTTGGGGGAACGTGACTTGGACAACAGTTTCCCAAAATGGATTCTTGATAAAAAATAATACAGAAGCTTAGAAACTACGTGTTCTTTGAGCACCGGATGTGGTAGTGACATGGCCCTGGTCACCGGAGTTCTCTGATGCTTAGTTTCCTTGTCAATAAGAAGCATACACTAACATCTTTGCTGCTTGCATCAGAATTATTTTTGATGCCAAATGAGACATGTGAAAATACTTTGCAAACTGTGGAGCATCATGGAAAAGCCAGGAGTAGTATTATTAATTGAAAGAAGACCTTCAAGGTTTCAATAAACAACCCAATAGGAGGGAATCAATACTTCATGTCACTAATGCAAAAGCTATGCCGGTGATTGAACAGCAATAAGAAGTGATTCTTTTTTTATCTGCACCAGTTAGGCAACACCTGTAGAGGACCTTACAGGACATGACTTCTATCTTCCTATGTCTGAAAAAACCAGCAATGAAGAAGCATCAGGTAAGGACTAAATGGTGTGTCTTCCCAAAGTGGTTATGTTGAAATCCTAACACCCAAGGTGATGTTTTTAGCAGGTGATGACTTTAGGAGGTGACTAGGTTATAGAGAGGGAGTCTTCATTAATAGGATTAGCGCTTTTATAAGAGAGGCCTGAGAGCTCACCGTTTTCTCTTCTGCCATGTGAGGATGCAACAAGATGGTCTTTTATGAACCAGGAAGTGGGCCCTCACCAGACACTGAATCTGCCAGTGTCTTCATCTTGGACTTCCCAGCCTCCAGAACTGGGAGAAATAAATGTCTGCTGGTTATAAGCAACCCAGTCTATGGGAGTTTATTACAGCAGCCCAAATTAACTAAGACAAATCATTTGCCTCTATCCATGCAGAGCAAAGAACCGAGACAACCAGATAGAAATTACATGGAGGGAGATTTCAACGGTTTAAGTAACTGACTATAAAACATCTCTGGTGGTTTTTCAAATCCAATCTTTTATAGGTTTAAGTATGGGAAAGAGAAGAAAGTAATTGGTAATTTTGGGAAGAAACCCTTGACATCAATTCTCTGTTGAAAGGCCCACCCTAGAGATGCAGAGGGTACACCATGCACAGCCCTATACAGCAGAAGACACTTCTTCCTATTTGAAGAAGACAGGTTTTCCTGTACATGAATCTGTAGAGAGGTTCAAGAGTTACAAACACCACCCTTTAAATGGCCATGCAAGAGCCTGTGAAGAATACTTGCTTTCCCTTCCTAATCTTCAAGAAATAGTTTTCCAGAGCAGGCAATTCCCACTTTTCAACAAACTGCTTTCTCTGGTTCTAGGAAAATTGCCACTGACTACAAATGGCCCCTCACACTTACGGTGTGAAATGAGGTAAATAGGTGGACATCCCTCATCTGTTCATCACCACCTCAGCTTGGAAAATAGAGCAACAAATTCATCACATCCAAAAATCCACATATATTAAAATACCAGTGAGTTTTGTAGTCAAATTTCTAGTTGCTTTGAATATATTATTTTAAAGTGAGAAAAGAAAGGTACACAGATAATGGGCCAAAACCACAACTATGATAGCTGATGGCTAAAGAGAAAAAAGTCCACGAGAAGAGTCTGTCAGAAATAAAAAGCGGTCCTTGCACAGATTTTTCTCAGTTCCGTACTAATCAAAATTGAAATGGTTGGAAAGCAGTGGATCACATCCTGAAGCTTGTGTGCAGTATGTTGGCATGTCTGGCAGCCAAAATGTGGCCAAGAAGGATGCCAAAAGGGCATTCTTCCCGTGTTTTCTTCTTGAGAGGACCTGCCAGAGTTGCTTCAACTGCAGCCTCCCTGTCTTGCCAGGAGTTGTTGAGAAATCTTTGCAAACTCATATTGTGCCATAATGTGGAAAGTGCTGGATTCACATATGAAGTTAGTCTTTTATCTATGCACCTGACATCAAAGCACTTAAACATACAAAGCAAATATTAATAGACCTAAAGGAAGATAATAGACTGTAATCCAATAGAATTAGGAAACTATAATACCTTACTTTCGGCAATAACCTATCATCCAACACAAATTTAGACAGAAACAATAGAGTTAAAAATGCACGCTAGAGCAAATCAGCTTAACAGACCTCTACAGAACATTTCACCAAACAATGCAGAACACACAGCATAAGGAACATGCTTTTCAATCACACATGGAACATTCTCCAGGATATGCCATAGTGTAGGTCACAAAACAAGTCTCAATAAATTCTCAAAAATTGAAATCGTATCAAGTATCTTCTGACCACAATGCAATAGAACTAGAAATCAGTAACAAGAACTTAGGAAACTATACAAATCATGGAAATTAAATCACATGCTCCTAAATGACCAATGGGTCAGTGAAGAAATTAAGCAAAACAATTTAAAGATTCTTGAGGTAAAATGATAATGGAAACACAACATACCAAAATTTATGAGATACAGCAAAAGCAGTATGAATAGGGAAGTTTATAGCAATTAATGCCTACAAAAATAGATGTCAAATAAACAACTTAACGTTACAACCCAAAGAACTAGAAAAACAAGAAAAAAACAAACCCAAAACAAGTAGAAGGAAATAATAAAGCTCAGAGCAGAAATAAATGAAATAGAGCCTGAAAATACCAAAAAAAGTCAACACAGTTAGCTTTTTGAAACAATAAACAAAATTGACAAACCTTTAAGCAGACTAAGAAAAAGGACAACACAAATGATAAAAAAAGAGAAAAAAGGAATAATTAAAACTGATACCACAGAAATACAAAGGATAATTAAAGACTGTTATGAACGACTAGATGCAAATCAGTTGAAAAACTTAGAAGACACTGATAAATTCCCAGACACATACAACCTACCAAGATTAAACCACAAGGAAAGAGAAAATCTGAACAGACCAATAATGAATACCAAAATTAAATCAGTAATAAAAAATCTCCTATCAAAAAAAAGCCCAGGACCTGACAGCTTCATTACTGCATTCTATCAAACATTTAAAGAAGAACTAATACCAATTCTACTCAAATTATTCCAAAAAGTTGAAGGGGAAAAAAATTCTTCCAAACCCAGTTGAAGAGGCCAGCACTACTGTGATACCAAAACCAGACAGGGACACGACAAAAAAAGAAAACTGCAGGGCAATGTATCTAATGAACATAGAGTCAAAAATCTCAATGAAATACTAACAAAATATAACAACACATCGAAATGATTATTCACCATGATCAAGTGGGATTCATCCCTAGGATGCAAGGATGGTTCAACACATACAAATCAATAAACATAGTATATCACATTAAAAACATGAAAGACAAAAACCATATTATCATCTCAATACATGCAGGAAAAACATACGATGAAATTCAATACCCCTTTATGATAAAAACACTCAACAAATTAGGTATAGAAGGAACATACACCAACGTAATAAAGGTTATATATAACAAACCCAAATCTAGCATCATGCTGAATGAGGAAAAGCTGGAAGCTTTCTCTCTAAGATCTGGAACAAGATAAAGATGCTCACGTTCTCCATTTATATTCAACATAGTGCTGGAAGTCTAAGCAACTAGGCAAGAGAAAGAAAGGGTATCCAAAGTGGAAAAGAAGATGTCAGATTGCCCCTGTTTGTAGCTGACATAATCTTATATATAGAAAACCTCAAAGACTCTGACAAAAAACTGTTAGAACTAATAATACATCCAGACCCATTTTATATCCAAAGATACACAAAGACTCAAAACAAAGGGTTGGAGAAAGATTTACCAACCAAATGGAGAGCAAAAATAAAGAAATAAACAAAAAGCAGGAGTTGCAATTCTCACATTTTATAAAATAGATTTCAAAGCAAAAAAGATACACTGGTAAAAGGATCAATGCAACAATAAGAGCTAACGATCCTAACACCCAGATACATAAGACCCATAAAGAGATTTAGACTCAATGCGACAGAAAATTAATAAGGATATCCAGGACTTGAATTCAGATCCGGAACAAGTAAACTTAATAAATATGTATAGCGCTCTCCACTTTAAATACACAAAATATACATTCTCCACTTTCAATACACAAAATATTGATCAGCCATTATTAATAACCATTCTTAGAATTAAGCAATATTCCTGTTCTCTCTCCCTCTTTTTCTT
>CM052651.1:9061775-9101794 GCA_028533165.1 Leontopithecus rosalia
AAAAAAAAAGAACTAATAAACAAATTCAGCAAAGCTGCATGATACAAAATCAACATATAAAAATCAGTAGTATGTCTATATGCCAATAGCAAATTTATCTGAAAAAGCAAGCTCTTGACAATAACTACGAAAAAATATCTAGAAGTAAATTTACTCAAGGAGGTTAAAGATCCCTACAATTAAAACTAAAATGTTAATGAAAGAAATGGAAGACACACAAAAAATGGAAAAGTATCCCATTTATGGACTGAAATGATTAATATTGTTAAAATGTCCATACTACCCAAAATGATTTACAGATTAAATTCCTATCAAAAGACCAATGACATTTTAAACAGAAATAGAAAAAAAATCCACAAATTTATATGGAATCACAAAAGATGCCAAATAGCCAAAGCAAGTCTTGACCAAAAAGAATAAAACTAGAAGCATCACACTACCTGACTTCAAAACATACTACAAAGCTATATAGTAACCAAAACAACACAGTACTGGCATAAAAACACATACACAGACCAATGGAACAGAATGGAGTGCTCAGAAAGAAATCTTCACATCTACAGCCAACTGATTTTTTACAAAGGTGCCAAGTACACACAATGAGGAAAGAATGGCCTCCAATAAATGGTGCTGAGAAAACTGGATATTACAAGCAGAAGGATGATACTAGGCCCTTACCTATGACAACATGCAAGAAAACTCATAATAGATTGAAAACTTAAATGTAAAACCTGAAACTATGAAACTACTAGAAGAAAATACCAGGGAAAAACTCCATGATACTGGTACATGAAATGATTTTTTAAAATAAAATCTCAAAAGTAAAAGCAACAAAAGAAATGCAGTCAAGTGGGATTCCATCAAATTAAAATGCTTCTGTACAGCAGAGGAAACCATCAACAGAACAAAGATAACCTACATAATGGGAGATTATATCTGCAAACTATATATCTGATAAAGTGCTAATATCTAAAATATATAAGGAATTCAAATAGCTCAACAACAAAAATTCAACTAACTCAATTTTAAAATGGGCAAAAGACCTGAATAGACATTTCTCAAAAGAAGACATACAAATGGCAACAGTTGTTATATGAAAAAGTTTCCAACATTACTAATCAGAAAGATGCAAATCAAAACTACGATGAGATATCACCACAATCCGATG
The DNA here is from genome assembly GCA_028533165.1 of Leontopithecus rosalia. Classification (NCBI taxonomy): domain Eukaryota; kingdom Metazoa; phylum Chordata; class Mammalia; order Primates; family Cebidae; genus Leontopithecus; species Leontopithecus rosalia. Next base: position 9,062,944 of record CM052651.1, read on the forward strand.
ATAGATGCAGAAAGATGCAAATCAAAACTACGATGAGATATCACATCAACACTCAGAAGATAACACGTGTTGATGAGGGTGTAAATAAAAGTCTACATTTATGGACTGCCGGTAGAAATGTAAACTAGTACACCAATTATGGAAAACAGTATGAAGATTTCTCAAAATATTCAAGATATAACTAACATAGGAATCAGCTATCCCACTACTGGGTACATATTCAAAAAAACAAAAATGAAATCATTGTGTTGAAGAGATACCTGACCTCTCATGTTTATTGCAGCAGTATTTGCAATAGTCAAGATACAGAATCAACCTAAATGTTCATTAGCAGATAAATGGATAAAGAAAATGTGGTACATATACAGTACATATACAAAATGAATACTATTCATCCATAAAAATGAATGAAATTCTGTTATTTGCAGCAATCTGGACAAACCTCAAGGACATTATGTTAAGTGAAGTAAACCAGACAGAGAAAGATGAATACTGCATGATTTCATTTATATGTGGAATCTAATGAGTTTTTCTTATAGAAGTAGAGAGCAGAATAGTGGAGGGAAGGATGGAGGGGAAGAAAGGGGAGGGTGATAAATTAGTCAATGGGTACAAAACTACAGTTAGATAGCAGGAATGAGCTCTGGAGGTCTATTGCAAATGGGGTGACTAGAGTTAACAACAAGATAGTATATATTTCAAAAAAGCTAGAAATGAGTTTTTTAAATGTTCTCATGACAAAGACAAATGACTAAAGTGACAAATATGCTAATTACCCTGTGATCATTACACAATTCATACATGTATTAAAATATCATATCACATTGAATGCCATAACATGTACAATTACTGCATGTCAATCATATATTTTAAAATAAAAATAACAATAAAAATAAAAATTCTATAAGTACTCACAACAAATATTAAAACTATAAGTTTAATATACTCTTTCCATTATATAACTTATGTTCTATGCGGTGAACTTTTCTTTGTACAGAGTATTATTTTAAAAACAGATTAGAATAGATAAATTCATAGAGTTTCTAAGGTTTGGGAACCCTAGAAACTAATTCTCTATGGAGAGTTAGGGACCAGGAGCAACTCTAAGAAATATGGAGTTTCATTTTGGGGTCATGAATATGTTTGAAACTAGATAGAGATGAACACACTAAATGCTGCTGAATGGTTTACTTTGATGTTGTATGAATTCCACTCAATTAAAAACAAAGATATTAGAATAAAATTGGATAATTCTGAAAAGGAAAGGCTTATATTCATTAGAAAAATCAACCTCCAAGCCCATAGGAAAACGCATTCTTTGCTGTAGTCCCTATATGGAAACTCTATCACAGTCACACTCAGAGACGTGAAAAAAATTGTATTCCCAAACCATGGAAGCTTTGGCCTGCAGTCAGTTAGTCAACAATGATTGTTCCTCTGGGGCCCGACAGTTGGCATTTCACATCTTCCTTCCTTTTGAAGCTCAGAAAACAATAGAAATACTGTCTTCCATTTTCAGACTTGTCACAACTCTTACAGAAAGATCCCTGTGAAGAGGTTTTTGTCCAATGTACTGACTGAAGTGTGTCCAATTATTATTGATATTGTACATTTCCCCAGACTGACTTATTACATGATTTATACCTACAAAACTCATTAAACAAAACCTATTTGAAATCCATCTAATCCAGCTTGGATAAGGTGGCTTTTAAGGACAGACACTTTCCATAGAAAAGGATATATTTGGAGGGTGTGTTTAGCATCAGTTGGTGTATTAGGATTCTCTGCAGAAAGAAAACCTATAGGAAATGAATATACATATACATATAGAGAGATAGATAGATGTATGAGGAAATGTATTATGAGAATTGGTTCATATGATTGTGGAGGCCAAGAAGTCCCAGAAAACCAGGAAAGTTCATGCTATAATTCAGAGTCCAAAGGCCTAACAACAAGGCAAGCCGATGTTATAACTCTCAGTTCAAGGCCAAAAGTCTGGTAATCCTGGAGTCTGAGAGCCCAAGAACCAGAAGCTTTGATGTCTGAAGGCAAGAGAAAATGGATGTTCTGGCTTAAGAAGAGAGAGAATTCACCATTCTGTGACTTCTTTGCTCTATAAGGACCGTCAATGGATCGACTGATGCCCACTCACATTGGTGAGGGAATATCTACTTCACTCAGTCCACTGATTCAAATGTTAATCTCTTCCAGTAAAACTCTCATAGTCACACTCAGAAATAATGTGTTGTCAACTGTCTGGGCATCCCTCAACCTAGTCAGGTTGATACATAAATTTAACCGTCATAGTATAATATAAACAAAGATTCATTATAAGGAATTGGCTTATAAGGAATTGGCATTATAAGGAATTGAAGCTGAGAAGCTCCAGATCTGTAGTGGGCAAGTGGAAGACTCAGGAGAGCCAATTGTGTCATTCCAGTCGAAAAGTCTACAGACTTGAGACCCAAGAAGAGCCAGAACTGTAGTTCCAGTCTGAAGGCAGAAAAATGCCAATGTCCCAGTCCAGAGTAACTGGGCATCAAGAGTTTCTTCTTCCTCAGCCTTTTCATTCTATTCAGATCCTCAACTGACTTGGGAAGGGAATCCTCGTTACTCAGTCTACTGACTCAAATGTTAATCTCATCCAGAAATAGCCTCACTGACACACCCAAAATAATGCTTTACCAAAATGTCTGGGCATCCTGTGGTCCAGGCAAGTTGACACACAAAAGTTATCATTGCACTTCTGGTCACAGAACTTTATACTGAATGTTGAAAGCTCCATAGTGCTCAACTCAGGGTCTTATCAAAAAAAAAAGGAGAAACTCAAATACTTGTTGAATGAGGAATGTAGATTTTTTTTCTCCAAATATGTTTATTCTGAAATGTATTCAATAGAAATATCTAAGTGGTTTCCAAGCCAAATGAACCATTTTTAAAATAAATTACATTAACTTTTGTTAGTTGAGTGAAAGGTATAATTGCTTCCAAAACATCAAAACAAAGAGCAGGGACAGGTTTCTTGACAGCATAGGTTATCTTCTTGAAAATTTTTCAGTCATAGCAATGCCCAGAGATGGACATATGAAGAAATGAATAAGAACTGACCCTAGAGTGAACTAAAATAATGTGCGCTAAGAATTTTTGTTACAAATGTCTTAATGCAATCCATATAATACGGACAAAACATTCTATACCAACAGAGGAACATTACACGAAATCATTCTCTGATTTGAGTGGCACAGATGTTTAGGGCAAAGCTTTGAAGTAAAACCATCTGGCTAAGCAAAACGACCTATTGTGCCTGGTGATTCCAGGCAAGTTTGAACATTTATTTCATTTTCTTTAGTTGTAAAATGGGGAAAGTAGTATTTGCCTCATATGGAAGCTGTGCTGAATAATTCAGATATTATTCAACATGGTAAACACTGAATACATGTCAAATATTTCTTAATTATGTAAAGTTTTTTTTAACAGTTTTTAATACTTTAAGTTCTGGGGTACATGTGCACAACATGAAGGTTTGTTACACAGGTATACATGTGCCACGGTGGTTTGCTGCATCCATCACCCCGTCATCTACGTTAGGTATTTCTTCTAATGCTATCCCTCCCCTAGCCCCCCACTCCCTGACAGGCCCTGGTGCACGATGTTCTGCTCCCTGTGTCCATGTGTTTTCATTGTTCAAAACCCATTTATGAGTGAGAACATGTGGTGTTTGGTTTTCTGTTCTTGTGCCAGTTTGCTGAGAATTATGGTTTCCATCTTTATCCATGTCCCAGCAAAGGACACGAACTCATTCTTTTTTATGACTGCATAGTATTCCGTGGTGTCTATGTGCTACATTTTCATTATCCAGTCTATCATTGATGGGCATTTGGATTGGTTCCAGGTCTTTGCTATTGTGAACAGTGCCACAAGAAACATATGTGTGCATGTGTCTTTATAACGGAATGATTTATAATCCATTAGGTATATACCCAGTAATGGGATTGCTGGGTCAAATGGTATTTCTATTTCTAGATCCTTGAGGAATTGCCACACTGTCTTCCACAATACTTGCACTAATTTACACTCCCACCAGCAGTGTACAAGTGTTCCTGTTTCTCCACATCCTCTCCAGCACCTGTTGTCTCCTGATTTTTTAATGATCACCATTCTAACTGGCATGAGATGGTATCTCAACATGGTTTTGATTTGCATTTCTCAACATGGCTTTGATTTGCATTTCTTACTAATGACCAGTGAAGATGAGCTTTTTTTCATAGATTTGTTGACTACATAAATGTCTTCTTTTGAAAAGTGTCTGTTCATATCCTTTGCCCACTTTTGGATGGGGTTGTTTGTTTTTTCTTGTAAATCTGTCTAAGTATCTTGTCACACACATAGCCAAATAATTTTTCTTCAAAACTGGAGTTCAGCATCTCAGATGGGCCATGAATGGCAAGCAGAAGCCATACACACAACTTCACTGAAAGATGAGATTAAGACCCCAATTTATCTACTCAAGTTTACAAATCTATTGGGGTAGCATGGCCAAAGGGAGAAAAGGCAGACACAGCCTATTTCTCTGGACTCCAGAGTCCTTAGTGGGGAATGACTCATGTCAATTCACTGCCTGCTAAGGGAAAGGTGTTGACAGATTGTACAAGCCTTTTATTGCTTTGGACTAAGGAAGAAAACATATATTAACATACATAAACCATCTCTAGGTTATTAATGGAAATAATGAACATGCATCTTATTTCTGATCCTCAAGCCCAACTGAGCACCAGTCAATGGGGAAGCAGAGTCCATTCCAAGGAGGCAATGAATTGCTTCTCAGCCTCTTATTCACCACCATCCTGGGAGGCCAACTTCCCCTAAGTCCACAGCCTACTCTGCTTAATGCTCTTCTATCTTAGTGTTCCATTACAAAGTGTGGTCCAAAATATAAATCCATAGTCTACAGTGACCATCTTCAACGTAAACTTAATGCTTCTTATGCTCCTAAGACCTTACATTTTAACTTTCATGAAGCAAGTTTCCCACTCTTTGTGTGGCTCTACCAGACACCTGGGCCAGGTACTAGGGTGGTAACATCCAGGCAGAGGGTTTGAGAGGCATTCAGAACAGGCTGCTACCCTTCTCCATTAATATTATGTCCTCTACTCACCTGTATTAGTGTCTGAAAGACCTCAGCAGAGACAATAACTTGGAGAAAGGATTTTTAATTGCTGTTGTTCGAATTCAAATATGACAAAGAGAGAGAAGATGCTCAAGCCTTGCAAGTCATTTTGCATATCACAATTTGAGAGAAAATGGAGATTGAGATTTAGGGGTGGAAGAATGGTGAGGAGTGGAAGAGAGAAAAAGCACCAGGCACCTGACAGGTAAGGCCAGGTCTCAGGACCATCAAGAGAGACAGAATATCTGATCTGACAAAGGAGTGACCAAAAAGGAACAAAAAGAGATAAGTCTGAAACCAGAGTGAGGAGTTCATCAAAAAAGACCCAGTGTGCTAATGAGCAGCCTTCCTTTCTTTACTTACTTAGCAGAGGAGTCAGAGCACACCCCGTGGCTCATGAGAGAACACTGCCTTTGTAAAAGCCTTGACTATAAAAATTAAGAATGTGAAATAATCCCCTACCAGACTACTTAACAATGAAAGGTGTGCAACATGGGAGGAGGGGTGATCATGGCTTTTAATTTCTCCTTAATTTTTGAATAGTTCTTCAACTCTAACCCTATGTAGAACATTGGATCATGTATGGCCCCTCACGTACCCAGCTTTCCTTCACAATTCTACTTTCTTGGCAATGCCTCTCTATGTGCAACTTGAATAGCAACTTGAATAACACATCCCTAACCCAAATTTTCCTGTAGGCCTGTGTCAACTTGAGAAACCATTATCCTTCTATGAGTTGAAGATAATGCTATGTTCTTCTGCACTACTATTACTAAACACACACACACACACACACACACACACACACACACATACACACTTTTAGTAATGGAATTAAACTCAAGATCTGAGTTTCTTGCATACTAATACATTTTGATTCGGGTAGCCCCACATTAAACAGAACATTGTAAGATTTTAAGAGAAAAAACTTTCAGCAATCTCAGTGATTTAGAGCAGTACATCTCAAACACCAATGTGAACACAAATCACCTAGGGATCTTGTTAAAACTCCATTTCTGATTCAGTAACTCTGCATTTCTAACACACTCCCAGGTGATGCTGATGCTGGTGGTCTATAATCACACTTAGAGTAGCAAGCATTTGGAGAGCAAACGTGAAGGTAGACGGTGTCCGTTTCCAGGTGGAATCAGAGCAATATTAGTGCTGCTTCAAATGAACAGAATCAGAAGGTTCCTTAGCAACCATGAGCATGCACACATTCTTGAGATCATTCAAAAAGTCACCAGTATGGGAAGGAACCTTCCTTTAACTTCTAATTCTAAAATTAATTTAATGTATGCCATTCTAAATGTTGTAATGGCAAAAGCCCCAATAACTTTTGCACCAGCCTAATAGTAAAATCCAAACTGTAAATTTGTATGTGGGAAATCCAGCAACAGCTTCCTGAAAGTTTCAACACTTGTCACGGTTCAACTGGTCAATGGTAAAGATTTTACTTTCCAAAACGAAGTTACGCTTCCTATTAAAGTTTTCTTTCAAGATCTTCGGTGGAAAATTATAGTGCTCAGGATGCCGAGAAGAGGAGACTTCTTATACAGACTAGATTAGAGGAAGAGGATTGAAAAGGTGCTAATTTCACTCTCTAGGGAAGAAACAAGGCATTTGGATTGGTCAGGGTGACCTAGCTAGCCACTTAGCTAATCACCAGAAATCTGGGACTAAATCACAACCTCCAGGCTCCCAATTCACTGCTTAGTCTGCCTTCCACAGTATGAAGCAAGACTTTCCATTTATAACCTTTAGCTTTCAATGAGTATTCTCCAGTTATAAAACCTGAGAGAAAAATGAAATAAATGGGTTCTAATAGAGATTTGCATTTCGAATGGCTTATCAGAAAAGGGCAGGCCTGGTGACCTCTTATAGGAAAGCAGAGCTATAATCAGTAAATCAGTCAGGTCTACTGATACCTAAGGTCACAGAACCAGGAGCAAACACTAGCTGTTTTGGAAAACTACTATCAGTTATGGGTAATTGGGGTTTATTATAAGTATCCCAAAGAACTAAGTCAAGATGTACTTATTGGACAAAGCCAGACTCTTTGTCTCAAAGGAGTCTAACTGAAGACAGGGTTATTTCAAAAGCAAAGATAATGTCATCCAACAGGAAAAAAAATAAAAGTGCTAAGGATGCTTTACTCCTGCATGGAAACAATTTGCTTGTAGGTACATTACAAAGAACAGAAAATTTGGTGGTGTCTTTTTAAGATGAGGTAAGAAACTAGGTGAGGCCTGGCCCTGTGACAAAATGTGCTACACCCTGACAATCACTTGATGCTAAACTCACTGTATTTAAACTTGAAAACAAATCTCTTAATTATTTTGATCTTCTGTAGTATTATCAAACATTCTGGTACATAGTCTTTTTTTTTTTTTTTTGAGAAAGAGTCTCAATCTGTTGCCAGGCTGGAGTGCAGTGGCGCAGTCTCAACTCACTACAACCTCCACCTCACGGGTTTAAGTGATTTTCCTGCCTCAGCCTCCCTAGTAGCTGATACATGACACCATGCCCAGCTAATTTTAGTATTTTTAGTAAAGACAGGGTTTCACTATATTGGCCAGGATGGTCTCGATCTCCTGACCTTGTGATCCACCCACCTCAACCTCTCAAAGTGCTGGGACTACAGGCGTGAGCCACCGTGCCCTGCCTACAAATTATTTTCAAATCCCTGAAATGTCTGCTTCGGGTATCTTATTGAATACTTATTATAGAAAAGTCTAGTTCTAGGTGGCAAAAGCAGATATAAAGATTAAAAGCCCAGCTTTTACCTTTACAAAGGTCACGGTTTAATTGAGGCGATAGACATGTACCCAAATAGCACCTGAAGGGAGTGGGGAAGTTGGCTTGGCTTGGTGTGAAATGAGATGGCCTTAAAATTCCAAATTGGAATGCTAGGTAGCCAAGCGGTAACCAGCACAGACTCTAACCCTAGACCCCCTAATCCAAATCTGGGCTCTTCCTCTTATTACCTGTAGGACCTTGGGCAAGTTATTTGATTTCTTTGTGCCTCTATTTCCCCATTTACAAAACTCACCTAAGAATACTACCTTCTCTCTTAGAGTTGGTGTGAGGATGTAACAAATTAATACATGTAAATATTTTAGAATCGTGTCTGGAACAGGTAAGTGGTACATAAGTGTAAGCTTCTTTAATTACTATTTAGCAGAGAAATCTGTTTGACACTCAATGACTTCATTTATAGTACAATTTTCCCAGAACCCATAGGGCAAGGGAGCAAACCGGGATTACTATGAATCACGTAGTTGACGTATGCCCACTACCTACCATGGTGTTGGAAGTAGCGAAATAGTTCATCTCCAAATGCCACAAAAGCCTAAGAACAGTTTGTTTGTGTGTCACCATTTTCTCCTTCAGTCACATGTACTATACCAATCTGGAGTATACTTACTCACTGTGTTTCTAGCCCGGGAAAAGAGGCTCAGCCCAGTGGGCCTAATCTGTTACCCGAAACCTTGGCAGGGATGTTATGCTCAGAGCAGAGCTGATTTACAGTAGGGGAAAAAATGGAAGGGAGAAATATTAAAATAAAGTGCAATCATGTTTCTATTTAAAAATGGTTACTGCCAGCAGTATTGCAAAATGCTGGCCTGCAACCAGAAAGCTGCACCTGCACAGATTCCAGCTGTAGGACACTGGAACCCTCACTGTGATTGCTCAATAACTCTCCTATTTAGAACCACTGGCAAAAATTTGGCAAAGCTTACACACACACACACACACACACACACACACACACACACAGAGGCAACTTGCTTTGCACTTGTATCTAACTTACTCTCTTTAGAATGGTTAAAATCACATTTTTCTTTTATAACTACTTTTAAAAATATTTTTATTCTATTCTCTGACTTGAAAATATACACAGGTTTATCTCCAGCCCTATTGAGCTCCTCCTGAATCCAGTGTCATCTCTATGATGCATGTGCCTTTATTTCTTCCATTTAACATCTGTACATCTCCAGAAGAGCTTGTCTACTTTCAGGCACTAAAAAGGCAAGGTTTGAGATTCTTTTATGTAATCGTGTAGTTCCTTTTTCTGAGGAATTCCCAATGCAAAATGTGGCAATAATAATAATGACATAGCATTTAGTAAACTTTCTGCAAACAGAAGAGCTCATTTTGGCATCTAGAATGGACTAACAGAAAGAGTACTAGAGCAGGAAGACTAGAGGTTAAGCATTAACCCAGTCACTTAGTAACTGCTTGTCTGCTTGCCTGAAGACAAGGCACTCTCTATACCTCAGGTTACACCTCTGCCCAATAGGAATATAGTCCCTACCCTGTCTAGCTCATAGAATTGCTGCCCCCCCAAAAAACCTAATGAAATACACACGTAAGGGGTTATAAATTACACAGCACCTCACATATGCCATCCAAGTTGTTTAACTAAAACAGGATCTTATTTTAAACCTTTTGAAAGCAATTCCAAAAAGTGGCAATGTGTGGGTCTCCATTTTCCTTCCTTATAGGAACCTATCTTGGTAACTTCTAAAATCAAGTATTTTTTGTTCTCAAAAAGTGTTCTCATAATATTTTATAGCATGACTATGAAACACAAAATACAGGTGAAAGATTAAATTTTGTTTCTACAAACAAACCTTTTCCTTCATAACCATTAAATATCAATCACTTAAAGATCAATGACAGGGGGAGGAGGTCTCTAAGACTTTCTGTAAGACCAGAGGAGGCCAGGCACGGTGGCTCATGCCTGTAATCCCAGAACTTTGGGAGGCCAAGGCGGGTGGATCGTTTGAGCTCAGGAGTTCCAGACCAGCCTGGGTAACATAGCAAGGACCCATCTCTCAAAAAAAAAAATAGCAGGACCTAGGTGGCACACGCCTGTAGTCCCAGCTACTCTGGAGGCTTAGGTGGGAAGATCGTTTGAGCCCAGGATGTTGAGGTGACAATGAGCAGAGTCACTGCACTCCAGCCTTAGTGATAGAATGAGACTCTATCAAAAAGAGAGAGAGAGAGAGAGAAAAAAAAAACTGGGAAAAATGAAGGAAGCTTAAAAAGAAAACACACAACAGGAAAAATATAATAGATTGAAACTGATTTATCTAAATCACTGTTTCTTGTTTTAAAGCTGTGCTACAAGTAAGAAATACCATTTTAAACACTTGACCATATTTCTTACTATTGTGTCCTCAAATAGAAGGGCACGGCCATATAAACAAATCATTAAAACAAAATGTACTAAGTGTAATGACAGAAAAGCACAAAGAAGAGTTATACTATAGCTCACAGGAATCAGGAACAGCTTCTAAAAGAGGAAATTCCTAAACTGAACCCTCTGGGAAATGGCACTCTACAAGAGTCCCTTTCCAGCTAGATCCATCCTTTATTTCTTCTAATAAACTTTGTAAAAATAGCTCCTATATATCACATCGGCCTTTCTCTATGCTCAGCCTCAGTGAACGCAAATGGTTCAGTTCCAGGTGCTAACTCTTAAGGTAATTGAAAGTGTCTGGGTACATCTCTCTTTTAGCAAAGAGGGAAAAAAATTCTTTGCTCTTTTTTTCTGGAAGTCAGCGATCAAGCTTCCTGCCATTAGGACAGCGTTGGACTTTTAAGATATGTGTAATCTGAGAATAACACATCAAGTTAACAATGCTGTTGGTGCAAGAGTAGTGACGTTTTGGTGTCATCTCATACTCAAGTTGTTAGGATAAGAATATTTCAAAACGAATGTAATTTGCTCCATGCCACTTCACTGTACCAGCCTAGTCAATGTATAGTCTCCTGCCTTAGGATACATAAAAACACAGAACCCTGGATTCTAGCACGTAACAAGGTAGACGCCAACGAAGATAGCACGCGGTGTTGAAACAAATGGAAGCGAACCCTCCAGTACACTTATCTGATCTCTTCCTTCCTCATTATTTTTCCAGGGCTTCTAGTTCTTCCAGGAGCCACATTCATCTCAAAGGGGAGGGCTCATGTACCTCCATCTTGCTTGTAATTGCAGAAATTGCATTTTCATGGTCCACAGCAGTATAAATGAAAACCATTGAAAAACTAATAAGAGTGTACACCTAATGTCTTGAGCAAAAATAAAAATGTTCTGAAAAAATAAAAAAAGGAAAAAAAACGCAAAAAAAATATAAAACTAAATAAAGGAATAAAAAAGGAAAAATGAAAAAAAAAGATGTTCTGAAATACATTTCCAAGCTGTGAGTCATAAGTTAGCTAATGACTACAAACTTGTCCACGTTTTTAAGCCACCATGCCTTTTTTGCCCAAGAGCAGAATTGTCTTATTAATTTTAACTAAATGAAATTGGTCTGAGAATTAATTAGTGCTTTAATAGTGCTCTAGAATTAAAACGTCAAGAAAAGACGTATCTTTAAAAAAAAAATCTCTCCTGCATATTCTCAATGGCTTAGGCTGACCCCATATCTTCTTCAGATGGGTATTTTTAGTTCTGTTCTGTTTACAATCTTTCTACATGTACCAGGACCGAAAAAAATACATCTTTGCATATAGCAAACCAAGGTACATACACACAGTGAATTCAGGGATATTTGCATCAGTGGATTCTGGCTGACAAACTCTGAATGAACACAGAGGAATTCAGTCCTCTATTTTATATGCAGCCTCCTTGCTTCTCAATGAACCAGGCTACCCACTTTTAAATCTGTAAACTCGATGTCTTACATCTGAAAAGACTTCATCAGAAACTCACTAGTAAGACTGTTGGTATGATCCTAACCTGTTTATTAAGTCGTTCCTAGGAACTGTACCATAAGCAGAATTTAATGTTTCAAGGACCACAAGAAAATCATCTAGAAAAGAATTGAAATTTGGTTCTGATTTTCCTACCAGCATTCAATTCTTCTGAAAATATGTGAGTTTTCTCTATGTGCTCAGCCCGCTAACACATAACTAAAAGCCCAGGGAGTGAAATCCTGACAGTTCCTATTAAGGTAAAAATGGGGTTACAGAATTCATTTTCAAAGTTTCTTCTAGGTTTATTTTTTTAAAAAAAAAAATTAAATTGGCACTACCAAATTTAATGACAAGGCTACCCTGCTGAGTTCAGAGCCCAGAAAGCTCTTGTCTCCCTGGTCTATGGATCCTACTCTGCTCTAATGTTTCTTATAATGCCACTAATAACCAACCATCAGCCATAAATGCCTTGTCATCTCATTGTTGCACACAGCAATAGCTGGAGCAGCGATACTGACAAATGAACCTGCGTAATCACTTTGGATTTCTTTGTTACATCTCACAGTGTGAAGATGGCTTCCGCTCAGCATGTCACCAAAAAACAAACAGGCGCTATTGCTGTCCTCTCCATCAATCTTTCCTTATTGTTGTCATCCAAACCCCAGTGCTGCCCTCACCACCACCCATCCTCTCAGAAGAGTGAAACGTCCCAGGTCTTTGAGTTTAGACTTTTGATATTCTTCTCCTACTGTTCTTTTGCCAACTGTACCTCTAAGAAAGAAATGGAAATCCAGAGCACAAGGGATAGAAAGAATGCAGACCTTCTCTACTTTCCAGCAATGTTTTTCTTAGGAAATAATAATAATAAGCTCATTAAAATCCAGTTCAGTTTGACATTTTCCCTTTTACCTTTTCAATCTTTTTATAGTTTCAAATCATTAACTATCAGCATGAAGCTCAAAGGTAGCTCTAGCCATCTATGAAACAGTGACACATTTGACAATAATACTTTTGAAGAGCCTGTCACAGTCTCTCCCCAAACAAGTCTCATTAATGCTCAAACTGTCTTTCTTTTCTCTCTGCTTCTTTTCTCCTGATTTCTCCCTAATTAGCTTGTTTTTTTATGCTTCCTCGTTCCACAGTGTGAGCTTATAACAAAAAAAAAAAGAGATGGATGTCATTTCCATGAACCCCAAGGCCAAATTAATCAGCAGAATTAATGACTCTATTACCCATTAGGCTGGGGGGGTTGGCACTTACTTCCAAGCACCCAGCATTCGCTTTCTCCCATACTCCATTTTCTCTGATAATTGTAAACTTTTGCTCTCTCAGAGTAAACTCTGAGGTTCAATCTATTTGTACAACATTTCTTAGCCCCTTCAGGGTGTGAATGAGGGGAGAGGTTGGAAAAGTAGCCACCCCTGTCGGTCTGCAGTGTCCATGCTGAGACGGTATCATTCCATTAAATGAGGACAGATAAAAGAAATTCTCAGGGAAGGCTGGAAAGAGTCACAGCCTAGTGGTCCCTGTGCGACTCACCACAATCGATAACTCCTTACTGTAGAACATTTCATAGTTGGAGCATCACAAAAAATGCCTCTGTACGTTTTAAAAATCGTGCTGTGAAAGTAAAAGACGTGTAGAGATTTAAGCCAGCAAACAAGTTGATTTGATGAATTTTTAACTAACAGGCATGATTGGGGGTCGAATAATTTTTGAAAATATATTTTTGGATAGAGGTGCAAACATTTCTAATAGTTATTTCCTCTTTAACACGGTTCAATAAATATCCTTTTATCCTTAAATTCAATGTAACAAAACCAATTAAGCATCTTGCGTGTGTTCAAAATGCTTTATTTTAGAAGCATCTAGCTGAAACCTATCAGAAGAGTAGGTATTATTTTTCATAACTCAACAAAATATTCCCCACAACCCATAGAAGTTCTCAGTTTAATTTTTAATTGATAGTTTAATTTTAACTGATTAAAAAAAATAAAGAAGATACAGACTTCTCTGGGTACCCAAATAGACATCCAAAGTGTATACATGTGAAGACCATTTCAGATAGAATACTTTCATTTGTGTTGGTTAGAACTCCACTCTGATCTAGCATAAAAAGTTTTTAGATATAATTTGGCAAGTTACCTTTGCCCAAAGAGATTTTCAGAAAAAACTTTTTTTTAGGAGAAAATTCTGCTCTAGTTAGTTTGAAATATCTCGAGCCAAAAAAGAATACATGTGCTTCTCCCTTCCAGCCTTTGTTTGCCTTTCATTCTCAATTTATTCTACAAAATATACCTGAAAGGATATTGGCAAGAATGATAATCCCGACACTGACTTTATTCTTTTGCCACAGGTATTCGTAGAGACAATGCCATCCTTGTTATGTGGTCTTCTTTTATTTTTTTTTAATTATAAAGGAAAATCCTCAGAACATTAAAAAAATTTAAGCCAATAAGCAGAATTCAAACTTTCAATAAAAATAATTAGAGAAAAAATGACATTTCAATGGTTGTTAATGAGAATTTTATGTTACAAAAGGGCAATTACTGTACTTGGAAGAAAATGGAAGGATACTTGCAATACTTAGAAAGTATCATTTAGTATAGCTATCTTCAAATATTACTTACAATATAAGCAATCCAACTTATCTTTGATGTGTAGATGGTCAGCAGATACGAGATAAAAGAGAATACATCATACAAATAAACATATGATACTTATTCACATAATAAGGGGGCCCTAACACTATATTATGTGAGTCGATAAAACACAATGAGCTTTGTCCCAAATCTGAAACTCAGAGAATAAGAATTCTAGTCCCAGATGATTAGGGGAGAGAAAGGAAGAAAAAGTAGTGCAAATATCAGCATCTTATTTGCCTTATCTGTATACAAGGAATAATAATAGTACTGTATTAAACCATGGTGCAGGTAAATGGAAAATAGTTTCTAAAAATCATTACAAAGATTCCTACCACATCAGAAAGAAATTAATTATCAGGACACTGTTCAAGAATGTACACACACATACATTGAGAGTTGTATTTGTATCCGTATGTGTGTTATTCCTTTGTTACAGAGAAATGCTCTTTATTTTCATCTTCCTTCTCTATCCTTTGCACAGAAGATGCAAGATAATAGATTTTTGGAGATTTCTCAATTATCTTTGTATGAGGTTCTCCTCCTGAGTCTTTTCATAGCATCCTCTGGTTACCTTCCTGTGATATTCATCTCATCTGTCTCTGTCTGTTCCATGAGAGAGAAATGAAGGCAGGAACTGTGCTGTGCTTCCAATCATTCCCAAGTACCCAGTAGTGTCTGTATCACAGTTGGCATGAGCTATTTGTTGAATACACAAGTGGGGGAAAACTGAATTGATCAATTTAAGCCCAAATTCACAGATGTAAACTTTATTTTCCTTATAGAGCCATTCACAATTACTTCTAGATTACCTATAATCTGCCTTTTAAAAAACCTAAGACATATCTCAGAATGTATAAAAGTATGAGAGTGATTTTGTGTTCATTACAGAAGAGTAAAGTTGATAAATCAATGGTCAGGTCAAACATATTACTTTTCTGGTCATTATTTTATCCTTTATTCCTTTTAATACCGACATTTTCAATAACATAAATAGATACAAGAAAATAGTCAGCATTTTTAAGTAGGAATGTTTCCAATTTCCAGCAGAGAAAAGAGTTTGTTATTTACTCACTTTACTTGAGAAAAGAGTGTCCTCAACCATGACTATACAATAGAATCATTTGGAGTACTTTAAAAAATGTTGTTGTCCAGGTCCCACTGCAGAGATTCCCATTTAATTGATCTGGGTCGGGGCCCAGGCATTGTCATCCTAATATGCAGCCTGAGTTGAGAGCCCTGTCCTAGAAGATGGTGAATGGGAGTCCCAGCTGACGGTGAACGGGAGTCCCAGCTATGGAATAACACCTTTATATTGGGTTCTCCCATAAAGATCCTCATGTGCCATGAGAAGTCAACATCTTCCTTCACAGAGACACTTACCGTCTCTATTTCAGTGCTTCTGATGTGGATGAACTCTACAGATCACTCTCACAGCAGCCATTGTGCTGCAAGGCACTAAAGAATTCAGATTCACAATGTCAGGTCAGCCACTAGGAGCAGTGGCAAATCTTTCTCATTTCTAAAACTGGCCTGATACCAGAATCAACTGAGGAACTTTAGAAGAAGACCTTTAGGGGAGGAACTTCTTAAAATGCATATTTCAAGGCACCACAGGTATTAACTGAATCAGAGTCTCGGAGGACAAAGTCTTGTAATATGCATTTCTATCAAACTCCGCCAAGAAAGTCTTACATTTCAGCTAAATAGTTGTTAGAACTGCATAGATTTAAAAAAAGTATAAGTATGTCATAAATGTATAGACATATGTATATCAGTCTGAAAAAAATCTTTCTATGTATGGTAGGAAGGCTGTAGCCTTTGGACTCTGACATATGTGCTTTAGAAGTCTGGCTTCATCAAAACTAAGTCATATGACCATGGGTAAGCTACTCAAAGCTTCTGTGCAGCTAAGAAAATGAGGATAACAAGAATATGCCCTTCATAGAAATGCTGTGACCTACCCAGCAATGCAGAGCACAAGAGAAATGTCAAGACATGTTAATTCCTTTCTCCTCCTTCCTACCCTGTGAAATGTGATCAGTGGAAAAAAGAGTAAAAGAAATAGGTAAATAGAAAGAAAGGCTGACATCCTAGGAAATATGAACATATGATGATATCAAGAACATGTGAATCATTTTCTTTCCATCTAAATCACTTCCAATAATGAACGGGTAAGAAGAATCTCAAAACTAAATTTCTCTGGCATTAAAATTACTTAAAGACTAGATGATTTTCTGAAATATTTTGCTGAAGTCATGGCATAGCCATGTGTAGCTGGTTTTAGTAAAGGGTTTGGAAACAATTCAGATGCTATGACTCATGACAAATTGATGAAAGAAAAAAATCAGATTCTATTTGAAATGGCAGGTACTGTTTACAACAAAGAAAGATACATTAAAATCAGGTCCCTCTAACACCTAGTTCACTTTTCTCAGAGGAGAAACCTTGGCTTCTATTTCTTTATTTATCAATAATATCAGAAGTCAATAGGTCTATGAAACCACTCCTAAAAATCCTTTTCTGAACAAGGTGAATTCAGTTCAGCAAATATTTATTGAATAACTTTTATGCCAAAAACATCCTTCCCTGTACCCCCAGATCACCTGAAATAGGCCTTTATTAGTGTACTTTCTCACAATTTTGTAAATACGTATTTCCTTTTCTCTCTCCTACTAGACTGTGTGTTCCTCCAAGGCAGAAACCAGTACATATTTGTTTTTGAATGCCTCTTGCTCAATACAGTGCCGAAAATACAGTGGTCTGGGGTTGGGAGAGAAACAGACTGAAGAATGCTAATTTATCTAATAATAAAGTGCTGTTTATGAAAATGTTATGAAGGTGTATATCAAGCATTTGACAAAGACCTATCCTATTCATAGGCTGATGCAAAAGCAATGTAAATAAAATATTAGCAAGCTGAATCTAGAAGGACACTAAGATAATAACTAATAAATCCTTAATAAATGATCTTCATGCCATCTCAACATTGTGTTTTTTCATTTTTAGAAGTTGTTTTATTTTTTTAATATTTTTCATATTTTTGCTTAGAGCACTTATGCTTTACCTTACGTAATGTATGGGGTATATTTACTGGTTACCCCACTGAGAGGGAGTTTGGAGGTGGTGCTTTTGGGAGGCGATTAGCTTTAGATTACATTATGACAATGGGACCCTCATGATGTGATTAGTATCCCTATGAGGAAAAAAATAAAATAAAATTAATTTATCCCTCTCTCCAGGCACATGTGAGTCATCTGAGCACTAGCAAGAAGAGGGCTGTCAAAAAGCCATGAAAAGAGCTCTCACAAGAAACCAAATCTGCTGATGCATTGATCTTGGATGTTCCAACCTCCAGAACTGTGGAAAAGTAATGTATGTTGCAAAAGCCACACAATCCACAGTTTGTTGTTATAGCAGCCGTAGCTAACGAAGATACATACTAAGCAATGAAATCTTGATAAAAATTATTGGACACTAAGATTCTAGAGTGCTTCCTGGTTAACAAATGGATATGCTGGCAAGATGACACATTTGATTCCCTGAGGAAAAGGCCTGGAACCTCTGTACCACCCACCCTCACAATCCTGCCCTATGTACCTTTTCTGTTTGGCTGTTTCTGAGTTGTAGCCCTTTGACAAAGCTGTAATGGTAAGTATAGCACTATCCTGAATTATGTCTTTCTACCTAATAATCAATCCTAGGAGTGAGGGGAATTGGAGGTGTGGGAGTCCCTGAATTTATAGCCAAGTCAGGAAGAAGTTCAGGTAGCCTGTGGACTTCATGTGTAGCCACAGTATGACACTACATTGCTTAGTGTCAGAATTGGATTGAACTGCAGGACAACCCCTTGGTGTCAAAGAATTCATGTCAAAATGCAGGTCCTATTAACAAAACTTAAAAGTAAACCTCAAAAAGACCAAACGCCTTCCAAGTAACTTAAGTAAGTCCCGGAATCCAAAAATATTTAAAGAAATATGAAAGAATCAGAACCCGTAACATAAAATCTCCAATATATGACATATAATAAAAATGATCAGGCATACAACTGGGCCCACAGTGGCTCATGCCTGTAATCCCAGCTACTCAGGAGGCTGAGGTGGGATAATTGTTTGAACTGGGGTGGCAAAGGTTGCAGTGCACTGAGACTGTGCCACTGCACTCCAGCCTTGGTGACAGAGCAAGACCCTGTCTCGAAAAAAGAAAAAGAAGAAGAAGAAAAGAAAAAGAGAAAAAAAAGAGATCCTAGCCAGTGCAATTTTTAAAAGGATAAAAAAATTAAAGCTTTTAAAAAAATTATCAGGCATGCAAAGAGGCAGAAAATTTCAACACATAATGAGGAGAGAAAAATAAGCAATAAAAACAGACCCAGAAATGACACAGATAACAGAATGGAAAATATAATAAAACTACAATTATAAATATACTGCATATGTTCAATAAGGGAGAGAAAAGCGTGAGTGCTCTAAGCAGAAATATGAAAAATATTAAAAAAGAAACAAAACAAACTTCTAAAAATGAAAAATTACAACATACAAGATTAAAACTATTTCAAATAGATAAACAGTAGGATATTTCAGAAGAAAACATTAGTGAGCTTGAGTACATAACAAAAGAAACTACATGAAATGGAAAAAGAAAAAAGATAGGGAAAAAACCATGAGAAAAATGTAAGACAACCTCAATTATTTCAATAGGCATTTAAATGAAATCCCAGAAAGGTAAGAGAAGAGTAAGGGAACAAAATATTCAAAACAGTGATGGCCAAATATTCTCAAAATTTGATGAAAATTACAAACCCACAGTTTCATTGCTTCAAAAAAGTGGAACAAAGAAAATCTTAGAAGCATACAGAGGAAAAAGAAAAGGAATCTATTTGTGGAGGGAAAAGAATATCATCAGATTTATCAGAAGCTACGCAAGCCAAAACACAGTGGAACAACAACTTTAAGGTACTGCAAGAAAACATCTCGCAACACAGAATCCTATACCTAGAGAAAATGTTTTTCAAAGTCATTGGCAAAATAAAGACATTTTATATGTACGAAAGCTGAAAGAGTGCTTAGCTACCAAAACTGCACTATAAAAAATGTTAAAGGAAATTCTTCAAGCAAAAGGTGCAATGTCAAAATCCTTCAAGCAAATGATCAGGAAATCTGGATCTCAGCAGAGGAGTGAAGCACACCAGAAACAGTCAATATAAAGGTGGATATGAAGGATGTTTTGTGTTTTTCTAAATCAGCTTAAACTATAATTGCTTAAAGTAAAAATAGTAAAACAGATTGTGAGTTCATTATATATGCAGAAGTGCGTGCAGAACGAAAGAAGCGCAAAGGCCAGGAGATGGGAATAGAAGTATATGGTTGTAAGATTGATATACACGATGGCAACATGTATGGCAGCTGCTAGAGGTACATTTGAAAGGGCGAAGAATATCGAAGAACGGAAAGAGCAGACCTGGAATGCCAGAGCCGAGGTATCGCGCCAGGCTAAAGCCAATTCTGAAAAAGAAGAAAGGCGTAAAGAACTTAAGCGACTTCGGGGTGAGGACACATGGATGCTGCCTGACGTGAATGAGCAAATTGAACAGTTCTCACAGGAACACTCCGTGAAGAAAAAGAAGAAGAAAGACAAGCATTCAAAAAAAGCAAAGAAAGAGAAGAAGAAAAAGAGCAAGAAACAGAAATATGAAAAAAAATGAGTCCTCTGATAGCTCATCAAGCTCTGAAGATGAGCAGGTTGAGGCTGTTCCATCCCAGTCTCCTGACAAGGAAAAGGCCTGGAAAGTGAAAGATGAAAAATCACAAAAAGATGACAGCCAAATTATGAAGAGGGATGAGTAGATGACTGTTGATTTTATGTCTGTTAAAACTGTGTCATCCTCATTACTCAAAGCTGAAAAGGAAACTATGAGGAAAATAGAGCAAGAGAAAACCCAAGCACTTGAACAGTCCAAACTGATGGGAAGAGAATTGAATCTGTACTGGAAGGATGGAGGGACAGGTCTTCCACCTGAAGACCGTAGCGTGTCATCGATTACTAAAGTTTCAGTGGTAGAAGATGGTGGATTAAGCTGGCTAAGGAAGTCTTATTTAAGAATGAAGGAACAAGCTGAGAAACAAAATAGAAACTTTGAGGACATTGTAGCCGAAAGATATGGGTCAATGGAAGTATTTCAGTCGAAATTAGAAGACGCTGAAAAAGCTGCATCCATAAAAGAACGGTGGAGGAAACCCACATATTCAGATAAAGCAAATAATAGTCAAGAAAGTAGAAAATCAGACTTAGTAAAATATGATCACAGTTCACATGGTAGATATTCTACAACAGACTGCAAAAAATAGCAATAATGATAAATTTATCAGTGATGAAAAAGGTAAGAGACCTGGGACTTTAGAAACATACAGAAGAGAATCTAACCCAAGGCAAAACCAAGAGTTTTCTTCTGGAAATTTGAGAGCTAAATTATTGAGACCCTCTGATGATGAAGAACTGTCATTTCACAGCAAGGGCAGAAAATTTGAACCATCTAGTTCATCTTCAGCATTGGTAGATCAGGGTTCTTTGCATAGTGGTTTCAGAAAACCCACTGAGAACAGCGAAGAAAGATTAACATGGAGTCACTCTGATGGGAGAGGAGACAAGAAACATTCAGATCAAAAGCCGCTGGAAACCAGTGCCAAGGAACACCAACACATTACAGAAGATACGAGAGAAAAATCGCGAGATGAAGGCTTCAGAGATGACCCTCCAAACAAACACCTGCAGGACACAAAGTCTGCATTTGCTGGCAGTCCAGAGCACGAGTCCATTCACATCCTGAGTGTTTATGAGAAGAACAAGTTGGGAGCCAAGATTATCAAAGCAGAGATGATGGGGAATATGGAATTAGCCGAACAACTTAAAGCTCAACTTGAAAAGGCAAATAAATTCAAAGAAACTAATGCAGATACCAAAAAAATCTGGGGTAGAGAATGAAGACCAGCAAGAAGTAATCCCTGTCCGAACAGATCAGTCTGGTAGAGTATGGCCTGTGAACACACCGGGAAAATCTCTGGAATCACAAGGAGGAAGAAGGAAGAGACAGGTGGTTTCAACCCATGAGGAAAAAGAAAGGGTCAGATACTTTCACGATGATGATAATCTAAGCCTAAATATTTTAGTCAAAAATGAAAAGATGGGAACAGCAGAAAATCAAAACAAGCTCTTCATGAGAATGGCATCTAAGTTTATGTGAAAAACAGATGGACACTATTATATCCTGGATGACATGTTTGTCTCCAAAGCAGCTGAGAGAGAACGTCTTGGTGAAGAGGAAGAGAACCAGTGGAAAAAAGCTATTGCTGAGCATCAGAGTCTTGCTGCACAAATGGAAAAATGTCTGTATTGTTTTGACAGCTCTCAATTTCCCAAGCATCTTATTGTTGCAATAGGTGTTAAGGTTTATTTATGTTTACCCAACGTACAGTCTCTTACTGAGAGGCACTGCCTGATAGTCCCTTTGCAGCACCATAGAGAAGCTACTTTACTTGATGAAGACATCTGGGAGGAAATCCAGATGTTCAGAAAATCATTGGTAAAGATGTTTGAAGATAAAGGATTGGAATGTATCATTTTAGAAATTAATATGAGCATGAATAAACAGTATCACATGGTTTATGAATGTATTCCTGTCCCCAAGGAAGTGGGTGATATGGCTCCCATCTATTTTAAGAAAGCCATAATGGAATCTGATGAAGAATGGTCCATGAACAAGAAGTTGATAGATCTCTCTTTAAAAGATATCAGAAAGTCTGTTCCCAGAGGGTTACTTTATTTCTCTGTGGATTTTGGCCTTCACGGAGGGTTTGTCCATGTAATTGAAGATCAACAGAAATTCTCTCATTACTTTGGAAAGGAAATCATTGGTGGGATGCTGGATATAGAGCCACGACTTTGGAGGAAAGGCATCCAAGAAGGCTTTGAGGATCAGGGGAGAGGGGCACTGCAGTTTGCTCAGTGGTGGAAACCGTATGACTTCACCAAAAGTAAAAAGTGCTGAGTGTACCTTCCGTTCTAAAATCGCTCTTCAGATCCCGGTCAGTTTTATTTCCACTGCATCTAATGAAGCAACTGACCCTCAGGTCCCAGGCAGAGGAGTCACAGCAGCAGACTACTCTGAGTCTGTGACAGCTGTACGTCAGGAGATCGCGTTGTTCTTCTTCACCTGCTCCTGTGGACTTCAGTTTAGTCACCAGGGAGTAAAAACACATATGTTCGATGATCTGCTCAAGTTCCTGTTCTGTCCCTTCTTCTTAGTATTCCAAATTGTTCAGTTAATTTAGAGAAGGGCTTTTCTGAAGGGATATTTAGAAAGCATAGGAAATCCTTGTTTCAGAGGGAAATGGGTTTGCTTCATGGTTGTTAAGTCTATTGTCTGGCTTCTTGTGCATTTTTAAAAATAAGACTTCGTGTATTCAGTAATGATTTAATTTTAATGTCAGGATTTTATAGAAAAGCTCTTAATTTTCTAATAGCAGTATATAGTATCACTTCTATTCTTTTTGTTAAAGGAAAAGGAAATGTCCCCAAAGTATTAAAGAATTAAATGATACTGAAAATTAAAAAAAAAAAGATTGTTATACAACATGTGAACTGGTATAATTCTAGCAGGCCTTTTCAGAGAAACAGACATGCTGATTCCAAAATTTACATGGCAATGCAAAGGTCTTAGAATAATTATTTAGAAGATGAATAAAGTTAGAAGATTTATGCTACCTAATTTCAAGACATACCATAAAAGCTACTGTAATCCAGACAGTATGGTGTTGGTGAAAACATAGACACAAACATCAACAGAACCCAGAAATAGACTCACACACAAATGGTCGATTGATTTTTGACAACATGTCAACAATATATAATGGGGGAAACTATAATCTTTTCAGCAAATGGTGCTAGAACAATTACTTGGATAGCTACGTGCAAAAATGAAATGAAATTTAGTTCTTAACTCTCAAATTTTTAAAAATTAACTCAAATAAGAACTTAGGGCCAAATCCAAGAGCTAAAACTGTAAAACTTGTAGAATAAAACATAGACAGTGTTAGAGACCTTCAGCTTGGCAAAGATTTTTTTTTTTTAAGTAGTACACCAAAAGCCACAATCCAAGGAAGAAAAAAACTATAAATTGAGTTTAAAGTCTTCTGTTCTTCAAATAATAATGCAATGAAAATGAAAAGGCAAGGCACAGACTGAAAAAAATTGCAAAATACATACCCAACAAAGAGGCTAGTAACCTAGAATATATAATAATGCTGTACAACACAATCATAAGTAAAGCAACTTATGATTTTTACAAACAACTCAGTAAAAATTGAGCAAAATATTTGATTAACACACTCTTCACCAAGAAAATACGTAGATGGGAAATAAACACATAAACAGATGCTTAACATTATTATTCATTAGAGACTTGTGAATTACAGTCACAATAAAATACCACTACCCACCCACTAGGATGGACAAAATTTAAGGTCTGACCATGCAGAATAAACTTGATGTTCTTTTGTCACAAGAATCAAGAAATATTAAACAAAAAGACTGACAAATTGAGCATATAAAATTAAGCACTTCCATATACTGGGAAACTAAAAGCACTATAAACATATTTTAAAAATAAAAATTAAACTGGAAAATAATATTTATAGAACATATGACAATGAGTTACTAACCTTAATATGTGAATAATTCTTACAAATTACTTTTTAATTCAAAGGGACATAAACTACCAAGTCCACAAAGAAAAATGATCAACAATAATAACAATGTTCTTTCTCATTTATCAAAGAAATAAACAAGCAACTAGATAACATCACAATAAATTGACAAAATTACCAGCAAGCCTTTAACTGTCCACCAAAGGATACAACCAAAAAAATATATAAATAAAATGAATGAATTAATGTTCTTCTGAATAGATATTCCATTATAAAAACAAAAATATTTCTAAATTAATTTATATTGAACTCAATTAAAACCTTTTAAAGATGTATTCAGATGCCCATTCAAAATTTCAAAATAATAATTTTGAAAAATTGGCAAAAATTAGAGCCATAAGTGATTGCCTGAGCCCAGGAGTTTTAGACCAGCCTTGGCAACATAGTGAGACCCCTGTCTCTACAAAATATTTAAAAATTAACCAGGTACTGTACCATGTATCTATAGTCCTCACTACTTCCGAGGCTGAGGCAGGAGAATGTTTAAGAGCTGGAGGCTACAGTGAGCTGTAATCACACCACTGCACTCCAGCCTGGACAACAAAAGAGATCTTAACAACAACAACAACAAAAATTATACAGTGGGAACTTTCTTTTAGCATATCATAAAACCTCAGAAGCATAAAGCAAAAACACCAATAAACTGATCCTATAAACTTAAAACATCATTTTAAGAGGAAAATAAAGCATATTCAACATTTTTTAAATTAAAAATGCATATTGGGAAATGACATTTGTAAAACATATGACAAAGGATTATTAGCCTTAATATTCAAAGAGTTCAAACAAATTATATAGGATTTAAAAAATGTGATAGGACAAGAGCAGGCAATTACTCAAAGGAAAAACTGAAATAGCGATCATAAAAAGATGTTCTTTCTTGTAAACAAAGAAACGCAAATAAAAGCAACGGTATATACACTAGTAGATTGGCAAAGGTGAATAATATCAAAATCTGTATTAAAAAGGAACAGAAAATCAGACACCTGTGATTCTCAACGAGAATTTCAATTTATGTGCCTGTTCTAGAGATCATTTTGGTAGGCCCCCAGCAGTCATGAAGAGAGAAAGGAGAAGAGAAAGGGAGAAAAGAGTGAGTGAAGGAGAGAGGGAGAACAGAAAGAGAGACTGGAAGAAAATATAAAAAATAAATATTCTTTCTCTCAAATATTAAATAAATAGTTAATAAGCAAGGCAATGTCCTACATCTGTTAAAATGATAATGTAGAATATTTTGTCATGAATGTTCAAAATCTGTATAAAATATTCACGTTATTTATAAGTATAGTGTGTGTGTGTGTGTGTGTGTGTGTGTGTGTATGATAGTTTGAGTAGTGTGATCCTAATCACAAAACATTGGGTGTGTAGGCACCTGTGTGCATGTGTGCATGTATGAAGAGGTACCTAGAACAGTTTCCACCAGTGTATTAGGATTGGTCATTTCTTGATGAAAAAATTCTATGTGATTATTATATTAACCTTTATGCTTCTCTAATCGTTTGAATTTTTTAAATAATGAGCTCGTCTCAGTTTTAAAGCAATAAAGCTACTTTTCAAATGTGAGTCATCCAATGAGATGAGAATTTAATGGCATATGAGTGATTACATAAAAACTTATCTTCTTGGAGCTGTCTTTCTATTAAGATCAATGTCTTTACTCCTTTGCCTCTTCACTTTGGAAGAGACAGAGGAGAAGCAGAAAGCAGGAAGAATTTGATAATAATCCAAATATAAAACCATTAGTTCATTTTCTTTTTAGTGGTTTTAGTAACTGAATTTCATTTTAGGTCAGCATTCTTTTGGATATTTAGAAAGAAACAAAATAGAAGGTAAAGATAATATGTCATGAATATGTTCTAAGGATCACTCATGTTCAAGCAAAGTATTAGCGTGGCATGCAAAGGCAGGGAAAGAGGCAGAAGAAAGCAAGATAACAGGCCCTGAGCATGAGGAGGTGGAATGGAAACCATGAGAGATGCTAAGGGTAAGGGTGAAAACAGAAAACGATTGAAAATTCATAATCAAGAATTACAGGATAGGATGAATTTGGAGAAGCCATCCAAAAGAACGATTTAAGTAAATCAAATTTTCAGAGCCAGTGCTCATTCATTTATCCTTTTGGTCCAAATCCAGTCAGATATTACCTCCAGGTGCAACATTTGGCACCGACATGAGCATTAAAGTTAAATATTTATTGGTGCCTTAATATTGTCAGAGACTTGTTCCAACTCTGACCCAGGTTTGTTTCCCTCAGGAAGTGTTGTAAGATGCTTAATCCTGATCTCCCCAAGATTTAAGAAATATCCTAGAGTTCTTATTTTCATTTCTAATGTCAGTTCAAAGAAGTCAGCTGCCTTTTACATTAATGTCTGGGCCATAACTCTGCCTTTAAATATTGAAGGTAATCTGGATTATTTTCTCGATGGGGTAAATTTAACCAATATGGCAGATAATGATTAACCCAAACAATATCAGACACTTCATAAATAGATACTCTATATCACAATGCATTTCAAAATGCCTAATACTTTCACCCAGCCATTCTAATTCTAGAAATTGTTACTAAAGAAATTCTTGGGTAGACATAAAAATGTATTTACAAATGCTAATAAAACACTATTTTCAACAGAAAAATATTTTTTAAATCATGAATGCAGGTTACATGTCCAAACAATAAGAAGCAAGATAAATAAATTTGAATATAGACATTAGATGTTCCTCACTAAAATCCATTAATATTAACTTTCATTAAAAGGACAATTTTCAGAACCAAACTGCATAGAAATAGTGGCATCACTAGGGTGAAGAAGTACCACATGTGCTTTACGGATATGCCATTAAAATGTCTGCTAATCACAGGTTAACGCCTCTTGTATGCTGCACACAAGGAAGATTGAATTGTGTGCCATATTTATAACAGCCATTAAGTGCTGTGTTCATATCTACTGCACGTGATGGCTTGACTTACTTGACTTCTCAAATATTATTTCCTTGTCTCCTTCATTCAGAGTTTGACCTAAGACCACTTCCTTGGCCCATATTCCCCAGTTGGTCAAATTGTATAATTAAGCAGGGAGCATCTCAGATTGGTCCATGTTATGAAGTAGGTTTGGGAGATGCTTGGGTATACAGTAACCTAGGAAAACGCTGTGTATAATTCAATCTGTCATTTTGCAATGCCTGTTCTTAAAGGGCACACTCATAGAGCAGTCTTGACATCATTCCAAAGGACTGTCATCACATTATCTAGGTCACACACTACAAGCAATGTACTTAGAAAGCGTTCATCCCAAGGTTTAGGACAGGGAAGATATTTTGATCTGAAATTGATCATAACACTAAAAATAAAGTAGAATTGCACATGCCACGTTATTGAGTATGATCCAAAAAAGATATGTTTTTCTCTAACATGAAAAGTAACTAAGAAGCCTTAGTTAAGAAATCATAATTACTTTTAAAATTTAGAGGATGATTCTGTTGATTATGACTGGCTTCTTTCTAAAGAACTAATTCCATCATAAACCTCTGTTGTGAATTTTTGAGCCAATTATTTGGAACACAAATTTCAGACAAGCTAGATACTGGCAGTAGTTTTGAATTTACTTAGTTTGGTTCAAGGATTCAATTTTACCTGTGCCATTTCTTGTTCAAGCAACTGGTAAGATTACAATAGCATAGATTAGGGGATATGCTTTAGGGAAGTCCTGAGAGAGATTTGCCTAGTTCCTGCCACTCCATGTTCAACAACTGTTAAATTACTAATAGGGAGTATTTCAAGACTTGCCTTGACTGATTTCAAACTTGCTTAGGAAGCAACAAATAAAAGGAAAATACATGGCTCTGAATATAGCGTCTATGTGGCCCTTGAGAATCAGTTTACCCATCCCTGAAACGGAAATAAAATCTACCTGAGAGAACTGTCAGAAGAATTAAATGAAATGCGCTAAAGAAACTGTGAAAACTACATTAATATTCTTTCCTTTTTCACTTTGTCCTATAGCTACTTAATATCAGGACTACAGTTTTGACCATAATTAATTTTGTTGTTGTTGCTTGTTGTTTTCAACAGTTTATCTTTTAGGTAGTTTTAGGTTCCAGAAAAATTGAGAGGATGGTGTGGAGATCCTTTATATACCCACGACTCCCACACCTGCATAGCCTCCCCAACAATCAGCATCCCCACCAGAGGGCATGTCTGTGGCAACTGATAAACCTACATTGGCGCATTTCATACAAAGTCCATAGTTCACATTGAGGTTCACTCTCAATGTTGGGCATTCTCTGGGTTTAGAAAAAATATATAGTGGTATGCGCCTATGGTTACAGTATCATACAGATTATTTTTGTCTTAAAAACCCTCTATGCCCCACTTATTCATTCCTCTTCTCTACTACCCAACAATCCCTGGAAACCACTGATCTTTTTACTATCTTCATAGTTTTGCCTTTAAAGAAATGTCGTGTAGGTGGGATCATACAGGATGTTGCCCTTTCATGCTGACTTCTTTCACTTAGTAAGATGCATTTAACTTTCGTCCATGCCTTTTCGTGGCTTGATTAGTCATTTCTCTTTGCACTAATTAGTATTTGATTTTCTGGATGTTCCATAGTTTATCCATTTGCCTGGTGAAGGGCGTCTTGGTTGCTTTTAAGTTTTGGCAATCATGAATAAAGCTGCCATAAATATCTGCATGCAGATTTTTGGGTGGACCTAAGTTTTCAGTTCCTTTGGGTAAATATCAAGGAGTGTAATTGCTGGATCATAGGGTAAGGGTATATTTAGCTTTGTGAGAAACTGCCAAATTCTCTTGCAAAGTGGCCATGCCATTTTGCATTCCCACCAAAAGGAACGAGAGTTTCTTTTGCTACACATCCTGATCAGCATTTACTGTGGTCACTGTTCCAGATTTGGGCCATTGTAATAATGTTTAGTGGTATGTCACTGCATTTTAATTTGCATTTCTCTAATGATATATGATATGGAGCACCTTTTCACAGTCTTCTTTGCCATCTGTATGTCTTTGGTGAAGTGTCTGTTAATTTGGCCCATGTTTCAGTCAGATTGCTTGTTTCCTTATTGTTGAATTTTTATAGTTCTTTGTATATTTTGCATTACATTTATTTTTCTGATATGCCTTTTGCAAATATTTAATCCCAGTGTGTAGCTTGTCTTCTCATTCTCTTGACCCTGTCTTTTGCAGAGCAGATATTTTTAATTTTAATGAAGCCCAGCTTATCAATTATGTTTTTATGGATCACATGTTGTTGTTTTATCTGATGTCATCATCACACCTAAGGTCATGTAGGATTTTTCCTATATTTTCTTGTAGAAGTTTTATGTTTTGTGTTTTACATTTAGGTCTATGACCCGTTTTGTGAAAGGTGTAAGGTCTGTGTCTCGATTCTTTTTCTTCCTTTTTTTTTCTTTTTTTCCTTTTTTTTGCATGTGGATGTTCAGTTGTTCCAGCACAATTTGTTGAAAAGACTATTTCTCCATTATGTTATTTTTGCTTTTTTGTTAAAGAACAGTTTGTTACACTTACGTGGATCGATTTCTGAGTTTTCCACTCCGTTCCATTGATTCATCTGTTCTTATCCCCATACCAACACTTCCATAATTACTACAGCTTCATACGGTCTTGATACAATCACTTTTTTCTCTTTTTTATCACCACAGTTAATTTTTACTAAAAATTCTGGAGTGATCACAGAAGTAATGAAGTCTGTGTCACGTAAAGTCCAACATACCCTTGGATGGTTGTGGCATTGATGGTCAAATATCAGCAGAACTATTGAAAACATCTTTTCTGGAACTATATGGTCCAGTCCTTT
Source organism: Leontopithecus rosalia (assembly GCA_028533165.1). NCBI lineage: Eukaryota > Metazoa > Chordata > Mammalia > Primates > Cebidae > Leontopithecus > Leontopithecus rosalia. The sequence continues at coordinate 9,093,050 of CM052651.1, forward strand.
CACCTTTACATCATCATAAAAAGTACTCGAAACAGTGACTTAACCAGCAAACATTTTATTTGCTCATAATTTTATGGGTCAATATTTTGAACAAGGCTCAGCTGAGTGGCTCTTCTACTCCAGGTAGTGTTCACTGAGAGCATTCCCTTGGCTGCATTCAGTTGGCGAATGGATTCTGGAAAAAGTCCAAGAAGTCCTCACTCACATGTCTAGGGCCCCAGTGCACCCCTATATGACATTCTCTTTCTCCAAGTAACTAGCCTGAGATTACTTGCAGCATTATCATCTCGGAAAGATCAGAAAGCCACCGTAGGGAGCGGTAGTAGCTCTGAAGTGACTGGCTTCCAAGAGGAAATAGTCTAAAAGGGAGCTTCCAGACCTTCAAAGCCCAGACTCAGATATTTTGCAACAACCCCTGTTCCATGTTCTACTGATTAAAACTAGTTACAGGGCCAGCTCAGATTCAGGGAAAGGGGAAATACACATCAGCTCTTGATGAGAGCTGCAACAAAGAACTTGCAGCCACTTTTAATCCATTCCAGTCATGTCTTCTAGAGATGCTGTAGTGCAGTCACAGTGCTCCTTTTGATTCAACCTCATCATTAGTAGTTATGTGGTATAGTGAGTTGGTGTAGAATTATCCCACAGTGAGTTTTTAATCCCCCCTCAAAAAAATCTGAGTAATTTATAAAGAAAAGAGGTTCATTTGGCTCACAGTTCTGCAGGCTGTACAAACATAGCACCAATATCTGCTCAGCCTCTGGTGAGACCTCAGGAAGTTTACAATCATGGTGGAAGGCAAAGGGGAAGCAGGAGTGTCACATGGCAAGACAGGGAGCAAGAAGGAGAGGAGGAGATGTCAGGTTCTTTTAAACAGCCAGATCTCACATGAACTAATAGAGTGAGAACTCACTCATTCCTGCAAGGACAGCACCAAGCCATTCATCAGAGATTCGCCTCCATGATGCAAACACCTCCCACCAGGCCCCACCTCCAACACTGGGATCACATTTCAACATGAGGTTTGGAAGGTACAACCGTCCAAATCATATCACCCACTTGACCACATTCTCACCAAGCATGTCACTCTTACATCTTCATGTAGCTCCACAGAAAGTGGCACAGACAGTGGCAGACTCGGCGAATTGCCCTTCCTCTCATATTCCAGGAAGAAAATCCCCCATTCTTTTACTGGTGTGCTGCTTAGAGGGTGATCTTAATTAAACTTAATTAATTAGAATGTTAAACGCTAGTATGGAGAAGGGGCAGCCAATAGGGGGAGGATATGAGTCAGGTTCGTTTGTCACTGAGCAGCAAGTTGGTAGCCCTTCTCTTAGAAAAGATTGCTTTAAAAAGCTAAAACTTTGTATTATATAAAGCCACCACCATTTCTCCATCTGCCAATCAAAGTAGATATATCCTGACCTGCCTTTGAGGCACAGTCTACTACTCTTGGGGCCTCACGCAAGCATCTGTGAAGAGGAAGCTCTGGCGAGGATATTTCGAGTTCACATTTATAGTCGGAGAAAGCAGACGGTATTCTCTTAAATACCATTTCTCAGATATTCACTTATTTGTTTTAGAAATGAGGCAGAATATTTAAACAATAGCATTCCTTGATCTTCAAGACCCAAAATGCTGGTAGGCTCCTACCTTTAAGACCAGTGGCGAGGGAAAAGCAAATGATAATGATTTCTGAACCCTAACTCAAGAAGCTTCTGGTCATGTCATATGCTCTTCCTGCCTCTACCTATGCTTTGCCTTAACTTAGAATCCACTTCTTTCTGAAAGCTTTCTATGGCCCCGCCAGGTGAGCTGCACCTCCTACATACTTTTCTATCACCTGGTACTTGTGCCCATCAAAGTCTCTGCTACACTTACTGTAATTGCCCATGTACATATCTGTCTCCTTCATTAGATATCCTCCTCCAAAATAAGGACCCCACTTTATCCACCCTTGAATCTCCAGTCCTTGGCACAGTGCTTAGCATAGGTCAGCTGTGCAATGTTTCTTGGATTCATGAGCATCTTTCAGTGACAGCATCGCATTAGCTCTTGACTGCAGCCTTCTGAAGGAAGTGAGGAAGCTGACACCAAGTGGCTCAGGGACTTGTTTCGTGGCTGAACCATGACCAGAAATCCTGACCTGTGACCCACTGATCTTTTCTCTACGCTGAAAAATCTAGTTTCCATCTTGCATTTTACTTACTTTGTCTTCTGTGCCATTAAAACACAAAGCTCAGGACTTCCGGTATCACAGAAAGTTGGAGCTAAAGAGGGTCCTAAAAACTGTGTTGTCATAGTTCAAACCCAGCATTTTATGCAAAGGAAACCAATCCTGGAGAAAAGTGACTTGTGGCAGTTCTTGGCCTAGGACTCAGGCCTACTGGTGCCTCTGAGTTTTCCTACCTCTGGTAGAAAGTTACAACAGTATGATACAAGATTGATAAATGCGTCTTTTAATCCAGATTTCAGCCTCCATCCCAGCCCTATTAATGGAATGCAAATAAATGAATTCGAAAAAAAGGACATGATTTTCCATTCATCTTTCCATTCTGCTTCCACATGCCACAAATGGAGACCATTTGGTGGGGGCTGAAGAGGTGAGAATAGACCCACGACACACAGTTCTGCATCGCCGCTCCACAGGGCTGTCAGTAATATCTTACTTAACATCCTGTCACAGAATTTTCCTTCAGTGTCACCTCGGTCGCTACTGTAACACTCCATAAGAAATAATGCCATCTGTTAAAATACACAAGGCAGGGAAACGCAGCTGCTGTCATCGCACAAAGATGGAATTAGCCAACACTAAGCAATTACTTTCCTTTTAAATTTCACAATTAAAATTTTAGTCTTGCTTTATTTGTATCACAAAAGTCACCACAACACTGTGCCTGTTGAAGTAACAACACCACTCTCTTGATGAAAACATAGAGGAGGAGTTTAGTTGGGCATAATGGTAATTGTTACTCTGTTGCCTTTTTTATAAATATTTTTTAAATTCCATTGGGCGGTGTTAATTATAGGTAGCAGTACTAAGAATAATGGATTTGCTTAGAGCATTCACATTTTGGATCTCCTAGTACTCAATTAAAGAAAAAAAACTCACAAAGTGAAGTTGCTAGCTGATGGAATGATCATTATGCTGCATATCCATTTTTTTTTTCTGTCTCTCTCCTTGGTAGTAGAAGATGTAATGGAGAAGGAAAGGACTCAGCTCCTAAAGAGACAGGTTTCTAATCTGAACAGAAATGAAATCCTGCCTCTCAGCTTTTATTTCATTCATTGGAAGGGAGCAGATTGCTGGCTAAATAACAGAAGGGTGGACCTATTCAGAGCTTAACTGCTTCAAAAAGCTGTAAGAGATCAACAATTGCGTTGGCCGTACTCCATTATGAGGGTGTCAGCAAGCTGGTGTTTCTCTCTTTGATGCATTTTTTTAAACGTGGGAATTATGTACTGTATTTTCTGGGAGGAGTTAAATAGGCAAAACCTGTCTTAACTGTTTTTCTGATGGGTAAAGTTCTCTTGCAGGGTAGAACAAAATCAGTGACTTCAATAAAGGGTTAAATTGCTAGCTTTACTCCAACTTCTGATGTGTTTATGAATATAAATCACTCAATAAGACCATATGCCAGTGATGCCATGAGTGCGGAAATACCTAAATGTTTGTTACTTGGGTCTTTGTAGACAGGAAGACTTAAAGATCTACTCTTCTCGTGATGTCTTTAATAACTCTTCAACTTTCAGCACAGTGTCCACCATCTAAAATATGGCATTTACTTTTAATAATCTTCCATTGTTGTCTGGTTTATAGATAGAACGGTTTATATACCAGTTCATAGGTAGGATGGCTCTCAAACTACATGGTGAAAAACACTTAGATCCACCTTAGAATAAGTTCATTCTAAATTCAGCAGTGAAGAGAAAAGCCTTCATAGAAAAATTACTTAATAAGTACCATGTTCTTGGCATTTTAGCAACAAAACTCTCAAAATTAGTTATTTTTAAAATCTGCATATAGCTTGACTTCCCAAACACTGAAAATATCTTCAGGACCAAGACCATGCCTTATCTATTTGTTTGTACCATCAGTTACAACACAGCTTCATCAGTAAGGCAGGCTCAACTTTTGTGAACTAATTAGTTTCAGACATTAAAACCTGAGATGTTCCCATTCCAGATTTATACGTGTTACTTATTAGATATCTCAGCTAGGGTAGGGCAGGAGGAGGGCATCTAACAAAATTATTCTCACAAACAAAATCTTGACAAATTCATTACTCACACACATGGATTTTGTTGGAGCTGTTTACCAAAATCTTGATGAACACAATGATGTCTGATGTATTATTAAACAGAGGAAACATGATTTTATCACAGACTGTAACCTCTAGAGGTCCGTGAAGACAAAGGGCCGTATTCAGAAATAAATTGCAATCTGTGAATATAATTCACAATCAAGGCTCTTAAAGTCACAAAATAGCAATGACTACATGTCTGATTACTAATTGAATCAGGCACTACCAGCACTCCAGTGAAGAGCAACCAGACAGAGGAAGCCCCTGGGCCATGCTTGTCTATATTTTATACCATAAGACACATGTCCAGACAGTCTTCAGTTCTTAAAGATGCTGTTTCTCTTTATGGAATCATTTATAGAAAAGGAGAAAAATGATGTGCTAGGCATTAGACCACTCTCTTTGACTGGAGTAATACATCCAGCTTAACAAGAAAACATGTGTTACTAATGACCTCCTTTGTGTCTTACCTGGCTAGGGAGAGCTCTAAAGCCAGTTTTCAGTTGAGCTCCTGTATCATATTACTACTTCTTTTCTGAGCTAAGCTTAAAAGAATGTACAACAATGATGAAAGTACATAGTTAAGAAGCTAGAAATAAGGCAAAGATTATTTTTCCCTATGCAATACATAATAGATCTTAGGGGTCTCAGAGAGGAACAGATATACACAATCTGTTCAAACCACCCAATTTCTCATTCAAGTCCCCACTTGCCCATTGCTTACTAGTTCTTCATATTTTCACAGTCCCTTGACCTTCCTGCCTTCCTCCTTGTTGTTCTCTTTTGGGTCTCATAGACTCCATATATATCCACACCAAGACTCAAATTCTCACATACATTTAGCATAATCATTTCGCGTAACATATGAATATTGCTCAAAGTAGCACACAGGGGAAAAACATATGCAAACCTTTTTACCCTTGATTAAAAGCAACAATTGGGGATAAACCTCTAAGTGTGAATGAAATGAAATAAAATTTCCTCAACTGTAATTGCTATGCTTGTTTTCTATTCCAACTATTTTATCTAAGAATGGGTAGCTTTCTGTGAGTTAAAAAGTAGAGAAGAATGAGTTTTAAGGCGAGAGGAAGGGACTCAAGACAAGTTTTAACTCTGCCTCTGTACCCAGATGTGATATGAAGTGGTAAATCAGAAACAACTTATCCCAACTGAAAGCTTTAGTGTTAGCTGGAGTCTCACCTACCCACACATGTGCACGTGCCAGATGGTTCCATGGCAGTCAGGAGGTTTTAAGTGAAGAACTTTCTTCATCTGCAGCTGGAATACAAGGATTGCCCAGTGAAATAAGATGTTCCTTCAGATGGATCCTAAATAAATGGGTTTGATCTCAGAAATTATGCGGTTTCTCTTCCTTCAAATTCCTAAAAAGATTTAAACCTTGTAAACATTTTCACCACATCCCAGCCAAATCACTTCCAATACCAGATTTAGTCATATGCCTCCAAATATGCATATGATAATTTCTCTATACACCTCAATATTTGTATAGCTTCTTAGGTTAGATTTGAAAACAACATCAGGCGTTTGTCCTATGTTATCATTTACAGTAGAGCAGCCAGTTTATCATAGTCTATGTGAAGGTTTTCAAAATTTCCAATCTACAACCAAATGCTCTGGCAGATCCTCAGTTGTTAAGCAATCCCCCTCCAATTTTATCTGAATTTGACTTATTCTAAAAATGCAGTGGGTTTTATCCTGTGCACATAATCATCATACCGTATTTATGTAATGTTTTAAATCTATTATTGAATGATATAGCCACTGAAAACTGAATCACTCAATAAGAAATTTAAATTTCAGCCACTGAAAACTCCTCATTATCCATGCAGGCCCATTTATTTCACCTGAGATTCCTGAAATAATACAAAACAAGACAACAACTTAATTCACGCATGAATCTGCCAATTAATTTCTCCATTTGTATAAGTTATGGGGTGTCTTGCAACTTAGGTAAACAACAAGATCGTCACTCTAAAAACAGACAATACAAATGGAATGTGGATGATGGAGGGCTTCCATGTCTTCTCTCCCCACCAATATATTATTCAGTCAACAGTATGCAAATGAGTTAACAAGAATACATGCAGAGTTCCTGGGGTAAATAATTTCCATTTCTGTCACTGCCTAGAAACCATTCTTAGGTACCTCCTAAATATTCATGCCTAGGGAAATAGGCAATACGGTAAATTAAGGAAATCATCTCTCACCAAAGATTTCCTTCCAAAGAAGAACACATGAGGAGAGAGAGAAAATATGGTGAGAAGAAAGAGAGAAGAAAAGAAAAAGAGCTTTTTCATAGCTTGTTTTTAATCTTTTTTGAGGCCTTCATCTGGCCTTTATGGAATTACCCATGGTAAAATTTTGCACATCATAATATTAATGGTCATTGAAAGCACAAAGCTTCAAGGAGTTTTGGAAGGCAAACTTCTGAGAAGAAGAGCTCCATATAATTAACACTGCATTCTACCTAGCCAAACCCTTCTGCAAAAAATAAAAATAAAATAAAAAATCACAGTTTAAATTATCAGCATGTTTATACCCCACTATGCATATCGAGAAGCCCACTAAAATATCCCATTAAAATATGCAATCTGTGCCATAACATGCACTGAGAAATACTAACTACAAGTCAAGCAATACCTTGACCAAAATATATATGCCAAATTTTCAGATTGTTCCTGGGTAGAATTGCACAAATTTATTATAGTTTAGACAACCAAAATAAAAAGATTTTTCTCCTCACCCTTTGTTATGCACTGACTTGTGTTCTAATCTCCCAATTTATATTTTGAAGTCCTACCCCCCAGTGTGATTTTGTTTAGAGATAGGGCCTTTAGGAGGTAACTGAGGTTAAATGAGATCATAGGGAAGGGGGCTCAATCCAATAAGATTAGTGTCCTTGTAAGAAGAGAAAGAGATGTCAGTTAGATCAACCCCTCTCCCTTTCTCTCTCTGTCCTCCTGAGTGTGCCCAGAGAAGAGAGGCCACACAAGGGCAAAGGGAGAAGACAATTTTCTACAAGCTAGAAAGAGACACCTCGTGAAAAACCAACCTGACGGCACCTTGATCTTGAACTTCTAGCCTCCTAGTCTGTGATATTTTGTTATAGCAGCCCAAGCAGACTGATACACCCTTGTTACATTAGAGTTTAATTTTGTAAAATGACTAATACAAGTTTCCTAAATAGAAGCCATCAGCCTTCATCAGATTCATAAAATAAAAATGAGAAACTTCATCACAGGCACAGACCATACTGATACCTAAAAAAAAAAAATGAGTGCTTCAAATATGCTAAACTCTGGTCTCAGCATTGGGGATACAGCCATGAATAAGGATGCAGTCATGAACAAAACAGAATGACCAGCTGTCACAGAGACTGCATTCTGGTGGGAGACATAAATAATAACTGTGCAAACAAATAAATTAATACAATAATTTTGGTTAGCAGTAGTGTCATGAGAATAATAAAGTAAGGCAATGTGATAGAGAGTGACAAAGAGTGGAGCCAGGTGACAGAAGGTCTCTCTAGAAAGCTAGCATCTGAGCTAAGGCATGAATTAAAAATGAAACCTGCCATAGCAATGAGGAAAAGATCACTCTGGGCAGAGGGAAAATCAAGGGCAATGACTCTGAGGCAGGCACAAGCTTTCTAAGATCAAAGAGTGTATTAGTATCACTGAAGAGTAGTGTGCAAGACAGGGGGTTACCAGCAAGGGAGCAGGGAGGTGGGAAGGGGTCACGCCACCTAAGGACAAAGGAAAGAAGTAGGAACTCATCATCAGATACAAAGCATTGGAAGCTACCAGAAGGTTTAACAAAAGAGGAGGGGGGGAATGACATGACAGAGTTTATATTTTTAAACATCACTTTAGCTACTAGAAGATAAATGAACAGGAAGGTAAGAGTTAATGCTGGAGACCAGCTGGGTGACAATTGTAATAGATAAGGTGACAGTGATGATAGCATGGCCCTAAGGTGGGTAGGTACGGCAGTTGACTCGGTGAACCGGGTCACAGATTTTAGAGGTAGAGTTAACAAGCATGCTGATGGCTGTATAAACTGAGATTTAAAAAAGGAATCAGTAATTACGTTTAATGTTCCAGCTTTAAGAGACAAAGCAGATAGTAATTAACTTACATGTCTTAGTTGCATATCCCCACAATATCATGCTTGGCTCAGAAAGGGCATATAGTTGATTATAGTTGATATTTCTGAAAGAGGGGGAGGAGAAAAGAAAAGAAAGGTGAAATAGAGTATGGGAGGAGAGGGATAGAGGAAGAAAGAAAGGGAAGGAGGAAGAGAGTGAAGAAGGAAAGAAGAGTGAAGAAGCAAAGAAGAGGGAAGGAAGGAAGGAAGGAAGGAATGAAAGAAGGAAGGAAGGCGGGAAGGAAGGAGGGAGGGAGGGAGGGAGGCAGGGAGG
>CM052651.1:9101894-9173426 GCA_028533165.1 Leontopithecus rosalia
TCCCTATAATTCAATACAGTAATTACTGTGCCTAATAACTGTTTGTTTTTTTGTGATGGAGTCTCACTGTTGCTACCCAGACTGGAGTGCAATGGCGTAATCTCAGCTCACCGCAACCTCCGCCTCCTGGGTTCAGGCAATTCTCCTGCCTCAGCCTCCCGAGTAGCTGGGATTACAGGCACGCGCCACCACGCCCAGCTAATTTTTGTATTTTTAGTAGAGACGGGGTTTCACCTTGTTGACCAGGATGGTCTCGATCTCTTGACCTCATGATCCACCTGCCTCGGCCTCCCAAAGTGCTGGGATTATCGGCGTGAGCCACCGCGCCCGGCCGCCTAATAACTGTTAAGAATTGCAAAATCTTTATAAAGAAAAAAAAGGTTTAAATTATATTTGATATAGATTTAGAATGAAGTATATATTATTTTCTTCTACACAAAATACTATTTATGCTACATGGCCCTTTCCAGAGCCAAGTTATTTTAACTCAAATATCCCTTCCCCGGCCATGTTTTACAATAGCTGGCTTACTATCATACCAAATTAGACACATCAGTTTGAAGACCACATCTCAAACAGGTCACTTGAGAACTCAGGTAATATTCAAGGTTTCACCCTTAAAAGAAATTTTTCTCAGACTATAATTTAAAACTACAATCATTATCTTCCTTACTAGAAATAACTGGAATAGCCATTAACTTAAGGTTTGGGACTTTAAAATTATGCATAAAAATATAACTGAGGCCGGGCACGGTGGCTCAAGCCTGTAATCCCAGCACTTTGGGAGGCCGAGGCGGGTGGATCACAAGGTCAAGAGATCGAGACCATCCTGGTCAACATAGTGAAACCCCGTCTCTACTAAAAATACAAAAAATTAGCTGGGCATGGTGGCGCGTGCCTGTAATCCCAGCTACTCAAGAGGCTGAGGCAGGAGAATTGCCTGAACCCAGGAGGCAGAGGTTGCGGTGAGCCAAGATCGCGCCATTGCACTCCAGCCTGGGTAACAAGAGCGAAACTCCTCCTCAAAAATAAATAAATAAATATATATATATATATAACTGAAAATTTGCACAAGTTGCCTTGAAGAAAAAGTCCTGCCTCTATGCAGAAGTCTAGACTAACCTCAGGACTTAAATATCATTTATTCCTATGGCTACATTTTAAATAGCAAAACAAAGTATCGCATAACATTGCAAGTAACCAAGAAGATAAAACAGCATATAAGTGAATCTAGAAAGTCAGAAAAGTCCATCTTGATACTTCAACTCAGGGTCCGAAAGCTGAGGCCTCAGAGGGGACACAAGGGACAGCAGTTTGAATATCCTTGGAGAGTAGCACAGGCATCACAGCCTGAGTCACATGAAATGCAACTGCCCCAAAGAATGCCAGTCAAAGATCCATAAAAACTTATCCATTATAGAAGCCCATGAAAGTTTGCCTCATTTGGTATTGGCAATTTAATGTCTTGGTTCCTAGATGGCAGATTTATTTTTTTTAATTTGGCCAAGTCCTAAGTCAGCACTTAAATGTGACTACCTAGTTGCTCCGTGTGATTATGGCAGGGTAAAATGAGGAAGTGAGCTGTACAGATAAATGAGGTCAGCATCCTAGCTCCTCCTATTACCTGGACATGCTGCTTCTGCAGGTCCGTCTCATGCTATCTCTACTGACCAGAGAGCAATCCAGCCTGGAGGAGCAAAGCCACGTGCACACCCACCCAGCAAATTTCGTGGGGCGGGGGCGGGGGGCAGGGAAATGTTTTCTTTTCCTTTGTCACCATTTTCTTTATTAAATAATCTTTCAAACGTCCAACGTTTTAAACATCCAGATAATCAGGATCTTCTTTGATATCTTGATGACTTCTAAGACCTCATCAGATGCACCTCTCATTCACCCCATTTCATCAACTGGGAAACCAGGATATGATCAGAGACTCAGTTCCCACGGTAAGCTCCAATGTGACACAGGGCAGATTCATGCGGAGCACCGAGGTTCCTGTTCTTCCACAACCCTTTCACTGTGGATGGCTCTGAAAGAATATTTGGTTTCTGTTCTCCTCTGAACAACTAAGAAAAGCTCTCTTTTCCAGAAGTCCTAATGAGAAAATGCCAGAGAAAGCCAGACCAGCAAGAACTCCACACAAACCCCCTATAAACACAGCCATGCAAGAGAACTTTGGAAGCCTCTCCTTGCACCAAAGAATGAAGGGAGGAAAAATCAGTTCCTGGGCTATCCTTGTGCATGTACTATCTTCACTTGCCTCTACGTTTTGTGAAGGGAGGAAAAATCAGTTCCTGGGCTATCCTTGTGCATGTACTATCTTCACTTGCCTCTACGTTTTGTTGTTGTTCTTGTTGTTTTCTTTTCTTTTTATTTTTTTTGAAGCACAGTCCTCCTCTGTTGCCCAGGCTACAGTGGCATGATCTGTGCTCACTGCAACCTCTGTCTCCTGGGTTCAAGGGATTCTGTTGCCTCAGCCTCCTGAGTAGTTGGCACTATGTTGTACACCACCACATACAGCTAATTTTTGTATTTTTAGGAGAGACAGGGTTTCACTATGTTGGCCAGGCTGGTCTTGAACTCCTGACCTTGTGATCCGCCCGCCTCAGCCTCTTAAAGTGATAGGATTACAGGCATGAGCCACAGTGCCTGGCCATTTGCCTCTACTTTTTCCCAGCATTGTCATAGTTCTATATCACCTTGCTGGTAATTGATTTTATGACTGATTCTATCCAAGTTCACTTTTCTGAACTCCTCTGGAGAGAGTGAAGCAGGTGTTTCACAGAATTCTGTCTAACATAGTAGATACTTAGAACTACATTTTTAAAATGCAACAAAAGATATGTACTCTGGGCCGGGCACAGTGGTTCATACCTCAATAATCCCAGTACTGTGGGAGGCCGAGGCGGGCAGATCACCTGAGGTCAGGAGTTTGAGACTAGCCTGGCCAACATGGTAAAACTCTGACTCTAATAAAAATACAAAAATTAACTGGGCGTGATGGCTCACACCCGTAATACCAGCTACCTGTGAGGCTGAGGCAGGAGAATTGCTTGAACCCAGGAGGCAGAGGTGGCAGTGAGCCGAGATCGTGCCATTGTACTCAAGTCTGAGTGACAAGAGCAAACTCTATCACAAAAAAGAAAAAAATGTACTCTGTGTACAATTACTTTACTTCATACCATGAAGACAAAGTTTATTTTAAACTGACTGAAATATGCTCATTTTAAACACTTATTTTTCCAACTGGTATAAGCAGAAATATTGAAAAGTCTTTGACAAATGACTTTGACAAATGTATATTTTGTGCATGGTCTTTGATTACTGAGTGGAGAGGAGTCTGTCAAGATAGGTAGAGATAGTCCTCCAGAGGACAGGACTGGAGACAGCAAAAAAATATCACAGCAAAGAGTCCCAGAGAATATGACTCTTTTGCAGCATAGCAAGATTATCTCACACAATAACATTGCCTGTCATGCTGGGGAGAGGAACATGATTTTTGCTTGCCCTCAGAAAAATAGATGAAAAATATAAGCCTTCTAAAACAAAGCAGTCTGGAAATACAGGATCATTTATAAGAAATATTTCATATTCTTAATTCAACAACAAAAGCAATGTGGGTTGCAGAGTTTTGGGCTGTAGAATGCAAAGAGGAAAGATGAATGGTAGAAGGAGAGACAAGAAAAGCAGGTTTAAAAAACTGAGAGAGAGGAAGAGGGAATTGAGAAGGGGCAGCTTCCTGTCAACCTCACATTCTACCACTTTCCAGAGAAAGAGGAAGTCAATTATGTACCACAGCATCACCTCATGCAGTTCAATTCCCTGGCTGACCTTCTTTGAACACACTTCCCTGCAGGTTGTCTTGACAAGTTGCCCTGCACATCAGCAGAAGAAACTTTCACTACCTGGAGCTCTAGAGAAGCTCATTAAAAACATACCGAGTGTGGCATGGGGCTGTAAATTACTTTAAAACTCTCAGATTTTTCCTCTGTCTCAAATTATACAGATCAATTATTAAGCTTTGCCACAGAAAAGTGGATCATAATATCTGTTAATATATTACAGTTTTATCAAGCTGCCATTCGTGATCCACAACAAAGCAAGCAAGGTTTATGATCACGTTAAACCAAGTTTTATCACACACACACACACACACACACACACACACACACACACACACAAATGGAACAAAGAGAGGGAGGAAGGGAGGTGGGAAGAAGAAAACAGGGAGAGACAGACAGAGAGAAGAAAGTAGGGAAAGCAGGAGGAAGGGAGGGAGGGAGGGAAGGAAGGAAGGAAATAAGGAAGGAGAAAAAATATTTATAGGGTAAAGAAAATTATAGCAGTAATTAATAACATTTACTGTATTCATTAGCATCTCCTAGAGGGCCTGTGTATTGTGTATCCCTTTATATCAGTGAAAGTCTGTCTTGTATGACAAGAAAATACCCACATATCTTACATCAAAGGCATTTCATTTCTGTTTCTCTTCCTCCCTTACTGCAGTGAACACATGAGAACACATGAAGGAAGGGAGAATAATTCATTACTTTGTCTCCCACTGCTTTGTATGTTCAACATTTTTTGAATAAATACAAAGTCATAAATTAGCTTGTAGTAAAACAGAATTAATTGAATGTCTTAAGTAGGATCATCAAACCAAGGTTTGAGTCAATTTATCTGCCTAAGATTTCACTAATGTAGTTTCAGCTCATTAAGATGAGAGTTGATGCTGGAGATGGGACATTTTTAGACATAGAAAGGGAAAAAATAAGATAAAAAAACTCTGACTTCTTCTGTTGGTGCAGGAGAATTCCTTGAAGGCTATCTAATGTGTACTATAGATCATAAAACTGCCCTCCAAACAGTAATCTATGATTGAAAAAATGATGTTTCATAGAATCTGAAGATATTTACACACCTTCTGACACTGAGAAGCCTCTGCCCTTTATTCTTTCAAAGGCGCTTGCCATAAAACATCTTAGAAACACTGCACAGAACTGTAATTGTGTGTATGTGTGTTGAGCACACACATGTGTTTCATGATGTATGGAACAAGGCACACAGATATATGTAAATATATTTTTATATATACTTAGATATATAATGTTATCTATTTTTGCTTTTTGATGCCTATGTGAAAAAGCAAAACATATTGTCCATATATGTGTTATACATAAACATAGAGACATTATTTAGTTGTTTTCTTGGAATGCATTTTTCAAGCATCCAAGTGAAACAAAAATAATTGTATGCAGCAAGAAAGAAACAGCAGCAAAGGTTGTGGGGGAAGAAGATTTTCCTGCATTTCCAGTAACAGAATCAATAATAATCTGTATTCTTCTAGCAAAAGGTTTCCCCATAGGAGAACTGGTAACAGTCACTGAGTGTTCTTCCCGACCCTGCTCAGCAACAGTGGCACAGGTGCCCAGTTCTGCTCTGTCCCCATTTGGCTAAATGGGCTCTTTCCTCATAGACAAGATAACAGGATCTTGGAACTCCTTATGCAACTGCTTGCAATAAACAAAAATAAATTAAGGAAAAAACTAAGTTTTAGATTAAGGCTTATATGATATTACCTAGGCCTAAAGACATGAATCCATATTTCATTACAGTAATTAAAATATTAAAGAATTCACATAAATGAATCAAGGCTGTACAAAACATCATCAAGGCTACAAAGCTGTAATGAAATGACCAGAAGTAGATAAAAGTCTGGCTTAGAAGAAAAATGAAGTCACTTCCTAGAAGTAACCATGGTCAGGTTATGCAACATCTAATCTCCAATGTCCTCCCTCCTCTGTAAAATCCAGATAATTTGTCGTAAGGATTAAAAAAGGTGATGTACACACCAGGGCCTGTTGGGAGGTTGGGGGCCAGGAGTGGGGTAGCAGTGGTGGAAATACCTAATGTAGATGATGGGGCAATGGATGCAGCAAACCACTATCGCACATGTATACCTATGAAACAAGCCTGCCTGTTCTGCACATCTAGCCCAGAACTTAAAGTATAATAAAACATAGAATAAAACAAATAAAAATAAAAATAATAGGTGATGTATTCAAAGTACTCAGCACATGCCTGGCACGTAACATGCACTTCATACCTATCTGCTGCACTATTTTTATTATTCACCAAATAGTTTCTCAATTCTAATTTCAGATTCTTTTTTATTGCAGCCTATGGTGGTATAATGGATTATAGGTTATATACTCCCAGTAGCTTTGAACACACACACACATACACACACACACATACACACACACACACACACACACACACACACACACACACACACAAACTAGGTGTATTCTTCATGTTTTTAAAACCTTAGCTGGTTTTAAAATTCAGGTTTAAAAAACTAAACTAGATACTTTGCATTTCTCTTCTGCTGGCACTGGAAAACCAATGACTGAAGCAACTCCATACATCAGAGACCTGTGACACATCTGACATATACTACATGTACTATGCACAGCAGCAGATATTTATAAGGTTAGTGTGTTTAATTTTTTGCAGTGGCATTCAGAGAGAAACTATATACATGTATAAATCCTTGTCTATCACCCATAAGTATGGAATATTATGTAAATCTTTCCCTTTGTATTTTACTGCAGTACCTCTTTAAAACTATGTTTTCATAATTTTCATGTTTCCAGTGGAGTTGAAATTATAATTAGTATGAATTTCTAAAGTTTACACTCTTGCATGGGAAAGAGTAATGCTATTTGCCAGAATTAGAGATGACCTTGCCCAAACGGGGGGCACAAAAGATTGTTTATTTGGGATGAATTTACATTTATGGCCAGTTAAATCTTTCTCTGGTGCCTCTGATCCTCCTCTCTGGTACTATGAGAAGGCAACTTTGGTTAGTTGCTCCCACTCACATCCGAGCAGAGCTGCAATAACAGCAAATGGTCCTTGGAAATCACAATCACATTAGGCTGCTGTTCAAATAGCTTTTAGGGTTGTGATAATAGGAGGCATTCCTAATAACCGGTGACTCTGTGAGACCCTGCCCAGAAGGCCTCCAAATGGCAGCACACAATTTAAATTTTAATCTGGAAGCAGTGGAAATGATGAGATTCCAGCTGGGGACCTTCTGGTGTAAGGGCCGGTGTTCAGCCTCCCCATTAGATGCCCCAAAGCTTCATTGAGTTGATGAGTGACTGTCCCTTCTTGTTCTACTCTTTTCTGCTGCCTACTATCTCCCACCTGATTGCCTGGAACCTCCAGAGGTCGTGCTTCTTTGCTTCCGTGGAGGCTGTCTTGGAGCTGATCAAACATTCCCACGTTGCCGTGATCCAACCAAACACATTTGCACTTGATGTAGTGGAATGATACTTTTATCATTCTGACAAGTGGTAACTTTCTGAACTTTTTTCCTTCCATGTGCTGAGTGGGCTTTGGGACATACTTACCCACTTAAAGCTTCAAATGAAAGTTGGCAGATGCATGCCATGGGCAGGAGGAAAACACTTTATTTTTTCCTACAATAAGCAATAACCCTTAGGATAATAACTCAACACAAGCTAAATAGCTAAAGGGAACATTAGTGGGACCCTGTCGACATGGAAAGGAACAGCTGGCCATGTTAGTAATCATTGCATATCATTACTTGGGAAGTCCACTCCCAATTCTACTACCAGCTTGTATTTCCTGAGTGTTTAGGCAGTAACAAACAACAGATGAGAAAATATTACAACAGGACCTCGGACGCAGAACTCTAGATCTGAATGTTTGCGATTGCCAGATTCCATTTCCAATGAGCAGGGAGGAAAAAAAAATCTTACTAACTGGAAAAAAGTTGGGAAGAAAAATTTGAAGCCTCTTCAAATATCTCTCTCATATCTTTGACTCAATTATTTTTAATAGGAAACTTTTTATTCCCAATGCGTATCAGTGACTCCCAAGAAGGCCGATTTGTCTCTCAAACTAGGAGTGTGACTCTAATGAAGGGATGCACATTAATACCTGGATGTTTGTAACACTCAGAATGCAAACTCAGCTGCTTCCACTGGGCTCCATTAGGAAGCCTATTTCAGTACCCCAATACCCTCAACAGCAGAATTAGAAAGTTGTTTTGATTTTTTTTTTTAAACCACACACAGGAGCAAATTTCTGCAAGGTGGAAATGGGAATAAAAACCAGTGTTTTGGAATTTTTTCTTTGCAGATAGTCATCAAATGAGGTACAATATTTGCTAACAGAGGGTAATTTGAATTATCCACGGATAGTTCAAAAACACAAAGAGTTCATTACCCAGATATCTCTATTTAAAATAGATTTGCTTTTGTTCATCAGTGCAGTGCACATGGCTGGGAAATGGCAATGTGCCAGAATGAAACTGCTCCTAATTTTCAGAGGAGGCCACCAGCTAATTACACAGACTGCAGGTGTGAAGAGAGAAGCTCAAAGTAATCAATAGCAGTAATTAATCTGCTAGACTGGAGCTAAAGAGCTAACAGCTGGACATCAGAAATGGACACATGCAACAAGATCAGCAATAATTACCTCTTTAAATATTGAATTTCCATAGCAACAATTAAGCATATAAATAAAGGCTGGAAACCAAGGCTTCGAGGCATGACATTGCATGGCAAACACAACATTCCCCAAATCAACCCTTTTAACAGAACACCAACAATATGTTTGGGCTGGGTCGACCAATTTCCAGGGTTGGAAAAAGCTGAATGTAACTCATCTTGCCTCAGCTTTCTTGGCTTCCAGTCATTGGCTATTCCATCTCCAAGGCACAAAGATGGCCCTAGAAGTTTGCTTTGGGCAAGACAGCAATACCTTCCCTGGTGCCGCTGAGCTGTCAGCTATAAGATACATTTCCCCTCAACTGGGAAATATGTTCCTTTTTTAAGAATCATGAAATCTATAGGCAAAATTCCTAATTAAGGTGCTGGAACCACCAAACTTGAAAAAGCAATTGGGCAATATCTTGACGGTCTCTTCAAGACCAATATGACAAGCAAGAGACCCAGACTTTGAGGCTTCTGTAACATTTCTTGCTTTATGGGAAGAATAAAGAAAACTTTTTTATTGTATTTATTTATTTTTTAATTTTACTTTAAGTTCCAGGATACATGTGCAGAACGTGCAGGTTTGTTCCACAGGTATATGTGTGCCATGGTGGTTTGCTGCACCTATTGACCCGACATCTAAGTCCCCTTCCCACTTCCCCCACCTCCAACACCCCCAGGCCCTGGGGTGTGTTGTTTCCCTCCCTGTGTCCTTATGTTCTCATTATTCAACTCCCACTTACAAGTGAGAACACACAGTATTTGGTTTTCTATTCCTCTGTAAGTTTGCTGAGGATGAAGATTTCCAGCTTCTCCCATGTCCCTGCAAAGGACATTCATTTTTATGGCTGTGTAGTATTCCACAGTGAATATGTACCACATTTTCTTTATCCAGTCTATCACTGATGGTCATCCCAAAACTGGGATGGTCCACAATTTTGCTATTGTAAATGGTGCTGCAATAAACACATGTGTGCATGTGTCTTCATAGTAGAATGATTTATATTCCTCTAGGTATATGCTCAGTAATGGAATTGCTGGGTCAAACGGTATTTCTGGTTCTAGATCCTTGAGGAATCACCATACTGTTTTCCACAATAGTTGAACTAATTTATGTCTCCACCAACAGAGTAAGATCATTCCTATTTCTCCAGCCTCGCCAGCATCTATTGTTTCTTGACTTCTTAAAAATCACCATTCTGACTGGCATGAGATGGTATTTCATTGTGGTTTTGATTTGCACTTCTCTCATGATCAGTGATGTTGGGCTTTTTTCATGTTTGTTGGCTGCATAAACGTCCTCTTTTGAGAAGTGTCTGATCATATCCTTTGCCCGCTTTTTAATGACATTGTTTTTGTCTTGTAAATGTAAGGTCCCTGACAATTCTGGATATTAGACCGTTGTCAGACGGGTAGATTGAAAAAACTTTCTGCCATTCTGTAGGTTGCCTGTTCACTCTGATGATAGTTTCCTTTGCTGTGCAGAAGCTCTTTAATGTAATTAGATCCGTTTGTCAATTAGGGCTTTTGTTGCAATTGCTTTTGGCATTTTTGTCGTGAAGTCTTTGCCCATGCCTATGTCCTGAATGGTATTGCCTAGGTTTTCTTCTAGGATTTTTATGGTTTGGGGTTTTGTATTTAAGTCTTTTTTGGGGGCAGGGAGGAAGAGAGGAAGGCAGGAAGGGAGGGATGGAGGAAGGGAGGGAGGAAGAAAGGGATGAAGGAAGGAAGGAAGGGAGGGAGGGAGGAAGGGAGGGAGGGAGGGAGGGAAGGAGGGAGGGAGGGAGGGAGGGAGGGAAGGGAAGGAAGGAAATCAAGCAATGAGAGAGACATTGCCAACCTGGATCTAGAGGTTTACAAGTTGATTTCTTTCTTTTTTTGAGAGAAGGAGAGAAAAAGAAAATGAGTAAAGGTGAGGAAGAAAGAGGAAGAGAAAGAAGGAGGGTGAACGGAAATATTGCTTTATTCTGAAAAAGAAATGAGTATTAATAATGACCAATCAATGTTTGATTTAAACCTATGAGTAGGTGTGATGTGGTATTGACAAGAATGTATATTTTGTGTATTTGAAGCGGAGAGCTCTATAAATATTTATTAAGTTTACTTGTTCCGGATCTGAGTTTGAGTCCTTGATATCCTTATTACTTTTCTGTCTCATTGAATCTAAGTCTCTATGTATCTGGGTGTTAGGATCGTTAGCTCTTGTTGTTGCATTGATCCTTTTACCACTGTATCTTTGTTGCTTTAATTCATCGTAATTTTTATATAAAATGTAAGGAAGGGGTCGAGTTTCAGTTCTCTGCATATGGCTAGCCAGTTTTCCCAGAACCATTTATTGAATAGAAGATTCTTTTCCAATTGCTTGTTTTTGTAGGTTTGTTGAAAATCAGATGGTTGTAGATGTGTGGTATTCAATGGAACATAACATCCTTCTCCTTCTTTGAAATCTCTGACCTTGAGGTCACCAACCTGATGCCAGCGGGATGGGTCCTGTATAGGGTGTCTGACAAACCCTACTGAAGGGTCTCACCCAGTTGGATGACACAGGAAACAGGACCTGTTTAATGAACCAAGTCCCTTGGTGGAGTGAGTGTGCTTCCCTGGGGGAAAACCCACTCTTCTAGACTGCCCAGATTCCTCAGAACTACCAGGAGGAAAGGCTAAGTCCACAAAGACTGCAGCCACTCCTACCCCTAAGAGCTCAGGTCCAGGAAGATCTAGACTCTGTCCCTGAACCTCCCGCTAGAGTTGCTGGAGTTCCTGCAGGTAAGACCCACCCAGTGAGGAAGGAAGTGTCAGGGCCAGGCTTGAAGAGGTGCTCTGGCCGCAATCTGCTGCAGCTGGTGTGTTGGGCTGTGGGGGACACCTCTTGGCGACCAAGCCATCCAGCCTCCCTGGCTCCGGCAAGGGAAAAACACAGCCTGGTCAATGGATGCCACCCTTATCCTGCCCAGGGAGCTTAGCATGTTAGACAATTATGAGTCCCAGTGCTGGCTGCTGCCCCTCCCAAGGAGCTCAAATGGCTTGGGAAGCAGGCAGCCACAGCTGTGGTGCTCGTTGCTCCTCCTGCCCTCCCCCTGCCACCAGCTTGATGGTCTTAGGCAGATTCCAGCTGAAACTGAGAGGTTGTTAAGAATCTGCACAGGATCCTAGGCCCAGTGGTGTGGGTTTCTGAGTAGGATCTTCCAATCCATGGGTTACACAGCTCTGTGGAAAAAGCATGGTTTCCCTGGCTGGGTAGCACACTCACTCACCACCTCCCTTGGCTGGGGGAGGGGACTCCCTGCCCCATGTGGCTCTCAGATGGGCCACCACACCACACTGCTCTTCCTTCCTCTCCTTAGACCACAACAGCTGCCTACTCAGTTCTGATGAGAGAACCTGGATACCCTGGGTGCTGGTGAAGAATTCATGTACTAATTAGAGTTCTTTTCAGTGAGAGCCTCTGATCACCATTGTTTGTAGTTGGCCATTTTGGCCCCACCCAAGAAAACAATTTTGTTACTGGATTTTATATTCTTTTGAGGTGACAGGAAAAGTGAAGTTTACTGTTATTGAATGTGCACTAAATGCCTGGCAATATGCTGCCACACTGTATATATTTCATTCATTTGAGTCTAACAATATTACTTTTTTTTTTTGAGACAGAGTTTCACACTTGTTACCCAGGCTGGAGTGCAATGGCGCGATCTCAGCTCACCCCAACCTCCACCTCCTGGGTTCAGGCAATTCTCCTGCCTCAGCCTCCTGAGTAGCTGGGATTACATGCACACGCCACCATGCCCAGCTAATTTTTTGTATTTTTAGTAGAGACGGGGTTTCACCATGTTGACCAGGATGGTCTCGATCTCTTGACCTCGTGATCCACCCACCTCGGCCTCCCAAAGTGCTGGGATTACAGGCTTAAGCCACCGTGCCCGGCCAATATTACTTATTTTGTTTGATGAAGCGAAATAGCAAATGTTGACTAATGACTTGCCAGGACAAGACAGTCAATAGATGGACAACAGGATGGCCATAATTTAAACCTCACTTGAGGAATGTTTAAGATATTTCTGCAACAGGCTCAGAAGTCTTCGGGGAGGAGATCTGCTCTCTAAAACATCATGAATTACTGCCATATCTTGAAATGCAACTCAAGTATGCTTTTTATGTCCTATCACTGCTACCAAACAAAAATCAGTGATGGGTGAGATTACTGAATCAATATTTGTTTGATTTTCTTTCATTTTAAGTGTATCGGTTTTGATTTCAATTTGCAGATTCCTTGGCCCTTATTTAAACAAATAAGTATCCCACAGAAAAAATGGTGATTTTTTTTCTGATGATTACCAATCATTTACTCATACAGAATCAGTGGCAGAGGAACTCTGGGATATGGAGTTAGCCAGGCACACTTCATCTTAATCATCACCAAAACAGAGTAGTTTCTATTCTTCTGCCAGGTACTGAGCAAGGCCCTATTCATGCATTATCACATTTAATTCTTATGATAATCCTATAAACTACATAATTGACATTGGATCACACTTAAGGGGCATGAGGTTAAGCAATGGGAAACGTGAGGGGTTAAGCAATATTCCCATGGACCTTGACGTCAGCACAAGCTTCCTCAATTTAGGACAAAGAACCAATCTACACCCTACTGCTATGCTAGATACCCTTCTGTTGTCATTTTCCATCACTTTTTTAAGGCATTAGCTCCTGCACCACCAGTAGTGGCATTTTTCTACCCATTCAAAGCATATAATGACAATGCCAGTGTTTTGCAAAAGAGCAAAAGATTAAGAGCTTAGAGTCTGGAATTAAACACTGGGTTTGAATTCCAGTTCTACTAGTAATGATGGTTATTCATGCTCCCTGTAAAATGGGCAGGATAGGACCTGCATGGTGTCAAGAACTAAAAGCATGTGAGTCTGCTAAGCAGTTTGCATGGGATTGGCCTATAGGATGAGCTCCTTATCTGTGAGGTCACTGCTGTGTTTCTAATCCTTATTTCCATTGCTGTTTTTTATTTCCCCCACCACCGATGCAGGTCAGGGCCCTTACTCCTGCCATGATGCCTTCTCTGTGTCCCCATCCCTGGCAGCTATGGCACATTGCTTACTTGGACAAAGGAAGTGCTTGCTGTTGCATAAACATGTGAATGAATGAAGCACATCAGTGCCTGTGCTTAAGCATGTAAATTTGTGTAGACCACAGTTCGCACAGATGGCCTGACTACCACCATAAATATTTCCCTCAGGAAAAGGAGTATTAAAACAACAGCCAACCCTAGGAAACTACCTGAGAGTTGTAAAATAATATGCCGTTTCAGAATGCCTCAGAGAGACTGAAATAAGACATAGGAACATGATTAGGCCAGGTAGATAGATGTCTTGTCTATTCAGGATGCTATAACAAAATGCTATCAAAACACTGTAAACTAGATGGCTTATAAACACCAAATACTTATTTCTCACTGCTCTGGAGGCTGAGAGTTTTAAGACTAAGCAGATTTGGTGTGTGATGAGGTCCCACTTTCAGGTCTGATGGCACCTTCTTGCTATGTCCTCACATGGTGAAAGGGACGACCTCTGGTCTCTCTAGCACTTATAAGGGCACTAATCCCATCCATGTGGGCTGTACCTCCATGATCTAACCATCTCCCACAAGTGACACCTCCTAATACCATCACATTTTTAATTAGGTTTCAACATAGGAATTTTGTGAAAACAAACATTCAGACCACAGCAGTACAGAAACTTACTTCATATAATACATGGAAAGATACATACACTTCCACCACTCTTAGACTAAGCTGCTTTACCTCAACTGCTCGTTCAGCACACACACACACATACACACACCCGCAAATACCTTCTTCCATTAATTCATTACTCCCAACACTAATTATTCTTTTAGAGTTTTTTAAGGGATTGTGAGTTGTATAAACATCAGTGACAAAAATAGAAAAAAAAAACTAATATATGCTAACAGAGCAATGAGATAAAAGCTTAACATTTGAGCTGATATAGTTTCTCTTTTTTATCAATAGACTTCATTTTTAGAGCAGGTTTTAGTTTTAGAATGAGGTTTTGCTATGAACCTAAAAAGTATACTTCTTGAAGTATTAATCTATGCCCTAGCTAATAAGTGCATTATTTTACCAAGATGATTGGACATGCCATTTTATGATTTCTCTGAGATGTCTCATCAGAAAATTTGTGGGAACAAAGGACACTGTTCTAAATAAGGGAATCAGTTTTAGTTCACTTGAAAGTACAAAATTTTGCTGAATTAAAGAAACTTCTATAGATAAAGTGCCTATGATCGCCCCATTTTAAATATCATTCTGGTTTTATATATATAACTAATGTCATCCCTTTATAAATGATAAAGCCTCATTAATTTGTACTAATTCACTAATTCTAAATTTGTAATTGAGTAGGCACTTTGCTAAAATTTGTTCGTTAAACCATCACTGGGAAAAGATAAGTAAGTTAATAGCACTTGGAAGGGGAATGGTCATCACCAAATTCTTCATGTCTCCACACCTGAGAGAAGACTTCTATTCCACAACAGGAAGTCATTTTAGAAAAGCCCTTTGGGTCTCTCTGTCCTCACTCGCTTTTCTGTGTGGAAAGGAAGCAATTTAACTGACACAAGAATCACATAGACAAAGAGTGAAGTAAGAGGGAATAAAAAACTTCTGAAGGCAAATGATGCACTTGGAACCCTGCCTGGTATTCGGTGGCAGGTAGATTTTGGAGGACTGAAGTAGATCACAATCATACGGAATGTCACTGAGGGTCCCTTGTTTTCCATGGAAGTTGGCAAAGATTGCATGCTGTTAAACACCAGGGATTTCCATCTCTGGAAATTATTCCCAGAGGAAAATAAACGTGGATTTGGCTGCCATTTAACTCGCAGAGGAAACGAACTCTTGCTGGTGATTCCACGTCCTGGCTGCTCATTAGGCCAGAGGTTAGTAAACTATGTCCCTGGGCCAAATTCATGCCTCCTTCCATCTGTTTTTGTTTATGTTTTCTCCTTCTTAATCATGTTTTTTAGTTTATTTTTTATAGTGGTAAAATATACACAACAAAAAAATTCACCATCTAACCTTCCTCAAGTGTACAATTCAGTGACATGAAGCACATTCCCATTGTTGTGCAGCCATCACCACCATACCTCGCTAGAACTTCTTCATCCTCACAAGCTGAAAGTGCACCTATTAAACAACTGCCCCTTCTCCACTCCCTCCACCTGCTGGAAACTATCATGATACCTTCTCTTGCTAAGAATTTGACTGTAGGTACCTACATATATTAAAAGGTACCTAATATAAGTGGAATCATACAATATTTGTCCTTTTGTGTCTTGCTTATTTCACTTCACAATTATCCTCAAGGTTCATTCATGCTGTGGTATGCGTCAGAATTTGCTTCCTTTTTAAGGTTGAGTAATATTCCACTGTATGTGTATACCACATTTTTTTAATCCATTTATCTGTTGAACACATGTTGCTTGCACCTTTTGGCTATGAACATAGGGGTAAGATATATGTTGAAGTTCCTGCTTTCAATCATTGAGGGGTATATATCTAGCAGTGGAATTTCTAGACCATATGGTATTTCTATGTTTAACATTTTTTTCTTCTTTTTTAAAAAAAAATATCTCACACTGTCACCCAGGCTGGATTGCAGTAGCACAAACATGGCTCACTACAGCCTCAAATTCCTGGTTTCAAGTGATACTCCCACCTCAGCCTCCCAAATAGCTGGGAACACACACACATGCCACCAAGCCTGGCTAATTTTTTGTAGAGACAGGGACCCACTATGTTGCCCAGGATGGTCTCAAACTCCTGAACTAAAGTGCTCCTGCGACCTCAGCCTCCCAAAGTACTAGGATTACAGTTGTAAGCCACCAAGCCTGGTCTATTGAACTTTTTGAGGAATCAGCTGCCTGCTTTTAGAAAGTTTTGCTGCAACACAGCTATGCTCATTTGTTTTTATGTTGTCGGTGGTTGCTTTCATGCTAACATGGTAGAGTTCAGTGGTAGTAACAGAGACCATATAGCCCCAACGTCTTAACTACTGACTTTCTTGTCCTCTACAGAAAAAGCTCAGCTCACAAATCCCTGCATTAGAATCCTCTGAGGCACTTTATAAAAAATACAGATACTTGGGCACCATCAGACACAGTGAATGAAACTCTCCAGGGGCAAGAGCTACAAAGCTGTCATTTATATATGTCTTCAAGAGGATTCTGACACGGCTAATCTCTGAACCAGCATTGGGGACCACTGAACAAAGGAACCTCCGGAAACTGGTATAATGTATTCAGTTGCCCTAAATATAAATAATTAGAGAATTCAATTAATCTCAACATCTCAGAAATACTTAATGCATACCCAAGACTAAAAGCCTACACCCTGGAAATATGACAGAAGCTAAGGCTGAGAGGAAAACTGCTATCTGAAAGATGCAGCTGAACAGTTTGGGGATTGAAGGGAGCCTCTTTTTGGACAGATTTATGATAACATGACATGGAGGAGGTGTTTTAGCAGTGTCTCCCATATTGATTCATGCAATCAGTGAGCAGAATTTCTCCATCTCAGTAGTCTGTCATATCTCTAACTCAGCATCTCTCAGCCTCTGACTTATTGACAGCTTCTCTATTTTTCAGTCTGCACTGTTTTGTTTTGCTCTGCACTTTCTAAGTCTGCTCATCGATTTCACTCCCCTCTTTTGGTTCTGGGAATTCGGTGTCTCTGTCCATCTTCACATTGGTGTGTGTTCAATGTTGAGACTACAATGGTGAAGTCCTATTTGCTTTTTTGTCCCCTTTCAGATGTTCCTTTTTAATTCCTTGTATGACCCCACAGAATACAGCTGTGTATTTTTCAGATTTAAAAGAAATGAGCTATCAAGACATGGAGAGATGGGGAGGAACCTTAAATGTATACTGCTAAGTGAAATAAGCCAGTCTGAAAATGCTACAAACTGGTATGATTTGAATTATGAGACATTCTGGAAAAATATAAATTATGGAGACAGTAAAAAGGTCAGTAGTTGCCAGGGGCTTAGGGAATAAATAGGTGGAATACAGAATATTTTTAGGGTAACAAAACTGTTCTGTATTATACTCTAACGGTAGACACCTGACATTATGCATTTGTCCAAACCTGAATTATGTACAATACTATGAGTGAACCCTAATGTAAACTGTATACTTTGTTAATATTAATGTGTCAATATTGGTTCATCAATTATAACAAAAGTACCACAAGAATGCAAAATGTTAATAATACTAGGAACTAGAAGGTGGAAGCAGAGGGGATATATGGAAACACTCTATACTTCCTGCACAATTTCTTTCTAAACCTGAAACCGCTCAAGAAATAGAGAAATTCAAAGAAAACTAAGCAAATCATTTTACAAAAGAAAATATTTGTGGTCTTGTGAGCCAAGCCACATTCAACCCAAGTATCATAGCAGTAACACACACCATATCACACTGAAACACTCATTTAATGAGTATCTTCTTGGATTATAAGAGAAAATATTCCAGCCTAACCTAATCAAAGGCACCCTTACTTCAGACAACACTCATTATGAATTAATAGCACAACCTGAAAATTTGGATTTTCCTTAGAGATCTTGAATAAATGAGCAGAAGCTGTAATTGATTAGAGCTAAAATCTTGGCACCATATATAACCAAACCAATATTATAACAAGAAAAATGAAAATTGAACATGTTTCATTTAGTCAGATCAATAAATATCAACATGACCCCCTAATAGGCACTGAGGAGACAAAGATTAACAAAGAAGAGTCCATCAATTCTCAGCCTTTTTGGGTTTTGATGAGCAGTTTTGAATATTTGAATGTTGATGACATACTTGAGTTTACCCACTATATACTTGGTTATCTTTCAGAATTAGGGAGGTATTTGAGTAGAGAGCTAGCAACTTCCCTGATCAAGATCTCTTTTAGTATCCTGCAGAACATTCTTCCACTTTCCCCAGAAAGTGACCCACCTTTCTTGATGTGGATTTGGTATCACATTCTACCTACTGCCTATTACAGCCAGTTCCACTCACTCCACACTGATCGTATCAGCTCGGTTCTCACCCATCAGACACCACCAAGTGGTGTGGATACAAATGGCAGCAAATCTTTTACACACTGGTTAAAAGTCGTTGACACAGTCACAGGGGTCTGATAATTTAACAGAAAAAGACAGTCTATTTAACCTTTTTTTTTTCTTCATGATTTAGGCTCTCTTTCTTGAACTTCAGCTATTATTCTAAAATTTGTGATACTGAAGACTGTTTCCAATGCCCCTGATTTCTTGCACTTCAAAAAATGTTCTCACTCCCTCCCCAGTGAGCTGCTCTCTTTCTTGCTCTTCAGGCATAGTGACATAGTGGAGAGAACACGTGCTTTACGGTCAACACGCCTGGACCCAAACCTAGTTCATCACTAATTAGCGGCATAATCTTAAGGAACTTCATTCAATTCTCCAAGCCTCAGTTACCTCTTCTATAAAATATGAATATTAATACTTCCTTTGAGAATTTTTTGAAGAATAAAAGATTAGATTTAGGCTATAAAATATAGGATTATGCATAAAGCTTCAATAAAAAGCAGCCAGTATCATGTTTTTTATTATTCTTCTTACCCAAATTACTACATCAGTCTCCTCTCTAATCTTCCTGCCTCATATCCTGCTGCCTTCTGGAGTTGATCGTATTTCAAACTATCATCAACATTGTTCTGAATGGGGCTCTTCTATAATATGCTCCTGCTTCCTTTCTTCCCCTGACAAAAGTCATTTGATGGCTCACTAATACTTTATTCCAGACATATCCTCACTTGCACGTCCCTGAGCAGAACGGTATTAGCTTCCTATTGCTGCTGTAAAAAATTACTATCAACTTAACGGCTTTAAATAACACAACTGTATTACCCCCGAAGTTCTGGAGGTCAGAAGTCTATAACCAATGTGTTAGCAGGGTTATGTTTCCTCTACAGGCTCTCGAGGAGAATCCATTACCTTGACTTCTCCAGCTTCTAGAGGCCACCTGCATTCCTTGGCTCCTGGCCCCCTTCCCTGTCTCCCAAGACAGCCCCATAGCATTTTATTTCTCTCTCTGACTTTGACCTTCCCCTGTCTCCCTCTTGCATTTTCAAGGGTCCTTGGTGATTATATATATTGGGGCCATCTAAGTCATTCAGGATAATCTCTTTATTTTAAGGTTAACTGACCGAGAAACTCAATCTCCTTTGTCCTGTAGTATAACATACTCACAGGTTCCAGAGATCAGGACATGGACGTCTTACAGGAGAGAGGGAAGGGTCCTACCTCAGGGACCATGTTCTTACCTGCCCCCATGTCTGTATCATCCTGTTCCCTTAGCCTGTAATTCTTTACCCTGTTTCTTCCTCAATCTCCTTTTTTTGCGACCCAAATAAAGTGTCAACTAATTCAATAAGCTTTGCACACCCTAGCCCAATATTCCTCTCCTCTGTGTTTATCTAACACCCTGTATTTTATGCAGAAATGTTTCTACTATTAAAGTTCTAATTATTAACTTAACCGTATCAGTCAGCAGATTAAAAATTCTACATGAGGCTGGGTGCAGTGGCTCATGCCTGTAACCCCAACTCTTTAGGAGGCCAAGGTGGGCAGATCACTCAAGCCCAGAAGTTCGAGACCAGCCAGGGCTACATTGTGAAACCTTGTCTCTAAAAAATTAAAAATTAGCCAGGTGCGGTGGTGCACGCCTGTGGTCTGAGATGGAAGGATCAAGCTGAGCCTCAGACGGCTGAGGTTGCACTGAGCCATGATCACACCACTGCACTCCAGCCTGGGCAACAGAGTGAGACTCTGCCTCAAAAAAAAGAAAAAGAAATCTACATGGTTAAGGTCTGGGTCATTGTTCTGACTACCAGCCCTTAGCAAAATGTGTAAATTAAATGTTCCGTAAGCATGTAATGAAAAAGAAAATGCACTTTTGTGAGTAAAAAAAAATAAAAGTTATAGCTGTTGCTGTTGCTTTGTCTTTGTGATTTTGTTGCTTTGTTTATGTGCTTTTACTTATTTCCCGATTTTTACCTGAGTTACCTTTTAGTTCAAATCAGTAAACATGTGACCACAGAGAAAGTGTTAACATAACTATAAAGTCCCTGCAGTTCTCAATACTAGCATCGCCTTGGAAATCACCTAGGGAGCTTTAGAAAATTGTGATGACTTCAACTCCCCACTTAAATTCTAATGTAATTCTGTGACCTGGGCCATGAGATAATGTAAGGCTCTCCAGAGATTCCAAAATGCAGCTAAGACTGAGAATCACTGGCTTATATGCAGCGCTCAAAAACTTCCTAAGGCAATGCCCAGAGCAATAATATCTCATAAGAGTAACAAGATTTACATAACATACTAATATTTGTTATTGATAAAATGTACTATGGCTACTGGCAAATGGTTATATTCATTGATGTACTACTTAAAAAAAACACTCTGAGTTTGAGTGCATATTCCCTATTCTGATAAATTCTATGCATTCTCTGGAAGAAAAGAAAAGGGAAGTTTTACATATTCTTATTAAGTGACTTTGTGCTATAAAGTAGAAAATTTTCTCAGCCTCTGAGGAGCTAGTTCTCCTTGCTGCTGCATGACTGGCTCATTAAACTTTAGTGCCTGCCCCCAGCTTCCTATCTCTGGCCTGGGAGGTTGTTGCAGATCACTGAAAAGAAAGGCAAGTTCCTGCCTGTGGAAGCTCTTTGAGGCTGTATCAGGGCAGTGCCTAGCTCATACGGCGTCAAAAAGCCCAGACTTTTGCCACCCATCTGTTTTTGCAAATTTATCTGTGTTATCAAACTAAAAGCATCAATGAGAAAAAATATTTGAGTTAGTTCAAAATGGTTGATGCACTATATTTTGCTGAAAGTAAGTTGTCACATGCAATCAATGTAATACTCATCAATGGACATTTAATATCTTCTTTCCCTCCTACACCCAAATGTTTGTGTATCAGACTATTTGCATAAAAAAGAAAACAAATTTTTCCTGGTTCACAACTCTTTTGTGTCCTTGAAGGACTAGAACAGATTTAAAAGCATGGTACTTTAGGTGTGGTTTATAATATTTGCAAAGAAGCTATTATTTTCTTCTTGGTTTCTTATATTAAAAAGAAAGTAACTTTAAAATATTGAAAAAATTTAGTTCCCAGTGCATTTTTCTGATCATAAATAGCTACATAACAAATTGCATAATATAAACTACCTACTTTCTTGTATTAGTTATCTACTGCTGGGTAACAAATTACTACAAACTTAGAGGTTTAAAGCAGTGCACACTTACTATTATATCTTGTGGTTTCTGGGAAAGAAGTTTAGGCACAGCTTAGCGGGTCCTCTGCTCTGGGCCTTACAAGATTGTGAAGTCTTACCTGTACAAGATGTTAGCTGGGGCTGAGGTTTCCTCTGGAAACTCAGTTGGGGAAGAATACACTTCCAAGTTCACTCAAATCGTTTACAAAATTTGTTTCCTTACAATAGGACTGAGGGTCCTGGCAACTTGCTGGTGGTCAGCTGGAGGTTACCCTCAGCAAGTATATTCTCACTACATATACCTCCCGACAGAGAGTCTCTAGAGAAAGACTCTATTATTAGTAAGACAGAGTCTTTTGTAACATAATCACAGACGTGACATCCATTACCTTTGTTTTATTCTGTTGGTCAGAAGCAAGTCACAGCTTCTACCTACACTCAAGAAGAGGAAATATACAAGGATGCGCACATCAGCAGAGAAGGGCATCCTAAACTCTATCTGCCAGCTTCCTTTTCTCATAGCATGACTTACGGTAGCAGGAGGTGGAGACTGAGCCAACCACTTCCACCTAACCAAGATAACTGATTCCGAGTGGAACCTCTTGGGCCATGGCTTCCTGAGATTGGGACTATTTTTTCAACTTTTATGGAAACTAAGAAAATCCACCTGAAGGACATAGTTAGGGGTTGTTTCACTTTGCTAAGAAAGTACGTAAATTAGAAAGTACCTGAATATGCTTAAGTAAACTATTGTTACATAGTCCCAGTCTAAGTGGGATATTTTGTTTGTTTTACAAGAGTTCAGTAAAAGCATTTGCATAGTATTCAAGATGTCTTACTAACTCAGTAGACCCCATGGTAGGATGAAAGCCTTGACGTAAGGTACAGCTCCTATTCTAGCTGAGTGACTTAAATGAGTCAGGGGCTAAGTAAATATATGCTGAATTCAAATGAGCAGAGACTATGCATTAGGGTCTCATGAGGAAAAAGTGACTTGCCCAGAGTCACCTTGATAGTAGCTTAGGATTTCATCTTCCTACATTATATGGTGGGAAGCTTGTCATTCTCTCATAGTCAGCTGTTTCCCTCCTCAGTTCCTTACATGGCTCTTTGTGTGTATATAATCTGAAAACCCCAAATCCATAATGTTCCAAAATCCAAAACTCTCTGAGCACTGGCATGAGGCTTAAAAGAAATGCTCATTGGAGCATTTTAGATTTCAGATTTTAGGAATTGGAATGTCAAACTAGTATATAAGCAAATATTTCAAAATACAAAAAAAAAATCTGAAATCCAAATACCTCTGGACCCAAGCATTTTAGATAAGGGATGCTCTGTGTGTGTGTGTGTGTGTGTGTGTGTGTGTGTGTGTGTGTGTCCCGTTTGACCCTCAAAATAAATTTTTAGACTTAAAGTAGTGTTCTCCCCATTATCCCAAGCCAACTTTCCATTTCTAGTAAGGCCTCAATAGTGATCCTTAACAGGGGAGAGATACAACAGGCTACCTAAAAATTGCTTCTCCAATCATTCATAGAAAGCTCTGTTACATAATCATTCCTCTTTTTGAGTTTCCCATTACCATAGTGAAAAGGGTCATTTGACATGCACCAGCCCATGGATAATACAGTCACTTATTAGACGCCAGCAAGCATTCTGCAAAGAACTTGACCCAGGGCAGTGGCCCAACACAGACAGCGGAGAAATTACACTGGCCAATTGCATAGGCAGAAAGAGGAGGTGAGAAGGAAACATACATTTGCCAGTCATTCCATTAGCCAGATGTCTATGGACATTAGGTTATGATTCATTATTACACACAATGGTCTTAAAAAGTAGATGGATTTCCTCCCTTGACCAGTAAGGAAATTGAATCCCAGAAGAGTTAGGCAATTTTCTAAATATTACACTGTGAAAGTGGATTCCAATTCAAGTCCGTGTAATCCCAAGGTCTATGTACATTCTACCATGCCTGGCCGTCTTTGCACTAAGAGAGAATATAAAGCCCTGGCTTCTTTTTCTAATCTACTATTAATAGTGTGACACTTGACTCCAATGGAACTGCTCCTTTTCCTTATATTATAGGTTTTCATGATCCTTATTCACAGTAGCTAGTAAAAGGGGGCAAAGGAGTTGACTTAAGAACCACCTGTCTTTCTCCCCTGGGTGTGAACAGGTGAGGAAGACTCTCTCCTGTTCACAAACATTAGTCAGTCTCCTTGGAACTCTCTCCTCAGCCAGGACTCAACTTGGTCTTGTTGAGCTCACTTTCAGCGAAGACTCCTGCTGAAGTCAGTTTAGTAAGTTCCCTCACTTTTGATATCTGATCAAGTTCCTCTTCTCATTTCTCATCCACTGACCCCTTCACTTTGCTTGTTGGCTATACGTCCTTAGCTGTCTTTGCTATATTTAGAGTTGAGCCCAGTTCTGTCTTAACATCTCTCTCCCCCACTGCAATAGCTTGAACAAAATTTGTCTTGCCATTTTAACAAATGTCCAGTGGGAATTTCTTTTTTTAACACAGATTCTTAGACAAGTTCAGACAAGAGAAAGAACTGCTCCCTACTCTTGGAGTCACAAGCGATGTGTTCCAACCCCTTCCCAGTCAAGGCAGAGACCCACAGCCTGGTCTCAGCCTGGAACACTCTCTCTGGTAGATGAACCCCTGAAGGGTTAACTCAAGTTCACAGGCAGCAAAATCATAGATGACCTTTACTGTGAAGATAAAGGAGTTCAGCCACAATGACAGGGTATGTTCAGTAGCCATGATGTCTCAATGGCTTGCCTCAATGCCCTGGTCTCCAGCCCAGTTCTCCAGCTTTCCTGTTGATTCCATAAGCTGATTCTGTCATCCCAATCCATTTTATTTCCAGCTAAAATGGCAAACATCAGTTTTCATTCTTTGACACTCAGAGGTCTAATTTTATTTTTGTTAACATTAAATAATTTTTATAAATATATAAAAGAAAGGTATAGTCATCTCCTGGGGCTGCTGTCCTAGAAGTAGTATAAGCTGGATCACTTAAAACAATTGAAATTTATTCCCTCACAACTCTGGATGATAAAAGTATAAAACTAAGGTGTTGGCCAGTTTGGTTCCTTCTGGGGGCTCTAAGGAAGAATCTGCTTCATGCTTCTCTCCCTAGGCAAAAGGAAAAACCATTTCTGGTGGTTTTCTAGCAATGCTTGACATTCTTTGGCTTGTATGTGCATCATTCTAATCTCTGCTTCTGTTTTCACAGTATTCCCCCTGTGTATCTGTCTTCTCTTACACGGACACCAGTCATTGGACTAGAACTCACCCTAATCAAGTGTGACTTCATTGTAACTTGCTTGCATCTGCAAAGATCCTATTTCCACATTTACAGGTACTTAAGATTTGAATATACCTTTTGAGAAGACATGATTCAGCTCACAACAGAGAAAAGATACGTATCATGGACTCCCCAACCTAAAGCCAAAATCTATCAGAGTCAGGGGTGGAGGGTCAGCACAGGAAGACATTAGAGGTGTAGAGAGGTACAGAGGTCATGCAACAGAGTGATGAGTCAGCACGGCGAATTGGGAATGGGCACAAACCATGCTTTGTGAGGCAGAATTTATAATTTTAGGTGAATTTAGGCCGCTAAAGGAGGCATTTAAATTCCTAAGAGGAGGGTAGGGAAGAGCTAATAGAAGAAGGAAACAGAGATAGAGGAAGGGAGAGGAGTTATATTAAGGTTAAAAAAAAAGTTAAAATTAGACTGATAATTTAAAGGAAATAATAGTAGCCAAAGTATCATAAGAATTAAATATAAATATTCCAAAGCCAATATATATATATATATATATATATATTTGCTATGCCAAGCAGCTCACATAGAAAATCAAAACTGTATAGCTTAGTAAAAATGTGAATGTAGTTTTAATGAGTCACTGAATAAATACATTCTCATGAATTACTCTCATTTTTGAGCATATCATTTGCTACAAAATCAATCTCAAGATAATTGTACACAAACAGAAGGGGCCAAGGAAAATCCCCAGGCACTAACTTTCTAAAATTATAGAAACTATAAATGAGCCAAACTTTGTTCTTGGGATTACTTATACTTGAAATGACTGCTTTATTCAGTCTTTGGTCTCCCTTCACTGCCTTTTGATGTCTCCACAAATCAGTGACAGCTACAACATTTCTGCTGAGGCAGCACTTTTCCCCTGAGTAATCTCGTAATATCTGAGAGAATGCTTGAAACTTTGTACACTGCTTGGGATGCAAAAGGGGACCTTATTTGCAAGTGCCTTAAACCAAGGCAATAATTAAATAAATCATGTGGCACAGAATAGAATGAGAAAGAAAATATTCTGAAGGGTTAAAGTAAAAAATTAGTGCCAGAAAGTATTGCCATTTCTCTTTAGACTCTTGGGAACAAAGATTTCACTATTTTTTTATAGTCCTTGATATTGTACTTTCTACATTAAGTAAAGCAGCATTAACAACAAACGTTGCCAACAGAAGGTAAAATGAAACATAAAAGAGCAATGGACATTTGCTCTATTCACAGTGAAAATAGAAAGTGGAGGCTTGTCAAATAAATTTGCAATGTGTACTTGTTCTATTCCATTTAATTATTTTCCCTATTATCTTTTTTCCTCTTTCCCTCCTATGCCTCTGACCAAAACATTACTCAAACTTTATACAGGCTTTATAACCAGTCCCTGTGAGAGAATGGATCTAAGAGTCCCAAAGTAGACTGAGGTATGAAGCCCCACGAAATGGAAAGCAAACTCTTGAAAGGGACTCCAGGAAGAGTAGGAGTAGGTTTGAAATTCGGTTCCTGGCTGACTGGCTCTCTATCTTTGTGTGGCAGTTAAAGGCACTCCTACCTGTATGAGCTGACATATTCCAGAATC
The DNA here is from genome assembly GCA_028533165.1 of Leontopithecus rosalia. NCBI lineage: Eukaryota > Metazoa > Chordata > Mammalia > Primates > Cebidae > Leontopithecus > Leontopithecus rosalia. Next base: position 9,128,643 of record CM052651.1, read on the forward strand.
ATGACCTTCAACCTTATCAATAGTAGGAGACACTTTTATGCTGCAGAAGCATGGCAGGAAAGCAACATGTAGATGTGAAAATGAAGTCTTCATATAAGGGAGATGTTCATGGTCAAAATATGAGGGGAGAGCATTCTTACTGAGAAACAACCTCCCTGTTCCAGACATGGAACATCATTTCTTCCAGCAAATGATGAAACAATCAATGATGGGATGGAGTTCATGCCAAAGGAGCAAGGACTTCAGTGGAAAATCCATCAGGGATGGCTCAAAGATCTACATCCGATCTTTTCAAAAGAATCCTTTTTCTAGGTGGATCTCAGCATTCTTTACTCACCTTGAAAGATGGCACCCTGCAGCCACTGCTCCACTTCCTCATTGAGTCCACTCCTCAGCATCTTACAATCTGTTTTCCGACTCCATCATTACACTGAAGTGACCGAAACCTTCAGAACACCAGATTCAATACTCTTGCCTCTGTGCTCCTCCTAGCCAGCCACCCTGTTTCACCTTGTCCTTCTTGAAACTCTCTTCTCCTCACACTTCACTGAAGTGACATCATCCTCATGGTCCCAGGTGCCTCTGACGACTCCTCTCTGTCCTTCCATTTCTGCTTCTTGAGGAAAGTGAATTAATTTCCTCCAAAGCAATTATATCTTGCTTTTCTCTCACTCAACATTTTGTCCCACAGCAATGTCATTCACTCCTATGGCTTCGATCATTATCATTATATGTTTGACCTTCCAAAGAGTCCCTCTAGGCTCAAGTTCTCAAAGTAGCTCAAACCTGAATTTCCAACTGACTCCTGTATATCTTTGCTAAATGTTCCAGAAGCACCTCAAAAAGCATAAGTCTCCAACTGCATTTACCTTCCCACCACAATCTGCAACTCCCTTGGATTTCCGTTAAAGCACCACCATCCAGTCCTTTCTTCTCATTTCCCCTCCCCCAACATCCAATCAGTTGGGTCTGCCAATCCCCCTGGGGCAGTTTCCCTGGTATCATTCCCACTGACATCTCCCTAGCTTCACCACCACTTGCCTGAGGAGTTGCCATAATCTCTGAACAACCTCCCAGCTTCCAAAGTATCTGCTTTCATCCACCCCCATATCACTAACCGTACTACCTACTCACAAACTTTCACTGTCTCTTCCTGGCCTCCAAGTCAAATAAAAATGTCAGCCCAGCCTTCAGATTCACCACAGTGCTATCCCAGTCTACCTGTCTAAAATCACCTTTCGTGATGGCTTCGCCACCCCAGACTCTGTACTCCAGCAACCTGCAGGACTCTTGACTACTTTGCCTCATTACACACCCACCTTGTCTCCAGTCTCTGTGTCCTAGCTGCCTATCAGAGCCCACGCTGTCCTTAGAGTTCAACACCAAAGGTCATTTACTCCGTGAAGCCTGTCCTTATCCCACCCGGCTTAGATTTAAAGTATTTCTCTTTGACTATTTCCATTGCAGTTTGGACCATTTCCAGGCTGTGTCAGAAGGTTGTTCACTATTTGCATGTCCTCTTTTCTTTTTATCTATTAAATTCAAGCAATCAGGAGGGTAGAGGCCTAGAGGCCATGTCTTATTTATCTTTGAATATCAAGAATTGAGGCCAATGAAAGTTTTTCTAGCTGAATTAAATCTGCTTTTCTCTCACAGAAATGAAGGATAGAGGTTTTTCTGTATGCCTGCCTTCAAATGTCAGATTCAAAATCAATCTCATTTCTATATATAGAAATACAGTCACCTCTCTATCCTGTAAGATAAAGTATTTTTCCACTGATTACAAAATTGAAACTAGTTATCACTTTCAAATACCTTGAAATGGGCTGAAATAAGGAAGAAAGCAATGGGTTAGCATTTTCTAAGACGTCCTACATACATACATACATACAGTACTAGAAAATCATGGTGACATATTTTTCCTTTTTCAATTAAAAAATGGCCTATTTTTTGTCTGTTTGAAGCAAGACACATGTGCACTTCACTTATAAGTTGTTCAAGCCCCTAAAATTAACACCCAGAGTAGCCTAGCATTTTCCCCATTCTGCCAGGAGTTCAGGTTCACATCAAAAGAAAAACTACTGTGCTCTTTTACCTGGATATTTGAATAGTCCCAAGCAAAAGTGTCTATCACACTGGTGCTTTATTCCTCCTCCCAAAAAATTAGCTTCAGAATGCTTCAGAATGTCAATCAAGACATTCTAAGATACAGTATTAAAACGGACAAATTTTTGCAATAATGTGAATGATCCTTACAGGAAAGAGAGACCAGAGAGCCTGGAGAGATGAGTGAACTTCTTCTTCTGAACCTAATTGCTGAGCCTCAATCTCATTTTCTATCACACATTATTTAACTTTATACTTATATCACATAGATTAATTCAGCAGCCATGCAGAATAATTTTGCCTCATTTGGAACTAAATTAATGAGCATGATCACAAAGCCATGTGTACAATTTCAATGAAGATACACTATAATTATTCCATTGTACGGGTTAGCATTTCAGCCGTGTATTAATGTATTTTGAATGTATAATATATGATGCTTTTGTGGTCTTCTGCCATAACACCCTATTGAAAAATGTCCTCACATTTTAAAATGCTGAAATTAATTATTAAACACAAAGGAGAGAAAAAGAAAGAGAAAAACCAGGAATAGAAAAGAAATGACAAAGGGAGAAATATGCTCCCAGGAACTCATTTCCTCATATAACTTTTATTTCCAATTCACTTCATTTAATTATTTTATTGTACCTTAGGTTCTGGGGTACATGTGCAGATCATGCAGGATTGTTGTATAGGTACACACATGGCAATGTGGTTTGCTGCCTCCATCCCCCTGTCACCTACATCTTGCATTTTTTCCCATGTTATCCCTCCCCCACCTCCCCACCCTTCCCTTGGCCCCCCCAACAGACCTCAGTGTGTAGTGCTCCCCTCCCTGTGTCCATGTGTTCTCATTGTTCATCACCCGCCTGTAAGTGAGAACATGCTTTGTTTGATTTTCTGTTCTTTTTTTTTCTTTCTTTTTTAAAATTTTTATTGCATTTTAGGTTTGGGGGTACATGTGCAGAACATGCAAGACAGTTGCATAGGTACACATGTGGCAGTGTGTTTTGCTGCCTTCTGCCCCTTCACCCATATTTGGCATTTCTCCCCATGCCATCCCTCCCCCGCTCCCCCCCCACGCTGTCCCTCCCCTATTTCCCCCAATAGACCTCAGTGTGTGGTACTCCCTTCCCTGTGTCCATGTGTTCTCATTGTTCATCACCCGCCTATGAGTGAGAATATACGGTGTTTCCTTTTCTGTTCTTGTGTCAATTTGCTGAGAATGATGTTCTCCAGATTCATCCATGTCACTACAAAGGACATAAACTTGTCATTTTTTATGGCTGGACAGTATTCCACGGTGTATATGTGCCAAATTTTCCTTGTCTAGTCTATCATCAATGGACATTTGGGTTGGTTCCATGTCTTTGCTATTGTAAACAGTGCCGCTATGAACATACGTGTGCATGTGTCTTCATAAGTCAATGATTTATAATCCTTTGGGTATTTACCCAGTAATGGGATTGCTGGGTCAAATGGAATTTCTGTTTCTAGGTCCTTGAGGAAGCACCACACTGTCTTCCACAATGGTTGAACTAATTTACACTCCCACCAGCAGTGTAAAAGTGTTCCTATTTCTCCACATCCTCTCCAGCATCGGTTGTCTCCAGATGTTTTAATGAATGCCATTCTACCTGGAATCAGGTGGTATCTCAATGTAGTTTTGATTTGCATCTCTCTAATGATCAGTGATGATGAGCATTTTTTCCTATGTTTGCTGGCCTCATATATGTCTTCTTTTGAAAAGTGTTTGCTCATATCCTTCACCCATTTTTGGATGGGGTTGTTTTTTTTCTTGTAAATCTGTTTTAGTTCTTTGTAGATTCTGTATATTAGCCCTTTGTCAGATGGGTAGATTGCAAAAAAATTTTCCCATTCTGTTGGTTGCCGGATCACTCTAGTGATTGTTTCTTTTGCTGTACAGAAGCTCTGGAGTTTAATTAGGTCCGATTTGTCTACTTTGGTTTTTGTTGCCAATGCTTTTGGTGTTTTAGTCATGAAGTCCTTGCCTATGCCTATGTCCTGAATGGTTTTGCCTAGGTTTTCTTCTAGGATTTTGATGGTATTGGGTCTTATGTTTAAGTCTTTAATCCACCTGGAGTTAATTTTAGTGTAAGGTGTCAGGAATGGGTCCAGTTTCTGCTTTCCGAACACTGCTAGCCAGTTTTCCCAACACTATTTATTAAACAGGGAATCCTTTCCCCATTAATTGTTTTTGTCAGGTTTGTCAAAGATCAGATGTTTGTAGATGTGTGGCATTACCTCTAGGGCCTCTGTTCCGTTCCATTGGTCTATATCTTTGTTTTGGTACCAGTATCATGCTGTTTTGATTACTGTAGCCTAGTAGTATAGCTTCAAATCAGGTAGCATAATGCTTCGGGCTTTGTTCTTTTTGCTTAGGATTGTCTTGGCTATGCCAGCTCTCTTTTGGTTCCATATGAAGTTTAAGGTGGTTTTTTCCAGTTCTGTGAAGAAGGTCATTGGTAGCTTGATGGGGATAGTGTTGAATCTATCAATTACTTTGGGTAGTATGGCCATTTTCACAATATTGATTCTTCCTAACCATGCACATGGAAAGTTTCTCCATCTGTTTGTGTCCTCTCTTATTTACTTGAGCAGTGGTTTGTAGTTCTCCTTGAAGAGGTCCTTTACATCCCTTGTTAATTATATTCCTAGGTATTTTATTCTCTTTGTAGTGATTGTGAATGGGAGTATGCTCATGATTTGGCTCTCTGTTAGTCTGTTATTGATGTATAGAAATGCTTGGATTTCTGCACATTGATTTTGTATCCTGAGACTTTGCTGAAGTTGCTTATCAGTTTCAGGAGATTTTGGGTTGAGATGATGGGGTCTTCTAAATATACAATCATGTCATCTGCAAATAGAGACAATTTCACTTCCTCTTTTCCTAATTGAATACACTTTATTTCTTTTTCTTGCCTAATTGCTCTGGCTAGAACTTCTAATACTATATTGAATAGGAATGATGAGAGATGGCATCCTTGTCCAGTGCCAGATTTCAAAGGAAATGCTTCCAGTTTTTGCCCATTCAGTATGATATTGGCTGTAGGTTCGTCATAAATAGCTTTTATTGTTTTGAGATATGTTCCCTCAACACCTAGTTCATTGAGAGTTTTTAGCATAAAGGGCTGTTGAATTTTGCCAAAGGGCTTCTCTACATCAATTGAGATAATTATGTGGTTTTTGTTTTTGGTTCTGTTTATGTGGTGGATTATGTTTATAGACTTGCATATGTTGAACCAGCCTTGCATCCCTGGAATGAAGCCTACTTGATCATGATGTATAAGCTTTTTGATGTGCTATTGCAATCAGTTTGCCAGTATTTTATTGAAGATTTTTGCATCTATGTTCATCATGGATATTGGCATGAAGTTTTCTTTTCTTGTTGAGTCTCTGCCAGGTTTTGGTATCAGGATGATGTTGGTCTCATAAAATGATTTGGGAAGCATTTCCTTTTTTTGGATTCTTTGGAATAGTTTCAGAAGGAATGGTACCAGCTCCTCTTTGTACGTCTGAATTTGGCTGTGAACCCATGTGGACCTGGACTTTTTTGGGTTGGTAGGCTATTAACTGCTGCCTCAACCTCAGCCTTTGTTATTGGTCTGTTCAGGGTTTCAACTTCTTCCTGGTTTAGGCCTGGGGGGGGTGCAAGTGTCCAGGAATGTATCCATTTCTTCCAGGTTTACTGGTTTATGTGCATTGTGCATAAAGTTGTTTGGAATAATCTCTGATTGTTGTTTGTATTTCTGTGGAATCAGTGGTGGTATCCCTTTATTGTTTTTTTGTTGCATCTATTTAATTCGTCTCCCTTTTCTTTTTTATTAATCTGGCTAGCAGCCTATCTATTTTGTTGATCTTTTCAAAAAACCAGCTTCGGGATTTATTGATTTTTTGAAGAGTTTTTTTTGTGTCTGTATCTCCTTCCTTGCTGTTCTAATCTTAGTTATCTTAGATCTTGTCTTCTGCCAGCTTTTGAGTTTTTTTTTTCTTGCTCCTCTAGCTCTTTCAATTTTTATGATAGGGTGTTAATTTTAGATCTTTCCTCATTTCTCATATGGGCATTTATTGTCATAAATTTCCCTCTTGACACTGCTTTAAATGTGTCCCAGAGATTCTGGTACGTTGTATCTTTGTTTTCATTGGTTTCAGAGAACATCTTTATTTCTGCCTTCATTTCATCGTTTATCCAGTCGACATTCAGGAGCCAATTGTTCAGTTTCCATGAAGCTGTGCGGTTCTGAGTTAGTTTCTTAACTCTGAGTTCTAATTTGACTGCCCTGCGGTCTGAGAGACTGTTTATTCTGATATCCATTCTTTTGCATTTGCTAAGCAGTGATTTACTTCCAATTATGTGGTCAATTTTAGAGTAGGTACAATGCAGTGCTGAGAATAATGTATATTTTGTGGATTTGAGGTGGAGATTTCTGTAGATGTCTATTAGGTCTGCTTGGTCCAGATCTGATTTCAAGTCCTGGATATCCTTGTTAATTTTCTGTCTTCATTGATCTAACATGAAGTGGAGTGTTAAAGTCTCTCACTATTATTGTGTGGTAGTCTAAGTCTCTTTGCTGGTTGTTAAGAACTTTCTTTTTAACAACTTGCTTTTTTAATGTGCCTGGGCGCTCCTGTATTGGGTGCGTATATATTTAGGATCATTAGATCTTTGTGATGTATTTATCCTTTTACCATTATGCAATGCCCTTCTTTGTCTCTTGTTATCTTTGTTGCTTTAAAGTCCATTTTATCAGAACTAGGATTGCAACTCCTGCTTTTTCTTGCTCTCCATTTGCTTGATAAATCTTCCTCCATCCCTTTATTTTGAGCCTATGTGTGTTCTTGCATGTGATATGGGTTTCCTGAATACAGCACACTGAAGGGTCTTGACTTTTTATCCAATTTGCCAGTCTGTGTCTTTTGATTGGGACATTTAGCCCATTTACATTTAAGGTTAATATTGTTGTGTGTTAATTTGATCCTGACATTTTGATGCTATCTGAATGTTTTACCCATTAGTTGACCCATTTTTTTCATTGTGTCAATGGTCGTTATACCATTTGGTATGTTTTTGGAGTAGCTGGTACTGGTTGTTCCTTTCTGTGTTTACTGCTTCTTTCAGGAGCTCTTGTAAGGCAGGCATGGTGGTGAGGAAATCTCTCAGCAATTGCTTGTTCATAAAGGATTTTCTTTCTCCTTCACTTATGAAGCTTGGTTTGGCTGGATATGAAATTCTAGGCTGAAAGTTCTTTTATTTAAGGATGTTGAACATTAGCCCCCACTCTCTTTTGGCTTGTAGGGTTTCTGCTGAGAGATCTGCTGTGAGTCTGCTGGGCTTCCCTTTGTGGGTTACCTGACCTTTCTCTCTGGCTGCCCTTAGCATTTTTTCCTTCATTTCAACCCTGATGAATCTAACAATTATGTGCCTTGGTGTTGCTCTTCTTGAGGAATATATTTGTGGTGTTCTCTGTATTTATTGTACTTGAATATTGGCTAGGTTAGGGAAGTTTTCCTGGATAATATCCTGAAGAGTGTTTTCCAGTTTGGATTCATTCTCTCCATCACATTCAGGTACACCTATCATATGACTATTAGGTCTTTTCACATAATCCCATATTTCCTGGAGATTTTGTTCATTTCTTTTCACTCTTTTTTCTCTGTTCTTGCCTTCTCATTTTATTTCATTGAGTTGATCTTCAATCTCTGATATCCTTTCTTCTAGTTGGTCAATTCAGCTTTGAAACTTGTGTATGCTTTGTGAAGTTCTCATACTGTGTTTTTCAGCTCCATCAAGTCATTTATATTCTTCTCTGAGCTGTTTATTCTAGTTAGCATCTCAACTAACCTTTTTTCCAGGTTCTTGGTTTCTTTGCTTTGGGTTTGCACATGTTCTTTTAGCTCTGAGAAGTTTGTTATTACCCACCTTCTGAAGCCTGTCTCTGTCAATTCATCAGATTCATTCTCAATCCATCTTTGATCCCTAGCTAATGAGGAGTTGTGATCCCTTGCAGGAGGAGGAGAGGTGTTCTGGTTTCTTTATGTTTTCATCCTTTTTGCACTGGTTTCTTCCCATCTTAACGGCTTTATTTACCTGTGGTCTTTGTAGTTGGTGACTTTTGGATGGGGGTCTCTGGGTAGATGTCCTTTTTGTTGATGATGAAGTTATTTCTTTCTGTTTCTTAGTTTTCCTTCTGTCAGGCCCCTCTGCTTCAGAACTGCTGGAGGTCCACTCCAGATCTTGCTTGCCTGGGGATCACCCATGGGGCTGCAGAACAGTAAGGGTTGCTCCCTGTTTCTTCTTCTGTTATCTTCCTCCCAGAAGGGTACCTGCCAGATGTCAGCCTGAGCTCTCCTTTATGAGGTGTCTCTTTGGGTATACAGGGGTCAGGGAGCTGCTTGAGGAGACAGTTTGTCCCTTATAGGAGCTCAAGTGCTGTGCTGGGAGCTCCATTGTTCTGTGAAGACCTGCTGGGCAGGTACTTTTGAGTGTGCTGCAGTGGAACTCATAACCACCTCTTTTCCCAGGTACTCTGTCCCAGGAAGGTCAGCTTTATTCATAAGTTCCTGTTGTGCTGCTGCCTTTTTTATAGATGACTTGCCCTGCACAGAGTAGTCTAGTCACAGTCTGCCAGTAGAGGCACTGCTGAGCTGCCGCAGGCTCTGCCCAGCTGCCGTGTGAACTGCCTTGGTAGTGGTGGTCGTCCTTCCCCACACTGAGCTGGACTGTCGTGGGTCCAGCTGTGCTTCCTGGGAAACTCTAGATCCAGAGCATTTCAGATTGCTTGTTTTGTGGGGGTGGTACCCGAGCCAGATCACCTGGCTCCCTGTCTCACCCCCTCTCTTTCAGTTGAATGGGCGACTCTGTCTCCAGTGGCCCAGATTGGTGTGAGTTTCTGTGTGCCAACCTGGCACCGGTTGAAACTGCTGTGCTGAAAACTTGTGGCACTTTTCAGCCCAGGAATCTCCTGGTCTGTGGGCAGTGAAAACTTGTTTGGAAATGCAGTGAGCACTCACCCTCTGCCTTGTTCTTGCTGGGAACTGCACTCCAGAGCTGTTCCTATTTAGCCATCTTGGATCCTCCCCCCTCCAATTCGCTTTATTAAGTAATGCATGAAGTAATGCAACAGTAGATCTTTTTTTTTTCTCAGCATTTAAGTGAGAGGTTTTGCAGATAGGGAACTTCAGGCATCTGAGCATATGTAAGAAATTGGGAAGAGAAATCACAGAAGAACACAGGCACTTATGTCTGCAGTCAATCATGGGTTTTGCTGGTGAATATCAGCTTGAGACTACAAATTATTTCTGCTCAAGCCATACAGTTCATGGAGCCCTGCTCAGGGAACATTACACTCTTAAGGCAAGCAATTATGTGTTTTAGGATTAATCCCAAACAAGACAATGATTTAGAAATAGACACATTCTCTTTTGAAGAGCTTTTAGTCACAAAAGTATTTTTTTCCTCCCTACACTTAAGGCCTTCTAACCCACTCTTCTCTCCTCCTCTATTAAAGGTATAAAGCAGTGCTTCCACCTGCTAGCACTCACAGACCAATAACTTTAATTTTTGGCACTTATTTACAGGCTGAATAGACTCATCCACACCTGCTTTCCCCTTAATTAGCCGGTTATCTAAAGGCTGCAGATTGGAGGCTGCCAGCTTCCCCAACAAGAGGAAGATCATTTTTGTTGTTGATGTAAGAGAACTGGGGGTTAGGGGAAGGAGAAAAAAAAGTCCTTTTAGAGAAACTAGAGAGGATAACAGCACAAAAGGAAGAATCACGCGTGAAGGCTAAGAGAGAAAAAAAAACTAACGCAACTTGAAGCATGAAAAATGAACAGCAGACCTAACTGGCAGTGATACAGTTACTTCTACTTAGGAGCAGCTGAAATCATCCATGGTATCCAACTTTATTTCCAATTAATTACCTGCAATGTCACTGGCGGAGGTGAGGAACATGATCCCCAGAGTGGAAAGAGGACTAGATCGCAGTCAGAAGACCCTGGGGTTCTGGACTTCACTCTGTGCTGACCCACTACTTGGATTGAATGTCACATTATTAAGGAGCCTCACTGTCCTCGCCTATCACATGTAATAATGGACAAGGCAGTCTCTAAAGGAGCCTCACTGTCCCGCCTATCACATGTAATAATGGACAAGGCAGTCTCTAAAGGAGCCTCATTGTCCCGCCTATCACATGTAATAATGGACAAGGCAGTCTCTAAAGGAGCCTCATTGTCCTCACCTATCACATGTAATAATGGACAAGGCAGTCTCTAAAGAGCCTCACTGTCCCGCCTATCACATGTAATAATGGACAAGGCAGTCTCTAAACTTACTTTTAGCTTCAATATCCTATTATCATTTCAGCTTCTTTCTGCAACAAGAACCACTGAAACCACCCAAGAGGAAGACGGAGAAACAATGAAAAGAGAAACATGAAAGAGACTGATTTTTATAATACTTGGGAAGTTTCAAACCGTAGTAGGTGAAAGAAAACTTAAATGGTCATTCACTTCAACTTTCTCACATTGCAGATAAGAAAATCAAGGCCTAAGATGGCTAACTGATTTGTCCCAACATCACAGTACACAGTCAAGGCTAGAAATCAACTTCAATCACCTCTCTAGATAAACAGCGGGTGATTTTCCAGTGAAACAATCTGACGGTACACATTTTTCCTTCGGTTCTTGACAAAATGACAATACACTGATTAGACAATGAGGCCATTCTGCATGCTAAGATTTAGGTGCAGGTTTATCTTTCCTTCATAGAGTTAATAAGCTCTTTATAGATGTTAAGAGTTCTCAGTGTGAGTTTGGAATAAATAATAATGTACTCTCCAAAGGCCCTGCAAGATTAGTACTAGACCAGCATATCTGTGTGTTTCGGATATATTGCAAGAATGCTACTGGACCATAGCATTTCTCTGCTTAAATCACATCAGTGGCTTCTCCTAGTTCTCAAGATGGATATCAAACTCCTGACCGCATCCTCGAAAGCCTTCATGATCTGGCTGCTGCTCACTTCTCCAGCTTTATCTGATGCTCACCCGAGCAAATTGTATCTTTCTGCCACAGTGAACTATTTAGTTTCAAAAGCACAGCACAGCCTGTTCTGTCTCACTTCTCCACTTCCCTTCTCATTTTCCCTGCACTAACTCCTTATTCATCCCTCAAGTTCCAGATTTTTACATAATTCCTTCCAGAAAGCTTTACCTTTGGCCCTCCTAAGACCAAGCTAGTCGACTACTTATTTCCACCTCCTCATTGCAACACAGGATTGTATTTGCATTTTCCTCATTGGTCCCTCTCACTACATAGTGAGCTTGCTAAGAGAAGGGATGCTCTTCTTTACCAGGAAGTGCACCATAGTGTTCAGCACTGCAATAGGTGCTCCAAAAACACTGGTCAAATAAATTAACATCAAGACAGCTGAAATTATGATTGCATTAATGTGAACCCTTTTATTTCTGTGTATTTTAAAGAATAGACTACGTGTCTTTATAAATTTACCGAAGTGCTAAAGCCTTTTCTTTTCTGCTCATAGGCCCATTGACTTCCCCAGGATTCTTTAAGCATCTTCAGATTCATGAGGTATTATTAACTGAGATATTAATGCAAGGCTATTAGCTGAAACTTTGCTACTGAACTGTGGTCTTATAGAATTGTGGGTTCAAATTCGGCCCAGGAGTCCCTAGAAGAAAGCGATTAGGAGCTGAATTGTAGAGTCAGACTACTTAAATTGAGTCTGAGGTCTGCTCCTTAATATAACCTCAAGCAAGCTGCTTCACTTCACACTCTGCTTCCATCTCATCTGTAAAGAGACACCATCAGTGTCTATTTCATGCAACCGTCGGAAAATTAAATTAGTTATTATGTGCAACAATCCTACAGCAATATCAGACACAGAATCGTTGTTTAATACTTGCTTAACATTTTGCTATAATGATGATCATAATCATTATCCCTAAGCACTTTATATGTGTCTCAGTTAATCCTCACAACTCAATGAGGGAGTTACCATCACTGTTACAAACTAATACATCATAAAACACTGTGATGTCGTTATGGAATAGATGTAAAAGTTGTACCTGTAAACATCAAGATCCCACTGCATATTCTTCATATTCTTTCCCCATCTTACCTCCACCCTCTAGAAACAAATTGCCCTCAAACATCCTTGTTCTATTCACATTAATGGGATTCTCTCAGATACCCACAGATGCAAAGCCCTGGAATTATCGCTGATTTGCATCCCCTCCAGAACACTCAGCCAGTTCTCTTCTATAACATCTCCTGCTTCCCCTCCATTTTCATACCTACTCCTGATCTCATTACTTGGGTTTACATCTTCTCAAAACTAGAGAGCTGCGCCTTAAAAGTCATTTTTTTAACTTTCATTTTAAGTTCAGGGGTACATGTGCAGGTTTGCTACACAGGTAAACTTGTGTCATGGGAGTTTGATGTGCAGATTATTTCATCACCCAGGTATTAAGCCTAGAACCCATTAGTTGTTTTTCCTGATCCTCTTCCTTCCCCTACCCTCTCCCTCCGATGGGCCCCAGTGTGTGTCTTGTTCCTCTCTATGTGTCCATGCGTTCTCATCATTTAGCTTCCACTTATAAGTGAGAACATGTCGTATTTGGTTTTCCGTTCCTATGTCAGTCTGTTAAGGATAATGGCCTCCAGCTCCATTCACATCCCTATAAGTCATTTTTATTTTTTAAAAACATTTCTTACAGAAAGAGCTCTGCCTTCAGTATACAATTAAAAAAACTTTAAGCCATAAGCTTATAATTTTAGCATCTTCTCTACAAATCTAGTTTAAAAAAAAAAGGAAAAGGAACCAGAAAAAAATTCTCTTCCAATGATGCCACGTCAACCACATCACGTCAAAAGAGCTTTCAAAATAACCCAACCGGTCTGATTAGGAAGATAAATTCCACCCCAATCCGATATCACACTTTTCTTTCTTTTTTTTTTTTTTTTGAGACAGAGTTTCACTCTTGTTACCCAAGCTGGAGTGCAATGGCGCGATCTCGGCTCACGGCAACCTCCGCCTCCTGGGTTCAGGCAATTCTCCTGCCTCAGCCTCCCGAGTAGCTGGGATTACCGGCACATGCCACCATGCCCAGCTAACGTTTTGTATTTTTAGTAGAGACAGGGTTTCACCATGTTGACCAGGATGGTCTCGATCTCTTGACCTTGTGATCTACTCGCCTCAGCCTCCCAAAGTGCTGGGATTACAGGCTTGAGCCACCGCACACTTCTCTACTGACTTATATTAACCAAGAGAGAATGCTAACCTCGGGAAATGAATTAACTTCTCTTCCACAATTTGATTTTCAGTGTACTGGTAGCTTTTGTAAAACCAATTATGCTCTGAGATTTTAATAAACCTTTTTTCTCTGAAGCTGTTAGAAATAAACACGTGAAGAAAGATTATCTCAATTCCCCTTGTGAGTTTGTCAGTCTCCATTTAGCTAAGACTAACCTGTAGTTAGATTTTTCTGGTTCTTGTGGCCTCTCAGTCGTGACAACATGAGAAAGGGCACAGTTTTTTGACTCAAAACTGATGAGCAACCCAGGGGCCAATCTCTAAATTCACAAGCCTGAGCAGCCTCAAAGTTTAAATCATGATCATAGCCAGACTGGATGTCTGATCTAGCAGCCTAAATTCTATTTCATCTTCTTGGAAAGAATCTCAGAGTCAGAGATGCATTTCTATATAGTCCCCTTCTGTCAAATAAGGCATCACACACAAGATATCTCTCATGTCTGCAGATGTCTACCTTACAATTCAGACAGTGCTCATTTACTTGGTTATTTGTAAAATGAACTACAGGTTTTGAAAGCTGATAACCTCCCAAGGGTCTTCCTATGCCCTGCCTGTACTCGTGATTGAAGAGTAATGGCTCCTTTGGTTCACAGTGCACCCTGAATTCATATAACTCCTCTCCAACAAGGCTCAGAATACTTTAACAGGTATGATTTTATCTATTCTTAAAACCTATCTGTGATTCAAGAGTAAATTGTGAAAGCTTCGAAACCATGGGTGAATCGACACCATCTCCTCCAGATTTGAGATTTAAGATAAGTGAGAGAGAGGAAATAAAAATTTTGAAGACAACAATAATGGATATAGCTTTGTGTTTAAGGAGACCCCTTAAAATAGCTATTTTATTTGAAGATATTCGTCACTTGTAAAATTAACTTAAGTGATATAATAGTTAAGATAATATAATCAGATAATAATTATAAAATGATTATTGCGCTGAGCATGGTGGCTCATGTCTGTAATCCCAGCCCTTTGGGAGGCTGAGACAGGCACATCACTTGAGGTCAGGAGTTTGAGACCAACCTGGCCAACATGGTGAAACCCTGTCTCTACTAAAAAATACAAAAATTAGCTGGGTGTGATGGTGCACGCATGTAATCCCCACTACTCAGGAGGCTGAGGCATTAGAATAGCTTGAACCCAGGAGGTAAAGGTTGCAGCGAGCTAAGATCGCGCCACTGCACTCCAACCCGGGCAACAGAGGGAGGGAGGGAGGGAGGAGGAGGAGGAAAGAAAAAGGAAGAAGAAAGAAGGAGGAGGGGGGAGGAGGAGGTGAGGAGGAAAAGGGGAAGGAGGAGGGATAGATGGGGAGGAGGAAGGAAGGAAGGAAGGAAGGAAGGAAGGAAGGAAGGAAGGAAGGAAGGAAGGAAGGAAGGAAGGAAGATGATTATTAAAATTTTTACCCTTTCTGAGTAAAGCCAATATTTAAGAAGTTGAGAAAATCCTTCTAAGAAGTAAATTACCTAATTTTAAAGAGAAAAAGAAAAGAATAAGATCATTGGTTTTCTGAACTCAGTGTTAACCTCTTAAAAATGTTTCACTTTCGTAGCATTTGCTAATTGGTGGGGAAAGATGGGGAAATCTCCCTGGATACACCTTCTTGCTGTAGGAAACTTCTAAATCACCTCATATTCTGAGCTGTCACCTACAGCAGTCTCAATGTCTAATATTCCCCTATCCTCTCCACAGTCTTCTGAAAACTGGTTGAACCAGTTTTGATGGCTGATCCAGTATAAGACACATATCTTTAAAATCTTTCTATTAAAAATCTTTCTAATAATCCAGACTAATTTCTCTCATGTTGCAGAAGTTGAAAATAAGAACCAGAAAGACACAAGCAGGAAGACCGGGAATTGGATCTTGTGGAGGGCTTGCTGCACAAGCTTTGGCTTGATACGCTCAGGCTACACCCTTGACCAGAAGTCTAAATGTGTGTTTTACTCTCTAATAGGATAATGAAACTTTCCTATAGCCAGCTCTGAGGTTTCATTTCAAACCTAGTCAAATATGGTAGCAGTCTATTCCATTTCTGCTTTTGAAAATGTGGATGTTTCCACAGACAGCTCTGGACCTTTTCTGCTAGCCCCACCCAAATTTACTGTGCACTCCTCCCCACTGGGTACTTGGGAAGCTGACCTGTATGGATCTCCACATTGGCACGCTTCCTCCACTCTGGCTGCCAGTTGAGTTCTCCAGTGAGAACAGCTCCTTAGAGTAGACAGGAAATCAGAGAGAGGAAAAGATGGAGGTCAGTATTCATTCATCCAGCAACCTCTCTGCAGTGTCACCACAGGCTGGCTCTGTCCCTAGACTGAAGGTCGAAGCTTTTGTCTAGCAACCCTCTCCATGGGAGTCACTCTCTCACGACTCTGGGAACTCCTCCTTTCAACTGTTCTGGATTGTTCCTTGTCGTTTCTCTACCATCTGAACACACTGTTGTAAATTGTCCGCTTGTGAAATTCTGTTCAAATGACCCAGTTTCCTTCCAGGACCTCAGCTGACACATAGGCTGTATTCAACTACCATTCTGAGAACAAATCAAGAAGAGGAAGATATAACCACAGATCCAAAGTCAACTGAAAGAAACCCACACATCTCAGTTGACAAAACGGCAATGATCTCTGGGAGCTAGAAAGTAACCAACTCACTTTTAAAACGTGGGACTGCACTGCCTGACTTTAGAAAGAATGATACAATGTATTTTAACAAATTATACACAAAATAATTCTAAATAAGCATCTTTAGAAATAATTCAGTAGGAAAAAACTTCAGGTAGCAAAATTTAAAAGATTTGTCCTGATATGGAGTTTATAATTCTAGAGTATTTGCCCCCTCTAATACTATAGTACTGTAAGTAAGATTCTTCAAGGAGAAACATAAAAGAAATCTTGAAGGTTTCCCTCCAATTCTTGCCTCTTAGATTTTTTTTAAGCCTGTATGTTTATAAATATGCATAGATATTGTTAACCTCATTTGTGAGCTGCGAAAGCTGAAGCATGGAGAGATAGCACAGCTAACTTGTACTGGGAATGAACTTTCACCAAAAGTCATCCAACTTCTAGAATTCACAACTCTCCACTCACCTGTTTGAAAGGAATATCATGACTCAAAGACGGTATTAGCTAATTCCTGATAGAAGATTTCCTCTGACCCACGATACTGTTACACTTACTTCATACCAACATTTTAATAGTCCATTTGGTCCTAATCCAAGACACAGCCCTAAATGAAATCCCCTACACTTTTTATTTCTTCAGGGGAATTGGACTCATTATAGTGACTACTGTGGAGACAGCAATAGTTGGAAAACATTGCCTGAGGGATACAAAAGTTGTTTTATTTCATAATTAGGCATTTTTGTCCCGGGGGCATTTTATAATCATGGTTTAAAATAACAGCCATCATTTTATTACAATTTTCCATTTTTTGCACATAAAAATATTTAGAACATGTTTTCAGCTGAGTTTTATTAGTCATAATGCCAGGAAGTGCCTAGTGTTATGGATGATGGAATTATCTTTGAGGGCTTCCCTTTAGTGTTATTTCTTCCTTACAGTCTACGTTCTCTCAGTGTTTGGCACCGGATCTAAAATAAAAACATGGAAATTGAAGATTGTATTCATTTGTGGAAGTCACCTCTACACAGGGAGAAAGTGAAGTCCACCCATATATCTTTCCACTCCATTTCTCCTAATCAACACTAATTCACACGCCACATGTGAGGCTACTTGTATCTTGGGTAAGGCTATAGTAACAAGAACTGAAAAACGTGGGGACGAGTCAGCAAGAACAAAAGTAATAATCCAAAAACAATTGACATGAAATAATACTGTTATCGGGCAACTGGATTAAACTTCCCTCTCAGGGGATCTAAAAAACACGAAGGAGTGTGCATGCCTTGGCACACATGTATGTGGGCAGAACAGAATGAGAAGTCGTAGAAACAGAAGGAATTGTCGAATGTATCTAGTCAATTCTTGAGTTCAAAACAGGAGTAAACCACTATAATATCCATCAAGTTTCTCCTTAAATCTTTCTAGCGCAAGACACTGGTTACCTTATACCACATACCTATGAGAATATTATTCCTTGGGTACAGATTAAATCTGTGTCCCCTCAACTTCTTCCCATTGATGCCAGTTCTTTCCTTTGGGGGACCTAGAAAAATTCTAATCCTAATTAGTTTTATGAATTTAATCATAAAGAATTATCTTTAGTCAATCTTAATTTTCTTATTTCAGATTGCTATCCAGTTATGATTTAGCAATACATACCTTTCTCTTTTATGAATAAACAGGAAAAAAAATGTAATCATAAAGTCCAATGAAATTAATGGCTTTAGTTGTAACTTTGATACTCAATTATTAATCCACACTTTTCCATACACAGTAGCATTTAATCCACACTTTTTCCATACACTACAGCACCACAAATGTTTGAAAATAGATACCCAGTCCTTTGTAGTGAATAATGCCATTTCTCCCTAGCCAGAACCCGTCATTCCCCTGCTGGTAACGATATTGAATCTTACTTTAGCATCACATTTTTCTCACTTCAATCCATGTGGTAGTTTGCAGGGACTGAGGGTTCATGTGGCTGGAATGGCTATGTAATACAGGTCTACCAAGAAATACATATAAATTTCCTATCCCAACACTTATTTTATAACTGGGCATCTGAGGAAAGCTAAATCAATTAGATGTTGTTCTGTTTTTTTTAATTGACAAATACAAGTTATATATATTTCATGTATATACATGAGTATAACATGATGTTCTGATATATGTAAACACTGCAGAATGGCTGACTCAAGCTAATTAACACACTGATTCCCTCACAAGCTTATTTTTTATTTTGTGGCTAGAACATTTAAAATCTACTCTTTCAGCAATTTTCAAGTATACAATACAATGTTATTAACTATAGCTACCACGCTGTACAACAGATCTCTAGGACTTATTCCTCCTAAGTGAAACCCTGTGCCCTTGAACAATAGTCCCCCAGTCCCTCTTCCCACCACCCCCAAACCAACCTAGACCCTGGTAACCACCAGTCTACTCTGCTTCTGAATTTGACTTTTTAAAATTTTACATACAAATGCAGTATTCATCTTTCCAAACTTGGCTTATTTCACCTAGCATAATGTCAACCAGGTTCATCTATATTGTTGCAAATGACTTGACATGATTTCCTTCTTTTAAAGACTGATTCGTATTCGCGCGCGCGCGCACGTGTGTGTGTGTGTGTGTGTGTGTGTGTGTGTAGCACCACATTTTCTTTATCCATTCATCCATTTAAAGACACTTAGGTTGATTCCATATCTCAGCTATTGTGAAGTATGCTACAATGACCACAGGACTAAAGGTACCTCATCTCTTAAGATACTCATTTCACTTCCTTTGGATATATATCCAAAAGCAGAATTGCTGGATCATATGATAGTTTTATTTTTAATATTTTTTAGGAAACTCCATATTGTTTTCCATAATGGCTGTACTAATTTATATTCTCATGAATAGTATACAAGGGTTTCTTTTTCTACATATCCTTGGCAATACTTCTTGTCTTTTGTTTGTTTTGTTTTTAATAAATGCCATTCTAACAACTTTGCGATTATATATCACTGTGGTTTTAATTTGCATTTCCCTGATGGTTGGTGATGTTGAGCATTATTTTCATATATGTGTCGGCCATTTGTATGTCTTCTTTTGAGAAATATCTATTCAGGTCCTTTGCCCATTTTTTAATCAGGTTATGCATTTGAGTTTTTTTTTTAACATGTTTTGGATGTTGACTTGTTATCATATATACTTTGCAAGTATTTTCTCCCATTCTGTACATTATTTCTTCATTCTGTTGTTTTCTTTGTCATGCAGAAGTTTTTTAGTTTGGTGCCATCCCATAAGTTCATTTTTTCTTTTTCTTTTTCTTTTTTTTTTTTTTTTGAGACAAAATCTCGCTCTGCTGCCAGGATGGAGTGCAGTGGCACAATCTCAGCTCACTGCAACCTCCACCTCCTGTGTTCAAGTGATTCTCCTGCCTCAGCCTCCCAAGTAGCTGGGTCTACAGGTGCCCGCCACCACACCCAGCTAATTTTTGTATTTTTATTAGAAATGGGGTTTCATCATGTTGGCCAGGATGGTCTCAATTTCTTGACATCGTGATCTACCCAACTCAGCCTCCCAAAGTGCTGGGATTACAGGTGTGAGCTACCATGCCCAGCCAATTTTTACTTTTGTTGGGGTCATATCCAAGAATTCACTGCCCAGACCGATGCCAAGAAGGTTTTTCCCTATGTTTTCTTCTAGTAGTTTTACAGTTTTTAGCCTCACACTGAAGTCATTCTTTAATTTGTTTTGAGTTGACTTTTGTATGTGGGGAAGATGTGCCCAATTTCATTCTTTTATATATGGATATCCAGTTTTCTCAACACTGTTTGTCAAAGAAAGTATCACATCCCTATTGTGTATTCCAGTATTTTTGTCAAAGATCATTTAACTGCAAATGTGTGGATTTAC
Organism: Leontopithecus rosalia; assembly: GCA_028533165.1. Taxonomy (NCBI): domain Eukaryota; kingdom Metazoa; phylum Chordata; class Mammalia; order Primates; family Cebidae; genus Leontopithecus; species Leontopithecus rosalia. The sequence continues at coordinate 9,148,623 of CM052651.1, forward strand.
TTCTGAGCAGTTGTGTTCCATTGGTCCATATGTCTGTTTTGTGCCAGTACCACACTGTCTTAATTACAATAGCTTTCTAGTAGATTTTCAAATCAGGGAATTGGAATGCTTCCAGCTTTGTTCTATTTCCTCAAGATTTCATTGACTATTCATGGTCTTTTGTGCTTCCATACGAATTTAATAACTGTTTTTTTTTCTATTACTGTGAACAACTTCACGTAATCTTGTTGGGATTGCATTGAATCCGTTGATTGCTTTGAGTGGTTTGGACATTTTAACAATATCAGTTCTTCCGACCCATGAACACATGGTTATCTTTCCACTCATCTGTGTCTTTTTAAATTTATTTTGTTAGTGTTTTATTCGGGTTCTAGAGTTTTCAGAGTATAGGTCTTTGATGCCCGTGGTTAAATTTACTGCTAAATATTTTTATGCTATCGTAAGTGGTATTGTTTTTCTAGGTTCTTTGGGGGATAGTTCATTGTTAGTATATGGAAATACTACAGATTTTTATATATTGATTTTTGTGCCCTGCAATTTTACTGAATTTGTTTATTAGTTCTAATAGTTTTTGGTGGCATTTTTAGGGCTTTTGATACAGAACATCATGTCATCCACAAACAGAGACAATTTAACTTCTTCTTTCTGATTTAGATGCCCTTTTTTTGCTCTTTTCTTATTATTGTGTCTAGGACTTTCGGTACTATGCTGAATAGAAGTGGTGAGACTCTTCACTATTGAGGGTAATGTTAGATGTGAGTTTGTGACATAGAGCCTTTATTGTGTTGCAATACATTCCTTCTACACCTAATTTGATGAGGATTTTTATCACAAAAAGTTGTTGTATGTTATCAAATTTTTTCTATATCTGCTAAGATGATAATATGGTTTTTGTCCTTCATTCTGTTAATGTAATGTATTGCATGTATTGATTTGCATATGTTGAACCATCCTTGCATCCCAGGGATACATCCCACTTGATTATGGTGAATCATCCTTTAATGTGAAAATTCTGGTTGTTTTTATGATGCCCTTCAGCAAGAGAATCTCTCTTCTTATTAGTCCCTACTAAAGTTTTAGAATGACACAAGCTCAGAATTTCAGGCATCACCTCATGCAGAGGTATTTTCCTGAAAATAAAACCAAATAAGTCAAAGCCAAGAGATAGAAGAAAAAGATCAGAAGACGTGACTTGATATTTGGATATCGTTTGAGCCTGATGTCAAGTCTACCTTTATTTTTTTTAGTTACATAAGTCAATCAATTTCCCTTTTCTCTTAAGTCAGTATGAATCATTTCCAACCAAAAGAGTTCTGACTAATAGAACTGAACTCAGTCTTATCCTTCCTAAGGAGCATCGCAGTTTCTCCAGCTATTCTATAAGTGACAAGTACTCCTAAATTTTCACTCTCTCAATCAACTCATCTCTTGACTTGCTCCCCTGGAAATGGGCTTCATAAACTGTGTTGCCCAGAAGTAAACCCAAAATATAAAATGTCCTCTAAGCAGTACAATAAATATTGACAATTACTAACCTGGATAAAATAATTATATCACTGCAGCTCAATATTCCATGAATAATATTGTGATGGCTAATTTATGTGTCAACTTGCCTAAGATACAGTGCCCATTTATTTGGTAAAATCCCAGCCTGGATGCTGCTATTAAGGGTAGACTTTGAGTGAAGCCAATTACCCTCCATATTGTGGTTTCACCCAATCAGTTCAAAGTCTTAAAAGAAAAGAATAAGGTCCCCAAAAGAGGAAGGATATCTACCTCCAGAGTGCCTGAAAACTCAAGACTGCAATACTGACTCCCACCAGAATTTCCAGCCAGCCTGATTTCATTCTTGACAATCCTGTGAGCCAATTCTTGCGCGCGCGTGTGTGTGTGTGTGTGTGTACATGTGTGTATATGTGTGCCACCTATTGGTTCTGTTTTTCTCTGGAGAATCCTGACTGATACAAATAAAAATATGTCATATTCTTTCCAGCTCTCAGGCAATGAAGGCACTCAGTTCTTATAGTTTCATGGAAACTCCCCATCTGATACTTCTCAATTCTTTGTTTTAAATTAAGCTCGTTATATTTTACATGCATGCCTACCACCATAATTTCCATCAATTTAGGTAATTTTGAAAAAGTTTCCTTCATCTAGTATATTTGTAAAGGTTCCCAGGTTGGGGCTTATACACAATTGATAAAAAGGCTTTGATCTCTTTATCCTAGTAATTAGAAAAATGTTCATTAAACTATAGCTCATATTGAAGCCCTCTTGAATATACTTGAGGCTCCCATCAATCTGCCTGCTACTGTGTGAGTTCTTTAACCCGTTGTTAATCCACCCAACAGGATTATCACTCAGCCCATACTTCTCCATCTTGCCTGCAAGAATATGATAAAAGTTTCCAATGAATACCTTGCAGAAATAAAATAGTCCATGTTCAAAAAATTTCCTCCATTTTTCAGTCTAATAACCCATGTAAAAATAGATACTTTAATACAAACTATTGTCTAAAGATGCATTCGGACCCTAACTCATCACTGTCTACTCTAGTGAAGAGTTCTTACAAACAAGTCAACTAGAATTTTGCCACAATGCCACCAAATTATTGTCTTAGTGAGCTTTTGTTCTTATGCAGTTTTAAAAATATGTTCCTCCTTAAAAATTAGAAGTAGGTTCCTTAATTACATCTACAAATATTTTATGTTAATTAATTTTTAATTGACAATAAAATTGTATATATTTATTGTATACAATATGATGTTTTGAAGTACATATATGCATAGTGGAATAGTTGACTCTAGCTTACGGACATACCATTACCTCACACGGTTATCCTTTTTGTGGTGAGAGCACCTAAAACACACTATCTTAGCATTTTTTGAGAACACAATAGCTCATGATTAGCTAGAGTTACCATACTGTACAATAGATCTCTTGAATTTACTCCTCTCTAACCATAATTTTGCAGTCTTTGACCTGCAACATCCCAACCTGTTCCCAATTATCCCACCCTCTGGTGATCACCATTCTACTCTCTACTTCTGTGAAATCAACTTTTTTAGATTCCAAATATGAGTAAGATCATGAGGTATTTGTCTTTCTCTGCCTGGCTTCCAGGTTTATTCATGTTGTCACAAATGACAGGATTTCCTCCATTTTATATATTCATATATACAGTATTCCATGGTGTATATGTGCCACATTTTCTGTATCCATTCATCCACTGATGAACACTTAGGTTAATTCTCTCTCTTCCTCAATGTGAATACTGCTGCAATGAACATGGATGTGTAGATGTCTCTTTGACATATTGATTTCACTTATTTTCATATTTTTTCATTATCTTACAAAATACTTGATCAAAGAATGAATAGTTTCTCTCATTTGAAGAAGCAAAGTGCTTCTCACCTTCAATTCTTTTTCACTCATGTTAGTTTCAATCTTGAAAACTGGGCAAAGTAAAAAGGCAAGTAACAAGCAAAAAATAATATAATAAATAAAATAGACAAATGACTTTTGTTTTGTTCTATTAAAAAGTGCATAATATTGGATATTTCAACCATTAAAACTTCAAAAGATAAATGAAAAGGGACATGAAGAGATAATTCATTAAAGAGGCAATACACCCAGATTACAGAATATGGGAAAGCCTATAACTTCATAATATTCCAATTTTAGGGAAGCTTTGTCTATCAAATTGGCAAGTCTTTATGTTGATGGTGAAGTTATTGCCTATATATTCACATATGCATACATTGCGTAATGAGAGACATTGATAACAGAAATACAACCTGCCCCTACTCTTTTGCAAAGCTACGTATCAATATTCACAACTTCCCAAAGAAATGTTTATGATGCAGGAACATATCTAGTTATAAATATTTTTATTGTATGTATACCCATAATTAAGAATAGATAGAAACTATATAATTACAAATAAGAAATATTAAATAAATTATGGCTCACCATTATAATAGAATCCTATGCAACCATTAAAGTAATCGTTCAAGTAATTATTCAAGTAATAATTTGCTATGATATATTTTTAAATTATAATTTTTGATTTAAAAAAGAAAACGTACATATTCTATATAGTAACAAATATGTAATAAAATCAGCAAAACTCTTTGCTGACAAAAAGGCCAAATGCACCAAAATTATTATGGTTGCAAAAGACTAGATGACAATTTTGCTTCTTCTGCTTTTCTATATTTTCTAAAATTTCTTATAAACTGACTGAATGACTTTTATAAGTAAAAGAATACCAATAGGTTTTATTTTTGAAACAGGATCAAGCGGTTCTTTTTCTTCAAAATCAACAAAGTTTGGGCATCTTTTTATAATAGCCATTTAGATAGTCAAGCAAAATCAAGAGAGAGATACAACTTATTTGATAAGGACATGATCTGTAAGACCTAAAAAACATGTTAAAAAAATAAAAAAGCCTTCTTCCTACCTATCCCACCAAAAAAAGGAAAAAAGAAAAAAAAAGCTTTCTTAGTTCTGTTCTGTCACAGGTTCTTTATGGCCACACATAAAGATATTGTAATTACTCCTCAAAAGGTTAGCACTCAGGATTTTCAGTTATGAATTAGTGATTAAGTTATGGCTAGCCGATAGCAGAGCCTTCAGCTTGCAAGACTGGGGCAGGACATAAAAGGAGAAGATAAGGTACCATGTGTAAAGCAGCTGACTTCTTCACTTTTGAAATGCATCCCTGTGAGTTTGGAACTAAGAATTCACATGAATGCAGTACATGTCAATATACACTCAACACTTTGTATTCCTTTAATGAAAACCATGCTCTCAGGACAAATACCATTCTGCACTTAGCAGGAATGAGCCTAGCTATTCTGACTTGGGGTTTACAATACATTCGAGGTATCCTTGAGTATTCCTACAGTCATCCAATTATAAAAAGATCTTAGATGTTCAATGTTTTTAAATGGAGAAATGCATGTTATGAGGTAAGAAAAAAAGCAATTTCTACACCGATGGAAGAGAGAAATTCAGATTGCACTGTGATCGCAGCATCTGATATTTATTAATAAAAGTATTATACATTGACAGTGAGACAACTAGAGCTCAGATCCCACACTTTTAGAAACTAAGGCAATTTTCCAGATCCTATCTGTAGGGTTAGATGAGGGTTGTAAGAGGAAGAGGTATATGAGAAGAGGCAAGTTAGCAGAGAGGGGATCTCTCTGAAAGATGTCTGAGAGGACTACAAGCCAAGGAAGAAAAATGAGGATGGAGGACGGGAAATACTGACTTGCATGGAACTGGCCAGTGAGTCCGAGAAAAAGTGACTAATGGACAGCACGGTCTGGAGAGCAAAGTGAGGCACAAAGCTTAGAGGTGGTAAGATAGAAGCCTCCAGGAAAGGTAGTACATTCATTCCATTTCTTCCGTAATGTAGAGGGATGTCTCTCTTATTCCCTAAAGGCTTCATACTAAAATAATGAAAATTTATGACTAAATTTTAAGAAATTTTGAGAAATAAGTAAAATTTCTGACTCGCATGTTCAAGGCCTATTCATTACATGTTATCTTCCAGTGATTGAGTGATAAGTGACTGTTAACTTGCTTTTCAATAAAAGGAACAAAGGATGAGCTTTAAACCTATGAAAGGTCTCAACCAACGTAAACATTTTTACTACTTTCTCTTCTCCAACACTACCCCATTCTTCACGATCTTTCTCCTACGGAACCCTGTCCCCAGACTTCACTCTGCTTCCCGCTGTGAATGACAACCTCTAATTAAGGGTTTAGCTAATGCCAAAATTAGTACAGCTGAGAGTGTAGTTGTACTGTACTTTTCAAATTGTGCCCAGTTGGAGAATTTAGACAAATCAGTGACTTGGAACACAGTTGTCTTCATCCGCTCAGGCTGCTATAATAAAATACCAGAGGTTGAACAGCGTGTAAACAACAGAAACTTGTTTCTTACAGTCCTGGAGGCTGGAAAGTCCAAGATCAAGGTGCCAACAGATTCAGTGTCTAGTGAGGGCCCTTTTCTGATTCATCGATGCTGTCTTCTAATTGTGTCCTCGCATGGCGGAAGGGAAAATAAAGCTCCCTTAGGCCTCTTTTATAAAAAAGCTCCAAACCCATTCATGAAGCCTCTGCCCTCATGATCTGATCACCTCCCAGATATCCCACTCCCAATACCATCACCTTGAGGGGTTGTGGTTTCCAAATATAAATTTGGGAGAGTTCACAAATATTTAGACTACAGCAATAGTCATCAGATTTAAATGCACAGATGTAAGACACACTGCTTTGAGTAACTCAAAATTGACTTCTAAGTCTATGTTGATTGTGTGACGTTTTCTGTTACAAATATATAGAATTCTCTGGGTGAGATTATTTTCTTCTCATAGTGTTTTTCATGCCCTTAAATGTCTTTATTTTGTACAGATTTATTAGAAAGAAATGTAAATATTATACTCACCAATAAAGGGGGAATCCAAAAATATATGTTTGTAAATGTAAGGCAATAAGAAGGAAAACAGCATCACCTATGGGGCATTCTTGCCTTTAAAATGCTTAACTTGAATCGAATCATGGGAAACAATCAGGGAAACCCAAATTCAACCAGACAACTGGACCTAACTCTTCAAAAATGTGTTATAAAAGACCCTTAAAAAGCTGACAGGAGAATCATTCCAGAGTAACAGAAACTAAACAAACCTGACAACTAAAAGTAAGGTGTGATCCTTACTCAGATTACTAAATTGAAAAAGAAAAACAAAAGGATTTATAAAAAGAGCTGGAAAATCTGAATAGAAATTAAATATTATATGATAATAATAATGTATCGATGTTACATTTCTTGGTTGTGATCACTTGTTGTGCTTCAATAGAAAAAATGCCTTTGTGCTGGGCGTGGTGGCTCAAGCCTGTAATCCCAGCAATTTGGGAGGCTGAGGCGGGTAGAACACGAGGTCAAGAGATCAAGACCATCCTGGTCAACATGGTGAAACCCCGTCTCTACTAAAAATACAAAAAATTAGCTGGGCATGGTGGCATGTGCCTGTAATCCCAGTTACTCAGGAGGCTGAGGCAGGAGAATTGCCTCAACCCAGGAGGCAGAGGTTGCGGTGAGCCGAGATGGCGCCATTGCACTCCAGCCTGGGTAACAAGGGTATATTACTCTGTAATAATTTCAAAATTTATAAATTATCTCTCCACAGCACCTTGGCTGTCTTAGTCCATCTTGTGTTGCTATAAAGGAATACCTAACGCTGGATAATTTGTAAAGAAAAGAGGCTCACAGCACTGCAGACTGTAATGGAAGCATGGCACCAGCAGCATCTGTATCTGGTGAGGGCTTCAGGCTGCTCCCACTCATGGCAGAATGTGAAGGGTAGCCAATGTGTGCAGAGATCACATGGTAAGAAAGAAAGCAAGAGGCAGGGGGAGATGCCAGACTCTTTTTAACAACCAGCTCTCATGAGAACTAACAGAGTGAGAACTCACGCACTTCCCCTCCCTCAGAAAAGGCATTAATCTGTTCATGAGGGACCCATCCCCACGACCCAGACCCAATATGTCCCTGCCCCAATCTCATGTTGGATTATGATCCCCAGTGTTGGAGGTGGGGCCTAGTGGGAGGTAACAGAATCATGGAAGTGGATTTCTCATGAACAGGAATGGTTTAGCACCGCCCCCTTGCTGCTGTCCCCTTGAAAGCCAGTGACTTCTTTCAAAATCTGGTTGTTTAAAAGTGTGTAGTACCTCACTTTCCCTCTCTCTCTCTTACTTCTTCCTACTTATACCATTGACACAGCTGCTCCCCCTTAGCCTTCTACTAAGACTGTAAACTTTGAGGCCTCTCCGGAAGCATATACCAGTGTTATGCTTCCTGGACAACCTGCAGAACCAAGAGCCAATTAAATCTCTTTTCTTATAAATTACTCAATCTCAAGTATTTCTTTACAGCAATGCAAGAATGACCTAACTCAAAAAATTGGCACCAGAAGTGGGGCATTGCTATAAAGATACATAAAAATGTGGAAGCAACTTTAGAATTGAGTGACAGGCAGAGGTTAGAAAAATTTGGAGAACCCAGAAGACCACAAGATGAGAAAAAGTTTGCAAATACTTAGAGAATGATTATATGGTTGTAACCAAAATGCTGATAGTTATACAGGCAGTGAAGGCCAGGCTGATGAGGCCTCAGATAGAAATTAGGAACTTATTGGGAACTGAAGCAAAAGTCACTTTTGTTATACCTTACCAAGTAACCTGGCTTCAATGTGTCTATGCCCGAGGGATCTGTGGAAGTTGGAGCTTGAGCGTGATAACCTAGCGTATGTGGCAGAAAAAAAAAATTCTAAGCAGTAGATGTGGCCTCGCTTCTTCTTTTTTTTTTTTTTACAAATGGGGTTTCACCAGGTTGGCCAGGCTGGTCTTGAACTCCTGACCCCAGGTGATCCTCCCACCTCGGCCTCCCAAAGTGCTGGGATTACAGGCGTTTCTTCTAACAGCCTATGTGAATATGTGGAAGCAAAGGTATAGCTTGAAGTTGGAAGCACAGCATAAAAGTTTGGAAAATGTGCAGCCTGGTCATGTGGCAAAGAATGAAAAGCTTTTTGTAGAAAGGAATCCAAGCAGGCCATGGAGCAACAACTTACTAGCAAGCTTTGCATAACCAAAAAAAAAGCCATATGCTGATAGAGAAGACAATCGGAGAAAGGTATCAAAGGCATTTTAGAGACCTTCATGTCAGCCCTCCCATCATAGGCCCAGTAGCCGAGGAGAGAAGAATGGTTTTGTGGGCCTGACCCAGAGCCCTGGTGCCTTGTGCAGCCTCAGGACACTGCTCCCTGCATCGTGGCCACAGAGTTTCTGCCTAGATTTCAGAGGATGTATGGAAAAGCCTTGGTGTCCAGGTAGCCTGTTGCAGGGGCAGAGCCCTCACAGAGAAACTTTACAAGGGCAGTGTGGAATAGAAATGTGGGGTTGGAACCCCCACACAGAGTCCCCACTTGGGCACTGCCTAGTGGAGCTGTGAGAAGAAGGCCACCATTCTGCAGACCCCAGAACAGCAAATTCACCAACAGCTTGCACCCTGCACCTCGAAAAGCTGCAGACACTCAATATGGCGAGAGCAGCTGCAGGGGCTGAACCCTTGCAAAGCCACAGCAGAAGAGCTGCCTAAGGCCTTGAGAGCCCACTCCTTACACTAGTGACACTAGTGTGCTCTGGATGTGGGACATGGAATCAAAGGAGATTATTTTGGAGCTTTAAGAGTTAATGATTGCCCTGCTGAATTTCAAACTCCAGTGGGGCCTGTAGCCTGTTTCTTTTGGCTGATTTTTCCCTTTTGAAGAGGAAATGTTTACCCAATGCCTAGACCTCCATTGTATCTTAGAAGTAAATAACTTGTTTTTTAATTTACAGGCTCATAAGTGGAAGGGACTTGCCTTGTCTCAGATAAGATACTGGACTTTGGACTTTTGAGATAATGCTGTAATGAGTTAAGACCTGAAGGGACTGTTAGGAAGGGATGACAGTACTTTAAAATGAGAGAAACATGAGATATTGGAGGGTCAGGGCAGAATGATATGGCTTGATTATTTGTCCCTGCCCAAATAGCATGTTGAATTGTAATCTCCAGTATTGGAGGTGGGACCTGGTGGGAAGTGATTGAATCATGGAGGTGGATTTCTTATGAATGGTTTAGCAACACCTCCTTGGTACTATCCTTGAAAAAGTCAGGACTTCATGGAAGATCTGGTTGTTTAAAAGTGTGTGACACCTCTCTGTCTCTCTGGCACCTTCCTGTTCCCACCGTGAGACACCTGCTCTCCCTTCACCTTCCACCGTGAGGTAAGCATCCTGAGGCCTCCCCAGAAGCAGATGTCAGTGTTGTGCTTCCTGTGAACTGAGCCAATTAAACCTTTTTTCTTATTAATTACCCAATCTCAGGTATTTCTCTGTATCAATGCTAGGAACAGCCTAACACAACCTCTCACTAGGCCCCAACTCCAGCTTCACCTGATGGACATTTTTCAAGATGACAAAACACTTTCTAAGACCATTAAAAAGTAAACCAATTCGACCAATACACTTGATCTTTAAAACAAAAATAAAACACAGCAAAGAAGCAGCTTCCAAATTAAAAGCATATATATGTGATGTCTATTTATTTAGAAAATGCAAGAAGGCAGTACAAACTCTGTACCAAAAAAAATTAAAGTCAAAAAAGCTCTTCATATTTAGTTATATCTAACTATATGCTTTTGTTCATTCTGATTTTTTTGCCATGGCCATGAATTATCCTTACAAATAAATTTAAGACATTAAGAAGAAAATAAAGTCTCTACATAAAAGAGATTTACTATTTCCCTCTGCTTTATATGAAAAAAAAAAAGCTCTAGGACTCTCATAAACTGAGTTGATAAATATATTGACATACGTAAAATAATTCTGTATCTGGAATTTTCTGAAACATGAGAAACTATGATAAATTATATGAAAGTGTAGTCATTCTTTCCACCAACAAGCTGGTTCTCTGCTTGCTTTTCACAATTCTTGGTGACTTGTGTGGTGCTGTTATGAACCCACTAAAGCACCGGGAAAAAAAATGTTTGAGTTCCAGTATGTGGATACTTGACCTAATGAGATAAATGGATGCAGCGGAAGAAAGTATTACTCTAACCTGCTCTCCATCGAGGAGAATGAAGCTCACCCTCCCTCTCAGTCTTACCTTGTCACTTCTTCCCCTCAATTTTTTTCACCTCTACAATGGCCAGCAAGAAGAAAAAAAGCCATAAAAAGATTTTTACCTATCCACATTGACAGCATGTCCTTAGCAACATTTCAAGTGCAACCTAAATGAGGATTTTGTTTCCTTTACCATTGTGACTGTTCACTTTTGCCAGCATTGAGCACACTCACTCAGAAGTAAGGCTTGTCAAGGCAGCTTTCTATCTGAGCTGCTACTTCTCCATTTGGGCCAATATGGGACCCAGAATCTCGCCTGGAAAAGTCAAGGACAGTCCACTCAACCAGGCACTCAACAACACTCAGGGTGTTAGTAAAACAAAATGATATGTGACAAGCCGTACACTGAAATAAAACTCACATGTACACAATAATGTAAAACCACTAATGTAATCGGGAGTAGACAGTGTTTCCTAACTTCAATGCCCAGTTCCCCCTCATCTAGCAAATTGTCTCTCCTCTTCTCCACCTGGGATTCTTCCAGGCCATGCTGGTCCTCTTCTTCCTGTCTCTTGAATAGCTTCAGCATGCTCATCCCTAAGAACTGTTTCAAAGGCTCACGCTTTTCATGTACAAATGCTACATACTCACTTTAAATCTCGAATCAGCATTACTGACTTACCCAGGATGCTTTTCTCTTACCAATATACTGTGCAAAATGTGCAAAGTATTAGCAGTTACTTTTCCTAATAAGAGGAACGACTGCTAGATGCTGCAGCCATTCACACACTTTTTTGCATGTACTGTTCAGATTCGCCTATCAATATCATAATCAATATGCTGCATGGTGTGACAATGGGAAGAGCAGTTCTTCTGGGGGGGAGATGAAGTCTCACTTTTGTCCCCCAGGCTGTTGTGCAATGGTGCAAACTTGGCTCACTGCAACCTCCACCTCCCAGGTTCAAGCAATTCTTCTGCCTCAGCTCCCAAGTAGCTGGGACTACAGGCTTCTGCCACCATGCCCGGCTTATTTTTCTATTTTTAGTAGAGACAGGGATTCACCATGTTGGCCAGTCTGGTCTCGAACTCCTGACCTCAGGTGATCCGCCCACCTCAGCCTCTCAAAGTGCTGGGACTACAGGCATGAGCCACCTTACACAGCCGAGAAGAACATTTTAAACCCCTGCTGCTGAGAAACATAATTTCCTATTTGACCATCATTGAATAATATTATGAAATTCTCTGGATAATATTCCCTCAAGAGCAGCAGCAGTCTGGGAATATCACCTACGAGTATCACCTGATCTATAAGGGCTACACTGGCATGCACCCCCAGCCCAACTGCTGTATGACCCATTTTTTGTCATGTAGGCTGTTGACATGCCCACATATTCACACCATTCTCTTATTCTCATGAGCATCGTTCCCTTCTCCACAGACTCTCCCATCAGCTCAGGTACTGTAAGTTTGGAATCTCGATACAGACAGATGACTCACCCCTGCTTTAGAGATATGTCTAAATCACTAACATGACTCTACGACCATCAAAACATTCAGCCCAAGTTCTCCCCTACTCCTTAAAACTTTCCAGTCACTCCACTCAACACAGAATACTGGGGTATATCTCCTGTAAGTCCTCATTCTCATATCACGTCTATATAAAAGGCAGAGGTCTTCCCACTGTCCACCAGCAACCTCTGGTCTAACTCAAACACAAGCAGAACCTCATGCCCAAAACACAGACGGTATTTAAGAAAGAACAAACAGTAACTTTTCCTGTCTTATGCAGCTGGTTACAAAAGAGGAGCAAACACAAAGGGTGTGGCCCCATGGATGGGGGGAAGTGCTGAAATTCAATAAAGGTATCTTGTCTACAGCGATATTTAGCAGCTGAGAATCACAATACACAATAGTTCATGTAAACAAAATAGTTGGAGCAGTTTGGAAAATAAGCAGTAACTACAATCAATTGCCAAACCAATAGACATGTGGTTTTGACAAACTGCCTCGTTTAGACAGCCAGAACAGAAATCCAAAGCCAAGAGGTAGTTTAAGCAAAGCCAGAGCAGAGGTCATGGCTGGGTTGCAACAATATCATTATACCTCCAGGCTTTTTACATGGCGTAGTATGTTCTGAACTTTTTTCTTTCATATGTATAGGACCTTGAAAGAAACAAGCCATCTATATTTAATCAGTATTTTGATAAGCTATATTAAATAATCACTCTTGCTTAAAGGCCACAGCCAAGTCTCATTAGCCACTGTGCTTCCCTTCGATTTTTGTTGGCTTGCTGGATTGCTTGGCAATTTTCACTAAACTTAGATTAAGGAAAGAGAAACAGGCCGAACTTTTAAATCAGATGAAAATCTTTCACTCCTATTCCTTTAGAGCTTTCTTTCTGTTGAATTGTGTTTCCTGACTTAAAATAAGATCTCAAACGAACACGCCCATCATTATTTTAAAAATAATAATAATTGGTTGTTAAGGAATAAAAAGCACAAGCATGTATTTTATTTCTCTATCTTTCCCCTCAACTCAATGGCTATTAAAGGGCAATGATAGTCCCACGGAAACAGGAGCTCTTTTAACTGCACAAGAAAATGCATTTTAAAACTAAACAAGCTAGCTGCAGCCATATCTTTGTCTGACAACCTGAGTATTCTCTTCACTTAGCCCTGTTCAAAGGAACACACAAAGGACTGCTCTGCAGCCAGGGATAATAGCTGATCCCATAATCTGGCACTAACACTTAGAAAGATTAATTACCCTATTAAAATCTTAGACATTACTAAGAAAATCTTTGTATAAACCTTTTGACTCACAACAAATGCAGCCTTCTGGGTGCCTTCAGTTTGTTCTCACCCTCCCTTACTTGTTCACCACTATTTCCGGCATCTTTAGGAATATCCAGATACGCGTACACAAAAGTGCACTCACATTGGCACATCCACACTGAGCCCACCGAGAGCCGAAGCTGCTTCCCAGTGCAAAGGTATAAAGTGGAAGTGCGGTTGGAACAGATAAAGTAAAGACTCCTCCTGTCTATCAGTTGGCTGCTATGAAGATTAAGCAGCAGGGAAAAAACTCTCCGTGATTCAAAGGCTGCTGCTGTATTAGAAACCAGAGGTACCTAAGGAGACTCAGGTTGTAATCCCCACACAAACCGTATGCCCAGTATATGGAATGATGAAGAGGGTTAAATTCTTCATGCTTAGTATCAAAGTTTCCCTCTAGAGTATAAGACTAGTGATTAGACTTTAGGGACAGCTCAACATTTGTTTTATTTCCACACTCACTGTCAGCCTGTCATGGTTTCCTCTCTTCTTCATGACTTCTTCGTTCTCAGATGTCTTATCGCATTTGCAAGGAGAACCCACTGAAAGCAGAAGACCGAGCACACAGGTTATAATTCATTTAAGGTCCAAACAGAACATCTAGCCACCTTCATTTTCTCCTATCAATTACAACATTTCACTATGTCATCAAACAACCTTAATCAATCTTGACATCCTGAGGAAAAAATGCTGGAACATTATTGAATTATTGATAGTGCATTGGTTGAAAGCCCAGCTCCGCCACATATTAGCTGTGTGAGCCCAGGCAAGTTATTTCCTAGCTATCACATGCTCCATCTGTAAGACGGTGTTGAGAGTTTACACCAAACACATAAGGAAGTGGTGGGATGATGTGAGAGACACCATGGAAAGTGCCTGCAACAGCACCTGACACGCAACGAGTGATCAGAAAGTGTTCCCTGTGGGTGTGATTATCACTGTGGGTTGCTCCTCACTCCCAGAGTGGTTTCAGGATGTTGTCCAAGCAAGGAGATGCTTTAAGATTAACCCGTCTCTTATATTTTAGAGCTAGTAAGAAAGCAAAGTTTTGACAAAGTTAGCGATGAGGACACACAAAAATGTTAACATTCAGTTTTGTTCACAAAACTGACGGAACTAGAAAGACCCCAAAACACACTTCGCTTATCTTACTCTACCGTCCCCACCTTCCAATAGTTGGTTCACTTTATCTATTTCTTCTTATACCATTTTCAGCTCTGGTTTCACCTATTGTCTCAAAGAAACACAAAGAGAAATATTTTTCTTTTTTTTTAATTGTACTTTAAGTTCTGGGGTACATGTACAGATCCTGCAGGATTGTTGCATAGGTATACACATGCCATGGTGGTTTGCTGCCTCCATCCCCCATCACCTATATCAGGCATTTCTCCCAATGTTATCCCTCGCCAACCTCTCCACCCACTGCTGTCCCTCCGCTAGTCCCCCACCCCCCAAGAGACCCCAGTGTGTGATGCTCCCCTCCCTGTGCCCATGTATTCTCATTGTTCAGTACCTGCCTATGAGTGAGAACATGCAGTGTTTGGTTTTCTGTTCTTATGTCACTTTGCTGAGAATGATGGTTTCCAGATTCACCCATATCCCTACAAAGGACATGAACTCATCCCTTTTATGGTTGCATAGTATTCCATGGTGTATATGTGCCACATTTTCTTTATCCAGCCTATCACTGATGGGTATTTGGTTTGGTTCCAGGTCTTAAAAGACTTTTCTATTTAAAAACACACATAAGTAAGAGGAATCCACAAATATAAATTTCAGGAAAGCCCAAAACTGCTCCAGCAGTACTAAGGGATTCTTTGCAGCTTGAGGTTAGTATAAAGAACGTTGGTCTTTTTCAGAATTGGCAAAGCTATTACAAAATCACGAATGGTATAAATAATATGAGCATGGGCTGGGTGCAGTGGCTAATGCCTGTAATCCAAGCACCTTGGAGGCCAAGGCGGGTGAATCACCTGAGGTCAGGAGTTCAAGACCAGCCTGACCAACATGGGGAAACCCCGTCTTAAATAAATAAATAAATAAATAAATAAATAAATAAATAAAATAATATGAGCATGAGGGATTTCTTTGCAGGCAATGAAGTTATACTGAAACTTAAAAAAGAATACCTTGCCTCTCAGGCAACAAATGCCTTCCACTCATTGCTCTCACGCAGAGGAGTCAAGAGCTATGTATTTGGGTAGATTCTTGATGAATGTATAACTGCATAGGCACAAGTTCCCAAACACCTCACTGTAGACACAGATCCCTCACAAAACATTTCTCTCCAGGCCAACAGAAAGCTGAAATTAGTGTTTTACCCTGCTCAGAGCAAGTAAAATCAATCTATTTCTTATATATATAGGAATATTACTCAAAGGAAGAAAATTTCCAAATGATTAAAATAAGCTCTAGTAAGAAGGTAATCTGGATGATGGAAATTCTTCACGCATGACATTGTTAAAACTGTGGTTATTGTGTAAATGTGGGTGTCACTGCAAAATTCATAAGTTAAAATCTAATCCCCAATGAATTGGCATTAAAAGCTTAGGCCTTTGGGAGGTGCCCTGATGAACAGCATTAGTGCCCTTATAAAAGAGGCTTGAAGGAGCTTGTTTGTCCCTTCCAACATGCAAGGACACAGAAAGAAAGTGCCATTTAGGAAGCAGAGAGTGACCTTCACTCAATACCAAATCTACTGACACCTGGATTTTGGAATTCACAGATCGAAGAACCATGAGCAATAAACCTCTGCCGTTTATAATACGAAGTCTAACGTTTTCTGTGGTAGCAGTCCAAATGCACATGACAGTGACTTTCCTCAGTTCTGCATTTCTTGATTTCTCAGCAGTGGCTATTTACCCGTCTCAGATGTGCAGAAACTGTTAGCTCAGAAATTGTAAGAAAAGAAGGGAGTACACCAGAGGCTTCCTCCAAAACCAGAGGAAACATGAGATTTAGGCAACATGAGGGTCAGAAGGGAACTCAGCACCAAAGCCATCTTTGAAATGTACACCATTCTCTGAAAGACATCCACATCACCACTTTTTTGAAATATATTTATTCAAATAGGCTTGAGTTCCAAACTTTAATTCCAAATAAACAGCAACTTGTCAGAGAGCCAGGATCTACCCAAGGTGATCTCAGATCTAGATCTAGATCTCAGATCTAATTCAACAGTTTCATTTCAAATAAAACAATAAAAAATAAAAACATTGAGACCAAAAGATCAAGGAACTTTTCCAGGACCATGCTGCTATCAGTGGTAGGACTTTCAACTCTGAATCTACTGGATTCTAGTGATTGTTCCACTTCGCTTAGTGATTTATCCATCATTTGCTTCTTTGATTTTTTAGTACTGAACACTGTCATGTACAATAAGCAACAGTGTACACTGTCCAGTTTGACAGGCAAATCCTCAAAGTTTTGAGATCTGTATGGCTATCTTTCTATGAAGTTTTGAAAAAAATCCCATAATGATAATGTACTTATTAATGCTTCCAAAGTGGCAGACGTGCTTCTAAGGGTGTCATACAAACTATGTCATCCTCTAAACACTGCCATTTTACAGATGAGGAAACTAAAGCACAGAGCTTACCTACGTTTACCAGAAGCAGAGCCAGTAAGCTTAAAGAACCAGGTTCAAATGCAGACTAGATCCAAAGTTCATTCATATAACCACTCCACTAAACTGCCTCTCTAGCTTCAGGGCACAAGTTTACATTGTACACATAAAAACTGCTAGTATTCAATTAAAATATATGATGCTTGACCAAAGACACCACCGTAATAGATTTCCTCCCCTTGGCTACCATCTGTGGTTTTTCACATACCCTGCGTCTCTCCAATCTGTGACTTCTACAGTATTTTTCAATTCTGGCAAACCATTCCTAATCAAGGCATAACTTCTTGACCCAGCCCAGAAGAGACAAACTGTGCATGGAACGGCCTTGGTTCATCACCACCAGCTTCTTCCCACACTCTCCCACAGACAGAACCGTGCCTTTGCTTCTAGTACCACTGCTGCCAATGTTATTTCTGTTTACAGAAAGAAAGAGTAGAGGTAGGAGGGAAGATCATGGAACCAAAGATGTTAAAACAGAGTCATCGTAACGGAAGCGAAGCAACAGCTGCTGACATTTTCATGGCCGACTCCAACTCTGACTCCCATCCTCTCTCCTGACTCAAAACTTTAGCCGCCATGAACGCCAACTCTGTGCCAGGCAGCACATTAGGTAGAAAGGACAAAGTGATGACTAAGCTACTCCCCCTGCACAAAGATAGCACCTACTAGAGCAGATGACAGACACTTAACAAGATAGAAAACAATGAGTCAAGTACAGAGCTGGGTACATTCACAAGGTACCGCAGGGGAGTGCAGAGGTACCTAAATCTACATTGTCTTGGGGAGTGAGGGTCCAGGACAAGTCAGAGTTTGTTTATATAATTTTACCTTAAGGCTATGTCCAGTTCTGATGTTAAGCTGGAGGGAAATATGGAAGAACCACCTGAAAAGCAGGTTGGCTCAGTGTTCTCTATTGCTGCAAACGCTCTGTATGGGCTCCTGTACATCTAAGTGCTGAGCCCACCTGGTCCTGCCCCTCTCTATGGAGATCAGAATATTACATTGAAAGAGCACAGTCTTTTGAGTCAGAAAAGTCTAAATTTCAAACTTCTGTACAAGCCTTCACTCGCTGCTGATGCTGATTGAGTTATTTAACCTTCCTCAGCCTCAAGTCTTTATTAAATAAACAAAATTCTTATTCTGAGATTATTATAAAGATGAGATGAGATAACCACTTTTTAAAATGATGAACAGTAACTGAAGAATAGGGGGTACTAAGCAAATGTTACTTTCCTGCCTTTCTTATTCACCCTTAATCTCCCTCAGCTATTGCGACTTCTGTGGATTCAAGAGAGCAGAGGAATAAAATTGGGTCTGAGCAGAAGCACAGCTTCCTCCTAAGTCCCGTACAAGCTCAGGGCCATCTGACTTCATCTTCAGTCAATCCTTGTATCTAAAGCATTCAAGATGTAGTCTGACTGCTTCTAACAGTCTATGCCCAGATACGGAATGGAAGAAATGACCTAAAGTTGGAAGTTACATTTACAGGGGAAGCAGAGCCTACAATCTGGAAAACTTGCAGCCTAGCCATGTGGAAAAGAAAAGGCATTATTGCCAGAGGAACTCAAGCAGGTCATGGAGCAATCACTTGTAAAAGAGGTTTCTATAACTAACAGGGAGCCGACTGCCAGTATCAAGACAATGGAGAAAAGACCTGGAAGGCATTTTGGAGGCAGCCATGCTCATTACAGTCCCAGAGGCCCAGGACTGAATGATTTCAGAGGGCAGCCCAGAGCCCCACTGCTCTACACAGCCTCAGGACATTGCTCCCCACATCCCAGCTGCTCCAGCTCCAGACACAGCTCAAAGGAGCCCAGGTACAGCTCAGGCCTATGCTCCACTATAAAGGGTGCAAGCTGTAACCCCTGACGGCTTCCATGTGGTGTTAAGCCTGCAGGTGCACAGAGTGCGAAAGTGAAGGAGGTTTGGCAGTCTCTGCCTAGATTTCAGAGGATGCATGAGAAAGCCTGGGGGCCCAGGCAAAAGCCTACTGCAGGGGAAGAGCCCTCACAGAGAAACTCTACAAGGGCAGTGCCAAGGGGAAGAGAGGGGTTGGAGCCCTCACATGGACTCCCCAACTGGGGCACTGCCTAGTAAAGCTGTAGAAAAGGGATGCTGCCTTCCAGACCCCAGAATGGTAGATTCACCAACAGCTTGCAACCTCAGCCTGAAAAAGCCACAGAGGCAGAGCTGCCCAAGGCCGCGGGAGCCCAACCCTCACACTATTGTGCTCTGTATATGGGACATGGAGTCAAAAGAGATCACTTTAGAGTTTTAGAATTCAACAACTGCCCTGCTGCGTTTCAGACTTGTGTGGGCACTGTCCTTTTAGCCAACTTCTCCCTTTTGAAATGGGAATGTTTACCAAATGCCAGACCCCCGTTGTATCTCGGAAATAAACAACTTGTTTTTTATTTTACAGGGTTGTAAGTGGAAGGGGACTTGCCTTGTCTCAGATGAGACTTTGGATTCTGGACTTTTGAGTGATGCCAAAATGAGTTCAGACCTTTGGGGAACTATTGCATCAGGATGACGGTATTTTGGAATGTGAGAAGGAAATGAGATTTGTGGGGCCAGGGACAGAATGATATCATCTGGATGTTGTCCCCACCAATCTCATGTCGAACTGTAATCCCCAATAAATAGTGGAGGTAGGGCCAGGTGGGAGGTGAATGGATCACAGGAGCGTATCCCTCATGAGTGGCTTAGTGCCATCTCCTTGGTGGTAAGAGAGTCCCTGCAAGATCTGGTTGTTTGTAAGTATGTGGCACCTCCCCCTTCTCCCTTCTCTCTCTCTTGCTCCCTCTCTTGCCTTGTGAGATGATGCCTACACCCCCTTTACCTTCTTCCACAACTGTAAACTTACTGATCCCTCCCCAGAAGCAGATGCCAGCACTATGCTGTACAGCCTGCAGAATCATGATCCAAGTAAACCTATTTTCTTTATAATAAATTACCTAGTCTCAGGTATTTTTATATCAATGCAAGAATAGTCAAACACAGGCCTCAAAATAACTCATAACCTAACTTGGCCTGTCCCCATCCTGATTGTCACTTTAACCATGCATTAGACAGTAAGATTGCGACAGGAGTTCACCCAGTAAAAGAACTTTCATTCAGCCTGTTCTCCCACATCAAAGATGCAAACATAACAACATCTACCCCATGTCTACTAAAAATACAAAAATTAGCTGGGTGCAGTGGTGCGCACCTGTAATCCCAGCTTCCTGGCAGGCTGAGGCAGGAGAATCACTTGAACCTGGGAGGTGGAGGTTGCAGTGAACCTAGATCATGCCACTGCACTCCAGTCTGGCGACAGAGCAAGACGCGGTCTCATTAAAAAAAAAAAATGGTTAACTATAACAACAAACATTTGTCATTATAAGTCTTCTCTGTGCCACTGAATGTTTTCATACTAGCTTGGAAAAGATGCGTGCATGCTTTGTGAACCCAGAGACCCATGGCAACAACTGACAATAAACTCACATCCTGCACCAATCACTCTTCATGAATTATTTTATCAACAACTTTGAGTTATGAGATGTATTATTACGTCCATCTTACCTGTGACAAAAGCTAAAATTCAGAAATCATGGAGCTGAGATTTGAACTATGGCGTCTTGACAACTGAGCTTGACCATCAGGCTACACCAGACTCTGTTTTCTGTTTTATAATCCTAGGTCTTATAGCTAGAATTTGCCTTTCCAGCAAATATTTATTGACCATACACTATATGCAAGTCACTGCCCTAGTACCGGCAAAAACACAGAGAGAGCTCTGTTTTCATGGAGCTGACTTTCTATTTGGATCAACAGATAATAAAAAATCAGACATAATAAAAGGTCAAGTAGTGATAAATGTTATGAATAAAAATTAAGTGGGGTAAGGGGCTGTAGAGGGAAAATGCTACATAGATAGGGCGGGGGGTAGTAATTTAGTTCAGTCCTGTGTCTGCAGGTAGGACATGTATCATTATTTCCATCCAGTAGATTAGATAAGTAAGGGACTTAAAAGCTAAGTGACTTGCCCAACATCCCAGAGCTGGCAAGAAATAAAGTATAAACTGAAGCCAAAACTCCTACTCTCTACTCCTTTTTTAGTATGCCATATTTAGTTTGTCTAATAATACTTCAACCTGAAATTACACTTCCATAAACGTGCATTTTTAAGCACAGATAATCCCTATGTACTCATTTTTCCTTGCTGGTCCCAATAAAATGAGATCATCTAATAAAAACCAGAAGGGGTGTGGGGGGAAGACATTTTTAAAAAGACAATCCTCTGAACTCATGAATAAGAAACTGAAGCGTCCAAAACGAGGTCTCTTGCCATCACCTTTCATACCTTGGTTAAGAGTTGATAGCCAGGATGTGCTCCATTGCCATACTCATGGATTTGGCTTTTACCCTTGGAAATATTCCTGATCCAGCACTTCAATTACTCAGGGAAAGAAGAGCCCTGAAAATCACTACTAGCAGCAAATTCTGCTCCTTTGTTTGAGTAATAAACAAATGGAATTTTGGTGACAAGTTGATTGCTGTGCCCTGTGCCTAAGATACGGGCATTCTAATAGGCTGAATTGCAATTATGTGGTTTTGATGTGACAAATATTAATCAGCTTAAATTCTCTGAAGACTTTTTGGAAAACATCACCCAGTAGGGAGAAATAAACCCCATTCTTCTAACTGATTAAATGTCTTTATGGCTATTTTCTTCCCATGCCTACTTCTTAAAATATTGCCAGGAGAACAGATAATTGACACTTGTGAGTCTCAACTACAAATTGTATCACTTAAAGCAAGCAGTGAAAGACTAAACCTACTTGTACCTGATGAGCATCCAAACTTTGGACTGACCTTTTAGCCAAAATCCATTAGTCAATTAACCTGAAAGGATTAACTATCAAGTATCTGCTTTGGCAAAAGTACAAATGTAACACAGATGTCAACTGGGGCGATTCTGCCTTTGAGATTCTGATCAAATTGTTCCAAACCTTATTCTAAATGCAGCAGGGAGCCCAGCAGGCCCCTTGGTATTTCTGGGGACTCTTAGGAGGCTTCTGTTTTATATTGTCCTCTTTGGTTCCAATTCTATACCAAAATCCTAGTGTCTCACTCGTTGTGGTCATGGTCATTCCCCCCCACTCTGTTTTTTGTTTGATTTGTGTTTTTTGAGATGGAGTCTCACTCTGTCACCAGGCTGGAGGGTTGTGGCACTATCTCGGCTCACGGCAACATCCCACTCCCTGGATCAAGAGATTCTCTTGCCTCAGCCTCCTGAGTAGCGGGGATCACAGGCACGCTCTACAACGCCCAGCTAATTTTTGTATTTTTAGTAGAGATGAGATTTCACCATGTTGGCCAGGATGGTCTCTATCTCCTGACCTCGTGATCGTCCACCTTGGCCTCCCAAAGCACTGGGATTACAGACATGAGCCACCACACCCAGCCCTGTCTTTCTTTTCTTTTTTTTTTAATGTCAACTCATTCCTGGGATATAGCCCCTTCTTCTGGATTTTGCAAAAGGACTATCGACACATGGCCACCGCACATAGCAGACTCTTTACTGAAAATTCTAGTCACATTGGCTGAGGGTGTGGAATGGTTACTTACAATGTAGCACACATTAGCAGAAGAGAAATCCCTGCTCTTCCTCTTAAAAGACCTGCAGCTATCACGTATCATCACACTCCATCATGACCACAGAATTGTTGGTCTTCTATTAAGACTATCCTCATTTTTAACCATACACACACACCTAACCTCCTGCTCCTCTCTCCTCTCTATTTCACTTGTCCCTATATATACCCCAATGTCCCATTTGATTCTCAGTGAGAGTCATTCAGCAAGATTTCTCTTGCTCAGACCATCGTGGCCACAACAGCTTTCTTTACCCAACCATAATGGTCAAGCCAAACAACAGCCCTTTCCTGTAAAAGACATTCTTGTGGTCACCCGTGAAAGCAAGAGGATTTTCTCCTCTCCACATAGGACCAGCTAATGTTTCCTATCTTGTCAGAGGATAGAGGAAAGAGCATCTCCCACCTTTGACCTGTCTTTGACTTGCAATCATAGCCCATGATGGTTCTCCTGACCCTTACTTCAAATCCTCCAGCGTATTTCCCAATGCTAATAGCTCCACCTCACCAGCCATGGTATTTACATCCAAGTAAGGAAGTGCTACCAATATGAACTGAAGAAAGGCTTAGAAACTTCATTTGTTAACCCCCCTGGCAGGCCTCCAGTTCCTGGCAGATTATGTGCCTACAGAAGGCAATGAAAGTAAAAATCTCCTCAGACCATATTTTTCTTTAGAAACTATTTTCTAATAATGGTATGCACCTGATCAGAGCCTCGTTTGCAAATTTTATTTAGATACATTCAGTCAACTCTGTGAGCAGGTATAAAGAAAATAATTATATCTAATGCTACATACATTTTTTTTAAATCCACATTATGACTATTGTTATTATTTAAAAATTTTATTTAAAACGGGTCCAAGAGAAAGTTCTAGAATAAAAATACCTTTCTGATTTTAAAAATTGTGTTTATTGTAGAAAATGTTTTTCAGAAAAGAAAAATCAACTGCAATCTCACTACCAACAGATAACCACTATTCATATTTTGGTTTATTTTCTATGTTTCTTTCCTCTAATGTTTTTATAAGATATGAGATCACTGTAATACATAGTTTTATCTTCTCATCTTGGTACTTAATGTTAAATATTGAGCATTTTTGCATTCATAGATAGTAGTAATATCTATATATTAATCCACATGTATATACACTAGTTTATATAACTTCGCCTGTTGTTCAACATTTTGATTATACAAATACCAAGTTAATACCACACTCACTGAAACCTCCCACTCCCTGGTTGAAGAGATTCTCCTGCCTCAGCCTCCCAAGTAGCAGGGACTACAGGCACGCTCTACAACGCCCAGCTAATTTTTGTACCCTTAGTAGAGATGGGATTTCACCATGTTGGCCAGGATAGTCTCTATCTCCTGACCTCATGATCCGCCCACCTTGGCCTCCCAAAGGAGCTGATCAACTGTTTGATCAGCTATGATAAAAATGTACGTGCGCACACTTAAGATATATGTACAAATCAAATTAAAGCACAATAGAACAACGTAGTAAATAATCACATAATTCTTTATGTAATTTATTTAGCCTAGATGGAAAACAGAGTTTTGAAGTTATAGGAAACTAAATTAGTCTGAGTGTCCTGTGTATGAATCTGGGGAATAGGGAGACATCCACCTCTATCCTCAACCCCATCGCTATAGTCAATGCTAAAATCAAACTGGGCAAGTGTCGGGGTGGGGAGATTCTAACACCCAGAGGAAGAAAATAACACTTTCCAATGGTTCATATCAACAGTACACCATCCAGGCTACATGGTTTCCATTCCGCCTACTCAAAGGGCCATAAATGATTCCATGTGTGCATATAGTAGCTGATTCATGGTGCACTGGGGCCAGCCATAGCTATATATATGTAAATGGTGTTATTTACTCAATTAATTAATCTTTGCCCCCTAAATACATGATTCTAATTATTGTTTCCAAAATAATACTCATTAAAATGCCAACACCCATTATATTCTTATCTTCTTGAGATTCTTTGTTTGGATTATCATTTTATTTTATTTTATTTT
>CM052651.1:9196533-9258556 GCA_028533165.1 Leontopithecus rosalia
TATTAGCAATATAGATGAAGAATCCAGAAACGAATTAAAAGAATAAGCCATCCACAAAGATTGTGTATTCAAGAGAGCTTTCAGGTTCAGCTCGATGTTGCTCCTCTGGCTGACTTTGGTCTAAGCAGGGCTAAGTAAAAAGTCATGAAGCTGCAGATCCTCACTATCTCATCTGGGCTTTTTAGTCATCATGGCTGGAAGGAAACCTCAAGTATCAGGAACCTGCACTGAGAAAAAGCGGATGCTCAGCCTTATGTGTCTGGCTCACAGTAATCCAGGCAAACTGCTGCCCAGAGTGGCCCTCCCTCACCTGACACCCATTCTAAGTTGGGTCCAGGGATGGGAAAATTGGAAGAACGAGATGAGTTTGAACCCGGAAGTCACATCTTCCCTAAACACTCTCCCTCAGAACGAGCTCACTGCCCCTTCTCAATGTTCCTATAATACCCTGTGATCACGCTGTGATAGCCTTTAGCACATTTTCTTGGTAGTATCTGCTTACACACATAGACACATTTCCTCCAAGTATGCTGTATTCCAGCAGTTTAGGAGCAGATAGAGTAGAATAGAGTGCAGCAACAAACAGAATTTCAGCAGCTTAGTGCAAGTTATTTTCCAATCACACAAAATTGGATGCAAGTCGGTAGGAATTCCCTCCATCTGGCAATCCTATGTTCAGGCTCCCTCCACTTTGTGACCCTGTCAGCTCAACACATCATTTCTGCACTCACGATGCCATGGGCAAGAGAGGGTGAGAACAGAGCACCGTGGCTCTTAGTGCCTCTGCCCAGGATTTGCATTCACATCCTTGCATTCACATTTCATGCTAGAACTAGCTGCATGGCCTCATCTTCTGCAATGGGCTGAGAACCACAACCTTCCAGTGTACTCAGGAAGGAGAAAAGAATTAAATA
Organism: Leontopithecus rosalia; assembly: GCA_028533165.1. Classification (NCBI taxonomy): domain Eukaryota; kingdom Metazoa; phylum Chordata; class Mammalia; order Primates; family Cebidae; genus Leontopithecus; species Leontopithecus rosalia. The sequence goes on from CM052651.1 coordinate 9,197,448, forward strand.
TGGCTGAGCATGGGAAGCCTCCATCACCCCAGTCTCATTTGCCATTGCTACTTCAATACTTAGAAAAAAGGCAAGGACACAGTCGCTACTGAATAAAAGTTTCTTGATTTTTGACTAACTGTGTTGACTCTGTCCGGGAAACTTAAGCAAAATCTTCACAGAAAATGAGATCAGGAAGTGGAGTAAAGTCCTCTGCAAAAGCTTAACCCCAGAAAAGGAGCCTGAAATCAGAGAAAAACCAAGAGAGAGCATTGTTAAGGAATCCAAATGAATGAATTAAGAATAGTCAATAGCATCATATGCCACAAAGGAGATAAATAAAAAGATGACTGAAAACAGGCCATCAGATTTGACAATTAGGTCATTAATGACTTTTCTCTGGTGCAGGCCAAATCTCATTATGGTGAGTTTCAAGAGGGCTTCTAAATCATTTCAGTGAGTTGGAGCTTCATAATATGAATGTTGCTCAAAACAGATGGCTGTTTGAGATTTGTGGATGTTTCGTTACTCTGAGATTTTTTTAACCCTAATAAAATTTCTGTCCATGAAAGAGTAATAATAGTAGTTAGCATTCACCACAGACTTGCTGTGTGCCCAGTACTCTGCTAAGTACTTTACTAAGATAATTGGTAATACTGAGTAACAGTTGTATAGAGAAGGTATTGTCACATTCTGGGCTCAGGTTAGGATATACCACAGTGAAGACTGGAACCCAGTTCTTGGTTCCAAAGTCCGTTCTCTTTCAACTACAGCACATCTTGTTCCCCCAAACATGCAGTAGTTAAGGCTGTGGAAAGTACATCTGGGGCTCTTCTTAAAGAGTGAAATAGCAAGATGTCAAGGTGAAAGGACCGTCTCGTGTTGAATCCCACCATCCTTTCCTCTTTAGCTTCAGAAGCCTTCCATACCAAGCCACAGCTATGGTTACAGATGTTCTGAATTCTCATTCTGAAATTTTCCTCATTAAAGACATAAGTCACACAATGCATATCCAAACTTTCTTCAGTTCTTCCCTGGACTGCTTTTCACCATCTCAGCCTTCCTTTTACTTCTGTAAGTAATAATTTAGTAGCTATAAATTATTTTTGATGTTGCTTAATCCTCAAGTGCTTTCTCTTTCACACAAAATTGTGAACAGAGCCGCTTTATTGAATAATGACGTGTTCAAAGTAAATTAACAACAAAACAAAATGTATACTACAAATTTTGTAAGGAAAACAGCATCTAGTATACGTTGGCTTGATTGCAACTGGACTGAGAGAATATCTTTGGAAACTTCTTTGGGTCCATGGAAAACTGGGAAGGAAGGCTCAGAAATGCTTTGGCCATACCAGTAAGCAAAAAATTCAATCTTAGTTCATCTACAGGTCCCAGGGAAAATAATTCTTATCCTCACCCTTGGTTAGCATAGTCTACAGTTGTATGGTGCTTGATTGTTTAACAGCCCTGAAATTACCAGGTTTTGGCCTTTTTCAATTCATAGCTGCGACTGAATCCCTCCCTGGCTGGCTTATCTGGAACAATTCTTATCTGAACATAGTGTTTCATATACTTTTTGTATATGAAGTCCATACATGACTTTTTGCTTTATATGAAAATTCAAGCTGAGCATGATGGCAATCCCATCACTTTGAGAGGCCAACGTGGGCAGATCACTTGAGGTCAGAAGTTTAAGACCAGCCTAGCCATCATGGCAAAACCCACTCTTTACTAAAAACACAAAAATCAGCCAGGTATGGTGCTGTGTGCTTGTAGTCCCAGACAGTTGGGAGGCTGAGGCATGAGAATCACCTGAACCCAGGACGCAGAGGTTGCAGGGAGCTGAGATCACACCTGGGGAACAGAGAGACACTCTGTCCTAAAAAAAAAAAAAAAAAAAAAAAAAAATTCACCAGATTTTCTGGATGAGGGATACTGAGACACATATATACCTTAATCTATCAAGTGAGAAGCATACACAACTTAACATTTATAATTTCACTGCAATTTTTATTCTAACCTTCACCAGGAATTTGAAGTTTATATATTACTTCCTGAGAGCCTAAAAATTAAATGATTACTAAAAGTAAAACTCATTTCATGTGGATCTTTAAGGATGAGTGTTAGAAAACAAATATTAAGCAGAATGAAATATTATAGATGCATCTCATTTATTAATTTACCAAATATTTACTGAATGAACACCTGAAGTGGCCAGAGTACTGAGTTGAGTGCCGTAAAAGGATATCCCTTATACCAGGTGCATTGTAATACAGTAGAAAAATGAAATTAAGTGAATAGATTTGCACTTAAAATGGAAAGAAATATATCTACAGATGCAAAACAATAGACAATTCGACTTTAAACTTCTACACACTATTCAACATCCAATTTACAGGATAAATTCAAATACAGCATAATAAATAGTGCATTGTAACTAAGAGATTCATTGCAGATTTTCTTTAAGCAACAAACTCTTGGCTATACATACGTCTACTAGAATTCTTTGGAAGCTTGATCTCTCACTCTCTCCAATATGTTTTTTTTCTTTACATTGCTGACCCTTACCCCAGTCCCAGCCTTTGGTGAACGGACTTGACATTCACATCACAGAGAAAATAGAAACTGTCTTTCTTCATCTAATCAGCTTTTCCTACTTCCTTTTGTCCAATGAAGGAGGCATGTCATCGTCAGTCAAGGTTCAGCCCTTTCAGATATATTCTGGGGCCTACTCCCTTCACTGCTTTTAGACTTTGCCCTTGGGTCTTCCCTTTGCTTTAGGACTTAAATCTACCGTCCTAATGCTCACTGCCAGTCCTTTCACCGACATTTCCTCAGCCATGGCTTGGTTGGCAGGAATTCATCCTCCAATCATTTTCTCAAAATGGGCTGATGCGAATAATGTCTCCTGTGTTCTTGCACGGTGAAATCTGTTTCTCTAGAATCTTTTAGATGTGAAATTTATTTTAACTACATATAAAATCTTTGGCTTATTCTTTAAAAATAATCTTATAATAGTAGATTCATATCTTTAAAGAAGTCTGACTCCTGCCCAATTTCATCTCATGAATGACTCGATATTTTTACAGCCTCATTCAAAATATTCATTCTTTATTCTAATTATTTCAGGATTTCTCTTGATGTTGACTTCTTTAGAGCAATTTTTTTCTGGTCCATTGTAAGTCCTTCAAATATGTAGATTCGTGCCTTATTTTATATTTGAAAAGTTTTCTTAAATTGCATTTTTAAATGCTCGTTGTTCTTCTGTTTTGGTTTTCTCTTGATAGACTCTATGTAGATATATTTGATCTCCTTTGCTTGCACTTTATTCCTATAATTTTGTCCCTAATTCTCTTTATCTCTGTATTTCTTGTTCATTTCATTTGCTGCTGTCACGTCTACCTCCTTCATCCCTCACTGTACTTTCAATGGTGTCTACTCTTCCTTGTACTGAATCTAATTTATTAGTCTTTACTTCTGAAATAATTTTGAATTTTTCTTTCACAATTTGCACCAAATCTCATTTCACCTTCTCCTTTAATTTGTTCCTCAGTTTCTGTTGTCCAGTCTTGACTCCTCATATTTCTGCTTTGTATACCATTAAAATAACTGTTACTGTGTGGCGATTCCTCAAAGACCTAGAACCAGAAATACTATTTGTACCAGTTTGGGTATAATCCCATTACTGGGTATATACCCAAAAGAATATAAATCATTTTATTATAAAGATACATGCACACGTATGTTTACTGCTACACTAGTCACAATAGCAAAGACATGGAATCAACCCAAATGCTCATCAATGATAGACTAGATAAAGAAAATGTGGTACATATACAACATGGAATACTATACAGCCAAAAAAAGGATTGAGATCATGTTCTTTGCAGGGAAATGCCTGGAGCTGAAAGCCATTATCCTCAGCAAACTAACACAGGAACAGAAAACCAAACACTGCATGTTCTCACTTATAAGTGGGAGCCGAACAACAGGAACACATGGACACAGGGAGAGAAACAACACACACTGGGGCCTGATAGTGGGGCAGGAGGAGGGAAGCATCAGGATACATAGCTAATGCATGCTGGGTTTAATACCCAGGTGAACGGTTGATACGTGCAGCAAACCACCAAGGCACACATTTACCTGTGTAACAAACCTGCATTTCCTGCACGTGTATCCTGGAACTTAAATTAACTTTTCAAATAATAATAACAATTGTTATTATTCCGTTACATTTTTTATTTTTAATTCATGGGATGTTAAGTTACAAGGTTTGTCTGCATCCTGGCAATAGTTTTCTAGGGCATTTCATTCTTCTATAGGAACATTTTTCTATTATTTTCCAGTTTAATAGATCTCTGTATAAATGCTATGCCAGCTCCTTTTTGTTTACTCATATTTGAATGAGTTTGATTTTCCTGAACCAGCTGGACAAAGAATACTAGTGCACAGAAGGGAAGGACTGAGGACATCCAGTGTTCTAAGCTTTACAGATAATGGGTGTCCTCCTCCATTACAACAGACTATTTCCTTTAAAAATGATGCCTCTGTGCAACCACATTCTCTTTGCCTTTAAGATTCAAAAGAACAAAACTGGAGAGATCACATTAGCTGACTTCAAATTATACTACAGAAGTCACCAAAACAGCAAATACTGGCGTAAAAACACATAGACCAACGGAACAGAATAGACGACCCTGAAACAAATCCACACACCTACAGCGAACTCATTTTGGACAAGAATGCCAGGAATACATATACTGGGGGGAAAACAGTCTCTTCATGAAACGATGCTGGGAAATATCTATATGCAGAAGAAGAGGCACTAGACCCCTATCTCTCACCATGAACAAATTCAAACAAAAATAGATTAAAGACTTAAAACTAAGGCCTCAAACTATGAAACCACTACCAAAAAAAAGACTGAAGAAAGTCTCCAGGACACTGATCTGGACAAAAATTTGAGTAATACCCAACAAGGACAGGCAACCAAAGCAAAATGGACAAATGGGATTACATCAAGTTAAAAAGCTTCTGCACAGCAAACAAAACCATCGACAAAGTGAAAAGCCAACCCGCAGGATGGGAGAAAATATTTGCAAACTGCTCTATAGTTTAGAGCTCAAACAACTCGATTTAAAAAAATCTAATAATCCCACATAGAAATGGGCAAAATATTTGAATAGACATTCCTCAAAAGAAGACACACAAATGGCAAACAGTCATATGAAAAGGCGCTCAACATCACTGACCATCAGAGAAATGCAAAACAAAACTGCAATGAGATAACATCTCACCTCTTAAAATGGCTTGTATCCAAAACACAGGCAATAAAAAATGCTGGTGGAACGTGAAGAAAAGAGAACACTTGTACACTGTTGGTGGGAATGTAAATTAGTCAAACCGCTATGGGGAACAGTTTAGCGGTTCTTCAGAAAACTAAACACTGAGCTGCCATATAATCCAGCAGACCCCCTGCTGAATATATATCCAAAAGAAAGGAAATCAGAATATCGAAGAGATACTTGTGACTTCCATGCTCACTGCAGTACTGTTTACAATAGCCATTCACCAACAGATGAATGGATAAAGAAAATATGGTACATATACACAAGGGAGTACTATTTGGCCATAAAAAACAATGAGATCCTGTCATTTGCCCCAACATGGATGGAACTGGAGATCATTATGTCAAGTGAAATAAGCCAGACACTGAAAGACAAATATCCCATGTTCTCACTTATTTGTTCTCATTTATTTATGGGCTCCAACAGTCAAAACAGTTGAACTCATGGACATAGAAAGCAGAAGGATGGTTACCAGAGGCTGATAAGGGTAGTGGGTCATTGAGAAGGAGGTGGATATGGCTAATGGGTACAAAAAAATAGAAAGAATGAATAAGACTTACTGTTTGATAGCACAACAGGGTAACTATATAATAACTACATTTTAAAATAACTAAAAGAGTATAATTGGATTGTTTGTAACACAAAGCATAAATGCTTCAATATATGAATACCCCATTCTCCATGATGTGATTATTATACATTGCATGCCTGTATCAAAATATTTCATGTACCCCATAAATATATACACCTTATGGGTATACTATGTACCCATAAGATTTAAAAATTAGAGCCAGGCACAATGGTGCATGCCTGTAGTCCCAGATACTTGGGAGGCTGAGGCTGGAGGATTGCTTGAGTCCAGGATTTCTGAGCTGTAGTACACTATGCCAATCAGGTGTCTACACTAAGTTCGGCATCAATATGGTGACCTCCCAGGAGCGGGGACCACCGGGTTGCCTAAGGAAGGGTGAACTGGCCCAGGCTGGAAATGGAGCAGGTCAAAACAACCATGCTGATCAGTAGTGGGATCGCACCTGTGAATAACCACTGCACTCCAGCCTGGGCAACATAGTGAGACCCCATCTCTAAAAAGAAACAAATAAACAAAAATAAAAAGAATTAGAAGTTAGAAACTTTAAAAAAAAAAAGAAGAAGAAGAAAAATTTTTAAAAGATTCAGAATGGCTTCTTCCCATGTGACTCCACAGTGCCTTTATAAGCCAGTCACATGGGACACATCTCACACCTTCCACGGGAGCATTCTCACTTTTTGTTGATCTATTTTAGCTTATATTTTTTGTACTCTGCCCCTCATGTGGTTCCAGGCCTTTCTCATCTCCCTTCGGGGCATACTTTGTTCCAGTTCATCTAGGGTGAGCAGTATCCTTCCATGCCCAGGTTTGGGGAGGTTCCTAGGACACAGGACTTCCAGTGCTAAAACCAGTAAAGTTCCAGGCAACTAGGAAGAGCTGGTCACACTGAATTCATCCCTGCTCACGGAAGTTGCCACCCGATATGGGGCCCTCTGCTCTGGAAGTGAACACTGATGTGTTTTCTGAGACTCCCATCACCACAGCCGCTGCATCCTCACCTCCTTTCCGTTGCCCGTCACCATTGACCATGCAGCCCTTTGCCTGCTTCCATTGGCCTCAGGTGTTCCACTGTCCATCACCATTTACCATGCAGCTCTATGCCTGCTTCCATTGGCCTCAGGTGTTTGGGGCAGCATGTACACATGATTTATAGTTCAAGGATATTCTGGGTCTCCTAGTTTAACTGAAAATGGAATTTGTAGATTTTTTTAAAAAAAATTTGCCCTCTCTCACCCTTCCTATTCAACATAGTGTTGTAAGTTCTGCCAGAACAATCAGACAAGAAAAAGAAATACAGGGTATTCTATTAGGAAAATAGGAAGTCAAATTGTCTATTTCCAGATGACATGATTATGTATTTAAAAGACTCTACCATTTCAGCCCAAAATCTCCTTAAGATAGTAAGCAACTTCAGCAAAGTCTCAGGATATAAAATTAATGTGCAAAAATCACAAGCATTCCTATATGCCAATAACAAAAAAACAGAGAGCCAAATCATGGGCAAATGCCCATTCATGATTACTACAAAAAGAATAAAATACCTAGGAATACAACCAACAAGGGACATGAAGGACCTCTTCAAGAAGAACTACAAACCACTGCTCAATGAAATAAGAAGAGGACACAAACAGATGGAGAAACATTCTATGCTCATGGTTAGGAGGAATCAATATGGTGAAAATGGTCATACTGCCCAAAGTAATTATAGATTCAGTGCTATCCCCATCAAGCTACCATTGACCCTCTTCACAGAACTGGAAAAAAACACCTTAAACTTCATATGGAACCAAAAGAGAGCCCACATAGCCAAGACAATCCTCAGCAAAAAGAACAAAGTTGGAGGCATCACACTACCTAACTTCAAACTGTACTACATGGCTACAGTAATCAAAACAGCATGGTACTGGTACCAAAACGAAAATATAGACCAATGGAACAGAATAGAGGCCCTGAAGGCAATGCCACACTTCTACAACAATCTAATCTTTGACAAACCTGACAAAAATAAGCAATGGGGAAAGGAGTCTCTGTTTAATAAATGGTGTTGAGAAAACTGGACAGCCATATGCAGAAAGCTGAAACTGGACCCCTTCCTTACACCTTATACAAAAATTAACTCCATATGATTAAAGATTTAAACATAAAACCTAATACCATAAGACCCCTAGAAGAAAACCTAGGCAATACCATTCAGGATATAGGCATGGGCAAGGACTTCATGACTAAAACACCAAAAGCAATGTTGACGAAAGCCAAAACAGACAAATGGGATCTAATTAAGCTCCAGAGCTTCTTCACAGCAAAAGAAACTATCATTGGAGTGATCCAGCAACCAACAGTATGGGAAAAAAATTTTGCAATCTACCCATCTGACAAAGGGCTAATAACCAGAATCTACAAAGAACTAAAACAGATTTACAAGAAAAAAACAAACAAGCCCATTCAAAAGTGGGCAAAGGATATGAACAGACACTTTCAAAAGAACACATATATGAGGCCAACAAACATGAAAAAATGCTCATCATCACTGATTATTAGAGAAATGCAAATCAAAACCACATTGAGATACCATCTCATGCCAGTTAGAATGGCGATCATTAAAAAATATGGAGACAATAGATGCTGGAGAGGATGTGGAGAAATAGGAACACTTTTACACTGTTGGTGGGAGTGTAAATTAGTTCAACCATTGTGGAAAACAGTGTCGCAATTCCTCAGGGATCTAGAACTAGAAATACCATTTGACCCAGCAATCCCATTACTGGGTATATACCCAAAGGATTATAAATTTTTCTATTATAAAGACACATCCACACGTATGTTCATCGCGGCACTGTTTACAACAGTAAAGACTTGGAACCAACCCAAGTATCCATCAATGATAGACTTGATAAAGAAAATGTGGCACATATACACCACGGAATACTATGCAGCCATAAAAAAGATGAGTTCGCGTCCTTTGCAGGGACATGGATGAAGCTAGAAACTATCATTCTTAGCAAATGGACACAAGAACAGAAAACCAAACACTGCATGTTCTCACTGATAATGGGTGTTGAACAACGCAAACACATGGATACAGAAAGGGGAACATCACACACTAGGGTCTGTTGAAAGGTGGTGGGCTAGGGAAGGGATAGCAGGGGGTGGGGTATTTGGGAGGGGTAACATTAGGAGAAATACCTAATGTAGGTGACGGGGGGTTGGATGCAGCAAACCACCATGGCAGGTGTATACCTACGTAACAACCCTGCACGATCTGTACATGTATCCCAGAACTTAAAGTATAATTTTAAAAATTGGTTTATTACTCAGTATAATTTCCAAGAGGAGGAGGAGCACAATTCAGACTAAGCCACTACCATGTTTCCTCGGAGTTCAATGGATGTGTTCAGTTGTCTTCATGGAGTTCCAGTTTGAAGAGCTCCACCTGTCATAATTGACTTTCCTGATCAAGTAAACTCTGCAGTTACAGTAATGGTGCTCAGAATAGGCAGACCATGTATGTAATATCCCATAGAGAATGATGAACCAACAAGATGAATTTCAGGCTGTGTATGCTGCACAATACAAAAGCACATGAGAATACATAAAAACGTAAGAGCACATTATAAGCCTCAAGTACTATATGGATAAAAAGTGCTAATATTAATATAGGATCACTGATAACTAAGAAGTCAGAATGAAGATGAAATAACAGCTTGTATAGTGTATAAATGGAATACAACACTAGGCTTGGAATAGTTCTCCTCTGAATACAAAATTTCTGTTTCTTGATTATAGTCGAATTATGAAGATAAGCATAAGAAACACACAGAGCAAATGCTCCTATATGCAAGTTGATGTGGCAGATGCTGCTGCATGGATTATTTCATTTAATCCTAAACACTCTGCAAGGCAAGTATAATGAGTATCAAAGAAGTGGCCTGGTGCGGTGGCTCACGCCTGTAATCCCAGCACTTTGGGAGGTCAAGGCGGGTGGATCACCTGAGGTCGGGAGTTCAAGACCAGCCTGACCAACATGGAGAAACCCTGTCTGTACTAAAAACACAAAATTAGCCAGGTAAGGTGGTGCATGACTATAATCCCAGCTACAGGGGAGGCTGAGGCAGGAGAATCACTTGAACCCAGAAGGCAGACGTTGTGGTGAACCGAGACCGTGCCATTGCACTCCAGCCTGGGAAATGAGCAAAAGTCTGTCTCATTAAAAAAAAAAAAAAGGTGAAAATACCCAAGATCATACATCAAGTAAATGCCAGAACCAGGATGCAAATCCTGGGCATCTCTGGGACCAACGCCAATATTCTTGTTGCTATACCACTCCACCTCTTTTCAATCAAAGAAAGGAATTACAAGACGCTCCATGAATGGAAGAGAACCCTTGAGGGAGATAACAACTTCAGACAGGCAGAGTGGAGCAGGCAGTCATTGAGTTCTAACCAGCTGTGGCAATAACTCAAACGTAAATAGTGTAACTGCAGCAGGAACACAAAGGAAGCAAGAAAGCCGGCAACTATATTTATTAAGATTTTTAATGCAATTGCTTCAATAAGCTGGAGAGACATTTAAGACTCCAACAACTTGATGCATCTGGTTTCCCCTCCCTACAGGAGCCCATTTTGACGAAGTGGGAATTAAATTCACAAATGTAAGAAACTAGAATGGTTTATCAAATTTCTTCCTGCTGTTATGAAAAATAATGTTGTGATAGGGAATGAGATTAAATCCTTCAAAAATCAAATTTAGGTTAAAAAACAGAGAGAGAGAGGAGGGCAGGATAACCAATCTGCCAGAGGGAACAGAAGTATCCTGTTCAATTCTTGGAAAATGTTTTGTAGAAAGAAAGCCCGTTTCTTCATGTCACTGAAAAACTATTAAAATTTGAGAAGCCCCAAGCATTTGAAAATTGTTAGCCCATAGCCTCTTCCCAAATTACAGACACAAGGCATCCAAAGACTCGGGTCAGGATGGTATCGTCAGAATCATCTTCATCTTCAGTCAACCCTCAGGGAAACCCTACTGCACATGTTAGCTCTAAGTTTCTGCATAATGCCCCCATAAACTGGAAGAGGTGGGGGTTGTAAGCCTTCAGCTGATAGAAGGAAATTGCACCATTTAGGAAGCTAAGTGATTTGAAGATATATGTAGCTATGACCAAAAATATTAGGGTTGGTGCAAAATAATTGCCAATTTTCTCATTACTTTTAATGGCAAAAACACAATTACTTTTGCACCAACTCAATACCTGCTTGAAGTGCATAAATGTTATTTCACTGAGTTCTAACTATTCCGTAAGTTATTCAGTAGGAAAATAAAACATTAATCCTTTATCTCCAGATACTGGTGCATTTGGATTCCATTAACTTTTTTCTAACTACACTAGCCCACATCGACTTCCTTTTTCTATGAAAAATTACTTCTATGGGTGAGGTAATTTGACCCATAATTGCTTTTTTGTGATGTTTATGCAGGTAAACTCTGACTGAAACCAAAGAGTAAGTTATGTAAGCATTGGAGCCAAACTGATCATCCAGAGCAGGTACTTAACATGTATCAAAATTCATTAATCACAAGAAAAGGGAAGTGTTCATGGAAGGCTTGGAAGGGAAGGAGGTAATTACATGGAAAGCACGCAGCATGCTGAAGAAGAGAAAGACTTCCTGAAGCATACACACACTGGACTTTGGGCAGCCAAAGGTTTACAAAGGAACACTGAAAACCCGGGAGAAGAGAGGGCAGAGGTACCAGTACCTAAAGGAAGCTACAAGAAGTATTGACTGGTGTGCTGAGCTATTGGCATACACTGAACTAAACATTGAATTAAAGGCTGTCTCTTCAGTAGAACACTCAGCTTCAGGAGGTACACACACGAATAGCAAAGAAAGGAAGGCACATTCCCCGGTCCAGAAAGGGCATCCTTAGAGGAAAATGTGGTGATGACTGTCAAAGCCAACCTACTCTTTTATCCCAGAAAGGAACACGAGACTATGTCACGTACACACACAATTCATCCAAGAAAATAGAAATCAAGCCCTGGTTGTATCTTTAGGCCACAGATAACTGAATGTGTTCCCCTCTCTTCACTCAGTTTACTCCATCTTCGTCTTTCTTGTTGTCTCTAGCCTTCGAGTTTTAGGAAGAAAATTCATATTTACCAATGTTGTAAGACTTCATGTGATTGATGTGTGTCTGTCTGTATCAGTCTCCCTTTCACAATTTTCTTAAGTACAAAGCATTCATATTGCGTTCATTAAATGAGCAAAGATGCTAAGGAAATGACCAATCAGACCATATGGAAAACAATTTTCATCCTTAAAAAGCTTAATTATCATGTAGACAAACTTTGAAGATGCATGGATTATAAAGAATTCCGATGAAGCAGATTTTTTCTCTTCATTGATTTTGTTTTCTTAGCCACCTCTTGGCTTTCAGGGGGGATGAACAGTGACTCCAAGATAAGGCTTTTAAAATCGGAGTCCCCCCAAATCCTGTTTGACAGCTTTATACTTGATATGAAGAAACTCAGAGTTACAATGCCAAGAAGTGGCAGAGCAAATGAGAAGCAAGGAATCAAAGGGAAATAAGAGGAAGGCTTTTTTTCTTTTATTCGATTTCATCAAAGTCTCTAAAGGTTCTAATTTTTAAAATACGTATCTAACTGCTAACACTGGAATTAAGAAGAGGAGGAGAACGAGATCTGTCATAGTCTAAAACCGCAATCAGGGAAATAGGAAGGTCCTCTCTATTCTCCAAAATGGTGCCTACTTGTTCAATTTTCTCCTATTCATTTAACCAAGATAAAATGTATTGCATATCTGGCATAAAGTAATCTGAGTTACACACGATAAATAAGACACCATCTTTGAACCTAAAGGAGCTTATAACCAGTTTAAGGAGAGACTCTAAACATTATTATCATGTAATTCAAGATGGTAAACATAGGAAGGGCCAGGCAATACTGAGTGTAGTTGGAGAACTTATAGTCCAGGACTGTAGACTCAAATTTCAACATTTTTTCACTGTGTTGGCTGCATTCTTTGACTTCTTTGGCAACTGGCTTGCAATTTCACTCTTCACCCCAAATTCTGCCATCTTCTTGAGTAACTTTATTATCTTCATAGCCAATCTTGCTTCATGGCTTCAGAAACTTCCTCTTTTACTCCACTTTGGCTGCCATAACAAAATACTATAAACTGGGTGGCTTATAAATAAGAAGAATTTATTTCTCACAGTTTTGGAGGTTGGGCGTCTGGGATGAAAGCACCAGCAAGTTTGATGTCTGGTGAGAGCCCACTTTGGTTCACAGTCTTCTCACTGTGTTCCTCAAGTGACAGAAGGAGCAAAGGATTCTCCAGGGTCTCTGTCTTTTTCTTTTTTCTAGAGACAGTGTTTCACTCTGTCAACCAGGCTGTAAGTGCAGTGGCAAGATCATAGGTCACTGAAGACTCAGCCTCCCTGGCTCAGGTGATCCTCCCACCTTAGCCTCCTAAGTAGCTGGGACTACAGGTGCAATCCACTGCATCTGGCAGGGTGTGTGTGTGTGTGTGTGTCTGTGTGTGTTTGTGTGTGTGTGTGGAGACGGCATCTCACTAAGTTGCCCAAGCTGGCCTCAAAGTCCTGGTTTCAAGCAATTCTCCCATCTTGACCTCCCAAAGTGCTGGCGTTACAGGCATCAGCCACTGTACCTAGCTTGGCATCTCTTAGAAGGGCACTAATTCCAGTCATGAGGGCTCCACCCTCATGACCTAATTACCTACCAAAGATCCCCCCACCTAATACCATCATATAGGGGGTTAATATTTCAAAATATAAATTTTGGGAAATACAAACATTCCATCTGTAGCACCCTCCCATTTTGTTAAGAGATGGGGTCTGGCTCTGTCACTCAGACTAGAGTACAGTGGTGTGGTCTGCTGCCTGGAACTCCTGGTTCAGGGGTCCTCCCTCCTCAGCCCCAGAGTAGCCGCGATTATAGGCATGAGCCACTGCACCCAGCCACCCTCCCATACTTGACATCTCTCAGAACTGTCAAACTGTACCATCTCTGAAGCTGCTTATTAACATAAGCATAAGGCAGCTTTGACCACAAATTACTGCTGTTCCACATGTGTCCTAGGTTATTCTCCACACACATGTTCAGCAGTCCCATAGCAACCTCTGGAGCACTTCCTTCTTTACTTTCTCCTTTTCCACGCCTTCTAGGCTTCATCCTCTTCCTTTTTTATGTACAATTCTGTGGTTAATAATATCAGCCACTCTCTTGCTAGTCTTCAGGAACTTTCTTGCTCCACTACCTTCGAGATGCACCTGCCTAACAAAATCCCAAACGTATATAAATTCAACAGCCTACCTCCCACTGAATGTCTCACAAATTGCTAAGTGTTACCAGAGGAATTCACCCAACCAGGCTGACTGGGACCACCATAAATTTATGGTTAATAACTTCTGTTGGCCCCTGAAATTTGCCCCAGAACATTATCATCCCTATCAGCAAATTCTCCCATTCTCCACTTCAATTTCACAGATTCTCAAGTATTCCCAACATCCCACTACCGTCAATCCTTCCTCTATCATCTAGCAGGTGACCTCTTGGAGAAGGAGAAACCATCAGACAGTAACTCCTTCAGCTTCCCAGAAGACTACTTACTAACCTGCCTTCTGTCCCCACCTGCATCAAAGGTCATTTCTTTCACTCGACTGCAGATCCGATCCTCTGGTTTGGTCAAGGAGTTTGTTACTTGAGTGTGTCTTCCTGTATGGTCAACTTCTTTTTTTCTATTAGATTCAACCATGTTCAAATACCTCCAGAACTTCTCTCGTACACTTTCTCCCCATTCTAACTCAATACTATAATGGTCTCCACTCTTCTTGGCAAACTTCGAAGATGATCTAGAATCAAAGCTCCTATTCCTTCATGTCCTAAAATTCTCATGCCCTCCAGTCTGGCTTCTCTCTCATAGGCACCACTCACCTACACCCAAACAATTCTATAAGGTGATCAACAATTTCCATGGTGTCAAATCCCATGGACCCTTAATTTTTATTTGACATCTCAAAACGTGCAGCGTTGTTATTACCGCTTACCAAAAGATCCTCTTTGCTTCCTTGACTTAACACTCTTCTAACTTAGTTTCTTGACCAACACATCTCAGGGTCTTTTCCTGGTACTCATCCTCCATCCACTCTGTAAACGGGAGAGTTTCTTCCTCAAATTTCCTTGCCTGGTTGCATCAAAAGTTGTCTATTGCTATTGGCTTTAATTTTCACGGTAGGCTGGCATTCCAAATACATACGAGTAGCATTATATTAAAAAATGTTTTTCCTCTGAATGACAGAGCTAACAATTTTTTGACGCTACATGGAAAAGGGATTAAAAAAATTCTGTGACTTCATCTTACCTGTTAATATTCTATTTAGATTTTGCCATCAAAATTTTTATAAACCAAAGGGTTACAGGAGTGAAAATAGTTGGGAAGAACTTCTGAAAATTTCCTTCCTCCATAAAACAACAAGACCACTGGCAAAATTTTCTGAATCAACTTTTTCAGAATGCTGGAAGTGAGTCAAAGGTTTTCAGCAATCCAGCGAGCACTTATTCAAGAAAAACAGATAACTCTCAGTAAGAACTGCAAGCTTCATATCACTTCTGCCTCCCCATTCCTACTGTCCCACCCCCAGCTCCGCGACAGCCTTGAAAATGAGTGAAAAGTTAGAGAACCATAGACTGTATCATGCAGTAAAGATGAAAAGCAAGATAAAGCTACACTATCAATTGTTTATGAATAAATATAAGTATGAAATATTCACAGGAATTAAAACTCCTAATTCTAGATAGTTGTTACCTCTGTGGGTGACAGAAGAGGATTGAGATCTGGTTGGTTACTGACTTCAACTGTATCATTAAGAATCTTATTTGGGGCCTGGTGTAGTGGCTCATGCCTGTAATCCCAGAACTTTGGGAGGCCAAGGTGGGTGCAACACAAGGTCAGGAGTTCGAGACCAGCCTGGCCAATATGGTAAAACCCCATCTCTCCTAAAAATACAAAAATTAGCCGGGTGTGGTGGTGCGCACCTGTAGTCCCAGTTACTCAGAACCTGGGAGGCGGAGATTGCAGTGAGCTAAGATCGTGCCACTGCACTCCAGCCTGGGCAAAAGAGCGAGACTCCATCTCAAAAAAAAATTTTTTTTTTATTTGAAAAGGAGAAGGGAGGATGGGAGATAGACCTGAAGCAAATAAGGCAAATGTGTATGTCCAAACTCAGGGGTTCATACATGATTTTGTGTTATATTGGTGTGTTATTTTTTCTGAGTGTGAAATATTATATAATCAAATGAAAGATGTACGTGTGTGTATATATATGTACCAACATATGTGGGTACCAAAACGTGGTCAGATTTATTTTGACTTTAAATTATCAGCTCTTCCAAGTGTAGAAACTAGAGGAATTAGAACTGAAAGTGAATTACTAGGCCACTGGTGTGTCTTGCTAATTACGTCTCTTTGGAATCCCTATGAGAATTGTCTTTTTATTTTAAGATAATACTTTTTCTTGTTGGCAAAATAAATTTATGATTATTAATATTTGGAAACCACAACAAAGAATAAATAATGCAATATAAAATTATACATAATCACACTGCTAAGACATAACCACCATTTATATCTGGTTATATATCTTTGGTTTTTTTCAATGCAGATATATCTCTTTATATAAAATATTTCTCACATGTAAATGAGACTATCATGTGTTTACTGAAAACCTCCAATGGTTTTCTATTATCCTCCTATAGAATATAAATTCCTTCTCTAAGTTTGGCCGCAGAGACTCTATGTGAGCCAGACCTACCTGCTTTGTCTCTCAGGCCCTTCCTTGTTTATTCTTTTTGTTTTGTTTTGTTTTGTTTTGTTTTGTTTTTTGAGACAGAGTCTCCCTCTGTCTCCCAGGCTGGAGGGCAATGGCATGATCTCAGCTCACTGCAACCTCCACCTCCTGGGTTCAGGTGATTCTCCTGCCTCAGCCTCCCAGGTAGCTGGGACTATAGGCACATGCCACCATGCCCTGCTAATTTTTTTTTTTAAGTAGAGACAGAGTTTCATCATGTTGCCCAGGCTGGTCTAGAACTCCTGAGCTCAGGCAATCCACCCACCTTCAACCTCCCAAAGTGCCAGAATTACAGGCATGAGCTAGAATAGGATTACGCATCCAGCCACCTGTTCTTTGTTAACACTATTAGCCATCTTGCTGGAACAAGCTATGCTCCCAGCATAGTACCTTTGCACATGCACTTCTCTCTACCTGAGATGCTCTTCCCTCATATGAGTGCTTCGATTATGGTTCAACAAATATTCACTTCCTTACTTCTCCTACTCTGGAGAGAATATAGTTCCCTGTCCCAGTGATATTGGGCTTGTCCACACAACTTATGTTCTTCAATGGGATGTTAGCAAATGTGACCCAAATAACAGCTGGCAATACGCTTATGTGGTGAGATGAACCCTCTTGTGCCTCTGTCACCATCATAAAGAACATGCCCCACCTAACCCACTGGTCTAAGATTTACACAGTGCAGACCTGGGCACAATTTTCAACTCAGTGCCAAGCCCAGGTTGAATCAACTAAACCCTGCCTGCCTTCATCAGAGAGAATACATCATGTGGAGATAATGAGTTACTTTAATTTATCTTCAACCACTGGGTTTGGGGATGGTTCACTACCAAGTTTTAGTATGGCAATACTTCACGAATGGACCTTGTCTCTTTTCACAGTTTACTCTTGCACTTCATGCAAATCTTGGTTCATGTGCCACCTCCTTTGCATCCCTTTCTTTCCCTTAGACTCTGCTTAAATGTATGCACAACAGGGGTCATAATTCCCAAATCACAAATGTGTTTGCTTATATTGTTCATTGCAGTCTCTCCAGTGCCTAGAATTGTGCCTTCTGCATGGTACGTGCTCAATTAATAATTGCTGAATGAGTGAGGGAATATTTGAGCCTCCTGCTTTTTACAACTTTTTAAAATTTTTTCTCCATTTATTTTTTTAGTTGATACAATGTAGGGATGAAAGGCGGGTGTGTAAGCGGCCTTTCGGGCAGCTAAAGACCTTTTCCTCTAAAGTTTGCAGTTTTTAATTTGACCTATACAATAAAAGTTTTCACTAAATTTTTGCAAAAACTTGGTTTTGTAATTTTTTATTCTATAAGATAGTTGCAAATGATACACAATTGTTTTAATTTGCTTTTTTGTGTAATTGGTGAGGTTAAACATTTTTATTTTTTACATTGATACAATTTAAAAAAACAATTCATGGGATACAAGTGATGTTTTGATATATGTATACAATCCAGAATGATTAAATCAAGCTAATTAAAAATAAGATTACCATAAGACCCAGCCATCCCACTTCTAGGTATGGATGCAAAAGACTTGAAGTCAGCATGTCAAAGAGATAACTGGCACTCACAGGTTAACTGCAGCACTGTCCACAATAGCCAAGGCAGGAAATCATGGACAGTGCAACCCAAGTGTCATCAGCAGATGAATGGATAAATAAAATGTGACATATGCAATGGGGCCAGGCATGGTAGCTCACGCCTATAATCCCAACATTTTGGGAGGCTGAGGCAGGTGGATCACCTGAGGTCAGGAGTTTGAGACCAGCCTGGCCAACATAGCGAAACCCTGTCTCTACTAAAAATACAAAAAAAAAAAAAAAGAAAGAAAGAAAAATCAGCTGAGCACAGTGGGAGACTGAGGCAGGAGAATCACTTGAGCCCAGGAAGCAGAGGTTACAATGAGCCAAGATCATGCCACTGCACTCTAACCTGGGTAACAGAGTGAGATTCTGTCTCAAAAAATATAAATATATGGTACATACATGATGAAATACTATTCAGCCTTTAAAAAGAAGGACATTGTGTCATTTGCAGTAACATGGCTGAGACTGGGGACATTATGTTAAGTGAAATAAGCCAGTCCAGAAAGGCAAATACTGCATTATCTTACCTGTACGAGGGATCTAAAAGTGCTGACTCAGAGAAGCAGAGGGCAGAATGGTGGTTAGCAGAGTCGGGAAGGAAAGGAGAAAGAGGACGGTGAAAGTGAGATCTTAGCTTTCTAAAAACTGAGCGTCACATCATGAGCTTTTCCAAGTTATTCTCATTTCTATATCATTAGACAGTTTGCTTCCAACTGTTGCTATTACAAATAACATTATCATAAGTGCCTTTATACATAAATCTTTCCGTATATTCTTGTTTTCTTAGAATAAGCATCTAAATCAAAGGCTTTGAACAAATTGGGACTCTAAATGTATTTGAACACATTTTCCACCTCAGGTTTGCACAGTTTTCTACTTTGATCTATGGAATAAAAGTTTTCACTAAATTTTTGTGAAAACTTGGTTTTATAATTTTTTTAATCCATAAGATAGTTGAAAATGACATGCAATTGTTTTAATCTGCTTTTTTGTATTATTAGTGAGGTTAAATACATTTTATATATGAGAAACTATTAGTAATTATTTGAAAATATTCACGTCCTTTGCCCATTTTTGCCATTAGCATGTTAAATTATTGATTCCTAAAGATTCTTTATTTATTATGGCTATTAAGCTTTGTTAATTGTCTCAAAAATTGAGAATGTGTTTTCCAACTGTTCATTTTCTTTCCATTTTAAGCCACTAAAGCACAGTAGATCAAATTATGTTTTGGGGTATCAGGTTGAGTTGAACATGACCACCAACCACCTCTGCCTCTTTCTAACTATATGCTCTTAAGTATATTAAGATCATAGAGTTATCACTTAACCTCACAGAGCTTCAGTTTCTCATCTGCAAAATGTGAAGAATAATGTCCACTATGTAGGGGTGCAGGGCCTAAGATAGATGATGTATGTCTAGTCAGTTTAGGTTCTTTGAGTTAATTTAAGCAACATAAACTAACTCAGACTAATGGTGAGCAAAGTAATTAATGTATTCAAAAGATACTGAGATATCTTACCAAATTATGGATGACATGATCACTAGAACTTAGGAAAAGTAAAAAACATGAGCATCTCCAAGGGTCAGCATAGAAGGTCTTCTATAAACTGCCCAGCCATAGCCCAGCCACCCACAACCCAGCTCCAGTTGCTTTTTGTCCCTGGTGTCTATATTCAAATTTCTGTTTGAAGAATCTGACTGGCCTACCCTAGATCACATGCCCACTCCCCACCCCTAAAATCAGGGAGGAGAGTTTAATTACACAAGGGGTGTGTGAGGCACACAAACCTCCCAAATTTAAAAAAAAAAAAAAAGGAAAGAAAGAGAGAGCAAGAGAGAGGGATGAAAGGAGGAAGGAAGGAAGGAAGGAGGAAGAAAAGAAAGAAGGAAGAAAGCAAGGGAGGGAGGGGAGGGAAGAGGGGAGAAAGGAGGGAAGAAAGGAAGGAGGGAGGGAGGAGAAAAGAGAAGGAGGGAGAAAAAAGGATGGAAAGAGGGAGAGAAGAAAGAGGGAGGAAGGAAGGGAGGGAAAAAAGAAAGGAAGGAAGGGAGGCAGAGAGGAAGGAAGGGAGGCAGAGAGAAAGGAAGAAAGGGAGGAAGGGAGGAAATGAGGAAGTAGGAAAAGGAAGAATTGAGGAGGGAATGAGAGAGGGAGGGAGAAAGGGGGGCAGGAAGCTACTCATGTAAAGGAATTGCTGAGTTCTGTATCTGTCCCTTTAGTAAGCTGGCAAAAATAGTAGCCATTCATAATACTAAGCAATATTTTTCTCGGGATTTTATAACACATTTAGAAAGAAGAGATTCCATTGAAGTCAGAATCTTAAATAAATTTCTCATAGTAAGTTATCTTTTGCTTTCATTGAACTCATTCCCAGGAGAGCCCACCATTGAATCAGGCTAAGATTTTCTCAGCATTCTAAGGGTTGAGGCTTGGTAGTAACTGTAAAGCAGCAGCAGGCCTCTTCAGCCGACCCTGTGCGTTAGCCTACACTATGCATGCTCAAGTGTATTCTAGAACAGAGCAGAACGCTCAATCAGTCAAGTGCTAGCAATCAATCTTTCAAAACATCTGACATTTCAAACCTGAAATAGAAAGTCTGGAAGGCCAAGTCTTCAATTTTGTAGGCTTCTAATCATTTATGTAGCATCAAAATAATGGACAATCCTCCTAAGATATTGATCCTTGGAAAGGAGTTATTCCTTCCAAGCCACGACTTTCAAAGCCATAATTCTTGTCCCTAAAATGATTTAATAGTATCTATCTCTCATGTTACTGTGAAGATTAAGGTAAAATAAAATTTTTTAAGTAAAAAAATCAAATGAAATTAAGATTAAAACTGAAAGCACTTTATAATGAAATTCCACATTCCCCTATCTCTTTTCCCTTAGAGCTAGCTGACAGAACAATAAAAACTTCCTTTGACTAATTTTATATATATACTTATTCTTATATATAAATATATACTTATGTAAATTTATAAGTATAGATGTTTCTATATATTTATAGAAACATTCTTATATGTTGATATCTATTTTATACATATATAATCAGAGAAAGTGTGTGTTATAGAGAGAGATGTGTACATATGTAGACAGTTTTTATGTATGTATATGTCTCAAGACTCTATTTCACCTTGGTTTTTTTTTTAAAAAAAAAAAAGAAGTCTATCTTAGTTACAAATGAGAAATAACGACCTGTGTCCTCTATAGTTGCAGGATAATTAATCCTAACACAGTATCTGACTTTTCCTGACAATCTCAGCATATTGTCAGGAAAAGCATGTTTACTTTACATCGAGATGACCTAATATCTTCATTTGTCTGGAACTGAGGGGGTACCTGGGATGTAGGACTTTTCATGCTAAAACTGGAAAAGTCCTGGATAAATGAGGACACGTTGGTTA
This sequence comes from Leontopithecus rosalia, assembly GCA_028533165.1. Classification (NCBI taxonomy): domain Eukaryota; kingdom Metazoa; phylum Chordata; class Mammalia; order Primates; family Cebidae; genus Leontopithecus; species Leontopithecus rosalia. The sequence goes on from CM052651.1 coordinate 9,219,254, forward strand.
TGCTGTGTTTGTCACTTAAATCCCTTGAGAAAGAGGAAAACAAAAGCTCATTGCCACAAGTCTTAATTCAAGTGCTTGTATGTTTTAGATAAAGGGAAACTAAGCTTCCAGGGGTCAATTAATTCTCAGGTTAAAGAATCCCAAGAACTCTGTGCTCCATCGCTGCCTGAAAATAGGCTGATAAATTAATTCACAAATTCAATTCAATCCAACATATATTTAGTGAGCATCTTCCTTGAGTAAAATACTATGTCAGCCATTGAGGATCACGGGGACCTTTTAAGTGCCATGAAGTATTCTGGCATTTCCTAATATACTAGGGAACATGTTCTGAGTTAGAATTATATTGCTCTGTGTTATATAAGTATACAAATATATTAAACAACTATACCATATTATATTGTAATATAATATATAACAAACTGTGCTAAATGCTATCATTATATTTTCTGAATGGAAAACAAGGATGCGAGTCTGGTGAATTTTACTTCTCCTCTTTACATACCTATTTATTAACAATTATTTTTTAGATAGTATTAACAAATTGCCACTGTAAAAAATTATACCTAAAATTGGGACTGAGGTAAAAAACAATTCAGAATGAATGGCTAGTATCATAATGAAGATCATAATAAAAGTATCGTCATGGACCACGTAATGATGCCTGTCAACAACAAACCACGTATACAAAAGTAGTCCCATAAGATTATAACACTGCATCTTTACTGTACCTTTTCTGCATTTACATATGTTTGATGCACAAATACCATTGTGTTCCAATTGCCCGCAATATTCAGTACAGTAACCTGCTGTACAGGTTTGCAGCCTGAGAGCAAAAGGCTGTATCGTGTAGCCTAGCTGTATAGTAACTGGCTGTATGATCCAGGTCTACACAAGTACACTCTATGATGTTTGCACGATGACAAAATAATATAAAGATGCATTTCTTAGGACACATCCTCGACGCATGGTGGTTTTTAAAAGGAGGGCTCTAGGATGCACTTTCAACAGGCTACCAGGATCACCACAGGATGCTATTCCTCACAGCAATCTTGCAAGTTCCATTTTACAGATGATGGAAGTAAAGCTCAGAAAGTTTCAGTAAGGGACCAGGCACGGTGGCTCACATCTATAATCCCAGCACTTTGGGAGGCCAAGAAGCCCAGCACTTTGGATCACCTGAGGTCAGGAGTTCGAGACCAGCCTGGACAAAATAATGAAACCCAACTCTACTAAAAGTACAAAACTTAGCTGGGTGTGTTGGCATGCGCCTGTAATCCCAGCTACTCAGGAGGCTGAGACAGGAGAATCCCTTGAACCTGGGAGGTGGAGGTTGCAGTCAGCCAAGATTGCGCCACTGCACTCCAATCTGGGCAACAAGAGCAAAACTCCATCTCAAAAAGAAAGAAAGAAAGTTTCAGTAAGGGGCAGTGTCACAATTCAAGCTTAGCTCTGACTCCAAAGCTCAGTAAACTACACTACCTTCCAGGAAGATAACATGTTCCACAAAGAAATCATTACAGACGAGACAACAGAGTCCTAAGTTGCTCAAGAAAGTGATTTATTCAAGCAGTACTCTGAAATAACATGAAGAAACCAATGAGTTGTTTATGTATCTAACCTCAGCACCTGGCTTAGTTCACAGGAGATGTTCAATATGGGCATAGAGAATAAATTAGATCTGCAGTTTTAGGGGACAACTTCATCAAACACTTCTAGAAAACAGGTTTGAGAAAAGCTATCAAATTTCAGGTTGGCAAAATTTCATTCCCTGCCTTTCTCACCCAGCATTTTAGGTTGTTATTTTTGTTCTTGAAAGAAAGAAAGAAATGGGAGAAAGAAAAATAGGAAGAATAGGACAAAGAAGATGAGGAGGAGGAAGAAAAAGAGGAAGAGGGGAAGTGGAAGAAAGAAGAAAAAACAAGACCTATCAATCTCCACCAGTCTATTCCATATAGTTTTCATGACTGATGTCTTTGGAGGTTCTGATTTTTCTCTCTGATGTATCCCTATGTTCAAAGTCAACTTTTCAGAGAACCTGACATTTCAAAGACAAAGGGAAGCAATAGAACGCCAAGTCTTAAAATTTCATAAATATCTACTTATTTGTATAATATAACCATGTTTAAAAGTCCTCCATGATACTGATCCCAAAGTACACCCAATTTGGATAATCATAACTCTAAGACATTTCCTCAGATTCTCTGTTTTGGAGCCAAATCTAGATTACACAGAGCAAATTATTTTTTTAAGTATTTGGAGATGTTTCTTCAACTAAGGTGAGAAAATAGAGTCAATGAGATTCTCACAGGAAACATCAAGAGGTCGTCAGAACGTACATAGCAACTCTCCTCCCTTTCCAAGGCACACCACCCGGCTAGATTCTGAATGAGGCAGTGCTCCAACAGGATTGGCATCAACCCCGCCCATCCCTGGAGGAGTCTAGTTATTAGATTATTTTTTAAAGATTCATCTTTCCCAAGTCTTTGGAGGCAGTACAGCTGGGAGTCATTAGCTATAATCAGGGGGCAGCCAACAAAAGGAGGAAGCAGTGGGTGAATGCTGTGTCTTTCTGCCGCAGCCATCTGGGCAGAGGGAATGTGGTTTTAAACCCTAGTGGGTGGGGGAAGTTATTGGGATCCTGTTATATTTGGACTTGACTTCAGACCCTAAACAAAGATCTTTTTTTTTCTCTTCTGGGGTTTGCTTTCTGGAAATAGAAGGAAAAGATAGCAGGAATAAGCCAGTGGACATCTCAGAGAACATCATGGTCAAAGCAGACAGACGGTCTGAACACAGTAGCCCAACAGTCAGACACTAGCTGAGTGGGGGCCTTGTGTATTCCTAGTTTTAGTGTTTTGGAAAGAAAAGAAGAGCTCACCACATTGTGAGATATCTCCTTTTCTTTCCCCTCCCTCCGCCTTTTCCAAAGATAAGGACATCTCTTCCATTTCCGAAAAGACTGTCTCTTAAGACTATGCCTTTTAAGTTCCCATATAGAAACCACTTCAATTTGGTTTTTCTTCTCTCTTCTCTGACGATATTGGCAATATGATGAAATAAATAAAAAGCAAGAAATTCCGATTTACTGACTGTGTGCCCTTAACAATTTAGGTCAGCTCTGGGCCTCAGCTTCCTTGCCTGTAAAATAATAGATACCTCAGAAGGTAACGAGAAGAATTCTGGATGATGCGTGTCAAGCATCTAGCCTACTCCCTGGAACACAGCGGGCACCCAACAATTGGTAGTTATTCTCATTTGTTGCTATTTATATCAAACTTTTAATAAAAGTAGCAAAACTCATCAAATCATTTCATAGAATTTTTTGGAGGGAAACTTGCCAAGTCAGTTTGTTTGTTTTTGTTTATCGATTTTGAGACAGGGTCTCTCTCTGTCACCCGGGCTGGAGTGTAGTGGTGCAATCTTGGCTCGCTGCAGCCTCCACCTCCCAGGCTCAAGCAATCCTCCCAGCTTAGCTTCCCAAGTAGCTGGGACCATGGTGTAACCACTGCGCCTGGCTAATTTATTTTTTGTAGAGGCAACGCCTACCGATATTGTCCAGGCTGGTCCTGAACTCCTAGACTCAAGCAATCCTCCTGCCTCACCCTCCCAAGTCAGTTAAACATAGTTCACACTTCCAAAGCAGCAGTCTCTAAGTTGGATATCTATGGAACCAAATACCATCTATATTTGTGTGTGTGTTTGAGCCTCACAGGGTTTTAAATCTTTTTAAAATTATTTTATCCAGGTACAGTGGCTCATGTCTGTAATCCCAATACTTTAGGAGGCTGAGGTGGGAGAATCACCTGAGGCCAGGAGTGTGATAGCATCCTGGGCAACATAGCAAGACCCTGTCTTTGCAAAAGATAGAAACATTAGTCAGATGTGGTGGTGCCTGTCTGTGGTCCTAGCTGCTCAGGAGGCTGAGGCAGGAGGATCACTTATGCCCAGGAAATCCAAGCTACAGTGAGCTATGATCATGCCACTGCACTCCAGCCTGGGCAATGCAGCAAGACCCTGTCTTTAACATTAAAAACTAGGGCCGGGTGTGGTAGCTCAAGCCTGTAATCCCAGCACTTTGGGAGGCCACAGCGGGTGGATCACAAGGTCAAGAGATCGGGACCATCCTGGTCACCATGGTGAAACCCCATCTCTCCTAAAATACAAAAATTTAGATGGGCATGGTGGCGCACGCCTGTAATCCCAGCTACTCAGGAGGCTGAGGCAGGAGAATTGCCTGAACCCAGGAGGCGGAGGTTGCAGTGAGCCAAGATCGCGCCATTGCACTCCAGCCTGGGTAACAAGAGCGAAACTCCGTCTCAAAAAAAAAAAATCAAAAATTAAAATTATTTTGATATCATAAAATGTGTATCTCACATTGAGATATAGATATTTCAGCTTTCCAGAAACACTAAAATTTGGCAACCTTGGGCCAGCATTCCTTAGTGTCAACAAAGGGGTAGGGCTGAACAGGGACTGTCCCTTTTAGGCAGAACCTGTGTTCTTCAGTTGGCCATAGACCCCTGCCCTCTTGTTGCAGGAACCTGACCCTGCTTCACTATCTTATCCTGTCTGACTCTTTTAGGCATTTGAATCTGTAATACCTTTATTTGCCCCTTGCCTCCAGGTACAGATGGTTGAGAATAAAAGAAATATCGAGGTGCTTCATGAAGGGTGCTGTGTTTACAGGTATAGGACAGGAAGTGAAAAGAAAATCATAAGTCATTTTGATTAGAGGATCAGTCAGACAACAGGCACCAAACCCAGCCCCTCCTCCAGGATCTTGGGCTTGTCCTTTAACTTCAGAAAGAAGTTTCTAGCTTTACTCTTTCATTTCACAAGGCAGGTGTGTGGACTAAACAATGCAACGTAGGTGAGTAAACCGGAAAACGCTATGCATAAGGTAGATTATCAAACAGAATAAACACAGTATCTAAAAGAAGAAAATCATTTCCTAGCCCATCTCTAATATTATATCTTCCTTGGAAATTGCACAACTGAAAGGGATCTTGAAATGTAATCTAGCCCTCAGTTTTTACAAATGAACCATCTAAAACCCAAAAAGCAGTTCTCAAGAAGCTTACACTATGGTGAAGACAAAAGATATGAAAAGGATGCTGACCGAAGGATGCCTAAAACTACGCGAGCCTCTATTCATAAGGGTGGAAACAGCAAGTCACCTGGGGCAGCTTTTTGTTTTTCATTTTTGTTTCGTTTGTTCATTTTTAGAAAAAATAATTTAAACTGCTTCTGCCTTGAATTTTGAAATGGCAGGGTCATGGGCAGCCCCTTGCTCTGGAAAGAGCATATAACAAGACCTATGCACTGCAGATAGACACAAAAGATGTCTGTCCCCACGTTGCTCATCTCTGTGCATGGGGCTGACCATCTGCAGAGACAAACTTGAAGTCTTCTGAGGGTCCCTTGGGAAATTCAGCCCAAGCTCCCTGAGATTCACAGCTGGAACATCTGTGAGGAACAATCAGAGTAGCCATTCCCCAGGTCCACTGACAAGAAGGGGGAGTCCCAGAGAAGAGCTCTCCTAGAAAGAAGGGGCATAAAGCCCCTCGTCAAAACCAGGGCTTAAGGGTTCTGGTGAGTATGGAGTGAGGCTGGAGACCCTTCTGTGTCGTTTCAGGTTTTCCTAAAAATAGATACCAAGGCAGGATTAGCGATAGAAGAGATTTGTCAGGGGAAATGCCCCTGTAGAATAAAAAGGAGAGGGGAAAAAAAGCAGATGTGGAGAGTCTGCAGACCATGCTGCAGGACAGACACTGAAAGGAGAGCGGGAGGCAGGTGTGTCAGGTGGGAAGAGCCCCAGAGCACAGAGCAGCTGTGAGGAATTCTCAGCCAGGGCCAGGGCCATGGGAAACATCTGAGTCAAGGTTGCCTGCTAGAAGCACCTGTATTAGGCAGAGATGTCCTGATTCTGGTTACCACCTCCTACTCCCACATCTACCCATAAGAGAGTGGAGGCTTTCAGTCAGCTCTGTTCCCTGCAGCATGTTCTCCTGAAGGGAGATTGAGCTGTCACCATCCTGGCTGCCAGAGACACTGGCAGAGTGCCATGCTGCCATACTGGGGGACCCACAGCTTTCAACTATATAGGCATTGGGGCCTGAAAGAGGATTATTTCTTTTCTGTTTTTTGTTTGTTTGTTGAGACAGTCTTGCTCTGTCACCCAGGCTAGAATGCACTGGCACGATCTCAGCTCACTGCAATCTCTGCCTCCTGGTTCAAGTGATTCTCCTGCCTCAGCCTCCCAAGTAGCTGGAATTACAGGTGCACACCACCACCCCCAGCTAAGTTTTGGGTTTTTAGTAGAGATGGGGTTTTGCCATGTTGGTCAGGCTGGTCTTGAACTCCTGACCTCAAATGATCCTCTTGCCTCAGCCATTCAAAGTGCTGGGATTACAGGCGTGAGCCACCATGCCCAGCCAAGAGGATTATTTCTGAATGTGGAAGTGTCTACCAAGCGGGAGAAACCAATGTTCAACAGTGGACTCACTGGAACTTCTAGTCCTCTCTCTCTGCCTTTCTTTTAAAAACAAGACTTGCCTTTGTGACCTGAGCAAACCTTTAGTTGTTAAACAACTGGAGGAGGTGGGTATTGGAGAATTCCAAGAGGGAGGTAACAGACTTCCTGTCAATCATGATAGGCATGGTAGGGGAGGGGACAGAGAGTAAGTCAAGCAATTAATTAGAAAAATATTATGTGGTGTCACTATATTTGCACCCTGGCTGGTTAAGTGGGTTATACTGATTAAACATAGATATGGGAGACATTAAATAATAAAGGAAGGTTTTGATAGTGAGTCAGTTCAATAACAGATCTCTAACAGCAGACAACATAATTTACACTTGTACAGGCCTTTCCAGATTACAAGGACTTCTACACATACATGACATTTCATAATCCTCATGATAACTAAGAAGAGTAGACAGAGTCGTTTGTCTCCATTTTAGCAATAAATAAAAAAGGAGAATCGATGAAGGTTAATAAGCTTACCCAAACTCTTTATGCCTGTAGGTAGCAGAGTTTTTACTGGAAGTTTTTTTTCCCAAGGCCTCCTTTCTATTGAATTCCCTAGGTTGACCCTCTAGATTGCCAAATCAATGTACTTGGCAACAAACTAGAATGTTAAAGAAAGCAAAAGTCTCATCAGACTTGGAGTGGTCAGGGGAGGCAGAGCAGGAGAGGTGGGATCTGTCCCTTGAGAGGTGCTAGGATTCAGAGACAGAGAGGAGTGAAAGAGAACATTCCAGATGGGTAAAATGCAGGACGTCAGGGGAGGGAAATAAAACAGCTTTATTGGCACATGGGGAAGAGCAGGAAACGGGGAGCAGTACACTGGGACCAGGTAGGAAATTTCATCCAGAGAAACAAAAACAAAACAGAAAGCATTTTTCCCTTGAAAGAGGGGTGATATTCTCAAAGCCATGGTGACGAGCACCATGATCCAAGTACTGTGTCTGATGGTTCAAAGGGAGAAAGATGGACCTAAAGGTTATGGATTTATTTAGGCGAGCTAACAAAAAGACTGGGAAATGAGTATATTCAGACTTAATACAGAAGAGTTGGGTGCCAGGGAAGTAGGAAATGAGCAAATTCCCTATCACAGAAATCTCAGAAATGATTTCGAGAAAGAGGGACTCCAGAGACAGAACCAAAATACAGCTTTTATCTTACAGATCCTGTATTTGGACCAATCTGGAAGCAAATAAGGTTAAGAAATGTTTATGTTAGAAGATTTGCATGTAGAACACTGTTTTCCTCCTCTTGGTTTCAGGGCAGCCAGACAGAAGTAATTAAGTGTAATTAAATATATAAAAAGTATCAATTAGCGCTGATTCTCCCATCCACAGAGAGAAATGACCAGTTGGGAATGAGTGATCTAATCTTCTCTCAGGCCTCAGAAGGAATCGGAAACCCAGACATCAATCTAATCATATGGGAAGACATAGTGAAGCACTCTATACACGAGAAGGCTGTCTTTTCCCCAAAGTAGCTCCTGTTCGGCATAGCATTATAATCACTGAAACAGTAATATTTAACTTTATGTTAACTTACGCTCACACAAACTCGACAGCCTTGGGTGAATTGAAACCTCCGTCTTGGATGATATTTCTCCCTTACCTATTATTGGATATTTAAAACTTATGGCTAAGAAGAATAACTATGGCAATATGGCAGACTGAACACACATAATAACATCAGTTATCATTTTGATTAGTTTCTACGAAGTAGATTCAAACCACTTTTCTCTTCTCAAAATGACACAATACTGAATGGGATATTCCTAGGTTAGAACTTTCTGTTCCTTCTGCAATCATCTTCAATGGTTCCCACTGAATCACTATCTTTGTCACTCTGCCTTTCCATTTCTCTCTGTTCCTTGTTCAATTGAGATCATATTTCTGCTCCACCAGGAACAGTCTTCTTGCATAGTTTTCCACAAAGCACTGGTTTCAGGGCATTTTCTAACTGGAATAGTTTCCTTCCACTTTCTCCACCCTTAATATGCATGCTCCAAACACAGGCACACACAGCCTCAGGAGAATATTATAAATATAGGGCAGGTGCTTTACCAAAGGGTTAAGTTCAGCACATATAGCAATGAACTCAGTGGTTTGTATAATAAGCTCACAAATCTGCCTCAATTAAGCACACCCAAATCCTACCCACCAAAACCTCAGTCTTGAGCACATATAACTTTACTCAGAAGCCCAGATACCCTCAGTCTGAATGACCCCCATTCTTCTGTGATGAGCCCTCTTTTTAATATCTAGATCAAGCTCCCAGGCCAAAGCATCTCCCTCAGGTCTGCCTCTGCCTCCTCTGAAGCAGTGTACTCCACCTGTGTCTCTGCCATTGCCAGCCCCTCTATCCCCAGTTTCTATGACAGACATCATCTTGCCACCCACTTCCCCACCACTTGATAGCATGGTTTTTCTGCAATTCCTAAAGCATCTCTAACACAAGATTGCTATGTGTAGAATTTTGCTGACATCTTGAGGGTAATAGAGAGTATTTACAACACAGAGCAGGAAACAACTTTCTTCCAATACCAGTTAAAGGTAGACATGTATTGGCTATTCTTGACTACAAGGAATCTCCCAGGACCATTGATCGCACATAGTCTCCCTCCGTGTTCTTAGGACCCCTCACTCTTCCTCACACCCCCCTTCCGTTTCCATTCACAGACCTTAGCCACCTCTATCTATTTTACTTTATTATTCAAAGCAGTAAAACGTTATCTCTGTCTCATCCTGACTCATCCCCAATATGCCCAGGAAGTTTTGTTTTTCTCGATCAAAAGTCCCATCAGTGCTATTTCAAAGCCATAGCATCATTATCTTGGAAATAATATATTATGCCATTCTCCTAGAAGGCAGAAATAGCAACACGTTCCTTTTGTTAGCAACGTTTTTCTGCTTCATTTGCAATGGCTGAATATGTGGAATGTCTTTTCACTAGCGCGCATTTTCCTGAAACTCACATTGCAGTGACCTGGGAGTGCTCTGCTGTCCTGAAAGATGTGGGACCCAGCAACGGTCAGAGACCAACGTGCTTCATGCTTCACTCGGAACCCACTGCCAAGACCCCCAACTGGTTTCTCCAAGGCAAGGGAAATTTTTTATTTCTTTGCCGGAGTACTCTCCCAGAGGTGCCCTATTCTAATCCTTTACCATGCAGTTGAGCATCCTTCCCGCGTCCATGGTGGCCTTGCCCTCCAGACAGTCCACATTCACCTTTCCTTCAATTCTCCCACAGTACCAGGACCATCCTCTCTCTAAAGGCTCTCAAGGAGAATCCATTCCTTGCCTCTTCCAGTTTCTGGTAGCTCCAGGAGCTCCTTGGTTTATAGCTGCATAATTTCCATCCCTGCCTCTGTCTTCACACACTCTCTCTCTGTCTCAAATTCCCTCTCCCATTTGTTTTATAAAGATACCTATCCTTGGACTTAGTGTCCATCTAGATAACCTCTTTCTTATGTTAGGAGATCTGCATGTAGAAGCGTTTTCCTCTTCTTGGTTTCAAGAAGATCAAGATGATCTCATCTCAGATCCAAAACTTAAATAGATCTGCAAAGACCCTATTTCCAAATAAGGTTCCATTCACAGGTTCTGGCTAGACATATAATTTGGGGTGAAGGGTGACCACCATTCAACTCACTACAAGCCCCACACTTCTAAGAGCCCTTGCTCGACCCTTGGTTGTAAAGGAAATCCTTCTTGTAGCCTCCAGAGCACCCTCTAGGTACAGAAAAGAGATTCACTGGATTTGCCCACTGTACACTTCAGAGAGACATTCATGTCTCCATAAAGAGAATTGCCACCAGAAATGTAGTTTCACATTTCTATCTAGGATTCTCCAGTAGGTAAGGGAGGGAACATAACACAATCTCACTTGACTTTGCCATCTCAGCAGAATGAAGATTTTAACTCTCTCTTCTCTCACTTTCCCTGGAATTTTGTACACAATACTGCACAACAGCATTTTCCAAACCATGATTGGCAGAACAAGAGATATTTCTGGGTGTCCCACAATCACATGCTCTGAGAGAGTGAACACACATTCAAGCGTATTAGTGGTTCCAATAAACCTGCATTAAAGAAAACTGCTTAACTTCATTTAACCCGATGTTTGCCACATTCTCTTCACCTTAAACACCTTTTTATTTTTAGAGTGTATCTTTTAAGATCTCATGGAATACTAATGTCCTACAGAATACAATTTGGAAATGTTTTTGAAAAACATGTGGAGTATCATAAAATTAATATTCCATAAGGAAGAGTTATTGCCTTCTCATTCCCAACATTGGAATACACAGCTGTGTTTAGCCGCCTTGGTGTTATGAATCTAAAACTAAAATTGTACCCACTGACTGTCATTAATAAGACTGTATGGTATACTTTTAATTTGCTAAGACAGTAGATCTTAAGTGTTCTCACCACATACACACCAAAAAGGGCAACTATGTGAGCTGATGGATATATGAATAAGCTTGATTGCACTAATCATTTTAGGATATATGCATGTATCAAAACATCATGTTGTATGCCATAAATATATATAACTTTTATTTGTTAATCATACCTCAATAAAGCTAGAAAAAAATGAAAAAAAAGTCTTAATCTAACCAATTTGGGTTTTATACTTAGAGCTGAGCACCCTGACTTAGCTGGCATCTATAGAAGATGAAGGCACCAAAACAACCCAGCATAACCCCAAGATGCTTTTGAAGGACATTAGACAATAACTTGAAGCCATATGAAGAAATAAAAGGCTCAGTAGAGGTAAAGATGGGGCAATTCTAAAAGCTGGTGTTATTGTAACCATGTTTGTAACTCTGCTTTTTGTTTTCTCCATGATGTAAAAGACTAGTACATTTTTAAACAGCAATCACTAGTCTAAAAGCTAGTAGTGTTATTAGTTTGGTTTGTACTTCCACATTGTTTTTAATTTATGAAGTTAATGCACTAAAAATTGTTAGCTTATGTTTCTGACACATAATGTATAAAGACGTAATCGTGTGACATGAAAAATTGAAAGGAGAGTGGACAGAGATGTAAATGAGTAGCATTTTTATGTTATTGAAGTTAGGTTGGTATGAATCCAAATTAGAATGTACAACTTCAGGATATTAGATACAAAGAAAATAGAATATTATGTGCAGAAGGAAATGAAGCTCTAAAAATTTTCACTATAAAAATCAACTAAACGCAAAAGATAATAATGTAGGAAATGAAGGTTAAAAAAACAACCTATAAGGTATGCAGAAAGCAAACAGCAAAATGACACATAGAAGTACCCTCTTATCTATCAACGTTAAGAAGGAAGGAAATTTTGACCTAAGCTAACTGAAATTTTCCAGTCACAAAAAGACAAATGCTGTATGATTTAATTAATATGAGAAATTTAGAGTAGTCAAAATCATAGAAACTGAAAGTAGAATGGTGGTGGCCTAGGGCTGGGGCAGGGGAGGAATGGGGAGTTAATGCTTAATGGGTTTAGAGTTTCCATTTTACAAGATAAAAAGGGATCTGAAGATGGATGTGGTGATGGTTGTAGAACAATATGAACATACTTAATACCACTGAACTGTACTCTTAAAGATGATTCCGACAACAAATTTGATATATGTATTTTACTACAATACAAAAAATTAGAAAAAAAGCTAATATATTAACATTTTATTTAGAGCTTTAATATTTTCCAAGTGCTTCTCTATCTCTGCCTATGTGAGGGGAAGGACTTCACGTAGTTCATCTCAGAGATGGGGCCACAGTGTCTGCACAGAGCCAGGTGTTGTGATAGACCTTCAAAAATAATTGTTAAATATTACCAAATGAGTATATCTTCTTATTTAAGCATTACAACTGCTTTATGAGACCACATAGAACATAACTCGTTATGTGTTTTATAAAGTCACCAGGAATACTGAATTAGTGAATAATGAATGAATCCTGAACCTGTGCTCTCAGGGTAAATACAGGGTGAAACTAGGCATCTGAGACACATTTTAACTAAACTTTTGAAAGCCGAAGACAAAAAAAAAAGAGTCTTGAAAGCAGCAAGGGAAATGACTCATCACAAACAAGGGAAGAATAACAAGATTATCAGCATATTCCTGATTAGAAACTTTACAGGCCAAAACGCAGAGAGCTGATGTATTCAAAGTGTACAAATGAAAAACAAGAATCATTTATCCACCAATATCGTCCTACAAAAATGAAGGAGAAATTAAGACACTTCCAGATAAACAAAAATTGACGGAGTTTATTACCACTAGACCTGCCCTGTAAGAAATATTAAAGTGGGCAAAGAACATGAGGTTCCTTTAAACCTCTGGTCACAACATTTTCATCAATTAATCGACAAATAACCTGTGCATTTCTGTTGAAAGATGCCTTATTTAATATATATTGTTGATTTGTGAATATTGAACTCACAGCCAACAGCACTATAACTCAGGCCTCAATGAAGCTTACCTAACAAACATTTTTTTCTGTAGGGCACATCACAGCCTTCTTGTGCTTAGAGACAGTAGACAGCACTTCAGTGCTATGGTTGGGGACTGTTTTATATAGCAATATCACCAAGAAAAAAGCACAAAATGTGGAAAAGGTGGAACTACATAGACCACAAAAAGTATAGCTCTTTTCAGTATCAGAGCTAAAAACAGAAAGCACAGTGTTACCTTGTTCTCCCTCAGCTGGGCACATTCATGTCAGATGACTTTGATTTTTTGCCTCTCTGCATTTCTGTGAATGACCATGTATTGATTTTTTTTGTGGGGAGGTTATAAATAAATATTAGGGAGCAAGGGAACTTGCAGCTGTGGAATTTGTGAGTGATGAAGATTTGCTGCATTAATATGTTATTTGCCATACTGCTTTCCACAATGGTTGAGTTAATTTACACCTCCATCAACAGTGTGCAAATGTTCCCTTTTTTCTGCAACCTCACCAGCATCTTCTGTTTGTTTGTTTGTTTGTTTTTGAGATGGAATTTCGCTCTTGTTACCCAGGCTGGAGTGCAATGGTGCGATCTCGGCTCACCGCAACCTCCGCTTCCTGGGTTCAGGCAATTCTCCTGCCTCAACCTCCTGAGTAGCTGGGACTACAGGCACGCGCCACCATGCCCAGCCAATTTTTTGTATTTTTAGTAGAGACGGGGTTTCACCATGTTGACCAGGATGGTCTCAATCTCTTGACCTCGTGATCCACCCGCCTCGGCCTCCCAAAGTGCTGGGATTACAGGCATGAGGCATCTCTTATTTTTTGACCTTTCAATAATAGCCATTCTGACTGGTGTGAAATGGCACCTCATTGTGGTTTTGATTTGCATTTCTCTAATGATTAGTGATATTGAACTTTGTAAAGTACCGTGTTGGCTCCATGCACATATACTTTTTAGAAGTATCTATTCATGTCCTTTGCCCACTTTTTAATGGGATTTTCTCCTGTAACTTTTAGTTCTTATAGGTGCTGGATATTAGACCTTTGTCAGATGCATAGGAAGGGGCAAGGATTTCATGACAAAGACACCAAAAGCAATTACAACAAAAGCAAAAATTGACAAGTGGGATCTAATTAAACTTAACAGCTTCTTCACAGCAAAGGAAAAGAAAAAAAGAAAAGAAAAGCTATCAACAAAGTAAACAAAAAGAAGACATACATTGAGCCAACATTAATGGCAATTCCTCGAAGAGCTAAAAGCAGAACTATCATTTAACCCAGCAATCCCATTACTGGGTATGTATCCAGAGAAATATATGTAAAACATTCTACCATAAAGACACATGCACATGAATGTTCATTGCAGCACTATTTACAATAGCAAAGACGTGTAATCAACCTAAATGCCCATCAATGACAGAAAGGATAAAGAAAATGTGGTGCATATATACCATGGTATACTATGCAGTCATAAAGAAAAAATGTGATCATGTATTTTGTGAGAACTTCGATGGAGCTGGAGGAAGTTATCCTTAGCAGACTCACACAGGAATGTAAAACCAAATACCATATGTTCTCACTTAGAAGTAGGAGCTAAACATTAAGAACTTATGAACACAAAGAAGGAAACAACAGACATTGTGAATAAGTGAAAGGAGCAGACAAGATAACTACTGAGTAGTGGGCTTGATATTTGAGCGATGAAATAATCTGTACAAACCCCCATGAGACATGTTTAGCTATGTAATAAAGCTTTGCATGTACCCCCAAACCTAAAATAAGAGATTTTTTTAAAGATGCGTCTCAGTGTGGGTTTCTTTGAATTCACCCTACTTGAAGTTTGTTGAGCTTCTTGGATGTTTATGTTCATAGCTTGCACCAAATTTGGGAAGTGTTTGGCCATTATTTCTTCAAATATTCTCTCTTCCCCTTTCTCTCTCTCTTCTCCTTCTGAGACTTTCATGTGTGTGCTGGTCCACTTAAGGGTGTCTCACAGTTCCTGTGCTCTTCTTTAATCTTTTCTTTTCTGAGACACGTCATTTCATTTGTCCCTTTGTCAATTTTGCTGATTCTTTCCTCTGCCTGCTCAAACCTGCCCTTGAATTCCTCTAGTGAAATTTTTATTTCAGTTATTTTTTCCAGCTCCAGAATGTATTGGTTTCTTTTTATATTTTCTATTTATATTTTCATTTTGCTCAGACATTATTTTTCTTGCTGTTGTTGCTGTTGTCTCGTTTTACTTTCTCCATGTCTTCCTTCAGTTCTTTGAGCATCTTTGAAGATCTTGAGACTTTTAAGTTTTGTCTGGTAGATCCACCATTAGCTCTAGTTCAGGGACAGCTTCCATTGATTTTTTTTTTCCTTTGAGTGAGAAGTATGTTCCTATTCCTTTACATGCCTTGTGCTTTTTGTTGAAAACTGGACATTTGAATCCAATTAATGTGGTACCTCTGGAAATCAGATTACCCCTCTTTCACAGGATTTGCTGGCTGTTCTTATTTTAGGTTTTATTTGTATTGTTATAGGCTGCCTCTGTGCCAAGGATCAGCCTGAGGTATAAATTTAAAGTCTTCTCAGGTCTCGGGTCTTTTCTGAACCTGTACCTTTCCCTAGGTATGAATGGTCACTTTCTAAACTTCCCCTGTATATGTAGCTACTTTTAAATGTCTTATTCTTTAATGTCTGGTGCCAAAAGGGGAAAATAAAAAAAAATGAAAGAGAAGAAAAGCATTCTGAAGTCATTTCAGCTGGTGAGGGAGAGGCTTGCAACAATGCGGGAAGGTTTAACGACAATGGCTGTTGTCTGCTAATCTGCACCTATGTGACCAGAAGCAGCAATCAGAAATTGGAACACAAATCCCTGATTTTTGGAGGACAGTGTCCTCTTTCCAATCCTGGCTCCTATAAGCTGTGTACAAGCTCCTTCGGGGACTAGTGCTTGGCTGCCTGCCATGGGGCTGGGTGTGCAGGATGGGTAGCTGCTACTGTGCTAAGAGATAAAATTGGCTGAAATTAACCACAATTTACTAACCATGCCTTCTCTTGGAAGTTGCAAGCCTTTAAAATACTCCAGAGTTCCAAAATAGTTACATTAGACAGATTCTGCCAGGGCCGTTGTTGTATAGATGGGGACAGATTCCTGATGCTTCCTATGCCATCGACTTCCCAGAATTGTCTCTGTGAAATTAACTTTTATTTTAATACTAATAAGTTTTCCTACTATTAAGACTATTTAAAAATCCTTTGCTTTGAAAACATAGGCTTTGTTCTTAGGGGATCCGAAATTTTGTTTACAAAATTCCACTAATTCAAATCCTAAGAATGAAGAAGACTACAAACATAAAACATTTCAAGAAAACTTCAGCATTAGATTTGAGCTCATAAACAATTTATATTACAATAATTGTTAAGCACAAAATAAATGCAGAGTACTTTATAAAGAGAAGATGAGAATTCTTCTTTAGTCGTTAGAAAGTGTAATTTGTGTCAGGAAGAAAACAGATATATACCAAAGGGATATTGAGTTATCAAAGGTCCTAGGTGCTCAGAAGACCAGTCAAATACATAACATAAAGACCATTCTTATCAGGGTAAGGAGTGATAAGAAAAATCAAGAAGGCACAGAGGTAACATGAAGAAGTTCATGGATATTAACGCCCTTCTCCACGCTATTTAAAATATTCAGAGTATTAGAAAAATAGCAGCAGCCAAGTCAGACCAGAAGATTCAGGGGCAAATGTCAGCGAGGGTACTTCAATGACTGCTCCATTGGATTGGTCCAGCTTTACCAATAAGACTGTCAGTTCTATTTTGGAAAATGTGGCTAAAATGTTTCAGGTAATAAATAATAGGCCATCTTGAACAGTTACACAGCTTCTCCCAATCTATTTTCTGCAACTCCACTACAGCTGATTGAAAGGGCTTAGGGCTCTCATGCACCTCCTTGGCCTGGTGTAGTGGAGATAGCAGCATCCATGTTGCTATGTAACAAAGAACATGCCGTTTATCTTCCCCTAGCACTAGGCACAGCTGGAAGGAAAGAAAAGGAACCCCATTTTAAAGCATTTTAAAGCTACTCTCTATTCCAGACTGGGAGGCTGCTCTGTTTAGGATCTAAAATATGCTTACTTTAACCCATCTTTGTTGACACAGCCACAAACTTCAGCAAATACTGAAACCAGACTCAACTAGATTTCTTATAAACTTTCATATGTGAGCAAAATCCCCCCTTGATTTTGCCTAATGTTCATCTGCTACAATTTTTACCAAGTTATAAAAAGGAAATCTTCCAGCATTTCCTATTCTATATTTTTCAGCTTAAAAAAATAAAGTGCCAGTTGGACAGCACTTACCCATTTCAAGCTATAGTAAATTTTGCCTCTTCATTCTCTCAAAAGGTTTTTTCTGATAGTCATCACTTGTGTTTATATTTTATAAGCAGTCCTTCTAACCCATATAACTCTCTCTGATGCTCAAAGTAGTAAGGATAATTGGACCTGCATTTGCAGAAGAAAAGCACAACAAACAAAAATCAGAAGCCAAAGCTCTGTGTTGGGGGAATGGAGAGGGGGGCATCTCTCTTCTCAAAGAGCCCTAAATGTGTTCACACTTGGCTGACTTACACGGGGAAAAACTGTGCTGTCCTTGTACAAAGCCAAGAGCTCGTGTTCTCTGGCCTTTGTCCTCAAACCTTCTCTAAGACCAGCATCATAAACTCCATTAATTTCATAATGAACCACTTCTTCCTCATGCTGTGGCTGGTCAGGTAACCTTGGACCTATCTCTGGTAACTTCTCTAAGCTTCAGATACTTGCCAATAAAATCTGAGTAATGCCTTCTCTGCCTGAAAGCTCGAAGGGAGAGCTTTCCCATTTTAGATCCAAGCTTCCTAACCATGCATTCAAGGCCTTACACAGTCTGGCCCCAATGTCAATATTCCAGACAGCCCTTCCCTCTCCCTCCTCCTCCTCCTGCCCCGTGTATGCAGCCCCAACTCCTGACCCACAAACCCTCCCTCCTGTATGTATGTATCTCTGTACCTCAGTTCTAGCCTCTCTTTCTGAAAGAACATCTTTCCACCAGAAGTTCAGACCCAGTTCCCAGGGTACCTGCTCCATTAAGCCTTTCCTGATTTTCTCCAGCAATAATTTTTCCCCTGCTATTAACTCCTTCTTATGAAACATTCACACTCTTTATGGTATTAGGAATTGTTTATATGCAGCTGCATTCTTCTCTATCAGATATAGACAAAAAACCTCTGTTTACTCATATTTGTATCTCCCTCTCATCTCCACCCCAAAGCCCAGATGGACTCTCAATTTTTGATAGATGTTCATTAAATATTTCTCAGGTTAATAAATAAAGCATATAAATTTACCTCACTATGCTGGTTTTTCTTTATATAAAAGTGACTATTGGCCAGTGTGGTGGTTCATGCCTATAATCCCAATGCTTTGGGAATCTGAGGCAGGAGAATCACTTAAGGCCAGGGATTGAAATTTAGCTGAGCATGAAGGTACAAGCCCACAGTCCCAGCTACTCAGGAGGCTGAGGCAGAAGGATTGCTTGAGCCCAGGAAGGCAAGGCTTCAGTGAGCTATGATTGCACCACTGCACTCCAGCCTGAGTGACAGAGCAAGACTCTGTTTCTAAAAATAAGATAAAATCAATTAGTATAGGAAAGAGTGATCATATTGGCTAACTAGCTTGAGACAGCCTAAAGAAAAAGGAAAGCAAATATTCATTACAAAATTAATAATGCTACAGAGCAGCATAAGCCATGGATACAGGAACATTAACACCTTGTGATTTATTCCAGGCCTCTGTTTCTGATCACTAAAACTTTGGGGAAAAGTAATGTGTATATCCTGCAACTGGTCACCCCACTTCATCCTCTAGTGACACAGTTTTTGGTCCATCTCCCAGGCCAGGCTTACTCGGAATCCTGCCGGTTATTCTCCATCTGCAACAACTGAGACAACCTCAGCCTCTTTTGGTACCTGGAACTTCAAACTCTCTCTGACATTATAAGAAAGCACAGTCACTACTACAAGTATTGGGGGAAAGGAAAGGAAACTTCAATATGTGATGAAATATTAACCTTGCAATCAGATGAGGGAATTAATATATTTCAACATGTCTCTTTTATAAGACAACACATTCTTACCCAGTAAATAACATGGCTTCCAGGAATATATTTTTGCTCTTGGAAACCAAATACCTTTTTGCTTTTTTAAGTTCCAGGATACAAGTGCCGGATGTGCAGGTTTGTTACATAGGTAAACGTGTGCCACGGTGTTTTGCAGCACCTATCAACCCATCATCTAGCTATGAAGCCCTGCATGCATTAGCTATTTTTCCTGATGCTCTCCCTTCCCCTCAACACCCTCCAGATAGGCCCCAGTGTGTGCCATTCCCCTTCTTGTGTCCATGTGTTCTCATTGTTCAGTTCCCACTTAGAAGTAAGAACATGCAGACAGAAACCAAATACCTTTGATTGTAAAAAGTCACACATGACTTTTCGAGTTTTACAAACCAGTATCTTTCCACATAAGAAATGAAATATCCAAAAAAAGGAGTGGGGTCAGAAGACCTGTGTTTGCCGCCTCAGGCTCACAACACACATTCTCATTTCAATTCTAGTTCTTTCTGCACAATGAGTAGCCCAAAAGGCCCTCTCTATTCTATTCCCATGTACTCCCAAATTTTTGGTCACCTGACACATCAAGAACCTCACCAGTCTCTAGTCTCATCAGACATCTTCTGAGCTTCATGCCTTTGCTCAGGTTGGAAACTCTCTCCTTCCTCCTCTCTGCTTTCCTTCAACAGCCTCTCTTCTGAGTTCATTTCTGAGTGAATTATTTGTTCCTATGTCTGTGCTTACACATGGGTTAATTTAGTACTTGAATATCATGTTTGGTTAAGTATTTTTATGTAGTTCTCACCCCCTAAAGGATGATGATTTGCCCATTTTTTCCCTCCAGATATTAGCATCATGTATGACTCGTAATTGTTCCATTCGAATGGGTCCTCTGCTTCCATGGCACGGAATCACCATCTTAAAGGGTCTGTTCAGCACAAGACTAAGAATTTCCCAAATCCCCTAACACCTAGGTAGGGCCATCTGGGCAGCTCTCCCACAGAATATGAACAGAAGAGATGCTGCCTCTTTGGGGCAAAGTTGTTTAAGAATGGCTGTGCCTTTTCCACCCTCTGTTTCCCTCTGCACCAAGGGAAAGTAGAGGATTGCAAATCCTAGGAAGGCCACAAGGCAGAAGGAATCCAAGACCTTGAGTAACTGCATGGACAAAAGCCTCCTTCAGCAGGAGACACCCTCGTTAGACAGTTATATGAGCAAGGAATAAAATTCTACTGTGTTGCCACTGAAATTTGAGGCTTTGTTATAGAAGCTTTGTTCTAACTATAAAGATTCTCAAAACTGTGTATTTTAATTAATTAAATAATCCTGTGTAACCAACAATGCTTGTCCTTGTCCTTCTGAGGTCTAAATCACAAAGTACCAATAAAGGAGAAAAAAGGAAAGAACAGGAAGAGGAAAACGAAGAAGGAGAGAGGAGAGGCAAAGAAAGGAAGGGAGGGAGAGAAAGCAGGGACAGAAGAAGGGAGAGAGGGAGGGAAGGAGTGAGGAAAGGAGGAAGGGTGGGAAAGAAGATTTAAGCAATGAACAATTGTAGTCAAACTATCACCTCATATGTAAGTTGCCTATATCCTAACCAACAGTTGAGCACATTATAACCAAGTTATTAACTTTGCTGCTATAGCACTTTCAGAGGCCAAGATGGGTGGATCATTGAGGCCAGGAGTTATAGACCAGCCTGGCCAACATGGCGAAACCCCATATCTAGTTAAAAATATATATATACAAAAAATTAGCTGAGCATAGTGGTGCACACCTATAGTCCCAGCTACTCGGGAGGCTCAAGCACAAGAATCACTTGAGCCCAGGAGGCAGATGTGGCAGTGAACCCAGATTAAGCCACTGCACTCCAGCCTGGGCAACAAAGCAAGACACTGTCTCAAAAAAGAAACAAACAAAAAGATACTGCATCCACAGTGCCTAAAACATTCCCTGAGACATAGCAGACATTCTGAAAATATGTGCCGACTTAATCAGTCAATAAAATTAGGAATGAACACCATACCTTTCCTTTCTTACTAAATGACCTGAAGAAATCAAACCTCCCTAAACTAAGAGATTATGGTAGTTAGTCAAGCATAAAATAATCTGTCGCCTTGAAAGTTGAAAGAAACAGAATCTATGACTATTACAACATGCATCTGAACGCCTATGATGTGGCAGATGCCCTGTGAGATCCATGTTCTCTGGCAGCTTTCTTCTAAAATAATAGCTTTTTGCTTGTTAAAAAGCTGATATTAAATGGCTGGCTCTGTACCAGATAAAAGGCAGCATTTTCTCCCTTCTTATCCTAATCTACAAAACAACCTACTTATAGGAATTTTTAGAAAAACCTTCAGAAGATAATTTTTGAGTAGGGAGAGCAGGGAAAAGGAGAAATTTCTACAACAACAAAATAATCCAAACTTAATATCAAGTACAAGAAGAGCCCACATGTAGCATTGAGAATAATTTACTTTACAACCTATGGTGCAATGGTCCAGTTATTACAGTATATATATACTGCTAAATTTCGCCCAGTCCTGCTAATCAGACAGCAGCTCCTGCGTCTGTTTGTCTCTAAGCCAATACCCGGTTGTACAGTAAATCTGCATTTCCAGAGATGATCTAAAATAGAAACCCATGCTGGCTAAATTTGTTTTGGGACATACCAGGCAACAGCTAGAAATGTTTAAATGACCAACTTGTATTCCACTGAGGCACTGAATGAATTGATTAGGGAAAAGCTAAAAATTGAATAGTATTTTGGAGTAGGCTAAGGTTAGTGTTGCCAATGAAAATATGTAACTACCAAGAGAACGGATATCAATCATAGTTGATTTTCAAATAGAAATGTGGGGAAAAAAATGAGATTAAATTCAAAAGAGGAATGTCTTGTTTTTCCCCTCGATATGCCCCTTTCCAATTAGGTCAATCATATAATTAGGTCAAACTCAAATACACTCAAACTCCCACTACTGAAATTATGATGGACAATAACCAAGTTTTCCACCGGCCAGAGGTTATTTCTCAGTTCAACAACCTTTGGTCAGAAGATCAGATCAGCACATGGACTCTGCAAAGGGCTATCGTTCAGTGGACCAATATCATATGATTGATTGGTTTATAAGACGGAGTGTGTGGTGCTGCCTCTGACAAGAGTGCTCTCTGGAGAGACAAGCCCAGCTATTGTTTGGCTGCTCTCATGTTAGCGAGTGCCCTGCGGTAACCCTCGTGCTCTGAAATACTCACATTGGTTATTTCAAAGTTGGGTGCAGAATTGTGCTTTCCCGTGTCTGTCACTAATGACTTGCAGCTGTTGCTAATCTGTGCCTCTGATTTCCTTTGATTACTATGTGTATTGATGCCTGTGGTAAATAGGCATCTGCCAGGTGCCAGCACAATCAGGGGAAAAATATAAAAAGTTCCCTGTTTCAAATTCAATGTGACATTGTGCAAGTTGAGAGGCAGCCATTTAACTATTCAGAGGAAACAGCTTCCTGGGGCACCTCCGGCCTCCTGGCCAGGGACATTCCCCCCATTCTCCCCCACTGCACCCCCTCCCCAGATGAGGCTGACTTTCTTTAGAATTGTTTTCAGCCATGACACGAGGGTTTCCACACCACATGACATCAGCAGAGGGAAGAATATCTCAGAGGGTTGGCTATGACCCGAGTTTCTAGAGAACAAGTGTCTCACCTCTTGGCTGATTGAAGCTTTGAACTGCCCCAGGAAGTTCCCAGAAGCTTCTCCACAAGAGAAGCTTGGATTTCGGTTTGGGGGGTTTCAGGGAACACGTCTTACTCAGGAAGGGGCCTGGGTAGTATCTGTCACTTCTCCTTCAGGAGAAGCAGAGGATAATCTAGGAGAAAACAGAGCAAGAAGGAGGCTTGCTTAGGAAAGATGCAAATGTAGCTTCCCTGGAACATCATGTTGTGTTGTTCTGAGAAGAGCTGTAGACAGAGGAGAATTTCTCCGCCTCTCACTCCAAGGCAGCAGCCTCAGAATGCAGCGAGGAAGGAGTGAGCCTGCAGTGCCCCTGGGATGGGTTGGTTTTCCCCAGTGGCTTCTTTGGCCTTCCTCGATGGCAGCGGTGAGAGTGTGTTCCTGGCCAGCAGCAGATGCTGGCTCTTCCCATGCCACATGGCCCGCGGGAAGCGGGGGTTACTGTGCTTTTCTTTGGCCTCTCCTCCTTCCATCGGTATGTCATGAAGACAATGACACATTACCCACACTTCGACAGGTTCACTGTTGTTTCCAGTTTTGAAAAGAAAAATCTTCTGTCATTTTGACGCACATCCACCATTTTATCATTGTTAGGAAACGGAGCACGAGGCAGATCTGCTTTGAAGTTAGTTTCTCAAGCTGCTAAGTTAGGGCCCCACAGTAGGAACCAAAGAATAAAGGCTAAGTGAGACCAAGAATATTGGAGAAAAGGTTATGAGATCGCAAGGTAGGGCCACATTTACTAGATCATATGAACCTTACAAAAATCTCAAAGGAAAATGAGAATCTGGTGGAATTTTTAATCCCCAGTTGAGAGATTTTAAAGGTCAGACTATGGCGGGGCCGGGCGCGGTGGCTCACGCCTGTAATCCTAGCACTTTGGGAGGCCGAGGCGGGTGGATCACAAGGTCAAGAGATTGAGACCATCCTGGTCAACATGGTGAAACCCCGTCTCTACTAAAAATGCAAAAAATTAGCTGGGCATGGTGGCGCGTGCCTGTAATCCCAGCTGCTCAGGAGGCTGAGGCACGAGAATCGCCTGAACCCAAGAGGTGGAGGTTGCGGTGAGCCGAGATCACGCCATTGCACTCCAGCCTGGGTAACAAGGTAAACTCCATCTCAAAAAAAAAAAAAAAAAGTCAGACTATGGCTAGGACATGGATTTACAAGCAGAGCTCACGAGTGTTTGGTCATTTTTCATCTCACTGGAACAAAGTGTTCACTATGGACATTGAATGCCTAGGGCTTCAAATATCAGCCAGTAAGACAGTGTGTGTGCCCCCAAAAAAGATAAAAGAAATTGCAACATGGATGAATGAGGACCTCGTGTCTAAGTCAAAAGAAAGAATTATAAGACGTTAGTAAATGCTCCTTGGCCCAGTGATTAAGGGAAACAGATACATCATAGTGGTCACCTGGGCACTGATTGTAGGATTCAGAAAGAAAGCCTCTGAGTCTAGTACAGTAATGGTAAGGGGATACAGGATAATAAATTAGCAAAATTGTGAGACAATATTCTGGGAAAGAGAGATCATTTCTGGGTACTTAGACAACAAAGAGTTCAAAAATATTTTACTACACTGCATTTTATTTTAAGACAATGGTAAAGCAAATTCCCAGATCCAAACTAGAAGCAAGCCAACGTCAAACGAGGCCTTGGTACAAGTTGCGTGTCCTTGATTTGAAAATCCAAAATCCAAGCCAGGCATGGTGGCTCACATCTGTAATCCTAGCACTTTGAAAGGCCAACATGTATAGATCACTTGAGGTCAGGAGTTCGAGACCAGCCTGGCCAACATGGTGAAACCCTATCTCTACTAAAAATACAAAAATTAGCCAAGGGTAACACACCTTGGGATTATACACCTGTAATCCCAGCTACTTGGGAGGCTGAGACAGGAGAATGGCTTGAACCCAGGAAACAGAGGTTGTAGTGACCTGAGACAGTGCCACTGCACCCCAGCCTGCGTGACAGAGCAAGACTCCATCTCAAAAAAAAAAAAATACAAAATTCTCCAAACTCTGAAGCTTTTTGAATGCCAACATTGATGCCACAGGGACTGATTCCACACGTCACCTCATGTGACAGGTTGCAGTCGAAATGCAGTGAAAACTTTGTTTCATGCACAAAATTATTTAAAACGTTCTACAAAATTACTGTCAGGCTATGTGTATAAGGTATACAGGAAAGATTTTGCATTTAGATGTGGGTCCCTTCCCCAAGCTGTCACATTATACATATGCAAGTATTCAGACTGAAAAGACAGAAGTCTGAAATACTTCTGGTCCCAAGCATTTTGGATAAGGGATACTCAACCTGCAGATTTAAAAGGGAGAAGACTCTACCAGATGCAGAAAATGCTGCCAAAAAGACTGGTTAAAGGTAAAGAGATCACAGAGATCAGAATTTGCTGCTGCCCTCTTAATCAAAGGTTCACAAAGTATGCAAAAGCATTTCTCTTCTCTTTAGCAGTCAGAAAAGAGATAGAAAGGGTCAGGCATGTGGCTTATGCCTGTAATACCAGCACTTTGGGAGGCCGAGGCAGGTGGATCACAAGGTCAGACTGGCACCATACTAACCAACATGGTAAAACCCCACCTCTACTAAAATACACAAAATTAGCCAGGTATGATGGTGCACGCCTGTAGTCCCAGCTACTTGAGAGGCTGAGACAGGGGAATCACTTGAACCCGGGAGGCGGAGGTTGCAGTGAGCCCAGATCGCGCCACTGTACTCCAGCCTGGCGACAGAGCAAGTCTTTGCCTCAAAACAAAGAAAAGAGATAGAAGAAGATGAGGTTTCGAGTAGATAATCCAGAAAAACAGTAAAAAAAAAAAAGGCTAGCTAGGAACATGCATTACTGTATTAATACCAATCCACACAGCCACCGCCCTACCACCACAACCCCCAAAGGAATTCAGGGAATGACATCAGGAACACATACTATCAGGCCTCATAAACTGCAGGGCAGAACAATCTGTCATTTCCCAGGTCCTTGCTTCAACCTCTTATAATAGTAATCTTAGCAGTTGGCTTTAAATCAATATCAACACATCTGAACACAGTCAGTATCTTCCAGAAAGACTTGTGAAAGGAGACATCTTGCTGGAGCTCTGTCAAGCATCTGGACCCAGCTCAGGCAATGAGGTTGAGGAGAATCCTGCACTGGCAACAAGAGCTCATGGCATTCAAATGAAATAACCAGCTGGGTGTTTTGTCCAGCAACCTCCCTGGCCCATCCTCGACACAACTCTTTCCCAGTGACTTAGAAGAACCAGAGAAACTACAAAAGAAATCCACTAACTGTGTGCTCAGCGTTGTTACCATGGGCTGCATTTTCATCGGGCGAAGGCATGAGCATATCTAAGGCTCAGTGCTACCAGTTTCAGGTCACTGCAATGGCAATCGCCTCTTTCCCAAACAACCACAGTTTTGCACCTAGCCTCCCAAAATGTGATGTAAGGGGAGTTATCATGATGAGCTTTTCTGAAAATTAAAATAAAATAAAATAGGCTGGGTGCAGTAGTTCACACCTGTAATTCCAGCACTTGGGAAGCCAAGGTGAGAGGATCACTTGAGGCCAGGAATTTGAGACCAGTCTGGGCAACATAGCAAAACCTCCACTCTCAAAAAGAAAAAAAGTAGTAAAATAAAATAATTAGAACAAAAAAAGAACTTTGAAAAAAAAATGATAAATATGATATGTCCCCTTCTAAAGATTCCTAAAATATACTAGCACATATGGAGGAGTGTTCTATAATATTTAACATAGTTTAATCTAGAATTTTCTAAAAGTATTTGATATAATAGAGAACACCCTTATACACACAGTAATGATTAATACAGCAGAAACTGTTTTGTGGCCAGTCTATTTTAATATAGTTACTCACTTTTCTGCATATAAAGAGAACATTTTATGAATTACAAATTGGCAAGTGTAGGGTGTACTCCTATGATAGACTTTCATCTACATAATTTGGTCCATAAACTGGTCATAATATTTAATAAACTTTGGTAATAAGATGAGACAAAAATTACTATTCAGTTGAAATCTCACGGTATGATGAGATGATTTGGGGTCTTTAAGCCTTAATTGCTTATTATATGTTTTGTAAAATATTTCACTTGTATTACTGACAGCGAATAATGATATGATTTTTACCACCAAAATGTGATCTCAGGAAAACTCTACAAATGTTTTATAATAATTTCACTCTCTATTCCCTACCCCAAAACCTCTCAACAGTATCTCGTCAAGTGAATTTAAAGATCTTCCATGTAAAAGGAATGAGGTCCCTTCTTCTGGTTTTGGAGTTTGTTAAATTCAGTAGAAGAGACAAGACAACTACACGAATAATTAAAGCATAGTGCTGAAGGCACCGTAAGAGAATAAAAAAGGGCTGACCATCAGGGGGCAACCGGGAATGTCAGGCAAGGCTTCACGAAGTAAATGTCATTTGAGTAGAGCCCTAGAGGATACGTGGATCATCTATAAGCAGAGATTAGGAAAGGAAGAGAAGAACTATTACAAGACTTCAAGCCACAATTTTGACTTGAAGAGTCTGAGAAATACCAGGAAATGAAAATGACAAGTTGTATTTAGATCACTCAGGGTCTTGAATACAAGGCAGGCCATTTGACATGAGAAAATTCAATAAACGATGAAGGGGCAATGAACACTTTTGAGAAAAGTAGCTCCCCTCCAAGAACGATATCCTGGGAGCAGTGTGCAGCATGGAGAAGGGAATGGTCTAGAGAATGGTTCTCAAAGTGTGGTCCCCAGGGCAGTGGCAGCGTCTAGGAACATGCCAGAAATCCACATCCTTGAGCCTTACCCCAGACGCCCTGAATCAGAAACCCTGGAAGTGTGGCCCAGAAATCTGTGTTTTCACAAGTCCTTCAGGGAATTTGGATGCATGCCTAAGTTTGAGGATCACTGGTCTAAAGGCAAAAAGTCAACGGTACAATAATTTTAGTCATCCAGATGACTGGTAATGAAGAATTAATTACTCCAGGTACCATACTCATAATAAGAAGGTAAAGGTACCAATCCACACAGCCACCTCCCTACCACCGCAACCCTCAAAGGAATTCAGGGAATGACATCAGGAATGACATCCTCTAGGGCCACACAAACGAACTGCAGGGCAGAACAACCTGTGGTTTCCCAGGTCCTTGCTTTAACCTCTTATAATAGTAATCCTCGTAGCTGGCTTTAAATAGATATCAATACATCTGAACAGATTGCGGGGAAAGCAGCTGCTTTTACTAAAAGATCATTACACTGCTTCAAATTCTGTTCCCTAATTTTCCAGACAGAGGCCACCTTTCCATTTTTTTCTCCAGTTTGCAAGAGATATTACGGAAGCACAACTGAAAAATTTCTGAGGACAGGACAACCAGACACTGGCTGGGGATAGAGAGAATGGGGGATAGAGAGCACTTTAAATGACTCCAAGTTTTAAGCCTCAGAGGTAGGCAGTTTAAAGATGTCTTTAACAAAGGGACGAATTTTAAAAATCAGAAAAAGACAGGTGGAGAAAAGGCCCAGATCCAAGTGTTCAGTTTTTACTGTCCAGTGGAAAAAAAGATTTACAGACACTTCCAAAAATGCATACTATACAGTAAGGCAAAATAACAAGATAAAATTTCTAAAAGAAAGAAAATAATGAAGCCAGAGAAAAATAAGGATAGAAAAGTAAGAGGTAGCCACAAGTGAGCCAGAGAGGCCATGATTTTGGCTTGAAGAGTCTTTGTATTAATAATCACAACTCTGGAAAAGCCACAGGGTCCATGAGAGCAGAGCAAGTCAGTGAATCAGGAAAAGTTCATTTCTTCTCTGAACTGAAAACAGGAAGAGAATTCTACCTTGGACCATCAAAGAGGTGATTTATAATGTAGCAAATGATATTCTTTTTTTTTTTAAATTTTTATCGCATTTTAGGTTTTGGGGTACATGTGCAGAACATGCAAGATAGTTGCATAGGTACACACGTGGCAGTGTGTTTTCCTGCCTTCTGCCCCCTCAGTACAGCTCTGTAAGAGAAATAATTTGGGTTGAGGATATCACATGGAGCTGTATGTGCCTTTAGAACAATCCAGTGAATATTTCCTGCAAAAAGTTGAGAATGTGAATCTGAAGCTCAGAAAGTCAGGAATAAAACTAAGTGAATTTGGAATTTTCCCACATGAAAGAGATGTCCAGTGTGCAGATAAGAACGCAGTAAGAAAAACAGAATTGAAAAGGTCCCATTGCTATGATGATTTAGTGCTTATGATACAGAAAACACTGCCTAAATAAAGATATAATATTGCCACCAAGATTGTATATTAATTTGCTTCAAACATAAATTAGCAGTTAATTGAAAATATGAGAATGTTACCCTCTTGGAAAACAAAAAGCCAAATTCATCAAATTTTAAATGTATAAAACAGATGGATGATTAGCATTCAAAATGATTCAACATTGGATGTCAACACTGGGTTTTTGGTTTTTGGGGTTTTTTTTGGACTGGCAATTGCCCTCAGTAAAGTCAATTTATGAAATTTCACTTCTTACTAGTTTTCAGAACACATCTATCGTATGAGACGTGGAAAACATATTTTAAAAACTGTCATCCCAAAAATTGTTAGAGAAGTTTCTATAATGGACATATTAGATCAACAAACTCTATCGGATTGATAAGCTGTTCTGCTGTCATGAACAGGTAGAACTTTCTGATAAGGCTATTTCAAAAAAAGTAAATATATGCCAAAGATTAATGAATGAATGAGATTTCTTTGGCTGCAATCATCAGAAACTGATTATAACTTTTAAAATTATATATACATATAGCTGGATGCGGTGACTCCCACCTGTAATCTCAGCAGGTCAAGGCAGGTGGATTACAAGGTCAAGGCAGGCGGATCACAAGGTCAGGAGTTACAGATCAGCCTGGCCAGCATGGTGAAACCTCGTCTCTACTAAAAATATAAAAAATTTTCCAGGCATGGTGCTGTGCACCTGTAATCCAGTGACTCGGGAGGCTAAGGCAGGAGAATCACTTGAATCTGGCAGGTGGAGGTTGCAGTGAGCAGAGATCATGTCATTGCACTCCAGCCTGGATGACAGAGTGAGACTCTGTCTCAAAATACATGCATTAAAAAATAAAATAAATAAAATTTTATACATATATATACACACACACACACACGTATATTTAAAAAGTATTGGCTCACAGATGAAAGGAAATGGTAAAAAGTCAGGCCATCAGGCTGTTCAGGGGTACTGGTGTTACCAGGACGAATCAGTCACTGCTAACCAACCTGTTCCACTAGGATCAGGATTCCTAGTCCTCGGGCAGAGAGCGTTGCTTCCCATGCCCAACTCTTGGCTAGACAAGGACAGGGCCCCTTTGAGTAAAATCTCCTCTTGGGCTGCACATAGCCTTTTTTAAAAGGATGTCAAAGTCATGCTGTGACGAAAGACCACAGGCAGGAAAGAAACAGCAATGAATGTCCACAACACACAAGCATGCATTTCTGATAGGAAAGCAAAACAGCCATGGACATTGACGTATAAAATGAACCCAATCATTATCCCAGAAATGCAAGCATTTTCGTGTTCATATGCCTCAACTATCTTAAAATCCCAGAAATTTATTCCAGGTTTTTATCAATTCAGAAAAACTCTTCATCAGATGGGATTTTTTTCTATCAATAAGATCACTCTGTCTTGTTCTTATATTTCATAAAAATTAAAATAAAATTAAAAGGAACAAGAGGTATTTTAGATCTTATGCTTGAAATAAGCCAACATTTATCAAAATATTAATGCAAACTTAGACAATGTTAATAGAAAATTAAGTCCAAATGACAGGAAATACAGTCTCAGTGACTTCTCTCCTATTCAGACAGAGCACTGTCTTGAATTCTGAGTTTTATAATTTAGAAAGGATGGGCTCATGCCTGTAATCCTAGCACTTTGGGAGGCTTAAGCAGGCAGATCGCTTGAGCTCAGGAGTTCAAAACCAGCCTGGGTAATATCTCTACAAAAAATACAAAAATTAGCCAGGCATGGTGGAGTGCGCCTGTGGTCCCAGCTACTCCGGAGGCTGAGGTGAAAGAATCACCTTAGCCTGGGAGGTCAAGGCTGCAATAAGCCAAGATCACACCACTGCACTCCAGCCTGGGCAACAGTAAGACCCTGTCTCAAAAAAAAAAAGACAAAAGAAAAAGGAAAAGAAAGGATACAGCAAATTAAGTATATGCTCAGAGGACATGACAGGACAACAAAGAAACTATTGGAATAACAATGAGGGGAAACAGGACACTTAATACACAGAAAAGAGGACCTGGGAAGTAAATGACAATGGTCTTGAGCGCACTGCACTGTAGGGCAAAGAAAAACGGAATGTGTTCTCCGAAGATCTAGAATCTGGTTCCTACTCTATTCCTATTTACTGTGTGATCTCAAGCAGCCTGCTCACCTTCTCTGGGTCTTATATCTTCACCTCTATAAAAGGAGGTCTTGTTTTGTGAGCAGTGGCAGTGGGTTAATCAAACTTAGGTTCAAATCCCACCTACATGGCTGACCAGTTATGTGGTTTTGGTCTGAGCCTCTGCAAAATACAGATAATTAAAGATGAAACTTCCCTCAGATCTTATTATGAGAATTAAATAAAATAAGATGCCTGATTCAATGCTTGACACATAGTTGATACTCAGTAAGTTATAATTTACAATTACCATTACCAATAAATGGTAAGTATAATTATTCCATAATATGACTCTATAAAAGATTTGAAATGCCATTACAAGAAGGCGATACACTTTTCTGCCATGTTGCAAGACCAGCAGGTAAACTATATAGGTACAAGTTTTTCACTGAAGAAAGAACTTTCTAATAACAAGAACTAACAAGAAAAAAGCTGCCTTGTGAAGTAGCAAGGTTCCCAACACTAGGAGTGTTCAAAAGTGTCATGAAGAATATTTGCTGGGGACACTGCAGAACAGCTTCCTACATTTTGCATGAGAAGTTGATACGGTTCCTTCCCAATCCAAATGTCTATGACTTTCAGCTGAGTGCAGCACCAAGTGCATTCATAGTTTATAATATTAATGTACCACTGCCCTCTAGTGTATAACCTAAGAAGATAAAATCACTGATAAGAAAAGGAAAAAATGTTTGCACAAGTATCATGAAAAGTTATTGTCACTGACAAAGAGTTATCTTACCAATCATTGAGTAGAACCTTCTTACTTTCAGGTGAGAAAACTGGGGAACAGAAAGTGATACTATTAGCCCAAAGTCACAGGCTTACACAGCTACGGAACTGAGACGGGAATCTCTCTGTCTAACTCTCAGGTCAGGGTTCTTCCTGACAGCACATTCCTGAGGCTGTAGCACAGACCCAGCTATCCTTGGATGGCGTCGCTTGTCTGAGCCAAAAGTCTTTGGTTCTAGCCACGTAACTGGACAAGTTTCTCTCAGCACGATGAGTCCAGCACATCCTCAATCACAAGTTCAAACCCTTACAACCATGTTGCTGAAAAAACACAATGGTTAATGAGGCCATGTTAACAAGCGCAGTTCATTATCAGCAAGCTAATGACCACTCAGGCCGCAGCAGGGATGCCAGGCTACAATTAGGTCTGCAGTGATGTACAAACAGAAAGGGACTCTAGTTATAATTAAACCTGATTCTTTAGTCCAGTCGCTCATTAGGGAAGAAAATCAATCAGTCCACAGATCCCACACAAGAAGATCTAAAACTAATGCTTCGGTCCAGGGATGGAATGGTAGGCCACTGAGCTATTACGGTCCCTGTCTAATATCTACTGCTGAATGAGCACTTCAATTATATTCTTTTTTAAATTGTTTTTATTATATATATATATAATTGCATTTTAGGTTTTGGGGTACATGTGAAGAACATGCAAGACTGTTGTATGTACCTATGTACATACATGGCAATGTGGTTTGCTTCCTTCCTCCCCGTCACCTATATCTGACATTTCTCCCCATGTTATCCCTCCCCAACTCCCCACCCACCGCTGTCCCTCCCCTAGTTCCCCCCAACAGACCCCAGCGTGTGATGCTCCCCTCCCTGTGTCCATGTGTTCTCATTGTTATTCAAAGTACTTAGTAATAAAGAAGGGTTGGTTTTCATCTTAGCAATTCTGAAAGCCATGGCACAAAGGATGCTGGATAATTTTTCAAGTTCTTCATTTTGCCTTTCACTATTGACTGTTTTTCCTGTGGACCTGTATTACCTGTGCAATTAAACATGTTTAAAAAGACTAAAATCTTGCCAAAATCTCTTCAAGTAATGAAAACTATCGAGGTATTAAATGTAAGAATACACATAAGCACAAACCTTTCATAATTAGAAGGAGGAACTACCTCCATAGAAAAACAACATGATGTTATTTAAAAAAAGGAAAAAGTCAGCACAGGATATGGGTTCTGAAACGAGAGACTGGAATTCACACGATAGATTTGTTAGTGATACTTGCCCTTGGGCAAGTATCAAAAATTTTAAAGGAGGGTTCCTGTGATTCAATGAAAGGTCCAGGTAAAGATCCTAGGAGACGCAAAAAAAAAAACAGTGACCCATAAATTACTGGCTTCTTCCTCTTCCCCACATTCCCCTGCATTGCCATTCTCTGTCCTCATAATTCCTAAAACATGTCTAAATCTAGAAAGAGATGTCTTACTAGGAAAGCCCAATTGAAAGCCTTGAATTGACCAGGAAAGAAGATCCAAGTAGGCCTAAGGAGATAAGGTAGTAAGAAGAGGGGGAGAAGAGGAGGCAGTTCACAGGAAAGGAGAGAATGGGCTTCATTTGGAGATGAATTCTCTGCAGCCTTGAGAAGAGGTGGGGAGGACATTGGAAGAGTGAAGCTAAGGAGATCAGAAGGGGTTTGTTTTCTCCCTTTCTTCCCATTTAGTTCCCTCCTTACCTTTTTGCCTCATTCTGATTCTCAAATGATGAAGGCCTTTCTTATTCCTGTCCATGTGTCCTTCATCTACAACTTCTTCCTTCTTACTGAACCAGTCCCCTAGCCCTGTGCTTTTGAGTCAATGTCGCCAGCACCCTCTGGAAGCATGTGTCATCAATTTTCTTTTTATTACATAATGTTTCTCACACATACCTTCCATCTGTTCGTTTCTACTGGTCTCTTATCCGTCTGTCTGAAAGCATTCTTAACTTTTCTCTATACTTAAGATTCAATCCCACGAGCCCTTATATTACCATGTTCTCCCTGGGTAATAGAAAGGGAAAGCACTGTGAAGAATATATAATTTTTTAAAAACCAGTTCCTGAGCTCAAGGAGCTTATAAATTAGTTGCAGAGAAAAGACTATCGCTTTAGAAACAATGGTGATCAATAAAAGGAGAATATAATTAAGTTCTACATTGGCCTGTCAGACCCTGAGTCTCTATAGCTAGGGGGATACAGGCAGAGGAGTTCCCCAAGGTGCTGTGGTGAGGGATGACTTAGAGGAAGCACCAGGCCAGAATACTGCACAAAGCAATTACTCAATAAATGTTTGTGATTTGATTTGAGATGAAATGTTAGCTAAGCCTTGAAAATCATTATAAGACGACACTTCTCTCACCTACCTGACAATTCTCCTTCTTCATTGGTTTTAAGGTACATATTGTTTTCCATTTTAACAACTCTGGAACAAGGATGTATTTTTCAATGAAGGAGACTCAGCATGTGTTATAGATTAATTGTCAGTGATTTTTCTTTCTTAGTGGTATATAAAACAATAGCTTACAACTGATAGCTTCTTAGATTCCATAAAACACATATTTTTGTGTGTACCCAGTATATTTCAGGTTGCTATTCTAGGCCCTAGGGATATGTGAATAAGAAATGTGAAGTTTTTCTCTCTTAAAGCTTACATTGTGGTAGAAGAAGACAGATAATAAACCGGTTAACAAATACCTGATACACTGATGCTAGGTATGGTAACACAGACAGAATAGGAACCAGATTTAAGCCGAGATCGCAATCTACTGTGCAAAAAATAAAATATAATGAGAAGAGAAATTTTTAAAAAATCAGATTTCACATAAGAAATAGCACTTGGGAAGGAATTTACACATATTTTGGGTATTTCATCTCCTCTGCTAGACAGTGAGCTCCTTAAAAAAATGTTTTTAAAGGGCAATTTACTTAATTTTACTACAAAAGGTGAAAAATATAGTATGGATTGGACCCTTGATGTCAGGAAATTTTTCTGTATAGAACCAAATAGCCAACTACTTCAGTCTTGCACATCACAGGCTCTATGACACAATTTCTCACTTCTGTCATTGTAACACAAAAGTAGCATGGATAAATACATAAATGAGCACGGCTGTGTTCCAATAAAACTTGGTTTACAGGCCGGGCAAGGCAGTTCACATCTGTAATCTCAGCACTTCGGGAGGCCGAGGCGGGTGAACCACGAGGTCAAGTTTAAGATCAGCCTGACCAACATGCTGAAGCCCCTTCACTATTACAAATACAAAAATAAGCTGGGCATGGTGGTACATACCTGTAATCCCTGCTACTCAGGAGGCTAAGGCAGGAGAATTGCTTGAACTCAGGAGGCGGAGGTTGCAGTGAGCCAAGTTTATGCCACTGCACTCCAGCCTGGATGAAAGAGCAAGACTCTGTCTCAAAAAAAAAAAAAAAAAACAACTTGGTTTACAAACACAAGTTGCAGGCTGAACTGCCTCCACACTGCAGTTTGCCAGCCCCTGGACTAGGTAACTATGCCTAAAGGCTCGTAGAAGTCTGGAATTCTTTGAGATCTAAAGCTGGAGACCTATTTACCCATAGCATATACAGATGGTCCCTGACTTACGATGGTTTGGCTTATAACTTTTTTCACTTTTAGTGGCACAAAAGCAATACACATTTAGTAAAAAACATACTCTGAGTACTCATCAGCCAATGTTTTTCACTTTCAGTATGTTTTTCAATAAATTACATGAGATATTTAACACTTTATTGTAAAATGGGCTTTGTGTTAGATGATTTTGCCCAGCCGTAGGCTAACATAAGTGTTCTGAGTATGTTGAAAGTTGGTTAGACTAAGCTATGACATTTTATAAACCTGTAGGTGTGTTAAATGCATTGCTTCCTTATAATATTTTCAATTTGCAATGGGTTTGAGATGTAACCCCTTCAAAGGCAAGGAACGTTCATGCAACATCCACAAGATCCCCAGGTTTTTAGTAAGGCCACAAAAATAGGCCAAAGAAAAGGGGAGCAGCAATGTTTCTGGGGCATCATAAGTGGAGATGAACCCACTTACAAATTCTTGCTCAGAAACCAAACATTTCAACTCATCCCAATATACATGGCCTTCCAGATAGATTCAGGGAATCCTGCACTAAAAAGAACAGGTCTTTTTACAGCCACAGATAGGAGGTGAGCGGTGATAAGTGAGGTCTGCATGCTCAGCCCTGGCTTGTTGCACTGCGGTCAATTACACAGCTGGTTACAAGCGTGTGTTTGCACCTGTTCAAGCCTTCAAATGTGCTAATCCCATATTAATTAAGCAACTCCTTAAAAGCAGGTTAAAAACAAATTAGACCCTGCCGTCCCATTTCTCTTCCAGCCTTCCCTTGGTAGCCCTTCATCTATAAGGGGACATCTACAGAGGGTAAGGAGCAGTGCTTCTTTGTAATTCGGGGGAGGGGGCTCATTATGTCCCATCAATTAGTGCTGCCACCACTTAGTGAAAACGGTTGTTGGTACATAGTCCATATTAGTAACTAATTAATAAGGGTTGATTAGCTAAGCTCTCTCACGAGGTAGAACAGGCAACAGCCACCTTCCACAGGTCTACTGATTAAAACAGGGGTATCAACAATGCAAAATGAAAGAAGTGATGCTGGTGACCCTCATCTTTCTGAATGGGCTTTGAGACAGCAGTCCATAGCTAACCACTGCATCTTTCTATTTTAATGCACTGAAATGATTTGAGATGACAAGGATGTCTGGCTTGTTATTCTTCGAATCTTTGAATAAGGCAAGAATCTAGCACCATAGCAGATAAATGTGGGAACGTATTTCAGGAAAGTAGAAAAATTGACCCTGTACATGTAGGATGCACACCATACTGTAAAACAAAGAACATGAATGTGTATCTATTTAGATACCCCTGTTGATATTTGCAAATGCTATTTTTATTAGGAGCTTGGAAAAGTAGGTAAAAACAGGAGACTGAGGTAAGGGATTTGATCAATTATAGATGAAACAAAACCTTCATGTTTCTGTATATCGGTTACTGTGTGATAACATAATTACCTCTTTTTATATCTCTCCCACTCACACACACATGCACACATAGACACAAATTTTGATCATGGGGTCTTTGAAGTTAGTGGTCAAATCTCATTTATCTTTATATTCCATAGAAGAGAGCATTTTAGAAACTTCTTAGCCATTTGATGAACAGATTAATGAATGAATGCTTTAACTTCTGACTAGTGGATAAAAGATAGATTAGGAACAAATCCTACATGTTGATGTTAACTTCAAAACGCTCACCACATGGGGATTTTCAACCTTTAAATTAAGTTCAGAAACCCTTTTCTTAGTTTTACCACACATGACTTTTTACATGCTTAGTATCTTTTTTATTACTAATATATCTTGTATATGTAGAATTAAACATATTAAGCATTTAAGACTCTGCTACATGTTATCAAGTCACAATCATTCAGTTACATCCTTCTACTTATATATGTAAGAGTAATGATATAACTTTATTTTGAGGCAGGTCTCACTCTGTCACTTAGGCTGGAATGCAGTGGCATGATCTCAGCTCACTGCAGCCTCCAGCTCCCGGCTTCAAATGATCCTCCCACCTCAGCCTCCCAAGGAGCTAGAACTACAGGCACACACCACCATGCTTGGCTAATTTTAAATTTTTTTAATTAAATTTTTTGTTAAGATGAGGTTACTGTATGTTGCCCAGGCTGGTCTCACTCCTGAGCTAAAGCAATCCTCCTGCATCAGCCTCCCAAAGTGCTGGGATTATATATAGTCGTGATCCACCGCTCCCAGCAACATCATAGATTTTAATGATGCGCTTTCCACGCAGCCTCTGTTATTCCATGATCCCATTACCTCAATGCAATCAGGGAGCCTAACACAATAATGACATCCCCCCAGATGAAACCCACCATACAAAAGGGGGCTTTGAAAGAATGCAGGTATTCCCCTCACTGGCGTGCTTCTCAATACCTTAGTAAGGAGAATGTCTTGTGACCTTCCTGAATGCAGCTGAAGTGTAGCATGCAGGCCACATAAAGAAGCCACTCCAACATGCCTATTTCCCTAAGCTTCTCCACCTCAAGCCGTCACAGCCCTGACATCTCAACCACGTTATTTATGAGCCATCACTAAGTTTGAGTTTTAGTCAAACAAGTAAGCAGTTAAGGCTACCTCCAGCTGCTCAAGCTAATATATTAAATCTGAATTTCTAGAAAATAGACCCGAATCAAAAATCTCATTCTATTTAGAGTTACAGTCTACTTTTCTTGGTCTAACACCCTTAGAATCCACTCCCACACATTTTCCTCGGATTCCTGCCAATGCAAGTTAGCAAAGTCGTGAAATTCTTTAGCTGTAGGGATTATTTTCTCTTCAGTCTTAGTATCCATCCGCTTGGAACATGCAAGATTTGACCCTAGGTAAAGCCTAGTGGCCGTAGATGGGGTGAGTCTTTAGGAAAGTGGGTATCCTCTTTGAAGGCATCTGCTCCTGATAAGGTTACCATGAGGTTTTCAAAGCAAAGGGAGGCTAGTCTCTTCAGACCCAGGAGAGCAAACTACTCTCACTGAAAAGGGAAAAACCAATGTGATCTGGGGGGATTGAGACTGTCAATGTCATCTGAGCACAGAAAGATGTCTGGGCATTCCATGTTTTAGGATTCCAATCTTTCCCAATCGATGCCTTAATAATGAGGTGATAAATTGCCAAGATAGTAAATTCAATTGGCTTTAACTTCAGCAACTCATGCAGTTAAATTTGAGCCATCAGACCTGTTGCCCTAAGAAATAAGTTCTTGCTGGGCACGGTGGCTCATGCCTGTAATCCCAGCGCTT
The DNA here is from genome assembly GCA_028533165.1 of Leontopithecus rosalia. Classification (NCBI taxonomy): domain Eukaryota; kingdom Metazoa; phylum Chordata; class Mammalia; order Primates; family Cebidae; genus Leontopithecus; species Leontopithecus rosalia. The sequence continues at coordinate 9,258,184 of CM052651.1, forward strand.
TGGGAGGCCGAGGCAGGTGGATCACGAGGTCAAGAGATCGAGACCATCCTGGTCAACATGGTGAAACACCGTCTCTACTTAAAATACAAAAATTAGGTGGGCACGGTGGCGCGTGCCTGTAATCTCAGCTACTCGGGAGGCTGAGACAGGAGAATTGCCTGAACCCAGGAGGCGGAGGTTGCGGTGAGCCGAGATCGCGTCATCGCACTCCGGTCTGGGTAACAAGAGTGAAAGTCCACCTCAAAAAAAAAAAAAGAAAAAAAGAAGAAGAAGCTCTTTTAAGTCCATCTGTGAGCCGAGACTGAAAGAGCTTGTTCCTTTCTTTCTGTAATCACTCCAGTACATTCAGGACCATCTATTCCATGTCACAGTC
>CM052651.1:9259056-9281497 GCA_028533165.1 Leontopithecus rosalia
AGAGAGGATGAGGAAGAGAGGAGGAGGAGGAAGAGAGGAGGAAGAAGAGAGGAGGAGGAAGAGAGGAGGAAGAGAAGGAGGAGAAGAGGAAGAGAGGAGGTGGAGGAGGAAGAGAGGAGGAAGAAGAGGAGGAGGAGGAAGAGAGGATGAGGAAGAGAGGAGGAGGAGGAAGAGAGGAGGAAGAAGAGAGGAGGAGGAGGGAGGAGGAGAAGGGAAGAGGAGAAGGAGGAGGAGGAGGAAGAGGAAGAGAGGAGGAGGTGGAAGAGAGGAGGAGGTGGAAGAGAGGAGGAGGCGGAGGAAGATGACTTAAAAGCCAGTAACAACTTCAGGCCAAAAAGGCACTGCCAGACATGCTTTCTCCCTGCACAGAGACCAGTAAATCCTTCAAGATTTCAAAATATAATTAAAATTATGATACCCACCAACTTGATATTCTCTATTCTCCGGTGCTGGGAGATACTAGCTAGAATACCTGGGAAACCCAGGAGTGTTACAGCAAGATTCCTTGGGTCTCCTGTTGAGAGAGAGACAGGTTTGGACTTCTGCTGGCACTCCTACAGCCAAGAAATTCTTTCAATTTTCCTTCCAGGACAAGAGATAAGGAGAAGCCAAAAAGTCAGTGGCAAATCGAAGCAGAAAATCTAGATAGTAGTTTGTAGGACAAACCCAGAAGGTTTCCCTACTCATTTTCTAATGTATGTGCCTTTGGTAACAGAGAATAAATGAGCAAATAGAACACTAGGGAAGCTGGGACCGAGAAGTGAAGCCCATCTCTAGGCTTCCCGGCTGCTCTCGGTGGTTCTATGATGGCAACTGATCTGACTGAGAATTTCAGTAACAAGGTAGCAACATGAAAGTGCTTGACACATGGGAATTTCACTAAGACTTGTTTTTTCTTTTTTTTCTTTTTTTTTTTTTGAGAAGGAGTTTCGCTCTTGTTACCCAGGCTGGAGTGCAATGGCGCGATCTCGGCTCACTGCAACCTCTACCTCCTGGGTTCAGGCAATTCTCCTGCCTCAGCCTCCTGAGTAGCTGGGATTACAGGCACACGCCACCATGCCCAGATAATTTTTTTTTGTATTTTTAGTAGAGAAGGGGTTTCACCATGTTGACCAGGATGGTCTCGATCTCTTGACCTCGTGATCCACCCACCTGGGCCTCCCAAGATGCTGGGATTACAGGCGTGAGCCACCGCGCCCGGCCCAAAATACAGTTTTAAAGATCTTCCACAAGTAATAGATCTGCTATGAGTATCCATATATTTTAAAATATGTGACACGCTTTCAGAGAAAACGTACCAAACGCGAAGATGGTACTCAGTAAATATCACTGACTGAATGAAAAATAATAGCATAAATAAAAGATATTGATTTAACCTACAGACCGTGCTCATAGGGATCAGCTTACAGATTGGGCCATTTTCCAGAGTGGAAACTGGGGTCTTCCTTTGCCCATTTGTCTCTGTTACTGAAAAACTGAAGCTGTTAATCAAAAAGCTATTAATCTTCACCTTGCCTGAACTCCACCCACTTTCAAAACCGGGGAGCCTTTCTTGTGGCATGACTTCCATTAGACACTTAACTTTTGCAACCTGTCAAACATACTCGCTGCTTAGCTGTTAAGCATGTACATCTGTGCTTAGCCAGCAACACGGCTCAGCCGTTCCTCAGCTAGTGCTGAAACGATAACCCAGTCACTGGTGGTTAATTTTATCAAAGCCTAGTTAAAAGATTTAATATTTATAGAGAACTGTCAGGCAGTCTCTCCTTTTCCTTGGAAACAAGATTTATGCTCAGATCAATCTATTTTGTCCAAGTGCTACTTGTCTGGGTGTCATTGTTTCTCCTCTCCCTTAGAAATACTTTTGCCAGACTTCATTTTAAGTTGGCACTATTAGCTCACATTATGAAATGTGAAAAATAGCACATTGACTTTGAGGATATTGTGGAGGACGTTGTCTACTGAAGTACACAGTGTTTTGTGTGCAAGGGAGAGGTTTATCATGGTACCAGGAAAAGTTCTATGTCCCCTAAACAATTGGTTTTTGTGTTTTGCTTTACAGATACACTAATAAACAATTTCTGTAAGTAATGGTGTTTTCCTACTGTGTTAAAACTCAGGGCCAATGTTTTGAGTCTGAATTCCCTCCAGTTACTTCAAAGAACTAACGGTATACATTTTGTGAACTCAACTCTCCCTCATTTTACTTCATGTTTTTGTAATCGTCCTGATGTTTCCCCGACTCAGACAGTTTATACAGGAAGAAGGTTTAATGGACTTACGGTTCCACGTGGCTTGGCGGCTTCACAATCATGGCAGAAGGCAAGGAGGAGAAACTCACATTTTCTGTGGAAGGCGGCAGGCAAAGAGAGCGCTTCTGCAGGAAAACTGTTTTTAAAACCACCAGATCTCGTGAGACTGACTCACTATCACGAGAACAGCACGGGAAAGACCCGCTCCGTGATTTAATTACTTCCCACCAGGTTCCTCCCACTACATGCGGGAATTGTGGCAGTTACAATTCAAGAGGAGATTTGGGTGGGGACACAGCCAAATTATACCAACATGTTTCCTTGGGATAAGTCTGATGCGTTTAGGATATCAAAGCTATCACTGTTCTTCACTTTACCAAAAGACTTCTTTCCAAAAGGGATGGAGAAAGAAGAAAAATAAGGACTGAAAAGGAGAAAAAAATCTCCAACCTACTCTGTAAGAATGTTAATCGTGGCGCCATTTAAAATAGAAACTGTGAATTATTGTAAGGATGGTTAAATATAATATGATATATTCTATATGCCACATGAAATCATTAAATTAATGTTTTAAAAGACAAAGAGTGTTTAATGACATAGAAAGTGCTCCACTGACATATTGTTAGAAATTAAAGGCACAATCCCTGCAGGATAATATAAAATAATACGTACCATCTGCATCTCTAAAAGGCCAGAGGTAATGTCTGAAAATATTTGAAAAGGCTATCTCTGGTGACAGAATTTGGTGATGTTTATCTTCTCCTTTGAGTTTTTCTCAATGATCCAAAGTTTTACAACATGTGCCGCACTATAGTCAAAGGAATAAAGTCCACACAAAAAAATTAAAGATTTTGCTTTTACATATCTTTATATGGCATCATAAAAACTATGCAATCTCATCAGTTAGGCTGAACTCCAGCTACTAAAACCGCTTTAATCAATGATTCCCACATAAATTAAGTGAACTTACATTACCAGATGATAAAACGTATTATGACACTATAATAACGTAATATAGTACAAACATAAAAATTGATGGTGGAAACAAATAAGCTAGAAATGGATCCTAATATATATCTGCTCAGAAAGAACTTAGTATATGATAAAAGTGGCATTACTGATCATTCAAGAGGAGGAAGGGTTATTTCACAAATGGTGCTAAAATAGAGAGTTAACTGTTTCAGGGGAAGACAAATCATTGCCTTACAAAATACAATAATGTACATTTTGGATGGGTTCAATTATTGAGTGTAAAAACTACACTCAGGAGACCCAGAAGAAATAATAAATACAAGTGAATTTATAATCTAGAATTTCAAATATCTTTCTAGTCAATGATAAACGAAGAAACAAACCGGAGAGAGAGGGAGACCAAGTTTCCTACACTTTTGAATATCACTTCCTCACATCAAAAACCACCGTAAGAGGCCAGGCATGGTGGCATATACCTGTAATCCTTTCACTTTGGGAGGCCAAGGCAGGGAGACCACCTGAGGTCAGGAGTTCAAGACCAGCCTGGCCAACATGATGAAACCCCATCTCTATTAAAAATACAAAAATTAGCTGGATGTGGTGGGGCACACCTGTAATCCCAGCTACTTCTGGAGGCTGAGGCATGAGAATCACTTGAACTCAAGATTGTGCCACTACACCCCAGCCTGAGCAACAGAGTGAGACTCTATCCTCAAAAAAACAAACAAATAAATAAAAAGCTTAAGTAAATTTAAAGGTAAGAGAAAGCTAAGCCAAACACCTGCAAGATATAAGACAGAGTTAAAAGGCTTCATATAATCCTGTCTTACAAGCCAATAAGAAAAGACAACTATTCCGATTTTTTTTAACTATTGGAAAGACATAAGCAAGCTTTATTATGTTCCACTAGGGCAGGGGCTGTCTCTCCCTCGTTTGCTGCTGAATGTTATGCCTTCTACAGTGCTTCACACATAGTGGGCAATCAATAAGTATTGATTGAATAAAAGAATGGTCACTTACAAAAGAGCAAATTATGTTTTAAAAGTTCAACATAACTGGTAATTAAAGAAATGAAAGATGAAGCAGAGGTAACATTTTATTCCATCAACTTGGCGTATATGCCTTTTAAAATAATCTTCAGTTTTGTCAGGTATATGGTGAAATAAGGACACATGCACACGAATGTTCATTGCAGCACTGTTTACAATAGCAAAGACGTGGAATCAACCCAAATGCCCATCCATGATAGACTGGACTGGGAAAATGTGGCACATATACACCATGGAATATTATGCAGCAATCAAAAATGATGAGTTTGTGTCCTTTGTAGGGACATGGCTGAATCTGGAGAACATCATTCTCAGCAAATTGACACAAGAACAGAAAAGGAAACACCGTATATACTCACTCATAGGTGGGTGATGAACAATGAGAACACATGGACACAGGGAAGGGAGTACCACACACCGAGGTCTATTGGGGGAAATAGGGGAGGGACAGCGGGGGAGGGAGTGGGGGAGGGATGGCATGGGGAGAAATGCCAAATATGGGTGAAGGGGCAGAAGGCAGCAAAACACACTGCCACGTGTGTACCTATGCAACTATCTTGCATGTTCTGCACATGTACCCCGAAACCTAAAATGCAATAAAAATTAAAAAAAAGTATTCTCATTTACTGCCACTAGGAGTCTCTAGGTCAAAATTTGTCAACACATTCAAAAATCTCAAGCATCTTGATCCTTCAGCAACACTTTGATTTCTGGGAATTTGTTACGGAAAAATAATCTAAATAAACACAAGAATATTAATCTTTGCAATCCTGGTAATGTTATAAATTGGAAACAACCTAATTGTTAAATATAGGGAATTGATTAAACAATTATATACATAAGAAAAAATGTTATAAAATATTATTGTGATTTTGAATATTTAAGTGTATGGAAAATTACATGTTATGAATGAAGTTTAAGGATAAATCTATATGTATATATTGACTCCCATTTTTTAAAAAACATATGGATATCTATACTTAAAAGATAATATGTGAGCCACGAGTGGTGGCTCATGCCTGTAATCCCAGCACTTTAGGAGGCTGAGGGATGTGGATCACCTAAAGTCAGGAGTTCCAGACCAGCCTGACCAACATGGTGAAACCCTGTCTCTACTAAAGATATAAAAATCAGCCAGATATGGTGGTGCACACCTGCAATCCCACCTACTCCAGAGGCTGAGGCACAAGAATTGCTTTAACCCAGGAAGCAGAGTTTGCAAGTGAGCTGAGATCATGTCACTGCACTCCAGCCTGGACAACAAAGTGAGACTCTGTCTCAAAAAAAAAAAAAAACAGAAATAAAAAATAATAATATGTGCATATTTGTATGTTTACTCGGATAGTGAGATATGCTTTTAAATTGATTTCCCAAAGACTCATACTGCTTATATAATAAAACAAAAAAAAATTTTTTAAAAACTTCTCTTCACCATGCATGGTGGCACACCAGCAACACAGAGGCCACAGCAGGATGGTCACTTAAGCCCAGGAATTTGAGATCAGTCTGAGCAACATGGAAAGACCCTGTGTATTTAAATTCTAAAACAATTTTCAAAGACTTCTGTGAGGTTTGCAAGCTCTTCTTCATAGTTTTCAGGCTATCATTTTAATATATTCTGTTAATCACAAAACGATTGGGTTGGTGAGTGACAGGTGCTCTAAACTGATACTCTCCCCACTGCTCCTAGGCAAACCCAACAATCCCAGCATATGATGGAGTCAGCAGTGACTCACGCCTGGCCAATCAGAGTGGCACATCCCCTGCTGCTGATCCTGAAATAAGCATCTGACCTGAACTGAGCCCATGGCTCTTTCCTGGGGCTTCTGCTGGACTTTCACAAAAGTCTTGCTCTTCTTTTCTAAAAAGCCTAGCTCCGGGATCATGCAAAGATTATGGAATGTCTAGAAGCATCTTTTCTAAAATTTGGAGAGGGACAACCTAAAACTGAAACTAACCCAAGAAAAACCACGACCGATACATGAAAGTCTCTGAAGGCCCGTGACTGAGTTCCTGGATCTTGCCATGCCTAAACACAGTATTCTGGGTTTTATAAAAACATGAGTCAAGAAATTCCTTTCTCAAGTTGGTTTGAGTTGGATGTTTTTTCCACTGGCAAGGCCAGCACAGCTAAGCTAGCTGAAACCCAACTCTGAATTCTGTGGCAATAGGCATAACCCTGGAGCATCAGAGGCTGGTGGGTTTCCTGATACACAGAGAATGATGAGACAGCAAGCAATCCACCACCACAGCTGAGGACAGCCCTGTCCAGGATAACCCCTAACACGGTGTCGTAAAAGTGGCATTCCACCTCTATGGTTTTACTTCCAAAAACCCATAATGCCAGTCTAATCAAAAGAAAAAAAAACATCAATTTTCAATAGAAGGGAATTCTACAGAATACCTGACGGGTACTCTTCAAAACTGTCAAGTTCAATTATGTTAAGTAAAATAAGCCAGGCACAGAAAGATCAATACCATGCGTTCTCACTCATAGAAGTAGAGAATGAAATAACAGTTATTAGAGGCTGGGAGGATAGAGGGAGGAAAGCAAAGGGAGAGGATGGCTAATAGAAACAAAATTAGAGCTAAACAGGAGAAAAAAGCTATAATGTTCTGTAGAGCTCTGTAGGGTGACTGCAGTTAATAATAATTTATTGACTATGTTGAAAAGCTGGAGGAGACGATTTTTGGAAGTTCCTAACATAAAGAAATGATCAATGTTTGCAGTGATGAATATGCTAATTACCCTGCTCTGATCACTATACAATGTACAAGAGTGTTTCCATCTAAAACATGTAGCTTCAGGCTGGGCGTGGTGGCTCACACCTGAAATCGCAGCACTTTGGGAGGCCAAGGTGCATGGATCACTTGAGGTCAGGAGTTTGAAACCAGCCTGGCCAACATGGTGAAACCCCATCTCTACTAAAAATACAAAAATTAGCCAGGCGTGGGGACGGCTGCCTGTAATCCCAGCTGTTCGGGAGGCTGAGGTGGGATAATTGCTTCAGTTCGGGGGCTGGAGGTTGCAGTGGGCCGAGATGGTGATACTGCACTCCAGCCCGGACCACAGAGTGAGACTCTGTCTCAAAAATAATAATAAGATAAAATAAAACATGTCGCTTTCCTGTCTGAGTAGATATATAGGCTAGCTTTTATTTACCATTTAGGCAATTTCTCCCTCAAAATTGAAATCGACAGAGGGAGTAAGGAGAGATTTTCCTGGACTTACTGGGTACGATCTATAAGGCAAAGACGGAAGAATAGAGTTGTATAACATGTATAGGTGTGATAATACAGATACAGGTATCTTGATCTGTGAGTGGATTACTGCTCTGTATGAGGAAAAATTAAGAAATTAGTAGTATTGAAGTATCACTCTGTACCCCCACAAATATGTGGAGGTCTGTCAAGGTCATCAAGACCAAGGAAAGTCTGAGAAATTATAACAGCCCAGAGGAGTCTAAGGAAACATTACCACTAGGTGGAGAAAGGATATGGCAGAAGAATTCATACAATTGAAATAAAGGACAGAGTTTAATTTGTTTTTTTTAAGGAGAAGGGTAATCACTACATTCACTTCCAGGTGGTCTTTGCTCTGAGAGCTCAATGGCCTGGTGTGATGATGGCAAAAGGTAATTCCCTCAACTCTGGAAGCTGGAGGTCGCTCGCACCTCCTTGAGGACACCTTTTCATGATAGGAATGTTCCCATTCATTCAGCACACAGGGGTCCGCATAAGCTACTGGGCCTCAGAGCCACTCAAGCTATGGCTTTGTTCTCAAGGAAGTTGCAATCTGGGGAGCAGTAGACAGAGAAGGGGAAAACCTCCTCCCCGGTAGTGGCTCTCAGACCCACTGCCTCCCAGAAGAGCTATCCTTACGACTAAGTTGATAACTAAAGCAAAACATGAATATTCACTCAAAGTGGGATAATATGATGAATGCAAAGCCTCCCATGAACTCCAGTGAGGTTTTGCAACCGGTGAGTTTTGGCACCAAACTTAAGTAAATTCTTAGTTGCTAGAGCTTTGGTGATGCTGAAATTTTGGGTAAGGTACGGTAGACCTGATTAACACTTTTAGCTTCAACTCCAGGAGAAAATCTGTGGTACTATCCCCCAACCTTTCCCATTCTTCCTCAGGCTGTGGTTAGTTTATTTTCTAACCCTGAGGAAGATCACTCTTAAGCTCCTTTTAATTTTCTTTCAGATACATAATAAAGTTGGTGTTTTGGAGTGAGTTAGCCTGAACTGACTTCTGCCCCTAGGCAACTCCTTTAGCTCTACTGACCTCATTCACATGTTACTCAGTGGTTCTGTATCGAGCTTGCATCACAGTCCCCAGGAGGATGTGTTAGAACACAGATTACTGGCTGGGTGCGGTGGCTCATGCCTGTAATCCCAGCACTTTGGGAGGTCAAGGCGCACGGATCACCAGGTCAGGAGATGAGACCATCCTGGCCATGGTGAAACCCTGTCTCCACTAAAATACACACACAAAAAAAATTAGCCAGGTATGGTTGTGGGTGCCTGCAGTCCCAGCTACTTAGGTGGTTGAGACAGGGGAGTCGCTTGAACCGGGAGATGGAGGTTGCAGTGATCTGAGATCACGCCACTATATTCCAGCCTGGCAACAAAGCAAGATTGTCTCAAAAAATAAATACAAATGAATAAAAAAATAAATAAAACACAGATTACTGAACCTCCTTCCCAAGTTTCTGATTTAAGAGGTCAAGGATGGGGCCCAAGAACTGCTTTTTTTCTTTTTAATTTAAAGCTCCAGGATACATGTGTAGGACACGTGCAGAACATAGGCGAACGTGTGCCATGTCACGGTGGTTTGCTACATCTTATCAGCCCGTTGATAAAGAAGTTAAGAAGAAATCACTTAGGCAGATAGTAAGTGCATGGGAGTCCTTGGTAAGGCCTTTCTTTTTCATGAAAAGGTGCCCCAAATCATTTTCTAACAAAGAGTAGCCTGTAAAGTCGAGCTGCAGACATAGACAAGCAAGCTAGGAGCTTGCACTGGTGAATGCCGGCAGAAACTAGAGACTAGACATGTTCAAGAAGGCAGCTCCATCTTCCCTTCCCTTTGTCATCCACGTGTACAGTATGGAGCAGACAAGATGGACCCCTCAACTGGAAAGCTCATTTGCACAATAAGATTAGGGTGGGGAAATCGGCCTTCCCCATGCACTATAAAAACGTCATACCTAATAAGAACCAATCTGTGAGTCCTGTATAAATCAGACACCACCTCCTCATACCTGACTATAAAATCCCACACGTTTACCGCTGGTCTGGTCATTTCTACTGGGAGACCCCTCTCTACAGAGAGAGAGCTGTTTCTCTTTCTCTTCTCTTCTGCCTGTTAAACTCTGCTCCTAAACTTCTCATGTGTGTCTGTGTCCTAAATTTTCCTGGCACACCATGGGGAACCTCAGGGTATATACCCCAGGCAACATAATCACTTCACCACCACCTAGTTATTAAGCCCAGGTCGCCTTAGCCATTTATCCTGACGCTCTCTCTCTCCCTCAGCAACCCCCGTCCCTGACAGGCTCCAGTAGGTGTTGTTCCCCTTCCTGTATCCGTGTGTTCTCCTTGGAGAACTTTTTTAACAAGTTGGCTAGTGATGCTGACATGGCTGGTCCCAGGAACACACTTTGAGGGCCCACTCTTTATCTTGCACGTAAGCGAAGACATCAAAAAATACTCAGACGCTGTTTTCATCTTTATAAAGATCAGCTCGCAAATGACCCCAATGTGTGTTTGATGACTCACAGCTATCCGTCTGTTCAACATACACAGAGATAGAAAGGCAGCTGAGTACTTGTTGAGAAGAGCTTGGTTGCCATGGGATTTTACTGGGATGTCATCCTGAGAAGCCTGTGTTAGCCCTTTCGCTGGTTGTATCAGAATGAAAAAAATAGCAGTTTAAAGGAGTTTGGGGAAGGCAATTGAATTTTGATTTTTAAATAAAATTCCCAAATTGAAATTCCTTTCAAAAACCACCGTATCATGTTGCCATGTGAAGAAAAAATAAACTTTGCAAATGACTTTCCAAAAGTCATCAAACATGCAAAATGCTGTTCTCCTTTAACGTACATAATTGTCAGTGAACCCGGAAACTCCAGCAGATAAAGAGTCTCTTTTTTCAGGAATCAGGGAAATCGTGCAAACCCTCATGAGATGATTTTCTTAATCTGTCCACGTACAGGCCAGTAATTACTCACAGACCAAGATGCCTGTATCTGTATTATCACACTCATACCTATTTTTGTACAACTCTATTCTTCCCATCTTTGTCTTCTAGGTCTTACCTAGTAAGTCCAGGAAAATCTCTCCTTGCTCCCTATGTCTGTGTCAGTTCTGAGGGAGAGTGAAAGCTAGTATAGACATCTGCTCATACAGGAAGGCTACACATTTTTAGATTGAATTAGCCACAAGAATCAAGGTACCAACATCTCAAATTCTTGGAGTTCCTCCAAGCTTTACAAAAATCTCTTCTTATTTTTCTAGTACACAAACATTTACTGAAACATCTTCATGAGAACTAAACACATATTTCTACTCAACGTTTTGATCGCCTTTATAATTTTGAATATTCTACCAGCATTCTTCTTACCTGTTTTAGTTACAAATGCTATGATTTTGTCTGTATTATGGATTTAATTAATTTTGGAGAGTTGATCTGGAAATCAGTTTATAATGTATATTTATAATATTATATTGTATAGATAATATTATAATTTTATAAATAAGAAGCATGTATTTTTGCCTCAATACTTGCCAGCTAATTCATGTCTTGGTCAAAGACTAAATGTTCTTCTATACTCCCTTAAATATTTACTTTGCAAGAAGATTCTTTGCTTTTCAAAAGAATTATAGTTTCCTTTAAATAATCCCATGTAAAGGCACATGTTAACTCACACACCTGTTCATGCACATAGCTGTTTGCCGAATTAAGTGTAAAAGTAAAATGAAGAGGAAATAGCATCACTCTCATTTTAGGCCTACAGACTCTGCCTCCTCAAAATACTCCCACATCTAACAGAAAGGCCCAAGCCATTCTACGTGGCTGTTTGTTAGACTGAACATTAGCAGATGCTGCTCCATATCCTTCCACAGCCCACAAGAAGTAACTGGGTGAAATCTAGGTCCAGGGGCGTCTGGCGATGCCTCACGCAAGTGGTTAGCAGTCGCAAGATGTCCAAAGAAAAAACTATTTCCAGGTCTCCCTTCTGTATCTTCTCATTAAGGGCAAGAGATGTATCTTGGGAATCACTGCGCTAGTGGAAACTTTTCTCAACTTAGGACCTATTCCTGCCCCGTCCCTCGGATAGAGTCTCTGTCTCTAATCCTAATTCTGGATGTGAAGAATGGGGCCTACAAATGGATTTCGTCACATTCTCTCCATTTTATGGATTAAATGCTGTCATCTTTTCATATTTCTTAACTAGCCTCTACAGACAAAATCCAGCCCCATCCTTTGCAAAGAGCCAGATTGGGATTTGTGTCTGTAAGGTAAATATCCCCCATTCTCAGACTACCTCCTCCGTGGAAATAAGAGAAGAATTTCATAACTCATGTCCTGAGAACACTGCTGGCCACGGCGGATATACATAGTCTCACCCATATGCCACCATGCCCAAAATTATACCGTCGGTGACAGACTGAGCATATATTTCATTGGTACCCACGACTGGTGGCAGGCACTTGCTAGGGTAGTGGAGTGAAGCCAGCTAAGCTGCCTTTATCCTGAAGTAGCTCAGAGTCTGCTGGAGGGATCCCTCCTTTGGAATGAATTATTGTTCTTTCTATCTCTCTTAACATGCCACTACTCCTGAGTATAATCTACAGCACAGCATACCGTGAATTGCACATCAGATCTTTCCTTGCAGTCCTAGTGTCTTTGGGAGAAGACGACATTTTTAAAAATCCTCACAAACCACTCAAATGAGTACAATGACCTACACACGCCCCAGTTTGAGAAGATCTCAATTCTGTTACCCTAAAGACCCACTTCACTACAACCACTGCCTTTCTCCAACCTAGAGCCACCCGTCCTCCATTACTTCAGCAGAGCAGCAGATGGCGCCGGAAACCTGCAGCATGAGCGGAACTGCACACGCCTGCTTGGCTCCCAAGTTCCCTTTCTTCTCGGGGTCAGCATTTCACCTCACAGCGCCTCGCGTTTGTCCTCGCCGGTACTCTTTTCCTCAGAGAAGCGCTGGAGAAATAAACGGATACTCTAGTAAGAGAAGCACCCACGTGGTCCTTGTCAACGAAGATTTCGTGCCGGGCGAGCCGTATTGCTTCCGGCCAACTCCGCGACTTTCCAAGCGAGTCATCTGGAGCAGCTCTGCGTTATCTCCTCCTGCGCTGGAGCATCGAGAGTCAGAATTGCATCTAGCACCCTGAGAGCAACGCATGAGAACCGAATGCCATGCTGCTGGATCTGAAAGGCTTTTGTAAACTGACAGGCTATTTATTAATTACCCTTAGCGCACATTTCCCTCTGAGATCACAGTGTGTCTGGGGCGACAACAAGCTGAGGCGGAAAAGCATTTTCCCCGCAGAAGCATGAGGCGTTCCGCCTGGGCATGCGGTGTTTCCACCACGCTGGTCCAGCACACTCAATAGCATACAGTGAGGGAACAGAAGTGCCATTCAGCTTCTGGACACCAGAGATGTGCCCTCCTAGCTCTCTGGTTAACATCTCACCCCTGCCTCAATTCCAGTCTCAGGCAGACACCCTGGGGCACTCATTCCCTGTCCTCTCAGCAAATCCCAGGGAAGCTAAAACCTAAGCACAGCGATGAAGCGTCTCTGAAGGCCTCTCTTCCATATCCTGATTTCAACTTTCCCTTTCCCGATAATTCCGTGTCATCGCTTTTACTCAGGCTGCCCCTGTCAGCCGGAAAATGAACAGGAAAAGGAACAGATGGCTTAACATGTTAGCCCTTCAAGAAATATCTGTATTTTAAATGAGAATTGTAGTGAAAGAACCATGTTTCATCCAGACGAAAAAGTCTCCAACAGTCAAATGTGAGTCCCTATAGAGAGACTTTTTAAGTCACCAGCTCCTCCCACTAAAAAAGTTATCTCTCTTAGATTTTAACATAAGGACCAAAAAGCTTTTCCTCCTTTCTGCCCCCCAACTTCTTCCCTCTGGTCTATATAACCGACCACACTCTGTGAAAAGAATCCACTCTGCTCTTTTTCCCCTCCATGCCTGTCAGCAGTTGTACTTTTTTTTTTTTTTGAGACAGATTCTTGCTCTGTTGTCCAGGCTGGAGTGAAGTGATGCAATCTCAGCTCACTGCAATATCTGCCTCCTGGGTTCAAGTGATTCTCCTGCTTTAGCCTCCTGAGTAGTTGGGATTACAGGCACCTGCCACCACGCCCAGCTAATTTTTGTATTTTTAGTAGAGAGGGGCTTTTGCCATGTTGGCCAGGCTGGTTTCAAACTCTTGACCTCAGGTGATCCACCTGCTTTGGCCTCCCAAAGTGCTGTGTACATGTGTGAGCTGCCGTGCCCAGCCAGCAACTGCACGTCTAAATTTTCTGACCCTGTGCTCGCTTCCACAGCATGTATACTATATGTTCTGACCTTTAACTCCTTGTTGAAGTTCTCTCACCACACAAATATGTGCTCGATAGAAATCAAGCTAGTCACAATGTAAGCACCAAATCTTTTTTTTTTTTTTTTTTTGAGACGGAGTTTTGCTCTCGTTACCCAGGCTGGAGTGCAATGGTGCGATCTCGGCTCACTGCAACCTCCGCCTCCTGGCTTCAGGCAATTCTCCTGCCTCAGTCTCCCGAGTAGCTGAGATTACAGGCACGTGCCACCATGCCCAGCTTATTTTTTGTATTTTTAGTAGAGACAGGGTTTCACCATGTTGACCAGGATGGTCTCGATCTCTTGACCTTGTGATCCACCTGCCTCGGCCTCCCAAAGTGCTGGGATTACAGGCTTGAGCCACCGCGCCTGGCCGCACCAAATCTTAACAATAATATTTTAATTCCGTGTAATACTTTATAATTGACAGAGTGTTTCCACTCAACAGGTAAATGGGGGAAAGGGAGGGGATAACACATCAGAAATGGCCTGAGGTCCCAGGGTAACCAAAAGCAGGATTCAGACTTACATGCAGACCCCTGTCTCTCAGTGATCCAAATACCATTTCCACCTAACACTAAGAGCTTTCAGGAAGCTAAATGGAAAAGGAGGCTTGAAGAACAAAATGGACCTGCCATGGTGCCATGATGTCCCACATCTGTACCTCCAGGCTCACAGACCTTCCATGCGGACCAAATCTAATCATACCTACAGCCAGCATTGGTCATCTCACTGCTGGCAACAGGGGAATGAGGATGAAGGTGGAGCTCTCAGCCCACTGCCACTGCCCTCTCTTGAATACCTAAGAAAAGGTGGACCTTGAGCTGGACAAAACCCAGAGCGACCTTCCCAAATCCCACCTGCAAACTTGGACCTTGAATACCTTGAAAAAGCCCAAGATAAGAGAAGGAAGAAGAGCTCTAAGAAATCAGGGCCGAAAACCATGTCCTTAGTTCCTTATTTCTTAATCCTGAGGATGACACTGTGTGGAAAGTGCATTCTAGGCTATTGTGCAAGAAGAACCACCACATTCTTTTTCTGTTTTTACTGGAATCTCCTAATGTGACTCAGCAGCACGCCCACCAACCCCTGTTCCTCTGCCGAGACTGTTCTTACAGCACTTCCTCTGTGCTCCCGCTGGGTGGGTCCTCCTCTGACACACATACCAAACCCTTGTTAGAGATCCTTCCTTACAAGGGACAGCCGAGGCCAAAAGAGAGATTCCCTGCCCCAAAAGTGGGATGATGAGCCCAGAACTTCTCTCTGCCCTGAGAGTTTCAACATGGGGCAGGGATAACCTGGGATGGAGAGGAATTGAAAAGAGCTACTGAGAAGGGCCATTCCTCCTTGGAGGGGCCATTCCTGCCAGTGGCCCTTGTAAGAAACTCTACAACATCCATTTGAATGCTTTTGTCTGAGAGCTGGGAAAGTGGCCATGGCCCTCCGGGGCATCCCATTCCTCATGCTAACCTCCACGTTATATCCCTGAAGTGAATTCTTATCGTTTTATGTTGCCTCAGCATCCATTCTGAATATATATTCACTTTCTCATACCAGAAGCAGGGCTCAGTTATCCTTGGCACAGTCTCTAGTTCTATACCCTCAAACCCGGTCCCCCAATGTGGTCCATCCAGGTATCTGTCTTATGCAACTTTCTCCTGGTGACCTCCTTCCTGCCCAGTGACAGCTAGGGACCGCCTGCTGGACTGGCCCTGCTGACCCCCATAGCCCACACAGACTGTGTGGGTGCATCACAGTGACCACCGCTAATCACAGCAAGACCTCCTGAACTCATGCCTGCTTGCTCTAAACCCACATGTAAAACTCCCACTGGAAACCTTCCTGCATAATACCCTGGAGCCGGTAAAGTCATTGTGGCATGGATTCCTCCCTCTCTGTCTTCCTGTGCTCCCTGACCTCAGTGTGAGTCCTCTGGGCATGCCATGTACCCTCCAGGACCTGTAAGTAATAAAATCTTTATTTCCATCTTATGTCTTCCCTAACAAGGGGTGCTCTTCATCTTAAAGATCCTAAATTACAACAATCCCTTACCTAGAGATGATCTCCACAGAAGCCATCCAAAGGAAGAAAAAGAAACAAGGCATTAAGTTTGTTTGATCATCCTTGAGGATCTACCAGGAAGTCTTGTCAGCACAAAGGCGAGGCTGCTGGTAGTCCTGGGAATTATTGGCACCTGTGATTGAGCAGTTTCTCTGTACATGGCACAGCACTCTTCAGGCTCCAAAGGCCTTGCCTCCAAAAGCCCAGTGGGTATATATATATATATATACAAGGTGCCACTGTGTGTATATATATATATATATACCCACACATGTGTATATGTAGATATATATTTTTATATATTTCTGTTTACATAAATGTACCTATCAGTATACATATAAATACCTAATATGTAACACACATTTAGAAATATGCTATATTTACATAATTAGATATTTTATGAATGTATATGTACCTTTAAATCCTTCAAATACATATGTACCTTTAAATACCTACAAATATATATATACCTATAAAAATAAAGGAACCTTTAAATATATATGTATATGTACATATACACACATACACAACCCTTCATGACTGGGACTGTATAAAAACAAAAACAACAATATCCACACTTCTAAAAGACTTTCTAACTTTACCAAATAGGTCTGCATCTATTACTATATTGTTTAATTCCAAAACTGGGAGGTTGGCCAGATACCATGATTAGCTCTATTTGACAGATAAGGAAATTAAACTTTCAATACAGGACTGCTCTGAATCAAAACTAAACTCTAGGATCAACAGCTTTCTATGTTTCAATATCCAAGTCGTCTTTTTTGTTATCCTTCCTCCTCTCATCGTCCCAAGCTTGGGTCCTCACCACCTTTCTACAAAGCTTTATGACCCAAGAAAACTCACATTCCTGGCTGGGTGTGGTGGCCCACGCCTGTAATACCAGGACTTTGGGAGGCTGAGGTGGGAGGACTGATTGAGCCCAGGAGCTCAAGATCAGCCTGGGCAACATAGTGAGACAGTGAGACCCCATCTCTACAAAAAAATTAAAAATTAGCCAGGCATGGTGGCATGCACTGTGATCACGCCACAGCACTCCAGCTTGGGTGACAGAGCAAGACATTATCTCTCGAAAACAAAAAAATTCAATTAGAATTTATAAAAATAAAGCGTGTGTGTGTGTGTATGTGTGTGTGTGTGTGTGTGTGTGCGCGCGCGTAAGATTAGGGGCAGAAAACCACTGGCTGACATGTAGACCAGTGGTTAGAACTCTATGTGAACAGAGCGTGCGCTGGGCAAGTTTTAGAGACTCCCTGAGAGAAGGACCCCCAGGTCTGAAGCAGCAGCCTGAGGGAATCAGCAGTTCCAATGGTCAGCCAGAAAAGGCTGATGTGTGGTCCAAGAGTGACGTGGCTGAGTACTGAGCCATTAGGGAATGTCCCTGGGCCAGTTTCATTTAACACCACCTGAGTCTTGCCTCAGACAATCAAAAATACTTGCCAAGAGCCCTCAATAACCTCTACCTGGTGAGAGGAAGGGGTTACCAGTAGCACCACAGACAAGGGATGAAACAGTCCTTTGGACAAGATGGTTGGGGACATCCCATCCATCTCCAGATTGTGAAATCTTCCTACCAGTAGCTTTCGGTAGGGGAAGGAAGGCAGCCTTTGACTCATAATCCTCAGGGTGTTAATGTGTAAAGACAATTCTGGACTGTATGCACTAGCAGGTGTTATACTGTGTGGCAGAATACACAACCCAATCAGAATGGTTTCAAGAACAGGGTCTATTGCTCTAAGTGATGATCTAGAATTTTAAAGCTAGAAGAGAACCCAAGAAGTCATCTATTCATAATTCACCTCTTCATGACACTAATAAAGAAACTGGGGTTTGACTGGGTCCAGTGGCTTATGCCTATAATCTCAGCACTCTGGGAGGCCAAGGCAGAAGGATCTCTTGAGGCCAGGAGTTTGACACCAGCCTGGGCAACATA
Source organism: Leontopithecus rosalia (assembly GCA_028533165.1). Classification (NCBI taxonomy): domain Eukaryota; kingdom Metazoa; phylum Chordata; class Mammalia; order Primates; family Cebidae; genus Leontopithecus; species Leontopithecus rosalia. Next base: position 9,276,966 of record CM052651.1, read on the forward strand.
GAGAAATCCTATCTCTACTAAACATACAAAACAGCCAGGCATGGTGGCGTTCACCTGTAGTCCCAGTCACTCAGGAGGCTGAGCCTTGAAAATCACTTGAACCCGGGAGGTGGAGATTGTGATGAGCCGAGGTCATGCCACTGCAATCCAGTCTGGGCCTCGTAGTAAAAAAAAAGAAAAAAGAAAAAAAAATACTGGAGGTCAATGGGTAGAAATGACGTGATGACTTGTTGGATGCTGACATCTTAGAACACAGTTGAGGCTATTTGGTCTCCTGGCTTCCTGTCAAAAGACCTTTTATGAACATATAACCTACCATAAAACATACTGTTAATTAATGTTTATTTTCCTTCTTATCAGAGGAAGCCTTAAGATGTTAGATAGCCTGTATTTCAATAAAAAATACCATAATGGAGAATAAAAATATGTTTCTTGACACAAATCATAAATGCCATTTCCTTCCTTCTAACACCACACTCTCTACTCCCACAATATATCATAATGCCTAAAGACAGAGCAGCTCTTCATACAATTGCCCATGAAAACTGCCTCAGGAAGTCTAGTGTTTCAGTCTGACCCCGGAATGAATTAATAACAAAATTCAGAGTCTTGAACGAAATGCCTTAGCTTTGTTGACTTAAGAGATTTTATCCCAGCACATTTTCTAAGCTTTATTTATCACCTCTATATCTGCTACTAGCTCTGCCAGAGGTGAAATCAATGCCAACCCTGCCTATTAAACCATGAGCTTGTAAAATTCCCAGCATTTTGCTAAAATACCAGGCAATCCTCAAAGGAAGCCTATCTCAACCAAAAACCAAATCAAAACATAGACTTTCCAAACCGGGACATACTCAACGGAACCATGAATGGAGTGAGACTCAGGAAGCCCAGATAGAGGCCCAGTTCCTTTGCCATTTGACAAAAGACACCAGCCAGGGGGCTTTACCTGCCTTATCTGAAATCAAGAAGGTTGGACTAGATATTCCCTAAGTTTTGTCCATCCACGAGTTTCTGTGATTTCATATAATCATACGGGGTGATGTGACTTAGGTTGGTTCATCCAGAAGGACAGACATGCTTCCCTGGGCCGCCTTGGCAAAATGCTTTAGAAAACTCAGTATTTCTGAGAAAGATTAATGTTGAAAACCATGGGATCAGCCAAGTTGGAATATGCCCAGTAGCCTGCATTACTTGGAAGAAAAGACACAGATTCTGCTGGCCACAGTCTATTATTCAGGTTGTGGAACTCTTTCTCCATAGCCCAAGCACCACCTTTCCAGAGCCACAACAGAGGCCTCATCTGGTACTGACTCAGGGGGCACTTTCCCCATCTAAACCCCCACACTCTGTTTTCCTTGGAACATTCTCTACAAACATTTAACTACAATCCGACCCTGCTTATCTGAGATGCATGTACCAGGTCTGGCTCCTTCTGGTACACAGGCAGAAACAAACAGCTCACTGCTCCTTAATTCATGTCTTCCTCAGCCAGGGAGAAGAGGCAGAGAAGGAGAATCGAATAGGAGGAAGACGACACTAAGTGGAAGAACCAAGGAGGTGGGGAGAATGTAGAAATAAGGCAGTCAGTTGGGAACTGACTGAGTAGCGGCTCCTCTGCTACCCATATGTTAAATTAATAACAGAAGCCGATGGATAAATTACATGATTTGCACAGAGAAGTGTAGATTTCTCAAATGCATGCATTCAAGAGGTCTTAATACTAAACACAAAAACTGGTGCACAGCAGTCTTCCAGTGTAACATTCAGAGCCTTGATTTCAAATATGACGAAGATCCTGAAATCAGTGAGGCCTTGAAAGAACTGAGCACATCAAACACTAAGGCTAGAGAAGCTAGGATGCATTTTCTCTGTCGCGAAGTTTGCTGAGGAGGTGGACCCTCTGGTAAGCTTTCCTCTTTCTCCTTTCCATCATACAACTTGAGCATATCAAGTATTATGAAATGAATGTTTGCGTCCCTCCAAAATTCATATGTTGATGCCCTCAATGTGTTGATATTTTAAAGTGAGGTCTCTTGGGGGGTTTAAATGTGGTCATGAGGGTAGAATCCCCATGATGGGATCAATTCCATTATAGGAAGAAAAGAGACCAGCGTTTTCTCAAAGAAGAGGTCATGTGAGCACACAGCGAGAAGGCAGATGCCTGCAAGCAAAGAGAAGCGGCCTCAGAATGAAACCCACCTTGCCAAAACCTTGATCTTGGACTTCTTAGTCTCCAGAACTGGGAAAAATAAAATTCTTATTGTTTCAGCCATTTGGTTAGAGCAGCCTGTGCAGACTAAGACTCCAAGATGCAGAAGTCATCGTCCTTTAGTTATTTACCAAGACTTCCAGTGGGTGCCATAGTGCATGGGATGTCTTGAGCCCTGGGTTTAATCAACACCACAAAGAAGTTCAAATAATACCCGAGGATTACAGGCTACTGAGTAGAGTTTTTCAGATAAACAGACCTCTGGTGCTTCCTCATTCCTCTCTCTGGTTTCCAACATAGACATTCCTTCACAGATCATGAGACCCATCTGAGTTCCTAAGACTTCTGTTCTTCTCTCATGGTCTGCGACACACCATTAAGCACTAAATTACATGCTTTCCTGTAATGATGGACTTTACCCCTTTTTATTTTTTTCATTTATATTCTCCCTGAAGCTCAATTATAAGCACCTAAACTGCAGAGAGCATATCTCATATTTTTTCAGCCTCCGTAAAAGCCTAGCACAATGCTTAGCATATAATAAGGAATCAACAAATATTTAATTTGTTGGTCAAGTATACAGTAACAGTTTTTATGGGCAGGTATAGAGCAGCAATTGGTCACAATCCTCGTTTGTGCCATGGAAATGCCTGCTGGTTTTTGTTTTTGTTTTTGAGACGGAGTTTTGCTCTTGTTACCCAGGCTGGAGTGCAATGGTGCGATCTCGGCTCACCACAACCTCCGCCTCCTGGGTTCAGGCAATTCTCCTGCCTCAGCCTCCTGAGTAGCTGGGATTACAGGCAAGCTCCACCATGCCCAGCTAATTTTTTGTATCTTTTTAGTAGAGACTGTGTTTCACCATGTTGACCAGGATGGTCTTGATCTCTTGACCTCGTGATCCACCCACTCGGCCTCCCAAAGTGCTGGGATTACAGGCGTGAGCCACTGCACCCGGCCGCCTGCTGTTTTTTATGATCAAGACAAAGAGCGTTTCTCTTGGCACCACAGTAATCACATAGTGATCCTTGCTGCTGTCTGCCTGACACATCACAGCACACAAGGGGCTTCAGAAAGATTGCTGCCTGCAGGTTCCTTCCCACCAGTCTCAGAAGCATGATCTTCACATGGTGTCCCATTTATGGAACCATAAAGCCCATCTCATCAGATACCCCAACCCTCTTGAACACTGTGTGGGATGGCACCAGGGGCTACCAACTCTAGCAAATATCTGGTGGATGAAGTTTAGGAAAGTGCTGATTTAAAAAGCACGAGTTTTAAGGGGAAAGTCTATATACCTAACCTAGATAAGGGGAATTGTTTTAGAAAGCAGACATGATCAACTTTCTCACATTCAAAACTCCTCTATAATTGTGTACACATTAGAGAATAATTACAGTTTACCTATTCCTTTAAAAAGAAAATTGATAAAAATACTTTAACAGGAATGAGTAAATGCTTTTCCAGCCTTTCGCATCTAAAGATAGTCTATGCCCCGCAGTAGGGTAGGACCAGGGAGCCCTGCCTGGTATGCACACACCCTCAGAGCTGTGTCTGTGCAAACGTCGCCCACAGACTACAGCTACACTAGAGCCCTTTGTTCTCAGGAAGGTGAAGATGCAGAATATATTATGGGATGTAACCCTACACACAGTAGAGTGAAAGACTCTTGGAGATCACAGAACCAGACAGCCTTCATGAGAAAAATAAGTCATAAAATGGTAACCTCAGGTCCCTAGCCAGAGAATGAATGCAAAAGAGGAAAGAGGCTGTGAAAATTCCTTTGTCCAAAACTGCAAAAAACTCTTCAATCTGTGACACCCAAACAACGCTTTTGGGTGTAACAGACCGCCACCAACCTGCAGGATTAGAAACAGCATTTTATTTTATTTTTTTATTAAACTAATAGATCAGATTACTTCAATAGAAGTCAGAGCACTTCCCACTTAGTAAATATAAGACTTGCTTCATTAAATTCCATATGTAAAAGTGTGAAGATTTATATATAAAACTGCACTGCCAGGCGCAGTGGCTCAAGCCTGTAATCCCAGCACTTTGGGAGGCCGAGTGGGTGGATCACAAGGTCAAGAGATCAAGACCATCCTGGTCAACATGGTGAAACACGGTCTCTACTAAAAAGATACAAAAAATTAGCTGGGCATGGTGGCGCGTGCCTGTAATCCCAGCTACTCAGGAGGCTGAGGCAGGAGAATTGCCTGAACCCAGGAGGCGGAGGTTGCAGTGAGCCAAGAGTGCACCATTGCACTCCAACCTGGGTAACAAGAGCGAAACTCCGTGTCAAAAAAAAAAAAAAAAAAAAAAA
>CM052651.1:9281597-9356854 GCA_028533165.1 Leontopithecus rosalia
CCCAGAGCAGCTGAGCAGGTAGTAAACCTTGGATTCTGGCCTGCAGATAATGGCTGCATCACTGGTGAGTAAATGAGCCTTAGGCAAGTTACTTAACCAGTCAGGTAGTTTCTTCACTGTTATGTAGGGATGCCACCAATTTCATTAAGGATATAGTGGAGACCAAGGATTGCCTCTTAAGTACCTAGTGCAGTGCCCGGTGGACAAAGTTCTTCAAAAAAATGTGACGTTCTGCCCTGTCCACACTCCACACTCACCCCTCGTCTTCTGTAGGGCTTGTGGGTTGGCTCCTGCATTTCTCCACTTTTCTTAGGATGGTCTTTTTTGACCATGAACATTCCTCATAATACTCCAACCCAGTCATCTCCAGAGGCAGTCACTGAATCAAAATCAGGCAAGTGTATAATTTAGTCAAGTTTTCAGAAATGCATGTCTCAAAAGATATGTAAAGCAGAACTTCATGAAAGCCTATTCTTTCATGGCTTACCCAGAGTAGAGAGGCCTAGGAGAAAGGCTTTGGTAGATGAATGGTTTCAGTATCTCCAGGGTCTCTGAAAAACATCAGTGTCATATTCAAAGCAATAAAACCAGCTTCTGTATGTCCTCCATCAAACTGCACATTCCTTGTGATCAGGGGATTTCCACGGCACCCAGGAAGGACTCCCGATACAGATGAACTAAGGAAAGACAGAGCAGGAAAAACTCTACTTTTCTCCTGTCCTGGCTGAGTCATTTAAGTGTGAAAAGTTAAATGAAAAGTCATTTAACTGTGAAAAGTTAAAAGTTTGGGGTTGCTGCTCCCAACCCCAAAGAGCAGCAGCCCTTCCTTAGCCTGTCTCAGACTGTCAGTCAGGTGTTAAACTTTTCTAAACATGAAAGATCAACTGTCCTAATCTCAGTACCCTGAGAGAAGCAAGTTAATCATGGAGGGCTCTCCACCGTGCCGCCTGTCCCAGCGGTGTTTATGTGGGGATGTTTACTCTCAGAACACTCTAGTGCCTTGTCTATCACTCACTGTCGCCTTCTTCCTCTTGCACTCTCTTACTCCGTCCCTCTGCCCAGGTCAGCTCTTTCCCATGCCTCTCCTATGTCTCTATTCAGAATGCCTTCACTTATCTTTCCATCTTGTGGATACCTTTCTTAGAGCACTTACTACAGTTCAATTTGTGTAACAGCTACTTTAAAAGATGCCCGTCTTCCCCCATAGACAGTGAGCACCTTGGGAATATGGACAGACGGTGTCTTGTTTTCACCACCTTGCCTGACCTTCATCCACAGCACAATGCCCCACCCATAGTGAACATTCAACACAGCATGCTCAACTAGATCGAGCAGAACTCCTACCTACTTCGTGTGTTCATTTGCATCTAAAACCAAGTCTCAGGAAACTCTTTCTTTGCCATACTATCAGGAGAGAGCTTTTTTTTGAAACGGAGTGTCACTCTTTTTGTCCAGGCTGGAATGCAATGGCACAGTTTCGGCTCACTGCAACCTCCGCCTCCTGGGTGCAAGCAATTCTTCTGCCACAGCCTCCTGAGTAGCTGGGATCACATGTGCCTGCCACCACTCTGGCTTTTTTTTAATTTTATTTTTAGTAGAGACAGGGTTTCATCACCACGTTGACCAGGCTGGTCTCAAACCCCTGACCTCAGGTAATCTACCTGCCTCGGCCTCCTGAAGTACTGGGATGTCAGGCGTGAGCCACCGCACCCAACCAGGAGACAGCATTATTAATAGACAAGAAAGAAGGATCCAGTGAAGGAAGGAAGCTGGAGAGAGGACAAAAAAGCTTTCTTCTCCACCATTCATAGCTGTCTTTCTTATTTGTCTGTATGCCACATCTGCCTATTTGCCCAAAGCTGCTCTACTGATTCAACTATGATTTGGGGACTGGTTTTACCTGAAAAGCAACTAACTCAGTCTGAAACTTTCAAAGACTTCCTGGGTCTAATGAGAATGACACTGCATTTCAATTTAGAATCCTTTCTGCCATAATCTCTAAGCATTTTCTAACTAAAGAACCAATCTCTCTTAAATAATATGTTCCATTGGCTCCCATCCGCAATTCTTTCCATTCAGGCCTTCAGAGGCATGCTGAGCTGAGCCCCTATGGAGGGAGATGGTGTCCTGCAAAGCCGTAACTGCCCACACTGCTATCTGAGCATCCATCCACCCTCCCCATGGTCATTCAACCTGCACGGCTGCTCCTGTCAGCAATGTGATGCAGGACGTTGCCTGGGAAGCAATGCTGGGAGCCCTTTTGCAGTGGCTGGAGCAATATTCCCAACCTATGTTCCCATGGCCAGAACAATGCCGAGACTCCTTCCAATCCTCCTTCTCCCTCCATGGGTTTGGTGATTGCTCTTTGTGGGGTCTGGCTAAGTCACAGATGGACACAGTGTTCTGTCCCCTCACTGCCAGGATGCCTAAGGCATTTGCATATGGTGAATCCCCCAGCCAGAATCTTTATACAAGCCAAAAAGAGGCATTTTTCTTCTTCAGAACTGACAATGGCTTTGATGCCTAGAATATGTTCCATTAGCAACAGATGCCAAAAAAGGTTAGACAGAAAAGTTTCCCTCACAGTGGTTTCCATCATTGGTATTCAAAAAGACTGAGTATCCAGGGGCGCTGGGGCTACCTCTGAATTCAATCTAGCCTGGGCTCTTCACTTCTCCTTCAGGCCGTCAGACCACAGACCATGGCTGTAAACTGGTTACAGACCTTGCAGACACCGATCATGACTTGAACAACTAGGATACTATTTGGAGTCTGTTACCTTTATTCAGGTTCTTCCCATCCAGCATATCAGGAAAAAGAAACAAGACACCCCAGATTCCCATGTCCATGCCCTGAAGAGCAAACGCAGGGAAATACGCTATTTTCTTATCATGGTCTGTGGCCTCACCATGCATTTATTGCTGCTGAAATAAAAGATCAGTGTCATTCTGGTTAATTTACTCTCCCCCGTATCCAGCAGGTTCCTTCTATCTAAATGGCCCTCTCGTTCATACTCACCATCATATGCTACATCCAGCTAATTTTATCAGGTTCACTGCTTTTCTCCCTGCTTCTCCCTAAACCTCTTTCCACAAAACTATCAGCATAATTTTTCTAACACTTAAGTCTCATCACTTCCTTGCTCAAACTTCAGCAATGTCCCAATTATCTTGGAGATAAAAGCCGATTTCTTCAAGTCGCTTCGGGATTTGGTCCTCTCCTACCTGTCCATCCATCTTTATATCCTCCCTACTCTTTATACTCCAGTGATTCTAAACAACTTTGGACGAAGTAAACTTGCTGGGCTCCTGCAAACCTCCAAAGATGTAACTCTCCCTAGAATGCATCTACTCTTGGGTTTGTCCCCAGTCTTCAGGACTGCCAAACATTCAATTGACTTGGCCAGTTTCATTCTGCTTCCCACTCACCAGCCAGGACATGTTAGTCCATTTTTTTCTTGCTCTGTTTCTTTAATTGGCCAAGGTCAGCAAACGTTTGAGGAGGAGTTAGTTCCTTTTCCCTACTCCACCATCCCCAAGCAAGAAAACAAGGAGCACCGCATAGGGTGGAGTCTGACAGTGAAGATGACCAAGTGATAGGCAGGTGAGGAGGCAGAAAGGAACTACATTCTTGGTATCTGTGGGCGCCTGAGTCAAGCCAGCCTGGAGCCGACTCTACATCAAGACCTTTCTGTTTTATTAGCCAACAACTTCCCTGTATTGTCTAAGCTTGTTTGAACTGGGTTTTCTATCTCTTCTAACTCAGAGGGGTTTATCTGATGCTGCAGAAATTAAAATTATTCTCTTAAAAAGAGATTTCCTGTTTGTTTGTTTGAGGCGGAGTTTCGCTCTTGTTACCCAGGCTGGAGTGCAATGGTGCGATCTCGGCTCACTGCAACCTCCGCCTCCTGGCTTCAGGCAATTCTCCTGCCTCAGCCTCCCGAGTAGCTGGGATTACAGGCACGTGCCACCATGCCCAGCTAATTTTTTGTATTTTTAGTAGAGACGGAGTTTCACCATGTTGACCAGGATGGTCTCGATCTCTTGACCTCGTGATCCACCCGCCGTGGCCTCCCAAAGTGCTGGGATTACAGGCTTGAGCCACCGCACCCGGCCCAGAGATTTCCTTAAAATAAATGGCAAAATAATATAAACTTGTATGCATCACTGGAGCTCAGTAAATGAACCAGCGGTTACAGTCAGGAAGCTTGAATTCTACGTGAAAATTCGCCTGCAGCTTCTTGGGGCCTGAACTGCTCATGCTTTATTCTTCTATCTATAGATTGACTCTACTCCTGCCAACTCATTTCTTAATGTGTAACATGGTTGCTAGTTATAAAGTCTGGAAAGAGATCTATTGCTCCTTTACATGTGTAGTTATTTAAAAACATTTATTATTTATTGACTGATTACCATGTGCTTGGCAGTGGATGTGAAACACATAGGAAAATCCTGAGATATGTTGAGGCCAAAGTTTGGCAAACCACATCCCGGGGGCCAAATCTGGCTCCTCTCTTGTTTGTATAAATAAAGTTTTATTGAAACACAGTCGTACTGACTCATGTATGTGTTGACTGGCTGCTTTCACACTAAAACAGCATAGTTGAGTCGTAACCACAGAGACCATAAGGCCTGCAAAAGCCTTAAGTACCTATTATATAGCACTTCACAGAAAAAGTTTACCAACCTCTGTTCTAGGCTATTTACCACAGCTAAATAAACCTCCCTTCCCTGAAAACCTGCAGCAAAGCATCCTTCACCCACTTTGGTGTAATGCAGTCCCAAATGTCAAATTAGTTCCCTAGAAAATAAGTATAGGAGGGAGAAAGAAAAAAATGTTAAACATAAATTCAAATGAATGCACTTTTAATTTCCAGAATGAATTGACACCACAAATGAGATTCAGGCGCTGTGAATCATCATTAAGGTCTTCCTTGAGAAAGGAGGGGCAGAAACTGTCCCATATGGAGTCAATGAAAATCCAGATGCAGGCAATCTGACTCATGACAAAAGAAAAGAGGTTTGCTTTGCTCTTTTCTCCTTCATCCTTTCCCCTTGCACAGTTTACTTCTCAGAACAAATTTCCAGTTTCAGAAACAATACGCTGAAGGTGATTGATAGATAGATAGATAGATAGATAGATAATAGATAGATAGATGATAGATAGATAGATAGATAGATAGAGATCAGCTTGTTTCTGAGTATTAATCCAAAGGCTAAAATCCAAAAATTAGATTTCTGGTTGATTTTTGTTTTGTTTTGTTTTTTGTATTGGTCTTTGATGACTCACAGGTAAGCTTCTAGACCAAATAAGCTGTTCAGAATAGTTTCCATTCCCATTGTGCATTCAAGGTTTTCATAAAGCTCTTTTCTGGTAGGCGTGGGGTTAACACCATAATCACTTACATTGTTAGACAGTGGAATGGAAATGCCACAGGCCATTGAGGCCAACAGTTGCCTGTTTCAACTTGTTTAGCCACTTACAATGTGCACAACACAGAAGAATGTATTTTTCTCCTCTGAACTGCAGTTTCCTTAACAGTATATGGAATACAAATCCTTGTTTTCTAGAGCCGTTAGAGTATTGGATGAGGTCACGTGGGAAAGCGTCTAACACCGTTGCAGACCCAGAGCTGTGTTTCCATAAATGTGGTTTTTCTCCTCCTCCCCACTTCATCCGTCTGTATCTGAGCAAATGAAAAGCATGTCCTAGTCTGAACAAGAGAGAATCACAACTTCCTAATATTCAGTCTTTCCTGTGTTAAATGGAAAACAAAAGTTACAAGTTGAGAGATACAAAGAGATTTAATTGTGCTCCGGACTTTCTCTTCATTACCTCCACTCCCAACCCCCAGATTAAAGTTGAGAATAGGTTTCTATTTCTACATGAACAGAAAGCTGCAGGCATCAATCAGTAGTAACCACTAATGGAAACTTGGCCACTAGTACCCTCTCTGAGTCTGTCTGACACATTTGGATCTAATTGGCTGTTTTCTTTAGAACAGCCAAAAAATATATTGTCATACACATCACAGATCAAAGCAGACGCAAACTTGCTAGCAGCCACAGGGCTTTGATCGCCAAAATTAGGCAAGCAGGTCTGTGAGTTTTGTTTAGAAACAGGTAAATGCTTGCTAGCTTATTTAGAGAAAACCTCTAAAAGACCCTGATTTAGCTAGTTTGGATCCAAAGCATGAAGGGACAAGAAAAAGCATTCAGAGTAGCGGGCATCTTGGGTGGTCAGAAGGAGAGACCGACTTATTTTCATCCTGCCTCCAAGAAAATTGGAAATTAATGTTCTCTCTGGGCTTCTGAGTGACTTTGGTTTTTCAGTAAGAGAAGCGCCCCAAGCCTAAGCTCAGAAATGTCAACGATACCTAAAAACAATGTAAAATTTACTATTTATAGGAGAAAATGAAATTTCTCCTTTTAGTAAAAATCAACAAAAAGAATGTGTTTTTCCAAGTCCAATATTACACAAAATACCTGATCTAGCCGAAGGTAAATGACAAGTGTTCTCCTTGAACACCGTCCATCTCTTCAGTCTCGCAGTGCCTAGAAATGGTGTACCCTCCTCCCAGAAAAATACATCACAATACAACTTTACATGCAATTTCAGTAATCAGTGCACTTCCTGAGGACCTTCCATCAACCTCCCTGGGTACGACACTTCCTAGATTAAAGAGTCCTGTATGAAATCTGTTAAATGGAAGGACAAAGCCATTTACTAAATAATGACTTACCTCTCTAGGTCTGCCATGAGTTCCGTATAATTATGCCAACCTTAGCCTATTCCCACCTGCAAGGACCTCCAGCTCACCAGTTCAACGTTGCCACCTTCATCTAATATCTTCCTACGCTTAGAACCCATTGGAATATCTGCTGTAGAAAACCAGGATGAGTTTGGCCATGGCCCAAACTCTTAAATAATCTCAATAGGAAATACTGAAAAAGAGGGAGTAAAAAGCATTCAGATATGAGAATCATTCATCCACTCAACAAATTTTTACTGAGCACTTATTATGTGACAGAGACTCTCCAAGCCCCTAGGGGTACCAAGCGAAAAAACAGCTATAATATCTACCTTCACAGAACATGCCCAAGTCCAAAACTTGACCCACATCAAGTTATCTCAACTTTGTAAGACTCAGTTTCCCTATAAAAATGATTATAACTTGCATCTTGTAAGTGGCGGTAAATATTGTTTTAAATGGTACTTAGCCCATAGTAGACATTCAAATATATTATTATCACTGCTATGGGAAGAATAAGATTATGTGGCAAGCATGAATTCTTCAGATGATGTCTTGCATCAAAAAGGTCTTATAAAATCTTCATTCTCCAAAATCTCTACAAGCATTGAAAAGAATTCCAAAAAGGAGGTTTGGGCACAGTTCTATAGTTCTCCCAGCCTTTACTGGGTCACTGTTTCCAGAATGTCTTTTCAGTATTAGCCATGAATCGTCATCGAGCTGCTTCTAAGTTAGTATGGTTCGTTCGGCATGTAGTCACACTGTTTCTTTGTAAGGGCTACCATCTTCCCTCTTCTAAGACGTCAATGTCTTGCCCCCTACATTTCTTGAAAGTCCCACTAATCAAGTTGCCAACTGCAGATTTCCCACTTCCATTTTTTTCATCACTGAAATCTCCCATGTCACAATGGAGCTTTTAACGTGTAAGTGACACCATACTATACCACATCACCTGCTAAACTTCCTCAAAACCGAGAAACAGAAAGTCTGGAGAGCCAAAAGACCTGAAATTCACCTGCCAGAAAATCTACGATATCTTGATTGCAGGGAGTGAGGTAGTCTCATATCAATATGAGACACACCACATTTGGAATGTGTCACATTCTGTGCAATACTTCTAGAGAATGACCTTCAATACAATAAAACCAAATCCAACTCTCAGCTACAAGGAACCCTGGGCTTCTCAGACTGCCAAGAAGATGAAGACTATAATATATAGTGAGAAAGGAGGGACGAGAGAAAGAAAATGATGAGCAGAGTTACCATGGAAAGATTCAGTGAAAGGTTGAACTAGTTAACCAAGGAACCTCAAATTTAGAATTCTGTAGATAGAAAACCACAAAATATTCTCTGCCTTCTATCAAGACAGAGAAACAAAACCTTGAAGCCAGACATGCTTCTAAAATTTTAGACCTCGAGAAAAATGTCAAAATGAAAGTGTTGAAAGTCTCCTAAGCAAATATTGCCAGTAAGAAACCCAGTAAACCATCAGCAGGAGATCAGTAGGATGAACACTGAAATACAACGTGAACTTTCAAAGAGATGATCCATTTTAGAGAAAGTCACAAACATTTATCCTGTTGTGTCAATTATCAATTTATTTGCCTCGGAGTTCAAAATCCATCTTTCATATCCTGCTCTGTAAAAATGCATCTGGGTCTTTTACGCTTTCTTTTTGCCAGCTAGCACGTTAAGCTTTGTCGGTGGAGGGAGAGGAGAGACACTGGAGGAGAAAGGGTATTGTTCTCTTGGTGGGTCTTATACGCTCCTCTTCCCGGGCAGCTACAGCACCCAATTTCCTTAGTGCTAGGCTCCTGAAGTCATGGCTTTGCCACTGACACCTACAATAAACAGTTCCTATAGTGAAGTATAGGAGCCAGCTCCTCTACCACCTGGCTGCTGCAGCATATGGCAGCCAGAAGCACTCAATGGCCAATAGCTTCCCCAGCAACCCCTCAGGTAATGTTGCAATGAATTGCAAAGCACAGCATGTCCCTGTCAATGGCTTCCTCAGGACCTCAGAGGACAGATTTCCAAAAAATTGAATAAGGTCAGTATTTCAGGGACTCCTCAGCTATCCAGTGAGCCACAGCTACGCCCGTTCCTATGAGATACGTATCTTAGCCCTGAGAGAGAGGAAATCCTTTTCCTTGGGTGCTCTATCTAAGTAATGGCTTCTCCTCGTAACTGCAATTCCTAAATTCTTTAGAGTTCTCTTTATTTCTTACTAGCCAATCTCTTTATCATTCTAATCACACATAAATAATAATTTTTATAGTAAACTTTCCTTTTTCTAATTACTGTGTGGCTTTTATTTTCTGGTTGAATTCTGACTTGCATACCGAGGACCATCTGTGAAATTCCAGGTGCACAAAGGCCATTGTTTTAGAAAAGTGAAGTGCTGTTTTTCTGGGCATGTAGTCAAGATAGAAAATTCAAGCCACAATTATTTGGAATCTTTTTGGGGCTCACTCAAGGAAAACTGCTCACTCTCTATTCTGTACCAGGACTTCACTTAGAATAGACTCTATTATTATGCTGAGAACTCTGTATTCAATTATTTGGTTGCACGTCTATCTCTTTAGACATCAAAGTATAGCTCGAGTTTCATTTGTCTTTGTACTCCACACACCCCATAACGTTTTTAGTACACAGTAGGAACATCATAAACAATTTGTCCAAATAAAACAAGTTAATTGTAGAACTAATGTACTTTTTCTTTCCAAAGCCATATTAATATTTATCCTTTAAATTTGTCCAGTGATAGAGATTCCAGGACCCTCTATAACTAAAGTATCTCTGAGATAAGAGATCGATTAAGTCTTCTCTATTATTGGTATTTAATTCCTTCTCTAGATTGGCTTGGGTTTATTCTTTCCTGTGACTATTACTGAAGTTTTCCTGGTAATCTACTAGAAATCATATTCTATACCTTGACCAGATGTTATATTTATCTTAGCCATGAAAACTCTAAAGATTAATAATGGAGAAAATTGCATGGGAAGGAGAAAGGATTTATGAGAACTCTGTACTATCTACTCACAACATTAAATAAAATAAATGCTGAAGATTTTTAAACTACAACAGTTAAAAAGAAAATGAAACCTGTAATATTAATATCAAACTTAAATTCAAGACAAAAAGCATTAAAAGGGCCAAAGAAAATAATTTTCTTGGCCAGGCATGGTGACTCATGCCTGTAATCCCAGCACTTTGGGAGGCCGAGCAGGAGGATCAACTAAGGTCAGGAGTTCGAGATCAGCCTGTCCAACATGGCAAAACCCCGTCTCTACTAAAAATACAAAAAATTAGAACCCTATTTCTACTAAAAGCACAAAAATGTAGCTGGGCGTGATGGTGCCCACCTGTAATCCCAGCTACTCAGGAGGCTGAGGCAGGAGAATTGCTTGAAACTGGGAGGCAGAGGTTGCAGTGAGCTGAGGTCACACCATTGCACAAAACTCCATTCCACACACACACACACACACACACACACACACACACACACAAAGCAATTTCTTTTTGCACTCTATAAGGAGTGTAGTTAAATATTTAGAAAATGAAAATATTTCTTTTTATAATCAATTGACAATGTACGTGTAAAAGGGTCAAATTATATTACAAGATAGAAAATAAGGCTAGGTGCAGTAGCTCGTGCTTGTAATCCCAGCACTTTAGTAGGCCAAGGCGGGCAGATCACCTGAGGTCAGGAGTTCAAGGCCAGCCTTCCCAATATAGTGAACTCCTGTCTCTACTAAAAATACAAAAATTAGCCAGGTATGGTGGCAAGCGCCTGTAATCCCAGCTACTCAGAAGGCTGAGGCAGAAAAAACACTTGCCTCCAGGAGGCAGAGGTTGCAGTGAGCCAAGATCATGCCACTGCACTCCAGCCTGGGCGATAGAGGGACATTCTATCTCAAAAAAAAAAAAAGAAATACAATCTACTTTGATACATATTGATAATAATAAAAACAACAAACTCATAATGAGCATTTACTATGTACCAGACATCAAACTTGAAACAACCTCTATTCCCAATTTACAGATAGAAAAAAATAAAGCACAGTGATGTTATGTAACTTTCCCAAGGTCACACAGACAGTAATGAGTGCGTGGGTCAAAAATAGGAACGATCTGGCTCTTGGGGCAGAGTTCTTAGCTACTATACTCTATATCCCACCCACTTCTTTTTCAAGATTTTTTTTTCAAAGCAGTGTTAGGTTCACAGAAAAATTGAAAGGAAGGTATATTCGTTTCTTCTCAAGCTGCTAATAAAGATGCACAAAGACTGGGTAACTTATAAAGGAAAGAGGTTTAATTGATTCACAGTTCCACATAGGTGAGGAGGCCTCAAAATCATGGCAGAAAGTAAAGGGGAAGCAAGACATGTCTCTTAAATGGCAGCAGGCAAGAGACAGCTTGGGCAGGGGAACTCCCATTTAAAAACCATCAGATCTCATGACACTTACTCACTACCAGAAGAACAGTACAGGGGAAACCGCCCCTGTGATTCAATATCTCCACCAGGCCCCACCCTTGACATGTGGACATGTGGGTATTATTACAAGTCAAGGTGAGCTTTGGGTGGGGACACAGCCAAACCATATCAGAAGGTATAGAGATTTTCTATATACTCCCTGGTCCCAAACATGCGTCGTCTGGCCCACCATCAACACTCCTACCAGAGTTGTATACTTGTTGCAATTGATGCACCTGCATTGACACATCATGACTACCCAACATCTACAGTTGGCATTACTCTTCACTCTTGTTGTCCATTCTATGAGTTTAGACAAGTGTACAATGATTTGTATCTACCATTATGGTATCATACAAGGTATTTTCACTGCCTTGTTCATAATAATAAAAATAATATTAACAGAAAATACTAAATGAGAATTTAGTGTGTACTAGACACTGATACTTCCTCTTCTGTCATAGGCGGGTGATGAACAATGAGAACACATGGACACAGGGAAGGGAGCACCACACACTGAGGTCTGTTGGGGGAAATAGGGGAGGTACAGCGGGGGGGGAGCGGGGGAGGGATGGCATGGGGAGAAATGCCAAATATGGGTGAGGGGGCAGAAGGCAGCAAAGCACACTGCCACGTGTGTACCTATGCAACTATCTTGCATGTTCTGCACATGTACCCCAAAACCTAAAATGCAATAAAAATTTAAATAAATAAATAAATAAAAAATTTAAGCACTACTGATAAACTTTAATGGGGAGAGGATGGAAAGAAAGGTAGAAAAAAGGACAGAGATGCTCGTAGCTTTATTTTATAAAGTATAGAGTCAAGAGGTGCTATCTACAGTTGATGGGAAGAGGAATGGAGGGCTTAATCCCTAAGACTGGAAAGATGGCCAAGAAAAGAATGAAAAGTAATGATGTAACAACATTGGGAGGAGGCAGGAAGGGTAAGAAGAGAATGTATAAGTGAGTTAACTCCTCACCGCCCTTGGCAGGAAATCATTTGATATGGTGGGTAGATCGAATTTGAATTTCCCAAGCAAGAATTTGTGGTGTATACATAACGTTTAGATACGCAGAGGTACCACCAAATAAACCCAAAACCTTAGTCATTAAAAGGGGTTTCCTGGGAGTCTAATAAAAATACAAAGAAGAGGTCAGGGGCTCTTGTTTCATTTTATTCCATCATGTTTTGAAATTTGTACTAATGAAATATCCTAATATGTTAAAATGTGAATGTTATTTTGATTGAAATTAAATAATTTTAAAACACATAAGCAAGAAACACTAGAAATACAATAAAATTGATAAAAGTGAGAGCATATGGAGAGACTAACACCTTCTTTCCCTGTAGATAAAGTAAGCTAATAGTAAATGAAGACAACATGAAATTGCATAATAGAATTAATAAGCAAGATTCAATGTATATATGTCAAACTTTGTGCCCTTCACAGCAAATACTTACTTATGGAATATTTTATTATTTTTTCCACAAAGAAGTTCTCAGTGAATTATAGGCAACAAGAACCCCAGTGCAAAAATGAATGAGATTAGAAATTTGTCATCTTGTTACAGGAAAAAAATATATATACTTGAAAACCAAAGCCTATGTAACCAAAATAATTATTGAATGAAAGTAGAAATCAATATGATGATTACTCATTTTGCAGAAAATACCAACAATAACATTATTTAATTGATTCAAGGCTATCAAATTATATTGGAAGGAAAAGTTAGTTTTAAACAAACAAGAAAGAATGAAAATAAATGATGCGGTCAACTCAAGAAGTAAAAAAAAAAGGGCAATTATAAAACAAGAAGAGCATGAAGAAAAATTAATAACAACTAAAGCCAAATTAATAAATTAGAAAGCAAACATTAAATCTAAGAGCTCATTATCTGAAAAGGCTAAGAAATAGGCAAATATCTGGCAATAAAGGAACAACTATAAAGAAACCAGATAAAAACACCATTCTGAGATTCAGAATCTGTTTTACTTCTTAAAGACATGTAGAGACATGACTTAATTCTTAAAATTTTCACCCTCTCAATACAACATATATATTAACGGAATGGATAAAAGAACATTTGCATGTAGGAGTGACGCACACGTTTCAACACATATATATGTATATATATATAACCCATGTATTAACAGAATTGATAGAGGAACAGTTCCAAAATTTATGGAACAATTTAGGAAAACTATTCAAGCATTTCTTCAAGTTTCACTTATCCTCCCTGAGCATGAACTGATCAGCACACAAGAAACCTAGGGAAGCCGAGCTTTTCTTCCACTTTTTGCTGCAGTGAATGTCATGCTGGTCTCTGATATGACAGGCAGCTTCTTCTTCTTTCCCCTCCTAGAGTAATAGATATTGACTAACAGAAGGCCGACTTGGCCAGAATACAATGTTCCTCCTCTGTCTTCCCTGGTCTTTGGGTTCAATCACATTAGGCAGAGCTCTAACAGCCACTCTGTCAGACTACAGAGAGCAAATGGTTTCCATGGGCATAAGGCAAAAGAATATTCTAATAAGGACAAGCTAATCATCAGTTATAGCAAAATTGTTAAGTGGTTTCATGACGAGCTTTAGTTCCTCACATACAAGATGGAAGTATACAACATCAGATTGCATCAGTTTATCTTATGAGCAGACAGAGTGGCAGCGGAGGGGAAGACACACCTCATGTACTTTCAAAGAGAATTTCTTTCCAAATAAATGAAAACAACGTGGTCAATTAACTTCCTCAAAGCACTTTCAGAAGTCAACTCCATTTCCGGTCTTTGTCAAGCTAGTTATGTACCTCAGTGCTCCTGACATTTCCCCAGAAACGTGAAGGCATTTGGGTTGAAAGCGTTTCTTAAATTCGAATTGATTCATCACTCCAAGAAACTCTCCTCTACCCCCTGCTTTCATAAGAATTCACTAAAGTTATAAAACAGAGTAGAAATGCATCTCCCACTCAGTTTTTATGCATTCAATCTGTCTGCTCCATCATCACACCCTATGAGTAATTGTATTTATTCCCTGCGTTGGTCCAAAAATGATTTAAGGGTGAGTCCTATGAGTAAGCCTCACATTAATGAAACCCTTTCTAAGCTGGCTCTGGGTAAAGACTGATAGCAATTGTATGGAGGTTTTAAGATCCAATACAGTAACATGTTTGAGTAGAAAACAACATTACAATGGAAAACTTTTTTAAAGCACTAGTTTGTTGGATGATACAGTTACCAAAATGTTACTGGTTTTGGTTTGTCTTATGTCAGATATTTCTCATTTGCTTTCCCCTGACCATTCCCTGAACGCACTACCCTGGACCAGGCTCTCATTAAATGATACCTGGACTATTGCAGCATTGCCCTTAAATTGGCCATGCCAGCTTCTCTCCTTGCAAATGAACCAACAGACTGTTGTAAGATTAACCTGCTAAAATGCAGCTTTGCACATACCACTTCTTTTTTCTTTGTTAGACAGGTTCTCACTCTCTTGCCCAGGCTGGAGTACAGTGGCACCATCGCGGCTCACGGCAGCCTCAACCTCCCAAGGCACAGGTGGTCATCCAACCTCAGTCTCCTAGGTAGCTAGGATCACAGGTGCACACCACCATGCCCAGCTAATTTTTGGTAGAAACGAAGTTTTGCTATGTTCCCTAGGTTGGTCTCAAACTCCTGGGCTCAAGTGATCCTCCCACCTCAGCCTCTCAAAGTGCTGTGACTACAGGCATGAGTCACTGCACCTCACCCTACACTCTTCAAGTGCAGAACCCCGAAATGGCTCCTCACCCCAAAAAGAACCGGTCAACACCGGAGGTTGGCACTCAAGGTTCTCTGTTTCTGCATCCCACAAGTATTTTATATTTCTGTTTCATTCAGTTATTTCTTACTCCCCATGCCACATTGCTGTCATTATGCCTCCTCTCTGTAATGCCCTTGCTGATCGCAATCCTGTCTTTCAACACGCTGATCCAGCACCATCTCCATGAAACGTGAATTCTTTAAGAAGTTAATTTTGGCCCACCACAGTGGCTCATGCCTGTAATCCCAGCACTTTGGGAGGCCAAGGTGGGTGGATCACCTAAGGTCAGGAGTTCAAAACCAGCTTAACCAATATGGTGAAACCCTGTTTCTACTAAAAAACAGAAAAATTAATTGGGAGTGATGGCATGCACCTGTAGTCCCAGCTATTCAGGTAGTTGAGACAGGAATTGCTTGAACCTGGGAGGTAGAGGTTGGGGTGAGCTGAGATAGTGCCACTGCACTCCAGCCTGGGCGACAGCAAGACTCTATCTCAAAAAATACATATATTTTACTTTGGTAATTAAAAAAGTAATCTTTAAAATGAAATCAGGCCAGATCTGGTGGCTCACACCTGTAATCCCAGGATTTTGGGAGGCTGAGGCAGGAGGATTGCCTGAGCTTGGGGGCTCAAGACCAACCTGGGCAACATGGTGAAGCCCCATCTCTACAAAAAAATAAAATATTAGCTGGGTGTGGTGGCATGCACCTCCATCCCAGCTACTCAGGAGGCTGAGGCAGGAGGATTACTTGAACCCAGGAGACAGAGGTTGCAGTGAGCTGAGATCATGCCACTGCACTAGCCTAGGCGACAGAGCAAGACCTTGTCTCAAAAATAAAAATAAAATCAGGCCAGGTGTGGTGGTTCACACCTGTAATCCCAGCACTTTGGGAGGCCGAGGTGGGAAGCCTGCTTGAGCCCAGTGGTTTGAGGCTACAGTGAGTCCTGATCATGTCCCTGTAGTCCAGCCTGGCACAGAGCAAATCCTGTCTCTATGGCAAAATCAATTAATTAAAATCAAAATACTATGGAGGTTATAACTTTTAATAAATTTTTAAATAAACAAAAAAAGTGTCTAGCCCTCAGTAGTTAACTTGGGACAATGCTTCTAGGTCATCTTCTATTCCTTCCAGTAGTAAATTAACATTCTTACACCAGTTGAGGATATTATGCAGAAGTGTTCAAGAAATACCCTGCAGATTATGAATGGGGAGTGGGGGAAGAATACAATCACTTATTTTTATCATTTTCATTTTAAGGTGTAATCAACACACATTTTCGTCTTCCTTAAAATAGGTAACAGAAATCAAGCCTAAAGATCTTTTTCAAGTTCATGTTTTCCTTCCTTGGCTATGATACGCCTGTGATATCAGATGTAAACATGAGGACCAGGTTGTAGTATAATCACGGTTAAAACTTTTAAAGCATTCTTTGAATATTTAATTAATGTGGGTTTTTTTAGTTAACTTATTTCTTAATTTACTGTTCTCAAAGTTCACAAGTAGTTTTGTGTTCTACTTTTGAAAATCAAATTCATTAAGGCTGAATAAAAATTTTGTACTGAAGTCGATGTGCATATTTATCTTCTCATTCACACAAATATACATACATATATATACAATCCTATATGCTATCACTTAATATATGTTCCTTAAATTTAACTCAATTTGCAGAAAATTCAGTTTATACTGAAAACAGAAAAAATCAACAACAAGCCACTTAGACTAACATACCTATAATGGCCCATAGTGTGCTTCGAATAAGGAGAGTGAGGTCCTGATATTTTTCAAACAGGTACTAGAAGAAACGTGTCCCTGGAAATTCCCAGGCAACTTTGATTATAAGTCTTTTTAGCCACCAAGAGCTGTAGATAAACCATGAGGTTCAACTGTTACTCTTCGAATTTGCTCATTTTAAGTAAATTGACAATATATTTCATATGCTTTTGGCATTATCCATAGCAGCTCCTGGAAGTTCCTTCTGAGAATTACTTTGTCTAATAAGGAGAATTTCCCTTGAGCTAATTAATCTCATGCATATAGTTCTCACAGTAGGGGCTGGAGATTTTTTCCATTTCAGTCAAAATGTTCAATTTGTACTGAACCTAATTTGTACTGAACAATGATGAGGCAACTGAAGCCAAAAGAAATTGTAACTTGTCCACAAGAGACTAGGAGAAGTACCACACTTCCCCCCGGTCTTTCATTTCTAGTCAAAAGCATGACTATGCTAGCTTAAAATATCTAGAGCATCTACTGAGGTATGTATTGCTGCACTGCAGGTGGGGCGGGGGAAGAGGCAATAACTGGACTTTTGTTGCAAGTCCCTCAACAACAGGCAGTGACTTGTTAACTCAGATCCCTCTGCTGTATTGGTCTAATTTGAATGGAAACACCATCCTGTACTTGAAGCCAGCTCTTAAAAGAGTTGTCCTTCCTAAATCCAAAACAAGATTCACTCCAATTCTGAATCTTCTGAAGGTTTGTATAGAAAGCTCAGATCAGGTTTTCTTCTGAGTCCCACACACAGACCAAGTGGACCTCCCAGGGACACTAGCCAGCAGCAGAACTGCCGATCTCCTTGGCGATACTAGATTCAACTGCAACTGTAAGTCAACAGTTCCCAGGTAGAAGTTAGATTTTGCTAACTCTTCCCCAAGTTTGTGATGTCTTCAAACAGATTCTATTACCTGTGAAAAACTTTTGCTTTCATGGGGCTGGGAAACAGAACAGATTTTAAAAAGCTTAATTTCCTTTTGGAAATGACAAATACAGGGGCTGGGTGCAGTGGCTCCTGCCTGTAATCCCAGCACTTTGGGAGGCCGAGGCAGGTGGATCACAAGGTCAGGAGATTGATACCATCCGGGCTAACACAATGAAACCCCATCTCTACTATAAATTCAATAAATTAGCCACTTGTGGTGGCACACGCTTGTAGTCCCAGCTACTCAGGAGGCCGAGGCAAGGGAATCGCTTGAACCTGGGAGGCGGAGGTTGCAGTAAGCCGGGATCCTGCCACTGCACTCCAGCCTGGGTGACAGAAAGCGACTCCATCTCAAAAAAAAGAAAATGACAAATATATTCTCATAGCCACTTTAAAATCTAAAATGGAAGCAGAGATGCGTCAGAAGAGGAAGCCAAAGAGATCTGAAGTATGAGAAAGGCACAATGAACTGCTGAAGGCTTGAAGATGGAGGGGGGCACGTGGAAGGTGTGAGAAGTAACTGAATTCTGGCAATACCCAGAGAGCCTGGAAGAGGACTCTGAACCCCATAGGACAACATAGCCTCAACCAACACCTTTTTAGCCCAGTGAAATTTTGAGCAGAGAACCCAGCCACATCATGTCAGACCTCTGACCTACAGAAACTGAAGTAATAAATGTGTTTTTAGAAATTAAACACAAAAATCAAATTAATGCTTAAGAGGTACTGAGTTGGTTCATGCAAGATGTGGGTTCAAATTCTAGCTTTATCACTCACCTGCTGTACGACCTGCACCGTATCTTCTAACCCCTGAGTCTCAGCTCCCATCTGTACATTGGGGGTGGGGAATGTGAATATTAGTATCTACTTCCTTTCTTTTTTTTTTTGAGACCAAGTTTCGCTCTTGTTCCCCAGGCTGGAGTGCAATGGCGCGATCTCAGCTCACCGTAACCTCCACCTCCTGGGATCCGGCACTTCTCCTGCCTCAGCCTCCCGAGTAGCTGGGATTACAGGCACGCGCCACCACGCCCAGCTAAGTTTTTGTATTTTTAGTAGAGATGGGGTTTCACCATGTTGACCAGGATGGTCTCGATCTCTTGACCTTGTGATCCACCCACCTTGGCCTCCCAAAGTGCTGGGATTACAGGTGTGAGCCACCGCTCCTGGCCTAGTATCTACTTTCTATAGTATGAAGAGCAAAAGGAAACATTTTGCATAGTATATGGCCTTATGTAAATACTAAGTTTTTACCATAAATCTGCCCCCACAAAATCAGTGTGTTGATATAGATTCTCCATCACTCCACATATTCCCCTCATTTTAATGAAGCATTAAGTTAGATAACTATTTTATCAAGTATTTCTTGTTAAACAATGACATAGGATTTTTTTAAAACCTAAAAAGAAAATATATTTACTGAGGGGGTCATACCTCTCTTAACACAGACAAGCTTGAAATGTAATTCTCCTGTCCCAACTTTGGCCCCTCTTCTCCTTTCAGAACAATGCCTGGATAAAAACTGACCACTTGGCCAGGCGCCATGGTTCGTGCCTGCAATCCCGGCACTTTCAGAGGCTGAGGCAGGTGAATAACTCGGGCCAGCAGTTTCAGACCAGCCTGGCCAATGTGGTGAAACCCCATTTCCACTAAAAATACAAAAATTAGCCAGGCATGGTGGCACCTGCCTGTAGTCCCAGCTACTCGGGAGGCTGAGGCAGGAGATTTGCTTGAACCCAGGAGGTGGAGGTTGCAGTGATCAGAGACAGTGCCACTGCACTCCAGTCTGGGCGACAGAGTGAGAGTCTGTCTCAAAACAACAAAAAAACTGATCAACTACACTTAAAGCTGCAAGCACACCTAACTCAGTGGCTCACTCTCCTCACACCTCCCCAACAACCAACACTTAGAAGCACTTTGACATTCAGGATTTTACTCAAGCCACCTAAGCCTGATCTGAGATAAAGATGAAATGACACTGTACAATAAAGGGCTGGCCCCAGACCACACCACCAGCCAAGAGCACAGCCAGCCCTAGAACTGAAGCCATCTTATTGCAAGCTGGGTGTCTGTCTTCAAGCCCACACCACCTGGATTGGCAGAGGGTCGGGAGCACAAAGGATGCCACACACTTGTTCTGTGCCCAGGGTGGCACCAGGTTTGCCAGCCCTTTCCCAGCACCCTGTTCACATGCCCACAACATTTGGCCCATGTTGTGGTCCCAAAGTCCCAGGGCCAGGCTAGAGTTCAGGACACACCATGCAGGATGGTACATGGACTTGTTTGTTTTAAAATGAACTGGCTTGTCTTTAAAACTTAAGTCAAGGCTGATCAGTAAACAGAAGTCTCACAACGTACCTCAAAAATACCTTCATGTTCATTTTCTTTGAATGTGTTCAGTACTATTGATGTTACTCACCCCCTGCTCACCCCAAAATAAAGATATCTCTTGAATCATGTTGGGTCCTTAAGGAACTACAAATAAAATGACCAACATTCGACTTAATTTCTTTCTCATCAAAAGCCTGAATTCCAGATTTAACATCTAAAAAAAGCAAAACTGAGGGCAAATATGGCACTGATAAAAATCAAAAATCATAAAGGCAGAAAATGGAATTGAAAGGACTTCTTTATGTGTGAGAAAATATGTTCATTATTTAGAGTCCCTTTCTAGCCTTTGAAACTGCCAGCTGATTTATTTAATGGTAGGCTACAAATACACGTTTGGTACAAGTTGGTAATCTTAAGAAAGGTGTTAGATCCAAGTTAATAGTTGCTTTGAGTCTTGATTGTAAATATCAAAAGGAACTCATGAGAATGTACTTTATAGGGGAGAGGCAAGCACCTGGACATTTGGGTTAATTTGTATAGATTCAGCTGTGAGTCTGGTTCCAATACTAGCAAGTCAGATGCACACTGCCTTATTTTTCTATTTACCTTCCATCTCCTATCCTTCTCTAGCCAAACCCCAAGGAGTGAGGTGAGGGGTTCTCGGGGGTACCCACCAAAACACAGGCCCTAAGTGATGATTTGAAATAATACGTTCTTACATATATCTCCACTGATGCAGATAAATGAGAGGGTGTTAATAAGAGGGTCTAAGTTTATACAGATAAACTTAGAGTACGTTCTCTAAGACTCAGATTTGGGAGTGAAAGACTCAAAATTACTAATGAAAGAGCATTACAGTACTTTCAAGTCGTAGTTCATTTCTGTCACTCATCAGTATGACCCTAAGCTAGACCTGAACACAAAACATTGCTTTCTCCATAAAATGGATCTACTCTGCTCCGTTTATCTCAAAGGATTTTTCCCAAGTTCTTTAGTTTATGTAAAAATATACAAATAAAACGTAATTGCTATTAACACATTTAAGCAGACTTGTTTCCTTTTTCTCATAGAGTTGGGCATTATCTTTAGGGTCTAAAATGAAATAATAATAATGAAAACAATGAAAATAATTGAATTACAGAAAAACCTAATTATAATGCTCCTCCAAATCACCAGATTCATAATTTACATCGCAATGAGTTTGCTGGTTAGGGCACTGATTAAAATCGCTGCTATATAAAATGGTTTATTCAATATTTCTTTGGGAATGCAAATTCAAGTTCAGCAAATAAGCACACTTTCAAAATGAACTAATGTTGAGATTCTAGGAGATGATTAAGAAAATTAAGAACCCATAACCCAAAAATGTTTTTAAATGACCTTACTGATTTCCTTAAAACTGAATGATTAGAAAGTGAAATTTGAATTGTACGTCAATTGTAAACCTTTGTATGCAGGTGCCATTTTAGAAGTATCTTGCCTTCAATAAAAAAGCTTCAGCACCAGTACAGGAGACGACGCTTTTAGTTCTGCAGAAACACAAGCTCTAGTTGTTAACTAGCCTTTGGCACCCTTCTTTAGCCCGGCCTTGAATACTAATCAAGTGGAAATGACCTTAACACTCTAAATCCTTTCTTAAAAATCATAACAAGGAAACACATTCCTCTAACAGACTTTTGGAAGGTTAGAACTGAGCTTAGCATTTAGTCCAAGCTTCATTTTACAGAACAAATGGCTTTGGCATTTGGCAGCATTTTTTATTAGAATGATCAAAGATCTGTATTATTGGTTATTTCTCTGGATAATGATCGATTCCTGTGCAGTGGCAGTGTGGACTATCACATCTATAAATAAGAAAGTATATAACAAATAAAGGCATTACATTTGCCCCATTTTTTTTTTTTTTTTGAGACAGAGTTTCACTCTTGCCCTGGCTGGAGTGCAATGGCATGATCTCGGCTCAGTGCAACCTCTGCCTCCCAGGTTCAAGAGATTCTTCTGCCTCAGCCTCCCAAGTAGCTGGGATTACAAGTGTGTGCCACCATGCCTGGCTAACTGTATTTTTAGTAGAGACGGGGTTTCTCTATGTTGATAATGCTGGTCTCAAACTCCCAACCTCAGATGATCTGCCCACCTCGGCCTCCCAAAGTGCTGGGATTACAGGCATAAGCCACCGTGCCTGGCCCCATTTCTTTTAAGAAGTAAAGTAGCAACAGTTATTTCCATAGACGGTATTGCAAATTCTGGTACCTTTGTAAATTCAGAGCAATGATTTGGTTAGTTCTTACAGGACAAAATCGAACATGCCTAGAATTGCACAGTGCAACAAAGGTTAACACACTTAATTTCCTGCTCACATTTATTGTGGCTAGAGACACTAAAACAACTATTTTCTCCCCCCAACATTGGAAAAATACAACACAATAGCAATTTTTTAAATACATAAAACTTCCTGGATCATGAATCAACATGAGACATAACAGCCTGTAGAAATCAATTGTGATCGCTTTATAAAATGCCATTCATCTAATGCATTTATGAAATTGTCCTTAAAGCTACATACATACACAACTATCACATACAGGCATCCACTCATGAACAGAAAGAAAAGTCTTTTATAAGTATTGTGTAAGGAAGGCTAAAGTAATACATGTTTAGATTCAGAATAATTTTTAAGAAAAAACATAGGGTTCCAAGAAACAGTGATTTACATTCAAATAAACATGTACACTTGCAAACCTGGGTAATATTTTCATGAAGAAGGCTACAAGAAAATTCACACTGAATTATTGTTCAAAGGCCTCTTTCAAAGTACAGCCTCCAAGTCCAAAGCAAATACCCATGGCATGAACAAACAGGACACCTAAGATTCTAACATTTGCTTCCACGTGGCTTTTCTCCTTACTTCCCTACCTCAAAACAAGGGAAAATTTCCTAGATGGGACAATGGCAAGATGTTGTGATAATAACATCCCATAGGATTTCCGGATGCTGGGCTATTACATCCAGATTACAGTTTGGTGATGGAGTTTTATTTCTACACTCTAAACACAAAAAGATTCCTGCCATAGCATCCAAACATCCATATGGAGACCTCATACTTCCTCTTAATACAGAAAGAGAATCACTAGGAAAGAACAAAGCTGGCAGACTGAGAGAGGAAGCGTGGGTAAACTCTTTCTCTGGCCAATTAACTAAAACAAGAATATCAGCCTCTGTTATCAAAGTTGTTGGTTAAAATTGTCAGCTCTCAGGCACGGTGACACACATGCCTGCAATCCCAACACTTTGGGAGGCCAAGGTGGGTGGATCGCTTGACCCCAGGAGATTGAGACAAGCCTGGGCAATACAGAGAAAGCCCATCTCTACAAAAAATACAAAAATTATCCAGGTGTAGTGGTGGGTGCCTGTAGTCCCAGCTACTCAAGAAGCTGAGGTGGGAGGATCACTTGAGCCCAGGAGGCAGAGGTTGCAGTGACCCATGATCATGCCACTGTACTCCAGCCTGGGTGACAAAGAGAGACCTTGTCCAAAAAAAGAAAAAAACACGTTGCCAGCTCTCTCCTTTGTAAACAGTCTCTAGGGCACCAGATATGTTTAACCAGCCTGGTTTTGTTGATTCTGACAATCTCACACACATTTCAAAAGAATTTGCCATTTTTCAGGCACTTCTCAACATTAAAAAAAAAAAAATTAAATCCAGTTTTTGAAAAACAGTTTGACAAACAACCCGCACTCCCTAGCCCTGGCCAAAAAGTAAGCAGCTAATTCGGTGATACTATCTCTGTAAGGTGGCAAATTCCTTCAATTTGCCAAGGAAATAGCATATATATTTTCTTCCATCCTCTGATAACGAAGTATTTTAGGTTACTCAAAATCAGCCCCTGTTTAAAGACTCTTAGTGGCACCAAGCTTAAAG
Organism: Leontopithecus rosalia; assembly: GCA_028533165.1. Classification (NCBI taxonomy): domain Eukaryota; kingdom Metazoa; phylum Chordata; class Mammalia; order Primates; family Cebidae; genus Leontopithecus; species Leontopithecus rosalia. The sequence goes on from CM052651.1 coordinate 9,305,575, forward strand.
AGTTTACTAACAGAGGATATTGCCACTATTAACATGCTTGTTACAAAAATTCAGTTGCAGCTGAGTTCCTGTAATCCCCTGAGCAGTTACAAATGCCTTTTACCTATAAGGAGGCAGTAGGCTCTGTGTAAAACAAAGCAAATTAACTATTCAAATATATGTAAACCTATAATTATACTAATATGAATTACACTGATAGAATAGAGGTTTTTTTTCTGAAGTATTTAGAGTTTCAAAAGAAAACAGACACAATATTGAGAAATTTCTAATAAATGATTAAAAATAATTTTGGTTGGTTGCCCTTTCCAAGTTTTCCCAGAGTTCTCATCTATATTCTATATAACATGTAAATTAAAACGTACATGACCAATAGATGTACTACACGTACATCAGATATCTATATATACATGTGAATTAAAGTTCCTTAAATATACACATCCCCACTTAGGATACATCCTATTACATAGGCAAAGCATCATCCTTTAATAATAGGTCAGAGATAGCAGCAATTTGATATTCTATTACCCAGTTACCTCAGAAAATACCATAGATCCTGAATAGTTCCTGATATGGCATCCCTGGCTTCAAGAAGTCTCCAGTAACATTTAGCATAGGTCTCATAAAGCACCAGACTGCATTGCCAATAGCAGATAAATAATCCTGTCATTGGAGAAAAGATTTCATTCTTTCAAAACCTCGTTATTCAAATCTGACTCATGGTATAATGGAAAAAAAGTAACAATTAGGTGATAAATTTAAACTAAAATATATAAAGCGTTTCTATTTTATTTCTTACATGTTTTTGTTGTTTTATCAGTGTCTTATAACACAGAAAGTATTCAGACTGTCCTAACAGATGCTGAAAGAGCAGTAAATTGTGCTAAGCAAAGAGCTGCTCTGTGTTTGAAAACATAAATGACTCACTTATCCATTAGTGTTTTCATAAACGAGATGGCAGGATATTGTACTAAGCACTGTTTTAAAAGAGTTAGGAGTCTATGTCCTTGGGTAAGTTATGAACTTACAACCAAAATTCACATATATAATATGCAAAAAATCTTTAGGCAGATTTGCAATAAACCATTTCAGTCACAGAAGGATAGAATGGCTTTTAAGTAAACATTTATTTTGTGTGTGCTATTGGGTATATCCATGCATGCTCAATGGACAGAAATTACAGGTAGGCTGCCAGTCACATGGATTCTAGATGTACATGATACACACTTTAATATTTACCATCCATGTGTACTCTAAGGCCTGATTCCAAATCTACTGGATGTGTGAACACAGAACCCTAGAAAGGTCCCAGTTACCTATGACAAAAGTTTTGAAACTATCACTCTACCTGTATTTTGTATGAAACAATTCTGTAGACCACAACTACCAGCTGTAAGAGACAAGCTGGCCAACTCAGAAAACTTACACTTGCCAAGGGAGAGACACTAAATTAGACCATATTGTTTAACAGGCTGCAACTCTTTTACTGAAAAAGGACAACTCCCTCTGCACAGCAGTTTCTCCTTCTTGAAACTGAGATCATACAGGAGAAACCTATTGTGTTTCTGCCAAATCATAGTGGGAACAGTGGGGACAGCACACGCAGTAGCCAGCAGAGGCACAACCACCATGTCAACTGCTGAGATCAGCAGCTTGCTTTGCAGCTCCTACGAGGATTTCTCCTTATGCAGTCTTAGCCTTCTCCTCCTTATCAGGTTTCTCCTGTTTCTCGTGGTAGTCAAATCAACACAGAACAGGCTCTGGCTTCTCAGTTATCTTGCACGTTGCCAACTATGACAACACACTGGTTACATCAAATGTTCACTCAAGCTCCTTGAATTTGGCTGGAAGTTGAACAGTCCAGTGAGATACTTTGGATGGTAAAATGATATGTTCATTCATCCCAAGCAACCCCAAAGCTCCTGACATGCTCCATAGACACAGTTGGACTGTCAAGCCCAGTTCTCGTTACACAGGAACACGCACACCCAGGATTCGGCCTTTCCCGATGCTGAAGGCTGGCAGACAAGGTCAACAGAGGCACTTTCAAAGTTGGCAAGGAGGAGGAGGCAAGGTCACTAAGTGGGGCTTTATCACTGCGCCGTCTCATGTAATTCACACATGTGGGGCGTGTGAACACGGAAATCTTTAGGTTGCGGATGGGTCGTGCTTTTTCTTCTTGCCCCGACAGGACTTGCAAACACAACAGATTATACATGGGGAGGCCAGGAGTAGCAAAGGTGAAGTCACCAAGGCAATGATGCCCAAGCCTACGAGAATCCCTACCACCTGGAAATTTCAAAGAAAAGCACATTTCAGCAACAAAGTCTTTCAGTGTGTATACTTATTCTAACTAAACTATCTGCTGTGGGACAGATATTTGTGTCCCTCTGAAGCTCACATGCTGAAATCCTAAATCCCCGATGTGATGGTATTTGGAAATGAGGCCGTTGGAAGTTAGTTGGTTTATGAGGGCAGGGCCTTCATGATGGGATTATGAAGCCCCTACCCTCATAAACCAACTAACATCTGCTCTTACAAGAACAGATGCCAGAGGGCTCTCTTCCTTTCTCTAGGCTCTATGCCATGTGAAGACACAGCAAGAAAACAGCCATCTTTGAACCAGAAAGAGGGCCCTTACCAGGGCATGACTATGCCGTCAACTGAACCTTAGACTCCCCAGCCTCCAGAAGTGTGAGAAGCAAATTTCTGTTCTCTAAACCTCCCAGTCTATGGTGACTTGTTATAGCAGCCTGAACAAGACATCATCTCAGGCATATAAGACAGTTAGGTTTCTGGGACCTTTAAGCCAGTGTCCAGCAATGATCTGAACTGGAAAAAAGCCAGAGAGATACAAAGGACCAAATCAAGGATGAAAACCATCCAAATGCTAACTCAAGCTGTCACAAGCTCAGTATAGTCATGAATTATTGGTGTTCATGCTCTCGCTACCTGAATTTCCTCAGTTAGCTCATAGGGGTGTTAATGACTACTAGGATATTAGCACTGACTCCCTCCAGAGGACACTGTCTTTAATAAACCTAAAACACCATTAAAAATAAACCATGACTCCCTTTGAACCTGCCACATAAACACACAACAGCATCTACAGAGGGAACTAAGCCCCAGCAGGGGCTCAGAGGGTTTTAGAGCACTGCCTGATATGGTTTGGCTGTGTCCCCACCCAAATCTCACCTTGAATTTTAATAATCCCCACTTTTCAAGAGCAGGCCAGGTGGAAATAACTGAATCATGAGGGAGGTTTACCCTATACTGTTCTTGTGGTAGTGAATAAGTCTCATGGGATCTGATGGATTTGTAAATGGGAGTTCCCCTGCACAGGGAATTCTCTTGCCTGCCACCATGTAAGACGTGCATATTTACTGAAACCTCCTCCTTTGCCTTCCACCATGATTGAGAGGCTTCCCAGCCATGTGGAATTGTGAGTCCATTAAACTTCTTTCCTTTACCAATTACCTAGTCTTGGGTATGTCTTTATTAGCAGTGTGAGAGCAGACTAATACATTGCCTTTGATAGGTAATGTGGCTTAAAGGGCTTTAGAAAAGTCATTCCACTGTTTCTCAAGAGGAAAGAACATCTGCCTGCATTCTGCACATCACCATTGATTGCCTGGTAGCTCTGGTGCTCCTGCTTCTCCACAGTCTCAAGGAGACTGTGCTCATAAATTAACTTCAGGTGATTACCACATTGTTTTTCCCTAGTCCCACCGTAGAACTCCCCAGAACCTCCCAGGCTGAGATGGGACCTCCCAGGAGGGAACAGTGCAGAGAAGATGAAGGATGGCTTCTTTAAGCCATCACAATTTTGCTTTATGTCACGCTCCCTGTAAGGTCAGGGTACCTGTGTTCGGTTCCACATCACTGATGCTCTCGAGTGGCCTAGTTTATTTCTGCATGGCCCTTTGTCATAATGTCTAAGGAAAATGTCATTCTGAAAAATAAAGAGATTAGTTTCAGTAATATGCAGTTTTACATTGAGAAATGAACACAAACCACATTGAATCACCAAATGGAAGCCAAAGTTTTTCTCTGGTGATATTAGTGACTCTCTCTAGGAATTCCAAGCCCATACTCTTTATCTTGGTAGTTTTGTAAATCACCACATGAAAACAAATCATAAACAATAAGAATCTCAATTAATTATTTAAAAAGAAAAAAAAAGAATAGCAATGACCTTACTAATCTTAGCAAGGTAGCCCTGGCTGAGGTACAATGGAATGGGAAGGCCAGAAGCAAGGCAGCTGAAAGGCTGGTGTGGCAAACCAGGAGAGAGAAAATGCCAGTGACTGAGGATGGATGAAGAAAAGGAAGTTATAGTCCTAAGATATTAAAAAACTAACTAACTAGACAGAGAGATAAGGAGAAGAAATCGCAGATGAGGGAAACCAGTTGGGTTGAAAGAAGGCAGTGGCTTTATCGAGAGAAATGACAACACAGAGATGGAGTTTGTTGGGAAGATAAGTTTGAACATGTTGAACTTGAGAGATGGTTGAGACATCCAAGCAGGGCTGTTCAAAAGGCAGCTCATCACATAGATCTAGACTGAAAAAAATACTTGGGCCTCAGCAGAGTAACCAGCTGAGGGTCCAAATTAGGTGTAGATAATCTAATGGTCTATTCATTAGATGAATGGAGAAAGGGGTTTCAATCGGGCATCAGTGTACATACGGTGGAAGGAACACACAGAAGAGATTGAATTAATCAGGAAGAAGGGTAAACTGAGAAGCACAGAGACTGCTGAACACAAGCATTTAAGAATGGGTTGAGGAAGAGGCTAGAAAGGGAAATGAGACATGGTCAGAAAAGGAGAACAGAAATAAACAGAGGTGGTACCACTGAAATGGATGTGGTCAAGAATGTCATATGCAGCAGAGGATGTAGGTAAGTTAAGGACAAGTATCACTGGATTCTGCCAGTAAGAAATCACTCAAAGTCTGGGGAAGGGGTACAGTCAGGGTGTGACTATGTGGCAATCTGAGCACATTGCAATGTTTGGAAGGTAAGTAATGTGAGTAGCAGCGAGAGGTGATTAGGCTTTTTTGAAGCTTGGCTTCTAAAGGAAAGATAAATAGAATGGTAGTAAGGAAAAGATGCATGCTTTAAGAAAAATGATTACTCATGTTTAAATGTGACATAGTCGAATGCATGGATATTTTGAAAGAGTGGAGATTGAAACCACGGGAGAGGGAAGAGATAACTGAATGGGCTCAAGTCTCTAAGGCTATGGACAGAAACAGGATTCTAAAGAAGACACTAAGCGTAACTCATCCTCTGAAACTACAGGGATGAGAATCAAGACAGGAACAAGCTCATCTCCAGCAACATTCAAAATTCCTGTTTGGTGTCAGTCTCAGGCCTGGATTTTAGACAGTTACCCCTCTCCTGCCCCCATGCTCCCAAACTTTCCTATAAACAGAAAGCAACACCACCATCTGATGCAGAACTCCATTTGCCTAGAGAAAAATGTCATTACCAACAATCCAGCGCCCCTGACTAAAACTGAAAATAGGATCTTAAAAAACAGTCACCAGAAAAAAAGATGCTTCAATGTTTGAAGTCTGTGTATCCAGCCACTTAACATCTGCACCATTTCATCTCCAGAACCAGAACAGCACAAGTGACAGAACCTCACGTTCTTTGCAACCCCATCCTCCAAACACATTTCAACCAAAGGATGGAGAACTGGTACACATATTTAGTCCCTTATACTCGGGCATCCTAAAGAGAGCCTCATGGGCTCAGCCTCCTTGTGGAGATGAACCCAATTAATATTCTGGTAAAACCTGAAGGAAAAAAAATGGTTTTTCATTTGTAACGCATGTGTAATGTGCAATCTAAAATTCTCATCCAGAATATCACTCATTTAGATGCATGCTAGGGCTTAAATATCCAACGTAATTATAATTCAAAGAACTATGAGAAATCAGTTTTTTCAATGGAAAATATTTATTCCAACCTGAGCTGCTGAACTTCTGGAGTCTGAAATGTCCATTTTCTTCTCCCCAGTTTATACCTCTTCTTAAACCACTAAGATGGAGGTTATTATTTTATTCATACATGTCATCTTAAACAACACGTCTAGTTTTCAGTTAAAAATCCAGCAGGTGGTGGCCAGCAGACATCACATGCTAACTGCACGCTCACTCACTAAGCATGTTTGAACTAAAGCACTACACAGATTGCTTGCTGAATTAAAGCAAATCAAGCAACCAAAACGAAGAGCTGAGAAAAGAATGGCAACTGAGTGGTGACTGAGTGCTTACGCTGATATGGACATATTTAGAGGTCCAAATTGCCAAAACAGGGCATTATCTATAAACAGCTTATGCTACCCCAAACTTTCAAAGGTCAGAAGTGAAGTAAGACCTTCTCACCAACCATTCCCACTGCATTTCTACCTCTGAGGCTACCATTAGCCTTGGCACAGGGGTGAATAAAACTGCACCCAAATTTAGAAAGACTTGATTCTGAATACAAGCACACCAGTGGGTCTTGACTTTCTATCCAGTTTGCCAGTTTGTGTCTTTTGATTGGGTCATTTAGGCCATTTACATTTAACATTAATATTGTTATGTGTGAATTTGATCCTGCCGTTTTGTGACTATTGTTTGTTTTGCCCGTTTGTCAACACAGTTGCTTCATTATGTTGTTGGTCTTTGCCATTTGGTTCATTTTTGGCTAAGGGAGGGACAGCAGAGGGTGGGGAGGGTGAGGAGGGGTAATGTGGAGAGAAATGCCAGGTATAGATCATGGGGGCAGAGAGGCAGCAAAGCTCCTTGTCATGTATGTACCTATGCAACAATCCTGCATGATCTGCACATGTACTCCAGAACCTAAAGTATAATTAAAAAAAAAAAGAAAAGGAAAACGACTTGATTCATGGATGGTGAGAAAAAATAATTAAGCCAAGCCCCTTGATCTGGGAAGGGAACACTGACAAAACAGTAGCAATACTACTGCATGCCCAGAACTGAGACAGAAAGAGAGAGAGAGAGAGAGAGAGAGAGAGAGAGAGAGAGAGAGCGCACACGAGCGAGAGAGAGAGAGAGAGAGAGAGAGAGAGAGAGAGAGAGAGAGAGAGAGAGAGAGGGCACAAGCAAGAGAGAAAGAGAGCAAGAGAGCATGAACCATTTTTCTTTAAATTTAAAAAGAAGAGACGAGCTAATAGTGGTAGGCAGAATAACTGCCTCCCAAAGATATCATGGCCTAATCCCCAGAATCTGTGAATGTGTTACCCTAGATGGCAAAAGGGATTCTGCAAGTTTGATTAAATTAAACCCTGAGTTAGAGAAGATTATCCTACATTATCCTGATGGGCCCAGTCTCCTCACACTGGTCCTTAAGGTAGAGAACCTTTCCCAGCTGTAGTCAGAGGGAGCAATGACTAAGAAGGGAATGAGAGATGTGATGTTGCTGGTTTTGAAGATGGAGGAAGAAGCCACAAGCCAAGGAAAGCAGACATCCCCTAAGGCAAGAAAACAGATTCTCCACCAGAGCCTCAGAAACAAATGCAGCCCTGCAGACACCTTGACTTTAACCCAGCAAGACCTATGTCAGACTTCCAACGTGCAGAACTATATAAGTTAGTGGTATTTTAAGCCACTAAGCCTGTGCTAATTTGTTACAACAGCAATATAAAATGAAGACACTAATAGTCCTTTACATAATAGAGTGAGACAATGTACAAATAGTAAGAAACGCCCCTAAAACAAAAGCTTGCCTTCAACACCAAGGTGGCATATGTAAGATAATAAAAAAGCTGTTTTTAGATATCTAAAGTAACAGGCTTAGGAAGTCTCATTAAGAAAAATAAATTCCATTTGCAGGACAAAAAGCGCTTCTATATTTTAAGAGGAAAATCTGTAGGCCATCAGCTGTGGTACAGACACAGTATAGGAAAAACCATACAATAAACCTAGGCAGAACTTACGTCCAAGTTCTGGAGACAGTACCAGCAAAAGGTGTGCTTGCAGTTTTTGCACATCATCTGAGCGCAGCCTTCATTGCGTTCGATATAAACCCGGCAAACTGGGCATTGCTTAATTGGGGCTTCTGCATCTGTCCCAAAGAGGGCTCTAGAAACAAATGGATGAGAAATGGCATTCAGTCGATGGTCATCAATTGAATTCCCAGGCCTCCTGATGGTTAGATAATGAACTCATAGTTATCCACACTTGATTCACTTCCAAAAGGTAGGGTGTGGCCAAAAACATCCTTCTTACTAGTTTTACAGATAACTCATGCAAGAAGGAATCTTTATTTATTTTGGCTTTCAGTGAATTATATAATTACAGTTTCCATCACTGATTTCACTATTTTGCCAAATTAATATTTCGTTCCCTAAGCACGCACTGCCAAAATAAGAACCGCAAGGAGTCAGTCACATAGCAGAGAAACCAGGTCAGGGTCCAGACTGGGCGTATATCATCTAACGGTCTGTTCATTAGACAAATGGAGAAGGGGGTCTCAATTATCAACACTTTAAAATAATGTCCAATACTTTCAAAAGACCTTCTCCAAACAGATGCATAGACGAATACAGGCTCACAGCCCCAAGGGGCACAGAAAATAAGCAAGAAGAATTAGAGTGGGAAAGACGGATAGGTGAGTCACAGGACCAGGTAACACTTTAGCTACTCCCCAGCAAAACTACCCCCCGGCCAGGCGTGGTGGTTCACGTTTGTAATCCCACCACTTTGAGAGGCCAAGGCAAGCAGATCATGAGGTCAGGAGATCGAGATCATCCTGGCCAACATAGTGAAAGCCTGGCTCTACTAAAAATATAAAAATTAGCTGGGCATGGTGGCGTGTGCCTGTAGTCCCAGCTACTCAGGAGGCTGAGGCAGGAGAATCACTTGAACCAGGGAGTCGGAGGTTGCAGTGAGCAGAGAACACACCACTGCACTCCAGCCTGGGAACAGAGCGAGACTATCTCAAAAAACAACAACAACAACAACAAAAATCCACCACCCAACATACAGACATATTCAACTCACAGAGTGTTATCAAATCTATTATCAGATTTAGTATGAACAATAACCTCATACTGTCAGGAGACAATTACAGGTTGAGCAACCCTTGTCCAAAAATCTGAAATTCAAAATGCTCAAAAGTCTGATACTTTTTGAGTGCTGACATGACAAAGGAAATGCTCACTGAAGCCTTTCTGACTTCTGATATTAAGATTACAGATGCTTAACCAGTAAAATATATAATGAAAACATTTTAACTCTGAAAAAAAACTGCAATCTGAAACACTTCTTAGCCCAAGCATTTTGGATAAAGGATGCTCAACTTGTATCTTAATTCCCTTATTTTCAGATAAAGAAACAGACTCACAGAGGCTGAGTGACTTCCATGAGACACACAGATACCAAGTGACAATGTCAGAATGAAAATCCTCCTATCCTCTGAGTTCTTTGCATTGCCCCGTGATACCCACAGAGCTTCGTGCTATGGTCACGAAAAAGTATGCAATGCTGGTTTAAATCTGGCTAAGAGGGCACATGCCTGCCCCGAGTATTAGATCTTTTTTCCTCTCCAATTGTTTGTTCTGGGATTCAAGCACAGTATTGTAGCCAGGTAGCATTACTATTCCTAACGCCTGGTTCTACACACTCTGGGTGCACTTCGTGATTAAGCCAATGCGATCACAACACTGGTATTTTGTTCTTGCTGATGCAGAACAAGCATAGCCCCAAGCAAAGCAGGAATAAAACACAGAGGTCTCCCACTCTGGGCCCTGTTGCTGCCATAAAATCCTTCCATATAGGACAAGCACAGTGCCTCACACCTGTAATCCTAGCACTTTGGGAGGCTGAGGTGGGTGGATCACTTGAGGTCAGAAGTTCAAGACCAGCCTGGCCAATATGGTGAAACCTCATCTCTACTAAAAATACAAAAATTAGCTGGGTGTGGTGGCATGCACATGTAATCCCAGCTAACTGGGAGGCTGAGGCAGGAGAATCGCTTGAATGCAGCAGGTGGTGGTTGAAGTGAGCTGAGATTGCGCCACTGCACTCCAGCCTAGGCAACAGAGTAAGACTCTGTCTCAAAGAAAAAAAAAAAAAACTTCTGTACTAAAAAGGTAAAAATCTAACTGCTACCTGTCATAACAAAATCTCAACCTTTCCAGAGCATAAAGTATCATGGAAGAACCGTCCTTTCTATATTATGAAAGAATTTATTGTTGCTATTGCTGCATTCTTTCTGATATGACTGTCACACATCACGAGCTGGCAATTTAGTCAGGTAAGAAAATTTCTGATTCATTTTGCAAGCAAGAAGAATGAGATACACCAACAGAGGCAGATACGGTATCTGAGCAAATAGCTGGGACAAGTCATAATTTCCTACTGAGAATCAGCAGACCACAGTGCCTCACTACCTAAAGAGAAAGCAAAACTCATACAAACTTTAGTTCCAGCACTATCTGGAACATTCCTCTGGGGCAAATAACTAGAAATACTTTTTTGGTGTTTTGTTTTGTTTAGCAACTTACCAATTCTGAGACACTTCTCAGGGAGGTTCTGCAAGAAAATAACCAATCTCTAAAGGCCATCACAACGTAACTCCTTCTACACATAATGTATGTTGAGTTTCTAAGAAAACTACTGAATAATCCCAAAGACAAAGTTTCCTTTCTTACCCGTGCTCTGTTGGCAGGACAACAGGCTGACTGTCTCTACAGGAGACCTCTGCATGCCAAGCATCCTTGCAACACGAGCAGAATTTCAGGTGGCAAGAAGGGCATTCCACCAGCACAGGCTGTCCTGGGTCACTCGATGCAACGGGACACACTGTCTGACAGTCTGCAACAGGACACCATGTTCTGTAGGGGTCCAGATGAACTTCTAAAGTGTAAAGAAAGAAAATGTGATGATCTGTCCGATTCAAGTTTGAGTCTTTCTGGTTGGACGGACGGATGGATGCATGGATTTAGAGCCAGAATCTCACTCTGTTGCCCAGGCTGCAGTGCAGTGGCACAATTTCAGCTCACTTCAACCTCCACCTCCTGGGTTCAAGTGATTCTCCTGCCTCAGCCTCCTAAGTAGCTGGGAGTACAGGTGCACAGCACGCCCAGCTAATTTTTGTATTTTTAGTAGAGATGGAGTTTTGCCATGTTGGCCAGGCTGGTCTTGAACTCCTGACCTCAGGTGATCCACCTACCTTGGCCTCCCAAAGTGCTGGGATTACAGGCATGAGCCATCGCACCCGGCCCATTTACCCTCTTTTAAAAACTGCCATTCTTGGAAGTATAATACAAGGGTAAGGATTTCTACTATTAATTTTCATTATGGGTCCAAACCTATCATTTACAAGGCTGCTAAGCCCTGCCACATTTCTCAAAGTAGGTTCTAATGGAATAGTTCACCATTGCCTTTATGAACAGATGAAAGTGTTCTCTTTTACAACACTTTTGGAATACTTCCCACCTTTGAACATGTAAAACCGGCAAAAATTTCAAATCCCTACTACAATTACTTGGGCACTATCTTGGAAGAGAATTAAGCATAAAGAAAGAACCAAAACAAATTTTTAAAAGGATATTTTTCCAAAAATACTTTGTTCTTTCAGGCACTGAGAAACAAGTAGTGAGGTTTCTTCCACATTCCCAGGAAATTAAAGAACAAGGAAGAAAAGAATCAAACAGGTTAGGGACGAAACAGTATCTGGTGTGGCTTAGCCAAGAAGTCGGATTACCTGTCAGTTTGAACATTCTGCTGCCCCGACAATGTGTAAAACATTGTTCCAAAAACAAAAGGTAGAGACTTTCACAGACCATTATAACAGCCAGTCATAACACACTGGCTCGTTCCATATGACATACAGGAAGGAAGACAGAGTTGGAGGAGAGACAGCCATCTACTCAAGTGTTTGCAAATCTTGCTTAGTATCTTTTTATTCACTAGCAGACCCCATATTCTTTCCAGATACTATGACCCTTTAAGAGAACATACCATGTAAAAAAAAATGATGCTATTTGAGGGGTAGAATACCCCTTTTTTCTCTGAACTCAATTATTTTGCAAAGCTCAACAACATCCTAGTTTTAACCCCCTAGGGTTCATGATTCCTAGAAAGGTACACACAGAAGGCAAATCAATCCAAAGGATGGTGCAAAAAGCAAACAAAGGTATTAAGTAGGAATTTACTTTTTAAAGTTAATAATTTTACACATTCAATGTCAAGAAGAAGAAGTCTGTAATGTTCCGGCAAAATACTGTCTCCCCTGATACTGCACCTAGAAACGAAATAATTGGATCTATCTTGTTGTAAGTTTCCATTCAAAAATTGCATCCTTAAATATATGGTCTTATCTAGGAAATCTGGAGGATGGGGGTCAAAAAACAATGAACCCTTCACACAAATGTAATCACAAGGAGGAAATCCTGTAATTCTCAGATGTTCAGATCCCAAAAGAGATGGGCCCTCCAAGATCCCTAAAACCTTAAGAAGTCAAGGAAACAGTAGCACACATAAGTTCCAAGGTCTTGGTCTTTTATTTCTACACCATTTAATATTTTCTTCCAAACCCTTATAGCCACTTCGCAAATACTAAGCCCAAAGAAATGAAGATTAGTATGTAACTTAAAGTGAAAGACTCCCATATCAAATATCTACTTAGCTTCCCTTCTAAATCAGAGGTCTTTCAAAAGTTTGAAAAAGAAGGAAAAGGGGAAGGAAAGTTAAAACACATATTACTGTTAAAATTTGTAGCATCCCTAATGATCACCTTAAGATCCAAGATGCAACTTGTTCTCACAGCTCTAATCAATTAAAACTACTTGGCAGACATTCTGACTTGTTTCTACCAGCTTATTATTTAAGGTATCTGGGGTGTCAAAATGGAAGCACAGAAAGAGGAACAATTTTAGGTTTCTATTACTTACTACAAAGAAAGAACCTTATAAGCAGTGCAGCTATGGTGTAGTCCGGTGCAAAAGCAGGGGAAGAGTCTGAGCCACAGAAAACAGTGACCTTCTGTATTTTTCACTATTATGACAGCACATAAAGGACCACGCAAAGGCATGTAGAAAAAGAAAAAGGAGGAAAACCTTACAGCTTTCTACACATTTCCTTCATTAGAAGTCCTTATTCCTTAGGAACGGCTTACAGAGTTTAACAAAGACCAATAGTAGAGTTACTAAGAGACAGATTTTGACTCTACCAAAAAGAAAACTGACTACGCTAGCCAACTCTGCAGAGCATCTATTCAACATCTCTCCCAAACCCCTCAAAACTTCCTTATGAAGAAGGCCTATCACTATAGAATCTGGATATTCTAGAGATATTCTTTCCCACAATTCCATGAAACTAAGGATTGGGCATGTGACATGATTCTAGCCAATGAGAGGCAAAGGTAGGTCCACAAAGGGGCTTCTGGGGCTGGATCTTCACTCTGACATGTGGGAAAGAAAGGCCATTCTGTTTGTCAGCCTTTGGACACAACTGTGTGAGGTTATGATGCTTGGGTCATCATAACAATCTTGAAACTCTGAGGGAAAGCGAAGTGATTCAGAGATGCTATTAGGTTGGTGCAAAAGTAATTGCTGTTTTTGCCATGTTTTTAATGGCAAAACCACCAATTATTTTGCACCAACATAATAAATTAACCAAAACCCACGACAGCCTACCTCCGGACTTCTTGTGTGTGAGGTACTGAAATGCCCTTGATGTTTAAGTCACTTTTAGGCAGGCATTCTGTTCCTTGCAGCTGAAATCATCTTAGCTGATATGGCTATTTCTGGTAATAGCAAGAAAGTACCAGTTCAAAAAAGGACAGTTCCTCCTGTGTGGTAGATATTTTATCAAGGAGATTAAAGCATCATGTCCAAGGTGACTTTTAAAGTCTTTTCCAAATCAATGATTTTATCATTCTAAATGTGGGGCACATGGAAATGGGTATGTAAGTAGAAATTTAAAAATGTGTCTGCATACATTATCCTGTAGAAAATTTAATGTGTACCATATTAAAAATTTATACACCTTTGCAAAAAGTTAACATGCTATGCCAGGTCTATAAGATTTCTACGTAGGTGAGCAGACAAATAACATACATTCATATAGTTGAATGCCATGTAGTTTAAAAAAAAAGTAAATCAATGTAACGATTTGGAAAGACCTCCAAGACATATTGTTAAGTGTGTTTTTTAAAAAAAAGTGGGCTGGGTGTGGTGGCTCACACCTGTAATTCCAGCACTTTGGGAGGCCAAGGCAGGCAGATGGCCTGAAATCAGGAGACCAAGACCAGCCTGGCCAACATGGTGAAACCTCATCTCTACTAAAAATACAAAAATTAGCCAGGTGTTGTGGTAGGCACCTGTGATCCCAGCTACTAGGGAGGCTGAGGCAGGAGAATCGTTTGAACAAGGTAGGCAGAGGCTGCAGTGAACTGAGAATATTCCACTATACTCCAGCCTGGGCAACAAAGCAAGACTCCATTTCAAAAAAAAAAGTATAAGAAAAAGACACAGTATAAATGAAACATGTTTAGAAAAAAAAAAAAAAAATATATATATATATATATATATATATATATATCAGCCAGGCACAGCAGCTCACTCCTGTAATCCCAGGGGCCAAGGCTGGTGTATCACGTTAGCCCAGGAATTCGAGACCAGCCTGGCCAACAGTGGTGAAACTCAATTCCACAACAACCAAAAAGAGTAGCCAGGCATGGTGGCACACACCCATATTCCCAGCTACTTGGGAGGCTGAGGTGGGAGGATTGCTTGAGCTGGGAGGCCGAAAGTACGGTGAGCTCAGATCACGTCACTGCACTCCAGTCTAAGTAACAGAGAAAAACCCTGTCTCAAAACGAAATAAAAGTATGTACATACAGAAATATACTTTAACATTTGCAGAAGAACATTAAAAAATCATAACAGTTACTCTTGAGTTAGGGCAGGGGTTAGGAGAAGAGGCAAAGATTTACTTCATCACTAAACCTGAATTTTTAAAAAACAAGGTACAAGTACTACTCTCATAATTTTTTAAAACTGGTTTTAAAAAGCTACTTTTGATCTGGCGTATGTACAAACAGACAAAGCAATTCTGGAAATAAGCTGACCCCTGGAAAATCATTTGCTTTTCATAATACTGAAACACATTCAAATTTCCCCTTTGTTTCACATTCTTCTCCATATAGACAATTCTCATCCTATGCTTTTCCTTTCCCCTAAAAATTCCCTCTCTTCTTCACCAATCCATTCTTATGGGAACTATCTTCTGTTGTGCATATGCCTTAATTTGAGGGAAGGGGGGCACAGAATCGTCATCTTGTTAATTGCTGCTCTCTATCATTTCATGGAGATGGCCTCGCTGACTGTAGACAAGGCTGTTTCTTATTGTTTGTGTGCTCCAACTTACCTGACACAGTGAGGGGATGTCTACCTATCGACTCAAAGCAGTAATTTCCGGGTTTTTCAAAAGCATATCGATGTATTTCTATGCCAACAATTGACTTACAATGCATATACTAAACTCATCTTGAATTGCCTTGTATTGGAATTTTCCAATTCACTTCTAGTACTCTCATCAACAAATGTGCACAGTATATTAAAATCACCCAATATCAATCCTGGTGTTGTAGTGCTGGTGTTGTATGTTATGATTTCTATTAGACCATAGATCTCCACCCACCTCTATTAGGGTTCTCAAATTTGGAAAGTCATCAATTTGGCAAGACTTGGAACTTTTCATATAGCACTTAAACATTAAACCTCATAGGCCAGGCACAGTGGCTCACACCTGTAATTCCAGCACTTTGGGAGGCCAAGGCGGGTGGATCATAAGGTCAGGAGTTCAAGACCAGCCTGGCCAAGATGGTGAAATCCGTCTCTACTAAAAATACAAAAAATTAGCTGGACATGGTGGTGTGCACCTGTAGTCCTAGCTACACAGGAGGCTGAGGAGGAGAACTGCTTGTATCCAGGAGGTGGAGGTTGCAGTGAGCTGAGGACACACCATCGCACTCCAGCCTGGGCGACAGAGCAAGACTCCATCTCAAAAAGATAAATAAATAAACCTCCTTTATTAAGAGTCATATATAAGGGCAACAAAGAAAAACAATTTTAACATTAAAACAAATAATAATTACCCTTGTTATAATTCTATTCTCTATATATAATTTTTCTTTTACTTCCTATGTCAGCTTAGTCTTGGATGAGCAATTCACATTCACTGGCTCTCATTCCTATCCACTCAAATCCTTCTTAAATATCTGAAATAAACTTTTGCTCTAAACACATTAATAAATTGCTCTGTAAAAATTACAAGTGACATCCCTCTACAGTCACAGTCAGCAAATGTTTCCGAATCCATCTCTGACCCCGGACTCTTCTCGTCTGTCATCTATGCATAAGGCCTGTAAGGCCCTGCCCTCTCTTTTCTCCTCATGCTCCTCTTTTCTCTTTTATCATCAACACTGCTTTCTTTCTCCCACCCATGGATGGTACCCAGGCCTCACTCCTAGGTTTCTTTCACATTTTATTTATAGAACTCATAACTAAGCCTCAACTTCAATGAAATTCGGATTATTCCAAATGACTTCTCCAGGTATGACCTCTTGTGATTATAAGACTGAAAATTAGATACATGTCTATGATTCATTGTTTATTCAACAAATGACTGGTTTCAGGTGCTCATTAGAGATCCTGGGCACATGAAGATGAAAAATAGAGGCTTTCTTCCTCAGAAACCTCACAGTATGAAAGGGAAATAGACGTTTAAAACAAATACGATGTCAAAAAAATAAAAGAGAGAAACCAAGCAATGCAAATAAATGACAGTACATCCCACAAGACAACAAAATGAAATTATTAACAATACTAATAAGCATCTCTTAGGGGTAGAGGAAATATTTAATAGTTATATATGGAAAGTTTGTTATGATTTTTTTACCCAAATATCCAAATGTAGTTTCCCCTTTAGTCAACTCTAAAAATCAGAGGATAAAACTAGTCTCTCCAATTCATAAAACAAAGCAGGAAACACATGCTGAGAGACAAAATACAAAGATTGGATTACAAAGAGATAAAGCACATACAAACAGATCTTTTTAAAAAATCCCTGAGGAGACAAATTTGCAGGCAGCCTTTGGAAGCTGTAAGAAAGAGAACGGTCTTTTTCTGGACATTAGAATTAAGATTCCATCCTCAAAGAAAACACTGAACAAGGGCACTGGCATTCACATCCCGAAGTGGGCTCTTGCCAGCTCACGAGAACCAACCGCATCTCTTTCAACTCCAAGTTCAGTGACATTACCTTGGTAGCTTAAAATTAAGTGGATGTAAGTAAGTCTTTATTTATTTATTTATTTATTTATTTAGAGACAGGGTTTCTCCATATTGGTCAGGCTGGTCTCAAACTCCCGACCTCAGATGATCCGCCTGCCTTGGCCTCCCAAAGTGCTGGGATTACAGGCATGAGCCACCACGACTGGCCGAAGTATTCATGTTTATATCTTAGAAACTTGGCAGGGTATGGTGGTTCACAACTGTAATCCCAGCACTTTGGGAGGCCGAGGTAGGTGGATCACCTGAGGTCAGGAGTTGGAGACCAGCCTGGCCAACATGATGAAACACCTTCTCTACTGAAAAATATAAAATTAGCCAGGTGTGGAGGCGCACACCTGTAGTTTGAGGCTGAGGCAGGAGAATCACTCGAACTCAGGAGGCAGAGGTTGCAGTGAGCTGAGATCTTGCCACTGTACTCCAGCCTGGGCCACAGAGCAAGACTCTGTCTCAATAAATAAATAAATAAAATAAACAAACTGGCAAGCACTACAAGTCAGAGTTGTTCCCCTCATCCTGCCAAAGACTGTTTACCAATACCTCATTAGACACAGGCCATCAAAGTAATGAATTGGAAGTAAACATACCAATATATTAATATGAAACCTGCATCCAGCACAGACAAGTCTGGGAAAGTAAAGTGCATAATTTGCACAGCACAAAAAAAGGAGAAACCAAAACTGGAACAGTGACAGCTGACTTCCAGTCAAACAGCTACACACATACCATTTATAGAAATTCATGAGCGGCATTTTTGGATAAGAAAAGGGAAATTGATACCTCTGTGTCTGAAAACACAAAGAATACTTATGCAATTTGTTTTGCCAGCTACCTTCTTCATTTTTGATTTGTGGTAGAGACCTCTGAGCTCAAAGTACACTTTTTGCTCTTTCAACTAGGTAACTACTAACTTGGAATTGCTAGAGATTATTGTACAACACTGTGACTATACTTAATATATTCCATTCTTGAAAAATGCTAAGTAGATATAAAATGTTTCGTCACAGACACAATGACTATATGATAGATAATGTGCATCTTAATTTTAGTTATTGCCACAATGTATGTATACTTCAAAACATGTAGACAGTAAACACATACAATTTCACCTGTCAATTTTTAAAAATTCATAAAATACATGAACAAATAAGTTCTTTGTTTTAGTAAATAAACATACAATACAAATCAACAGAGCTAAGCAAATTTCAACTGATTTTTGGATAAAGGTATTTTAATTATTTACTTTTGTATATTTCCTAGATTTATCTCTTGACTAGGGATTATTGGCTTTTGTGAAATAAAAATTTTAAAACCTTTATAATTTTTAAAGAAAGAATTGCTAGAGATAAAGCCTTTGAGGTTATTATGTTTTTGAGAACCAGATGACACAGCCAATTCTAAGTCTTGCTTTTGAGAGTTACTGACAGCTGCAAGTTTTTAAAAATTGCATTTAAACCTATAGGTTAGAACCATGAATAAGCAACCAATCTACAGTCTTGATCTCAAAGATTTCCAAATTTTATCCAAATAATGCAAATGTAGAGATTCTCACATGTAAAAAGTTAAATTTTACAAAGGCAGAAAAACAACCCAGAATGGAAGTAGTTTTTAATTTTCACTGAACCCAGCTAGGGTTATCATAGTATAGGAGAAAGTGTGGTTCTATTCACTAGAGAAACCATCTAACCCAAAACTTCTTCCTTCCCTATAAAATAGAGATGTTCAAGATTGAATAGACACTGTAAACAAGACACTTAACACAGTCCCTCACATGAAGCAGGTTCTACACAAGAATTAGTGAAATTTCTCCCAATCCTCAATGGGGATTGAGATATCAGTTTAATGGGTCGCAACCAGCATAAAATGAAATAGATTATAAAATAGAGCTCATTAGGAAAGAAAAGAGAGTGCATCTCACATTCATTTCATGAAACTTGTTGGTTCTATCTAGGGGTGTGTGGGGGGGTGTGTGTGCACGCGCACGTGCGTGTGCATGTACACATATATTGCCTTTCAAAGTAAAACACATTTATTATTCCAGGTCCCAGTTCTATACCTTGAAAAACTGACTTACACAAAGTTAGTGCTCTATAAACATGTGCTGGATTTATGAACGTATGCAACCTGAGAGGCATTTTGTAAATTTCACGTTTGATATTGCTAGGTTCGCTATACTTTCCTATTATACAAAGCTCCTCCTTTTGCTTCAAATCTGCATTACCTTTTTCCTCTTCTCACTCTCAGCTGCTGACCTCCCTTATTGCACCCAGAAGACAAGCAATTAGAAGAGAATCCATGCACACCAAATCTACTAGCCTACCTGCATCCATGTCTATAAACTCTCCACCTTCTTTCCTAATAAAGATGAGCTAAACCTACCCCTTAATGAATCTGATCCCTCCAACTGGCACTGAAATCCATTCCCCTCACACTCTCAATGATTTTGCTTCTGCATTTAACTCCCTCCTCCCTCTCCTATATCATTCCTTTCTGCCGGATGAGTTCCTTTCAAGAAAAAAAAATTCCTTGTAAGAGTTAATATATTCACTGCACCCATTTTGCTTTTCGTAGTACCTGAACTGTCTCCAAGCTGGTACTTCTCTGTCATTCCACTAAAACCCCACTTGTCAAATCACCAAAGACCTCTCTTATCAATGCCTAGACCACATCTCTCCTAATTTGCCAGTAGTTTCTGACTCGGACACTCTCTGATCTTTAACACTGTCTTCACCCAGCTTCTGGATTCATATTTCTGGCCATCCTTTGTCAGTCTCCTTTGCCAGATCTACCTCTTCTTCCCCACCTCTAAAACCTATAGTGTCCCAGGTCTTGGTCCTGAGACTGCTTCTTTATTTATGTTCGATTCTTAGATGAGCTCATTTAATGTCACAGCATTAAACGTGACCTCTATGTTGATGATTCCAAAGTCTATACTACTGATCCTGACTCATATAATCCAGATGTCCCTCTTCCAGGAAATCCTGACAGTTCCACCTTCAAAACAGACTCCAAATCTGGGAATTTTCAATGCTTCTGCTTTCAACATATCATCTACTGTACCATCTTGGATTTGATCACCACCACAGCCTCCTAATAAATCTCTCTGCTGCCATGTCATTCCACTACCATCCATTCTTTCTGCAGCAGCCAGAGTAATCTTCTAAAATGGAAATTACATCATGACATTCCACTGATCCAAACCCCCCAACGGCTTCTCATCACACTGAGATATCATCATCATCGTCTATGGGATCAGGCCCTTGACTACCACTTCCAAATTACCTCCTGTGACTCTCCCTTCTGCTCACTGAGCTCCAACACAAGGTCTCCTTGCTGTTTCTCTAACAGAAACCAGGCTTGTTCTTACCTCAGGGGCTTTGTATGTACCTTTAACTCTGCCTGAGTTGATGCTCTTCCCATGGCTTGCTCACATCAAATCAAGTCCTTCTTCAGCTATAACCTCATCAAAGAGGTCTTCCATGAAAATCCTATCCAAAATAGTCACCCCCATCTATCCCTTTCCCCTTACCCTTCTTTATTTATATAAATGGTATACCCCCCCATCTAATGTTATTTATTATCTAACCTCCAACATACACACATGCACAAATGCAGTATCCTTTAGGGCATGGATTTTGTCCTGGTGATCACTGCATTCCTCATCAGCTAGGAAAGGATTTCTCAACAGCGGCACTATTGACATTTGGATTGGATAGTTTACTGTCATGGAAATGTCCTCACATATTTGTTGAGCGCACGTGCACGCGCACGCACACACACACACACACCCCAAAACAGAACTAACAAAACTTTTATGAATGATGCATTAGATATTTAGCAGCATCCCTGGCCTCTGCCCACTAGATGCCAGTAACTTCTTACCCCCAAGTCATGGCAATTGAAAATGTCTCTGGATGTCACCAAATGTCCCTAGGAGATACATTCACCCTTCTCTGACAATCACTGACCTAGCACAATGCCTAGAATGTTGCATTTGTGGAAATAAATGGAACGACATAACAGAAATACAAGACATAGCATCAGTAAATCAACTTCCCATGATAATAAAAAAGATAATGGTAGCACATATAGTCAAGTTCTAGACTGTTCCGCCCTACAGTAAGATATTTCCAGAGAACAGTAATAACAACCCAGAGAGATACTTGCAACAGCGCACTTTTGGAGATGTGCTTCCCCCAAAGAAACAGGGATCCAGACGTAGAAGTCTGGCAGATTCCACTGAAAATATATCTAAGCACAGTACGGCATCTAACACTTCAGAATGTCCTTCAGCTCAGCTCCTAGAAGACCAGATACAAGGAAAAGCCAATGGAAGATAAAGGAGCTGGGCTTTTTAAAAGAACTGTATTATAATTCCAGTATCCCATTAAGAGAATAGTTTTGCTTTACATACCTCATGTAACAGGGTATACAAGTGGCCTAGAGGCCAGGCTAGTAGAAATGGAAAAAATGTAGAAGAGTCATCTGACATTAGCAGCCCTGGCATCTAACAGGACTACACAGAACTGACACTGAAAAGGAACAAGTTGGTAGACACCAGCTAGAAGTCAGATTGATACCACATGAGAGCTGTTCTTCTCCTCATTCTCTCCTCACACCAATGATCTATAAGGACTTTGAGACAAAGAGAAGCCCCCACAGGAATCACAGGATATTTTTTTCAATACTTTTTATTACTGTTTTTTTGTTTTGTTTTGTTTTGTTTTGTTTTGTTTTGTTCGAGACGGAGTCTCGTTCTGTGACCCAGGCTGGATCTCAGCTCACTGCAATCTCTGCCTCCCGGGTTCAAGCAATTCTCCTACCTCAGCCTGTTGAATACCTGAGATTACAGGCACCCACCACCACACCCAGCTAATTTTGCATGTTTAGTAGAGATGGGATTTCACCATGTTGGTCAGGCTGGTCTCAAACTCCTGACCTCATGATCTGCCCCCCTCAGTCTCCCAAAGTGCTGGGATTACAGGTGTGAGCCACGGCACCTGGCCTTCAACACTTTTTATTACTTTTATTGTAAATTTAATTCTACCTCCTGGCTTTTGGTTTAAGAAACAGTTAAAATGTAGATATACAAAATGCACAATGATCCAAGAAGTTTAAGTCCAGTTGCTACCCCTTCAAATTTCTATTTCAACAATGGAAGAAAGTGAACTGATACCTAGTCAACTAATTTCTTCTCTATCAGCAGTGATGAAAACAACATGAAGCTTTGAGATGGGAAAAAGTTCAGAAATCTAGAAAAAGAGAAACCAGGAACCTATAAGTCAGCCCCTAAATAATAGTGCCCTCAAAATTTTATATTCCTATAAACATGATTTAGAAGTGATTAACTCTGACATGTTTACATCAGAGATAGACAAATTCAAAGACTTGCAATTTACTTACAAAAAGTAGAATTCAAAGAACTGCAATTTACTTACAAAAAGTAGAATTGATTACTGAAGCAAAGTTCCACAGCTATTTGATCATAAGACTCTGCATGTTCATGTAAATTATGCAAGGCAGGAAATGCTATTTAAAACTGCTTTATACTTCTGTATTCTATTACTGGGAAACAAACATTCCAGGAAGTTAAAACTGCCATGAGACCTAAAGACCACGTCTGACCTTAATGATTGCTTTCGGTTTTCAAAATCTCAATCTAAAACCCTTGGTTTTCCTACCTGGCACCAGCAGCACTACACAGGCTGTGTGCTTCTGATTCTGTTGTATATTCGCTCTTCTAGCAGGAGTGGTTTTTCTGCCATTATCCATTATTGTGCCAAAAACAGGCATCACATGAACTTTTATTATTGTGGGAAACACCACGCATCTGAGCTAATTTAATTATCAGCTGTAATAAATAAAAGTGTTTTAGTAGACTAATGAAGGATGGGAGGTATTAAAAGAAATCTGAGCAGACAATAAAGTACTTAAGCATCTAAAAAGAGGGACACACTAAAAGAAACCACGTAACTAGATAGGGAGTTCTGATAGAATAAAACCTTTATGATCAGATACAAAGCTGGGATGGAAGTATTTCACCAAGGACAAATGAAAGAGCAAGGTGAAACTAGAGTAGCATCATAAATGTGAACACACAAAATGAAAGGAGGCTTGCGGAAAATGTGAAGAACAAAAGGACTTTCAAAGAAAGATGGAATCACAACTTGAGGAAGCACTGGAATGGCACCTGGCATAGAAGAGACTGACACGCAATACACAAATAAGCACATATTGAATACAGGAGTGAAGCCAGTAATATTAACAGGCAACAGCAGAAAGACAAATTTCTACTTCACTTTTTTTTAAATGAAGGAGAACAATATGACACAACCCATCTGTAAGAGTTCTTAACTTCTATATGATAAAATAAATATTCAAGAACAGACACATCGACCTAGCAAGCAAGGAACTGAAGCAACATGCAGTTATAGAAAGTAAAACAGGATCATAAAAAAAGGAAAAGTGCTTAAGAACTCAAGATGGTGCATCTTAACCCAATTTTCAAAAAAACTATTTTGAAAAAGTAGACTCTGGAAACAAGAGGCAAGCAAAATTCCAGCATTAATCATCAGGCATGTACTTTGAGAACCACTATAAAGTAACGCAGTGATCATTAATCCACGCCAAACTTAGCATTCTCTTTTCCCTGTTAATATTGGAAAACTGATGCAGAAAGAGAAAGCCAGAAACCCAGTGGCAGCCAGAGGAGAAGCCACAGATGGGTGGAGAGTGGGTAGAATAACCAACCGATCTCAAACAGTGTTTCTTTGCTTTGTGTAAGCAGGAGGATGACTTTTGTGCCATCCTATTCAAAATATTTTGCGTCAGATGAAGACAAAGACATAAAAGACAAGCTAATCAAATACGTCACACAAAACAGAGGACAATTCACACACTGAACAACAAGCTAAAGACTAAAAACTTGGCAGGCAATCAGAATTGGAAAAAAACTCAGGACGATTTTTTTATAACTAAGAAATAGTTCTGCATCTACTGTGACTCTACATTTTTCCAGAGCAGCAGCAATCTACAATTCTGTCTCACAGTCCAGCCAATGAGATTTTCTTTCAGCCAGTTGGCCATTTAATTTATTAACAATATTAGTGGGTATTTAATGCACCCGAAGGTCCCCTTATAAACAGTTTCACATCAAATATACATTCACAACATAGATCTCAAAGTCACCTAGCTGATAAAAGTTTTGAGTTTGAGGTAGATAAGAAGTCTATTTTACATAATTCAGATCAAGTTTAGACAGAATTAGAAAAAGTTTATCCCAATCATATAAATTCCATTATGTGGCACTTCATTAACTTAAGTTTACTCTTATCTGAAATGGTCATTTTCCAATAATAATTATAATGGGTGATAATGAAGAATTAGATGATTACAAATTGCCTTCCAAAATCACCTAAGAGGCCAGGCACAATGGCTCACACCTGTAATCCCAGCACTTTTGGAGGCCAAGACCGGTGGATCACCTGAGGTCAGGAGTTCAAGACCAGCCTGACTAACATGGTGAAGCCCTGTCTCTACTAAAATATGAGGTTAGCCAGGTGTGGTGACTGGTACCTGTGATCCCAGCTACTCAGGAGGCTGAGGCAGAAGAATTGCTTGAACCCAGGAGGTGGAGGCTGTGGTGAGCCGAGATCATGCCACTGCACTCCAGCCTGGGCAACAGAGCAAGACTCCATCTCAAAACAAGAAAACAAAATCACCTAAGAGGAAATTGTCTCTGGGCCTCAGTTTCCTTTTTCATAAAATGAGGGGGTTAAATCTAAAGGTCACTAAATTGAATATACGCTAATACTTTATGACAGTAAGATGTCTAATTCATTTTATATTTAAATTATACAGTTTTACCATTTGGCACTTCCTCAAAAATGAAATGGAAAATTACCATATGACCCGGTAATCCCACAAGATTGAAGGCAGAAACTCAAACAGATCGTTATACCCCAGTGTTCACAGCAGCATTACTTACAGTAGCCAAAGGTGGAAACAACTGATATGTTCACCAACAGATGAATAAGCAAAATGAGGTAAAAACATATAGTGGAATATTATTCAGCCTTAAAAAATGAAGTTCTCATACTTGCTATAACAGGAAAGGAACTGTGAAACACATTTATTAAGTAACATAAGACAAACACAAAAGGACAGATATTATATAATGCCACTTATATGAAATATTAGGATAAGCAAATAAGAGAAAGTAGATTAGAGGTTACAAGGGGTTGCAGGGAGGAGGAATAAGAACTTACTGGCTAACAGCTACAGAATTTGGGGTAATGAAAGAGCTTTAGAAGCAGACAGTGGTGATGGCTGCACAACTGTATGAATGTAATTAATATCACTGAATTGTACATCTAAAATGGTTTAAAAGGCAACCTTTATGTTATATATACATTTAATAACAGAAAGAAAAGTACAGAATCTTAACATTTGTACAAGGAAGGTTAGCCACATCTATGTGGTCCTATACAAGTCTCAATCTCCTGTCTTCAGTTTCTTCATCAATAAAAATAAGAGTAACAAAATGAATTGTCAATGCATGGGATCCATAGTGGGGCATCTGCCTAGGACTTGTGAGAAAAAGATAAATTCCATGTATGAATAAAACTATTTGATCGATTTGTAACAGGGCAAAGTAGAAATATGTAACATCACCTAAAAACGACTGGCTCAGAGGCTGCCCAACTTCCCTGTAGCCAGACTGAACATATTATCACATGTAATGAAGGATTAAGCCATTCACAAGTAGGTTTGAATACTACTGAAAACTTGAAAAGCCAACCACTATCTGGGGAAAGAGTGAAAATCTTGACCAGTGATTTTTCACGTCTACCTCGCCCCACAAAGATGGATGTTGCCAATCCACTTCAAGGGTGTTAATCCCACTGACAACAAGACAATCAATAATATCCATTTCAGTATGATGATATTTCCTGAAGAACAGTATGATTATCTCATTGGGAAAAAAATACACAGGAGAAGAACATTGAGAATACTTTAAAGGTGCTACTTTCAAGTTATTTTTATTGCCAACTACTGTTAAAATTTTGAACAATGAGACACAGGAAGCACTCACAGGAAAAGCTTTACAAGTATTAATCCACATAATACTCTTCACAATCCTATGTATAGAGACGCTTGTTATCCCCATTTGACAAATGAGAAAATTCAGATGCAGAAATATTAAGGACCTTGCCACGGTCACACAGTCTACCAGTGGTGGGGCCTGTAATTGCTCTCAGGCTATTAGCTAACATTTTAAAATAAACCAAAACTTCATATTCATCAGTAAGAAACAACCCACTGAAAGTTGTCATTCTTGGTAATATTAGAATATTCTAATTAAAAAAAGACATTTACATTAATCAGTAAGTTACTTGAAATGTAAACAATTTGGAATAAGGCCTGCTGCTAACATATGGGGCAGTGGAGTTAGCTGGGGAGGAAACGGGCAGTCACAGGAGAGGAGAAGAGCTGATGGAGGTTTGAGAATACTGTGAATAGACTGAGCGCCAGGGTCTGAGTAGGACTGATGTGGCTGACAGGTCACATCTCTCCATTTAAGCAGCAGCCTGAAGATCCAACCTAACTCTTTAGACTTTCTCCAGGTAAAAGCCCTCAAAAATCATGGTACTTGCTACCAGCCAGTCATTCACAGGGTGAATCCTGGCAATGTCTATGTTCTAATTATAACTGATTTTTATAGCAGAGGATATTGGGATAAAGTGGGGAAACAGCAGGGCAGATGGTTGATGCTCTTATCTTTAGCTATCACATCTGGTGTTATAATGCTCAATCTAATCAGCACATGTGGACAGATTAGAGAGAGTCAATATTGACCACCCCCATCATTAACTTTTCCACAGGACAGAAGCATCAGATTATGTATCATCCGTTAAACCTAAAATCCGTCTGACTCCCTGGTTCTGATTCCATGTTCAACATTTTAACTTACTATCTCCTGCTTCCCAACTGGACATAGAGCAAATACATACCCACTATTTGGAATTCAAACAACATAATCCACGATTTTCTTTTTTTTTTTTTTAGACAGAGTCTTGCTCTGTTGCCAGTGGTCTGATCCTCGGCTCACTGCAACCTCTGCCTCCCAGGTTCAAGCAGTTCTCTGCCTCAGCCTCCCAAGTAGCTGGGATTACAGGCACATGCCACCACACCTGGCTAATCTTTGTATTTTCAGTAGGGATGGGGTTTCATCATCTTGGCCAGACTGGACTTGAACTCCTGGCTTCATGATTCACCTGCTTCAGCCTCCCAAAGTGCTGGGATTACAGGCATGAGCCACTGCACCTGGCCCCAAGAGTTTTTTTTTTTTTTTTTTTTGGTAAATTTAGCTTAATATATCGGCCTTATGAGTTTAGTTAAGTGATCCACCCATGAGATGAATCTGGTTTCAGCTGCCAGATTTTTTAAAAAGTCAGTGTTCTTCTCCTATAAGACCAAGCCAGATCTAGGTCTAAGGTTGTGATTAATAACCTACGAATCCCCAACAAGCATTCCTACTCTGCCCCTCTTTATGCTCTGCATGTTTTCTTTCTTTTTCTCTCTAAGCATTATCTTTCGGGGTAGTTGTA
This sequence comes from Leontopithecus rosalia, assembly GCA_028533165.1. NCBI lineage: Eukaryota > Metazoa > Chordata > Mammalia > Primates > Cebidae > Leontopithecus > Leontopithecus rosalia. The sequence continues at coordinate 9,333,499 of CM052651.1, forward strand.
AAAGTTAAATGAGATAAAGATAATTGTGCTAATCAAACTTATTGGCAGATGACAAATAAACATTCATTGTACCCCACCCTCACATCTAGACTTTATTATCCATATTTAAAAGTTAGCAATCAGAAAACTTTATGTTCATGCTAGAGTCACGTTTAACATACTCGATGAGGCTATACCAGTCCAGTGAGTTCTGGGAGAAATGATACTTTTCCCTACTCCCGAGATACTAATAGACCATTTACCTCAAAAATAGATTAGGGTATGACAAGAGGAAAAGGGCTCTGGAAAAAGACCTGTCAACAGCCAAATGAAGTAAAAATATAATACTTATAACTAAATAGAAAAGCTACTAAGGGCCGGGTGCAGTGGCTCACACCCGTCGTCTCAGCACTTTGGGAAGCCAAGGCGGGCCGATCATGAGGTCAGGAGATCGAGACTATCCTGGCCAACATGGTGAAACCCCGTCTGTACTAAAAATTAGCCTGGCTTGGTGGTATGCGCCTGTAGTCCCAGCTACTCGGAAGGCTGAGGCAGGAGAATCGCTTGAACTAGGGAGTCGGAGGTTGCAGTGAGCCGAGATCATGCCACTGCACTCTAGCCCGGCGACAGAGCGAGACTGTCTAAAATAAAACAAAACAAACAAAAAAGTTATATAAGTTACCCAAAGTCCAAAGTCAGACAGAAAATCAGTCCAATATATTGTAAACTGCTCAAGAATGATACATATCCACACTGATTCACTACCATGATTATAAAAGTAATATCAAAAAAAAAAACAAGTGCTGAGTATTTTGAGGAGCAGTAAAAATGTCTGGGATGGTTAATGTTCAAAGTGATCATCAAGAGTCGAAAATTGGGGGTAAAACCCATTTTGAGAATCTCTTTTGTATTACTGTGATTATAAAGCCATCCAAATTTCGCAAAACCTTTCTTACATGAGCCAAATTCAAAATACAAAATAAACAACCTAAGCAAAGTTAGGTGTCCTGCTAGCCTGCATTTTTTTCTGGTGGTAGCTGAGAGGCTTGAAATTTTATGTCGCAATTACAGTATTCTCCTTTTGGGGTTCCCTTGTGGCTTAGTTGACAGCCCACAGCTGCCTTAATCTGCCATGCGGGTTAGCGTAAAAATGACACATGTAAAACCACATTCATCATCAGGAAAAAAAAGAAGAATTCATACCTCTTTCAAATTTTAAGCGCTGATAAAGCTGAAACTGGTCCACAGGTACCAAACAGGCAATCTGAAACCAGAGATATAAAAGGTTGAGACTTCAGTCATCAAAGGGCCCTCAGCTACCAGACTTTTGTGATTTCTCTTTTTGGCTTTGCTTATTATACTTTCTCTACACCAGCTGTTTGCAAACCTCTTTTTCTCTACACTGTTCATGCAGGAAAACATATGCAACAGTTTTCAAGTCATCCCCACTCCTCCACCATTGCTGGGAATCACTGCTCCAGGGAGCAGTTACAAAACTCATTAACCACCTTCTATTCTTCAGTCAGTGGTCATCAAGACCAAACAACAAAATTTCACTACATGGACTTCTAAAAATGACTCATGTTCATGTCTTAAAGATGCTTCTTTTCTCCAGATCTTCATTGAAGAATATTATTTAAATTACAGTTCTAGCTTTGGAATCCTTAAACACTAAAGTCAGGTAGACAGCATCTCTGAATTATGCAAATGTCATTTGTTGCCTAGGAAAGAGTACCTTTTAAACAACAAAAAAATCATTTCTTCTGACAAGAGTCACTTCCTGGAGTTATCGAACACTGACATCCCAGACCCTAGTAGGAAAGAAATGCCTAAAATGCTTCTTGCAACTAGACTCCTATTTCCATTCAGAAAACAACATAAACCAAAGAGTTACTATTAAACAACAGCGATTCATACTTAACTGAACTACATTTCAAATTAATCATTTTTAAAGGCAGATGCAGGAAAAGCTAACTGCTCTTAAACTGGAATTCTAAAACTATTAATTCCATTGACGTCAAATATAAATATATGGACATAGCTTAATGATTTATAAATGAGAAAATCAAAGGATTTAATATTAGCCTTCCAGACTTCCAGTCAGTTGACGCAGGACACAGTTTTAACCCTGACAATTCCACCTCCAAACTATCACCTTTTTTGGCACAAAATATACCTACATTGATGTTCTTGCAACTAAGGGCATCTGCATTGAGAAAACTAAAGTAAGAAAATTATGTAGCTAAAATTGTATTTAACAAATATTAAACCTTTTATAATGCATTCAAAATTGAATCATCTCCCTTATAAATAATCTCAAGTTGCTTGTTTTGCAAATGAATCTAAGTTAGCTAAATGTATAAAGGACCACAAAACAAGTTTGGTCTTCCTTATTCCAAATAAAGTATGGTAAAACATAACTAATTATAAAAACTTTTTAATCCAAATTTGTTTCTCCAGTTGGGGAGAAAATGTTGCATTTTCCTGTGGTACCTTAAATTACAGCTCCTTAGCAATCGTAACAAAAAAAAACTGCACTCAGTGTCATGTTATATGAATTTTACCATAGTTGTTTCGACAGTATGGTTGGACTTTTACTACATTGAAGGCCAGCTTTATTCATCTGTTATAACGCTACCCAGACATCTTTCCTGAAAGAAAAAGATGTTTCAAATAAAATTCAGAGTTGGCAGAAGTGGGAGTTGAACAACGAGAACATACGAACACAGGCACATCACACATAGGGCCCGTCGGGGGGTGGGGGTCCAGGGGAGGGACAGCATTAGGAGAAATACCTAATGTAGATGATGAGTTGATGGGTGCAACAAAGCACCATGGCACATGTATACCTACGTCACAAACGTGTACGTTCTACACATGTACCCCAGAACTTAAAATGTAATAAAAAACATTCAGAGCTGGAGACGGTAGGTACAGGCAAATGAGGTGATTGGAGGCACTAATAAGCCTAAGTTCAGTTCCTGACTTTGCCGCTAGTTCATCATGAGTGGAGAACAAACAAATGCTGCATCCACTTCCAGACCAACATGACTTGGGATGATACCATCTAGGCCAAGAGACCTCAATAATATTCTATGAATCTTTTTTTAACCACCTACCCTCTTTGATTCTAGAAGACAGTCCTGAACCCCACTCACCCCCATTTAAAATAGTTTGTGGACAGATAATCTCCTTTTAAATCCTTCAAAGTCAACTCCCCAAAATTCATTTTTTTAAATGAGAAATTTATATAAAAGTCAAACACAGTTTATGGAAGACCAGGCAACCAGGAGATAAGATGCTTTAGATGCAGATGAAATGCTAACGTGAAAAACAACAGAAACTAAGGCAGTGAGAAGTAAACAACTGTAGAGATGGATGTTTCATTTTAAATTAAAAAAAATAAATTCCATTAAAGCACACACTACTGCCAACAGGGAAGTCATAGATCTCTAATTTTTTTGTCTTTTATGCTACTTTGGATTTCTCATTTAAGTCAAAGGCTTGTATGGAATTAAGACTTAATAAGGTGAATCAATTTTTTATTGAAAGTTGTGATTATAAGAAGTTAATTACATTGCTTCTCATTCTGTTTGGTCCTTTTGGAATGAAGATACCCACAGAATGCACCTTTCCCTTTCCCAGCTCCCCCAATTTAGACTTGCATTCTTTCTGCTAGTATTGTTTTTTTTTAAGAGATGAGGTCTCACTTCGTCAACCCACGCTGGAGTGCAGTGGCACAATCACAGAGCACAGTAGCCTACAACTCCCTCCTCAAGCAATCCTCCCTCCTCAGCCTCCCAGGTAGCTGAGACTGCAGGTGTGCACCATCATGAATTGTATCATTATTATCATCATTAATTGTATCATTATTACCATCATTAATTTTCTAGAGACAGGGTCTCACTATGTTGCCTGGGCTGGTCTCAAACACCCAGCTTCAAGTGATCTTCCTGCCTTGGCTTCCCAAAGTGCTGGGATTACAGACATGAGCCACTGCAGCCAGTCAAATTTTTTATAAGTACTTGTTGACAGCTTACCATGAGGAAAGCTTTGGTCTGGAAGCCTGGCATACAATGAGGCAGGACATACAGAAGCTACACTCAAGAGGCTGAAATTACTCAGAAAGCAATAAACATAAGATTCACAAAAGATCTACCCCTCGACTTTGTCTGCTGGATTTTGCAGATAAGAACTAATTTTCTGAAATATTTCTATTATACTTTTGACTTTAGATGAGAGCTATTGAAAAAAATAACAAATGATACAAAACATCAAATTCCTGTTTCCACTGTCATTTGGAGCTATTGCTCAAGACCTCCATTTTTACAACTGTAAAATTGAATTATTAATATGTGTGTTGGAATGATTATTAGAAGACTAAATCAGGCTGCAGGTAAAATGGCTACAACCAATATTTTGAGGATATTCACAAGTACTCTAAAACTGACTGCTACATCTAATAATCCTAGAGAATAAAACAGATTATAAAGAGGCAGCTTGCGGTTACACTCATCCTCCTTCTGGCAACCAAGAATTTCTCAATCATTCAAAATCACACCAGAACTTTATATAAAAAGTTGCAAAACTTGTATAAAGAGTTCCCAAATGCCTTTCCCCCAACTTCCCCTAAGGATAACACTGTCTAAATTTAGTTCCCAAATGCCATTCCAAATTCCCCTAATGATAATCATAGTCAATATTGAAATAATGAAATTTATATTTTCATACAAGAGAATTAAAGAATCTCCAGGCCGTCTTCAAATTTCACTAACTGTCCCACTAGGGTCTTTTTTTGCGATCTAAGATCCAATCCAGGTTACCTCCTTGCACCTAGTTGTGGTATCTCCTTAACCTTCCCATCCATGACAGTTCCTCATCTTTGCCTTTCATGATGTTGATGAGCTTAAAGAGGCCAGGTCCTTTATTTGTACAATGTTCCCCTAATTTGGATTTGTCTGATGCTTTGTCACGATTAGATTGAGGTTATGCATTTTTGGCAAGGATATCACAGATGTGTCCTTGCGGCCAACAGGAGATAAATGAGGACAACATGTCTCATTATTGATGATGTTAACTTTTTAATGTGGTTAAGGTGGTATCTGCCAGCTTCTCCATCATCCGGAATTAACAGGTATTTTATAAGGAGATACTTTGAAACTACGCAAAAATCCTGCTTCTAATCAAACCTTTCCCCACTAATTTTTGTATCCACTGATAATTCTTGCCAAAAATAATTATTACTGTAATATTTGCTTAGTGATTTTTCTTTTTCCATCATTCATTTTGTACTTGGTGATTAAAATTCTAGTGTAAGAAAAAGCTGTCCCTTCTCTATTCATTTTTTAAATTTTGGTCAGCATAGACTGCAGACATTTATATTATTCCGTAGGTTCTAATTCATTACTAACCAAATCCACATTCTAGCAATAAAAGCAAAGCTCTCTAACTATATTCTCAGCTCTCAAGAGACCACTACCCTCAGATCAACTGCTTAGCAGTATTTACTTTGATTTCAAGTTAATTTTTGCTACTTCTCCCTTGAAAGCTGTGCTAATTTATTTACTGTTAAATTTCTTTCTCCTCCTATCTAAACACAAAAGACAACTTTTGCTCCTTATTGTCATTCTAGAAACTCTTTCCAAAGAGGAAAACAAAACCCAAATTTTAATTCAAAGAGAAAATAAATTCAGTTTCATATTAACAGAATAAAAGCAATAATATCTCCAAAAAAAGCTACTAATTGCCTAGAATCACTCTTTTGTTTTGTTTCATTTCTGATAAAAATGAACCTTAGAATCCTTATTAAATGCGCAGTTCCAGCCAGGCGAGGTGGCTCACGCCTGTAATCTCAGTGCTTAGGGAGGCTGAGGTGGGTGGATGACTTGAGGTTAGGAGTTTGAGACCTGCTTGGCCAACATGGTCAAACCCTGTCTCTACTAAAAATACAAAAATTAGCTGGGCATGGCGGCAGGTGCCTAGCTACTCAGGAGGCTGAGGCAGGAGAATCGCTGGAACCTAGGAAGTACAAGTTGCAGTGAGCTGAAAACAGGCCACTGCACTCCAGCTTGGGTGACAGAGCAAGACACTGTCTTAACAACAACAAAATAGATCCCACTCAGCTGAATGTCTTTGCTTTTCTATTCCATCCCTAGCAGAGCATACCCAGGGAAGCTAGAGCATACCCACACCTTGGGAATGCTGTAACAGTTACACCTAACAGTGAACTAATCTAACGTCCACAATCAAGAAAAAAAATGAAAAGTGAGGCACACCATGTTTATCAGTATTAACCACAATCATAATATTTAAACAAGCATCACCATTTATACTCACACTGACCCTATCCCACCCCAACCAAAAAAAAAAAAAAAAAAAGAAAGAGCAAAAAGGGAGGCAGACCGTGAAGCCTGCTCACCACAAAAGTATTTATGCCAAAAGTGGGGTGTGCTCCCATAAGAAATGTTAATAAGTACAACGTATATTGCCTTTTAGTTAGGAAAGGAAGACTCAGTGAAAAAAGTGAAACAAAAGTTGGGGATAGGCTTTAGGGAAGCATTACCCATCAGAGTCCGGAAAGCCAGGACAGAAGGAAAAAGTGCTCCAACTTGACTTAGGTTTGGTCCTTTAAACCATGCTTCTGCTATTAAACAGGCTGAACAAAGAAGAAAACATATCAGTACATCTGGAGATGGAACGGACCACTGGTAGGTGGATCACTACAACCTGTCAAGGTTTAGGCAATTTTTGAGATGCTATGACTTGCAACATGAGAGGCAAGGGAAATCACTCTCACCTTGCCGATCAATGTCTAATCACATTAACACAGGAACTAAGAATGTTTTCACAACCCAGAGAATGAGAGCTCCTTTTCTTAACAGAGAACAAAAACGGCACATTCACCCGTTCACCTGAGTGAAACTATCAAGCTGAAGTCTTCTCGCCTGCATACCAGATACAAAATCCTGATGGGAAACCATATGTGGCCATCACTGAGAGGCAGAAGGCAGGGCCCCCTGGGGAAGAGAAAGATGGGAGAGAAATGGAATTCCAGGGCCACTGATCTTCACAGTCCACTGTAGACGGCTGCTTTCACTCTTCTTTGTTTCACATGCACTACAGAAGTCTCTGTACATTATCTAACCAAGATCATCTTCCCATCTACCATCCCCTGCCTGTTCTCCCTCAACTCAGTCATAAGTAAAAGGGACACATCCATACACCATGTGACACATTCAACCACTGCAGCTTAGTTTTCTGTGTGCCATTAGTTAATGAAGAATCTTAGAAACTTATTCCCCACTTATACAGTTTTAAGTACAATTCAAAACAAAGTTTGAAATACTTTCTAAAATGTAATTCAACCAGGAAACTTAAAAATATCTATGAACTCTGGCTTAGTGGATTCCTCTATCCCCCACCATCCCAAAGGTTGACTCTTCTCCAGCCAACTCATACTGTAGCCAAAGGTTATTGCAGACACACTCCACCTTTCCCATTCAGATCCTTACACCACAGTAATGGGAATGTGGCCTCTTTTTTTGGGCATTCTCATTCTTCCTTTGCCCCAGCTTCCCACCATGAAAATGGGAAGGAAGAACGTGAGGAGATGGCAAGTGGAGGCAGAGGATTTGGGAATAACACTTGGATTCCCTATCACTGTAGCCAGCTTTCCCAAAGCCACCTGAATATGCAATCTAAATAAAAAACTGTATATTTTGGAAACGTAGCTTCAAATTCTCCAGCACTCGATTCCTCCATACCTCTACCCCAGGTTTCCAGAGCGCTCCACCCTAAATCTCTTCCTACAAAAATTCTGAACCCTCCATTCTTGGCAAGAGCAGCTGCACCCACCCTTTCTCTGGTGCACACTGGGGCACTAGCAGTAAACGGCAGATTGGTCATTTCAGTGCTCCAGGACTTAGAAAAAAGATTAGTGAGTGAGCAGCTCTTCCCTGCCCTGCACTGACACCTAGCAATTGGAAGAAGTTAAAACTCTTGGGCCATGTAATGACAGGTACTATTCAAAAAGGAGTATGTACTCACCATTCAAATTTTACACAGGCCAGACAAATGGTTCAGACTGGCCCAGGAAGTGATAGATACTACTTCAATAACACTACATGGGAACTGCTTAAATTCGACATCGCCCTTTTGAACAGGGCTACTAACTTTAAGCAAGGGCTTTACCCAAAGTAAGGCTATTGGAATAAACAATCTTTCTGCCTTTCATGATTTCACGTTGGACAAGACTACAAGATCAAGTATATTGGAAAAGTTCTGCAGAGCAAAAGCTAAAACCACCAGATGATGTAATAGAGGAAAGTTTTACTTTATCCTGGCTCCTAGTGGGTTCACTTCTAGCCACAAAGTCCTCCTGAGTCACTATCTCTCACCACCTTCCATGACACTGAAAGGGAAGCTGCCAATTTCTACCTTTTCCTACACAAGGGAACAGCAGCAGTATCCTTCAGCATCTGAAGGACACTTGTTCCAGGACCTCCCACAGATAGCAAAATCTTCAGATCCTTAAGTCTTTGATATAAAATGGGTTAGTAGTAGTATATAACTTATGCACATCCTTGCTCCTGCATAATTCAAATCATTTTTAGATTACTTATAATACCTAATACAATGCAAATGCTAGGTAAATCATTATACTGTATTGTTTAAAGAATAATGATGAGGAAAAGTCTGTACATGTTCAGTACAAACACAATTTTTTTCTGAGTATTTTCCAAATGCAGTTGAATCCCCATGTGCAGAACCCATGGACACTGAGGGTCAAACTGAACTTGAACTGGGCATTAACTGAGTCACTAAGGAGGCTACTCTTCATAAATAAAAGTTAGGAGGTATAATCACAGCTGAGCCAATTTGGAAAAATCAAGAAGGCAGATACATGGAGCACAGCCAATTCTGTAAGCTAGACCTATACAAGGAAGCACTCAGAGAAAAGAGCTTGCATTCCTGCCATCCTTTGAAGATGAAGAAATGTTAGGCGTAAATGCATTTGTTAAGACAATGAAGAATCACATGTTGTAATATAAATAGCAGCAGAACAAAGGGAACCAGCCTTAAATCAGAATTATTTTTAACAACCAAAGTCTATTTATGTGTCATCTATGTAATTAAACAATTATTTAAAGGCTGAAGGAAGTAGTAGTCATGGAGACAGAACCTAGTCAAGCATACATAAATGAACCTCACTGCGGTATACTCAATAATACATAGATTATAAGCCACATATAGTAACTGTATACAATAAAATCTTGATCCAAAGCAAGTTAGAAAAGAAGGGGGTACAGTCCAATTCATGTGTGTGTGGTATTTACTTTCAAAGGAGGAGGCCTATGTAAACTGATGCAGCTACCCATATCTCCAGTATAATCTCCTATTCCATTCTCAATTCAAAATGATTATCAATCACCACTACCACATATTTTTATCACAAAAAAACGGTAGCAAGTTGATAGATAACATTTTATTCTTATACATTTATGCCCATCTATGGCCAGACTCTTAGCAAGATCAATGAGCAGAGAAATAGTTCATCAATGCCCTGAAGTATCTTCCTACTCCTCTAATGAGAAAAAGACTTTTGAAAACTTAAGAAGTACCACAATTTAGTTTGGAACATGATTTTTTTCTTTTTTTTTCCTAATATCCTTTTGTAATTTTTTTTTTTTGAGACGGAGTTTCGCTTGTTACCCAGGCTGGAGTGCAACGGCACAATATCGGCTCACCGCAACCTCCACCTCCTGGGTTCAGGCAATTCTCCTGCCTCAGCCTCCTGAGTAGCTGGGATTACAGGCACGTGCCACCATGCCCAGCTAATTTTTTGTATTTTTAGTAGAGACGGGGTTTCACCATGTTGACCAGGATGCCTTCTGTAATTTTTAAGACTCATTTTGGGTTTGTGTGGTTTTAATACAGCCTAAAAGTTAAATTGCTATTAGAGCAAAACTGGATAAAGAGAACCAGAAGGACAGAGAAGGTACAGAGTGAGGAAAGGATAAGGAGAACAAAGGAAGGGGGAAATACAAGGAGAAAACGTCTATACAAAGAATATGAAGCCAGGTGCTGTGGTCCACACCTGTCATCCCAGAACTTTGGGAGGCTGAGGCAGTAGGATTGCTTGAGCCCAGCCTGGAAAACATAAGGAGACTCCGTCTCCTCAAAAAAAATATTTTGTTTTAATTGGCCAGGCATGATGGTACACATCTGTAGTGTCAGCTACTTGGTAGGCTGAGGTACGAGGATCGCTTGAGCCCAGGAAGTTGAGGCTACAGTGAGCTGTGATTGCACCACTGTATTCCAGCATGGGCAACAGAGGAAAACCCTGTCACTTTTTTTTTTTTTAGTTCAACCATTGTGGAAGACAGCGTGGTGATTCCTCAAGGACCTAGAAACAGAAATTCCATTTCACCCAGCAATCCCATTACTGAGTATATATCCATAGGATTATAAATTGTTCTGTTATAAGGACACATGCACATGTATATTCACAGTGGCACTGTTTACAATAGCAAAGACCTGGAACCAACCCAAATGCCCATCGATGATAGACTGAACAGGGAAAATGTGGCACATATATACCACGAAATACTATGCAGCCATAAAAATGAGCTCGTGTCCTTCTTAGGGACATGGATGAACCTGGAACCCATCATTCTCAGCAAACTGACACAAGAACAGAAAATCAAACACTGCATGTTCTCTCACTCATAGGTGGGTGTTGAACAATGAGAACACATGGACACAGGAAGGGGAGCATCACACACAGGGGTCTGTTGTGGGGAACTAGGGGAGGAATATGGGAGGTAGGGAGTTGGGGAGGGATAACATCAGGAGAAATGCCAGATATAGGTGATGGGGATGGAGGGAAAAAAATGAGAGAGAGAGAGAGAAAGAAAGCAAGAAAAAAAATGAGAAGACTACTTAAGCTCTGTTCTAGAGAACTGACAGACTACAGCCAGTCCTGATCCACTCATGTGGACATACTGGCCCTACCTAACATTAGGTACTCAAAACATCAGTGCCTAGTGGCTACTATTTACTAAAAATTCTAAAACACTATGCATCTGAACTTTCTGCACTGATGGAAATACTTTATTCTGTGCTGCCCAGTCTGGTAATCATCAGTCACATGTGACTGCTCAACACTCAACAGTTACTGACTAGCATAACTGAACTAAATTTTAATTGAATTTCACTTAAATCAATCTAGATTTAAATAGCCACATGTGGCTAGTGGCAACTGGATTAGTCAGCACAGGTCTAGAATGCAGGAATCCAATCACTTTCATGGGCTAGTTTTGAAATTTCACCAAGCTATTCATTTCATTTACATTTCATAGATTTTATATGTATTAATTCACCAAGATTTCACAGCAGAGACAGTTCTTGTTACCTGCCCCATTTCTCGCATTTCACTTTTATAATTATCTGACTCATTCTAGGTTGACTGTCTCTCTGCTGGACCAGAAGTTCCATAAGAAGAGCACTGGCAGGCCTGTCTTATTCTCCTCTCCAGCCCAGCCTGGAACGGGGCCAGACACACCTGCTGACCCATCAGACACCTAAGAAGCAAGTCAAAAAGGAAGCTTCTCTCCTGGAAGGATCAGGCATACAAAGATGTACCCAAATACCTAAGTCTCATTTAAAACAATTGTGAAGTGACACAGATCAACAATATTCTTAGTAACTAGTCCAATTTCTCTCCACTATAGCTTTTACCATACAAAAGTCAATAATATATCTCTCCACAAGGTTTACATAGTCGATATTAACTTTTTACCAAAGAAGTTATTCCATGATTTTCTTAAAATAAATCACTTCAAAACAGTTAGACAGTCCTTGTATATTTCCCTAAAAAACACAAATATCTCATTTGTACCACTCATCCACTAATCAATAAATTGAACACAGGATGCCCAGATACAAATTGGTTAGAAATTGTCTATACTACCTTTCCGACTGGTTTGCTTACAAAGCAAAGGATATGTATGTAAAAGCATATATATTCATAAACAAAGCATGTACAGTTACATATCTATATACAGTGTATAGATAGATATCTATAGCTAAACACAATGAAGCATGTACAGTAAATATATCTGTATGTATATATAGATATATACAGTATATACATCTATACACACATCTACATGTGTGTCCACACACACACACACACAATTGAGCTTCTAATTATTGAATCTTTTATATATATATATATATTTTATTGCATTTTAGGTTTTGGGGTACATGTGAAGAACATGTAGGATTATTGCATAGGTACATACATGGCAATGTCGTTTGCTGCCTTCCTCCCCATCACCTATATCTGGCATTTCTCCCCATGTTGTACCTCCCCAACTCCCCACCCCCTGCTGTCCCTCCCCTAGTTCCCACTATAGACCTCAGTCTATCAGACCACAGTGTAATCAAGTTAGAACTCAGAATTCAGAAACTAACTCAGAACTGCACAACTTCATGGAAACTGAACAACTGGCTCTTGAATGTTGACTGGATAAACGATGAAATCAAGGCAGAAATAAAGATGTTCTTTGAAACCAGCGAGAATGAAGACACAACATACCAGAATCTCTGGGATACATTTAAAGCGGTGTCTAAAGGAAGATATATAGCAATAAATGCCCATATGAGAAGCAAGGAAAGATCTAAAATCAACACCCTATTGCCAATTATTGTCTTTTATCATATGTTCTATCTACCTACCTAGTTCTATGCCGCCTCCACCCCAACATTTTTTTAAGAGATGAAATCTCACTCTATTGCCTAGGCTAGAGGGCAGGGGTGTGATGAAGGCTCTCTGCAGCCTTGACCTCCAGGGCTCAAGCAATCCTCTCACCTCAGCCTCCAGAGTAGCTGGGACTATAGACATCCACCACTATGCCTGGCTAATTTTCTAATTTTTATTTTTGTAAACATTGGGGGGGGGGGTGCAGTCTTGCTATATTGCCCAGGCTGGTCTTGAACTCCTGAACTCAATCAATCCTCCTGTCTTGGCCTCCCAAAGTGCCAGGACTACAGGTGTGAGCCACAGCACCGGGCCAATCTAATTCTACTCTTAAAGCCATGTAATTATGGCAGTCAAAAAGTATATGATTAGAATTCTCTCTCTTCTACTTTCTAGATATACAGTTTTGGGTAAATTACTTAAACCTTCTAGGCCTCAGTTTCCCTACCTGAAAGCAACACCCAATTTCATGAGGTCCGTTGAGAGGATTAGATAGAATACTGGCAATGAAAACAACTAGAAGGGTGCCTGGTGCAAAGCAGGTGTTCTGTGTTTGCTAAATGAATAACTGATTTCACCTGGTTCTTGGAATGTATCTCAGAGGCCTACAAACCCCCTGAGAATGAGTAAGAGTTCATTATATTCTAACTTAAAGTGAGCAGAGTCTGAAGATTAAAAGGCAGATTTAAAGGCAAGTCAATAACTGGTGATTGAACAAACAAAAGGAGAAAAATTAGTTTCTTAACAAAATGAGAGAACTCACTCAAAAAAAGACATTTCAGATGCCTGACACAGATCAATTGAAAGGTCTCTGCTCTTTGGAAATGGTTCAACTCAGGCTATCATTGTGGAATCATAATCATTTATATTTTCCATAACTGTGGCTAATCCATGGTCTATTTATCTTTAGGGTATTACAATTTACAAGACCACTCACTATTCAGCCTCTGTAACAGTCCATATTCACACTGCTATGAAGGAATACCCAAGACTTGTTATTTAGTCAACTTATAGTTCTGCAGAGCTGGGAAGGCCTCAGGAAACTTACAATCATGGTAGAAGGGGAAGCAAGCACATCCTTCTTCACATGGCCACAGCAAGGCGTAATACCAAGCAAAGGAGAGAAAGCCCCTTATAAGACCGTCAGATCTCACAAGCACTCACTTACCATCAGGAGAACAGCATGGGGGAAACTGCCCCCATGATTCAGTCATCTCCACCTGGTCCCACCCTTGACATGTGGGAATTATTACAATTCAAGGTGAGATTTGGGTTAGGAAATAGCCAAACCATATCGGCCTCCAAACTTCACACTTGGTAAATTTTATTTCTGGCACTTTTGTCTACTCTAAAGCTTCTTCAGCACCCAAGACGGTATATGTAAAAAGAACTGAGATAAATGACAGCTTTACCAGTTTGTATAAAAAATCTAAAGGTATGTTGCAATGAAGCGCTCCTTGAAAAGTTAACCTCTATTCTGTTGCTAGACTCCCTGGTAGGGAATATATAAGGAGTCAAGATCCTCATAAATAATGTCAATAGGAAGATGATGGCAGTCATCCATACCTCAGCTTCCTGCAGGGTCCCATGGTTTAGGCACACCATGTCAGGGCAAGTGATGGGAGACCCACATCCCTCTCGGATGGCCAGCTGCATGTACTGTTTCAGGCACTGGAAGTTAAGGAAAAAAAAACCAGACAATTAGGCATCCCATTACAGTAGCACAAAAGTTACACAGCAGAACAGTTAACCGCCTCTTCTTCCCTAATTGGCTGTCCTAAGGCTCTTATACTCAAGAAACGTAAGTTGTCACAAGTGTGAATACTAAGCCATCGCTTTGGAAAGAATGCAGAGACACGCAATTAATTATGTATGACTTCATCTTAAGAATTTATTTAAGTCAGGCTTCCCTATGCTCACACATTTCAGCCACCATAGATTAAGAAAAGAAAATACACTATTTTCTAATGCTAAAGGCCTCCTCCTCCTTTAAAAAACAAAAACAAAAACCCTATATGAATTCCTAATTCCATTTTCACCTAGTAGTTCTCTCCATCAAAGTTTGCCCAAAAGTAGAACAGAATGCTGGAGTTTGCCCCAAAAGTAGAACAGAACGCTCGAGCCCTTGCACTGGAACCCACACAATCAAAGTACGCTTAAGACAGTGACATTTCTAGGACCACTTTTTTTTTTTTTTTTTTGAGACGGAGTCTTGGTCTGTCACCCAGGCTGGAGTGTAGCAGCGCAATCTCTGCTCATTGCAACCTCCACCTCCCAGGTTCAAGCGATTCTCCTGCCTCAGCCTGCCAAGTAGCTGGGACTACAGGCACCCGCCACCATGCCTGGCTAAGTTTTTTTTTTTTTTTTGTATTTTTAGTAGAGACAGAGTTTCACCATATTGGCCAGGCTGGTCTTGAACTCCTGACCTGTGATCTGCCCACCTCAGCCTCCCAAAGTGCTGGCATTACAGGCGTGAGCCATGGCACCTGGCCAGGATCACTCTTAAAAACAAATGCACCTGGAAAATACAATGTCAAATTTGGTAAAGTCAGGTGACTTCCTGCTGACTGGGATATCAAAGACAATTTTCTTCCCAAAGACATAATCTCAAAGACAATGAGACCTTCCCAAAAATATGGGCCTTGGTGGATGTCATATTAAGGAGGTTTGAATAGAAAAAAAGGCACTGGTCACCTAGCAAAAGAAGAAACTGAATAAAAAGAAACCCAGAGAAGAAATTGAATAGAAAAATGAAACCCAGAGAAGAAATTGAAAAGAAAAATGAAACCCAGACAAGAAATGAATAGAAAAGTGAAACCCAGAGAAGAAATTGAATAGAAAAAAGAAATCCAGAGAAGAAACTGAATTTAAAAAAAGAAGCCCAGAGAACAAATTGAATTAAAAAAAAGCAGCCCAGAGAAAAAAATGAATAAAAAAAAGAAGCCCAGAGAAAAAAAATGAATAAAAAAAAGAAGCCCAGAGAAGAAACTGAATTTTAAAAAAAGAAACCCAGAGAAGAAAAGAAAAAAGAAATCCAGAGAGAAGAGGGAGAACATCGGGAACAAAGTTGATCTGCTGATTGCCTGTTGTGTCTGGATGTTGGACAGTGGGTGGAGATGGGAGTCTGACTTAGAAGTTAGGAGAGGGACTGACAGCTTTATGGAAACCTCTAACACCTCCCCCTATTCCTCTCTACCCATCTGCGCACACCCACAAGAAACTGAAGGCAAAAGGTCCAGGAAATAAACCTCTAAGTAATCCAAAATTGGTTCTTCAACTTCTACTAATTTGCTCATAATTGGTAAACCCCTTCTACATGCATGACCAAAAAAGTCAAGCTCAAATGTCTGCTGAGTACATTTTACCAAAAATACATAAGCCAGCCGATGAAGCAATGACTTTTACAAGGTGGTGATTATTTACAACTGGGTTTAGAGTTTTAAAATTTATACATTTACGTATCAACTGGCTGCACTAAAAAAATTTCTGCTGCACCAACCTTTTACAAAGGCATAAACCAAAAGTAAAATTCTAGGGCCAGAATGCTGATGATGTAACTGTGAAACCTGTTATTGACCATCTTTACTCATTTCTCCCTCTGCAAATAAAACTAGTATCACCATTATATTACTTCAGAAAAATAATCATGTATTTACCTGATTGTAAATGACTGTTACAATGTATTGATGAATCAATGACTAGGGCAAACCATTTAAACCAGATTTGTATCTCTTCAAATAGATAACAGTTTTCTCCAAAGAGTTAATTTTTTCTACAATATTCATCACAGCAAAAACTAGAAAATAACCTAAATCCTAAAAATATAACATTTAAATAAATGTTGCTAAATTTATGTGATAGACTGTGCAGAATCATGAAAAATGCCTTCAAATGATATTTAAAAGACACGAACAAATGCTCATGATTTAGTATAAACTGAGGAGTAGAAGGTATCTTATCTGGGAACAGGGATCCTCTATAGTCACTCCTCCCTTGCACTTGACCACCATATAGATACTGTGTTTTGACCTTGACTTTCTTGTTCAACAGAAGGGTGAAAAAAATCGCTCACTCTAGGATTCACTCTGCCAAACATGGTATCCAGCAGCAGCAATGGGACATAGAAGAGAGCAGCAGCAAGGAAATATGGGGAAGAACATCAATGGCCAGGTGATCCCCCAGGGGAATGGTTAGGGCAGCTCACCAAAAGGAGTGTCACGCCAGGGACAAATGAATAAACAATGTGAAAGCCCGTCCATTCTGTTCTGCTTCTGAGGACATCTCAGCCTTCCATCAGGCACACCTGTTCCGTTGTTACTGCCTTGATCTTCCCTCTGACCCCTGGCAGCCACTTAAAGAAAATTAAGTAAAAGATGGAAAGGTATGGTCTCCAGGCTCAAGAGAAAGGTGTTTGAGGAAAACAAAGTCAACAGTGCAAAGAACTTCAGATCCTAATACCTGGGTGAAGGACCCACTTTACTAGGTGACAATGGGAAAATGACTTAGCCTATGACCTAGACTTGCCTCCCTTAATTTAAAAAGTAGGGACAATAGTATCTATTACGGTTACCTCACAGGGTTTAACGCACACACACACACACATACACGAAATTTATATATATGGAAGCCCTTCATGAATTTGCAAATTACATAATAATAGGTCATGTTATTACTCCTCTTCTCCTGGTCTTAGACTTCCCATCAAAGACTTTGGGGGAAAATGCTAATCCTTTGGCCTTCTGAGATAGCCTTTCTCCACTCCCTGCAACGGACCTGTAAAACCACTTAAGGTGGAGAAGCTGTGTAGACTGAACAGATATTTGTAACAGAATATTCCAGGTGCCTCTATGCAAGGCTCTTCTTAGAAATACTTGGATCTACAGCATAAGTTTAGCATTAAAGAAGGAACTAAAGATACTATGTGAGTCTTTACAAGCAAACATGTTCATTTCAAAGATAACTACAAATGTGTTAAGTTGAAATATACACCTTCCCAAGAGCTTAAAATGGATCTGCCTCTTACTAATAATGTGATGTTCCTAGGTGCACTACAGACTACAATATATCATCTTAATGAATTTTGAAACATCCTGTAAGCACTCTCCTGGCCACAATATTATGTGACCCATGATTTTCGGTGAGAAATTAGAGCTCTGTACACTGACTCCAGGGTTTAAGCACATACACCCTTTGTTTTTAATGCTAAGAAACACTGCTTCAAGATAGAGATTTGCAAGGGCAGGTTGCTAAGTAATCCTACAGCACAGGCACTTGAAACTCCATCAGTGCGGGCATGCATTCCTATTCAAAGGCAAGGACGGAAGACAACCAGCCGCAGTTATTGATTCTTACTGAATTTTCAGGTACCCAGGTTTGTTACATGCCATCCATTAACTTTTACTAAAATGTTTAATCTCAGACTGTCCCTCTCTTCTTCCATATCTCTGGCTAAAAAGCGCAAAATAACTGAAAGCATTCACATGAATCACATGTGCCTGTCATACAAAACATAGGTAAATGTTAACAATTGTAGAGAAAAAACTAGCATCTAGCTTATAAAGAGAGAAAGGGAAAATAAAAACAGATTATAGCAATGCAAGAATGTCAAAATAAAATAAATACTAAAAATAAAACTAGCATCATTTAGTCACATTTTGAAAATTACATTTACTAAGTAGCATTCAATAGATATTTAAATATGCAATTTTTTAAACAGGTAAAAAATTGCAA
Organism: Leontopithecus rosalia; assembly: GCA_028533165.1. NCBI lineage: Eukaryota > Metazoa > Chordata > Mammalia > Primates > Cebidae > Leontopithecus > Leontopithecus rosalia. The sequence goes on from CM052651.1 coordinate 9,351,971, forward strand.
GGAAAATGTTTCAAGTAGAACATCTCAAAAACCCAGATGACCCAAGGGGGAAAAAAAAAACCTTTTTCTTTCGAATAGTCAACATTTTACTTAGTTTGGTAAAACAGAATTATTTTTAGGCCATGAAGGGTCATGCAAAATAACAAGGATTGTTCATCAAACTCACTTCACAACTTAAAGATTCATAAGATCTAACCAAAAATTTAACCATCAAACACCTGGTGAACCAGATGACTCATATTGTCTCTTCCAACTCTGAGAGTCTATAATTTGCATGCAATGGAATCCTCTCAGAAACAGGTTTCTCCTGGACCCCTTTCAAGGGTATTAGTTTCCAATGTACCAAAGTCATGGGCATTCTTCTTATAAGGTGTTCTCATCTATTATGATGGATATGGAAAAAGGGTCACAGTGTTAAGACAGAGCTACTATGTATCCACCCAAGAACAAATCACTGGAGTGGGCAGGGAATATATGCATATCTTTAAAAACTTACTATACAGTTCCTCATTCTCTTTCACTAGATTGAACCCTTCTAAAAGGCTTTTTTTTTTTCCTAAGAAAAAATAAAGCATTATAATGAATAGCCAATGGAAGTGGATTCCAACCATCCAGGTTGAAGCACAAACTCCAAAGTCTCCTCTGCATATTGAACAAGTCATTAACCTCTCTAGCTACAGTGCTGTCATATATAAAATGGGACAATATCACCTGACTAGGCTGCTCTCAGGAAAATGGAGAGTCCCCCATTCACTCTGAAGAATGAAAAGAGTTATGCATCATCTCACATTGAGGCCAATATTCTGTTTATTCCACTTCAGACTATGATCTCTATACACGATCCAAAAATAAAGCTGCCTTTGTTAGATGCTGTTGAATTAAAGTATAATTGGAGAATGGAATAGATGTTTCTGAAGAGGCAGGCATGCAGAAATGAAAATCCACAGACTAACAGGAACCTTAGAAAAGCCTCATGAGGGTGGGGTGAATAGGTAAGAGGAGAATAGGTACCGCTGAGAGGAAGGAGGTAATGAGTACTGTTAGCTGATTTATTTATTTATTTTTTCAGACAGGGTTTCACTCTGTTGCCCAGGATGCAGTGGCACAATTATGGCTTATTGCAACCTCAAACTCCTGGGCTCAGTGATCTTCCCACCTCAGCTCCCCAGTAGCTAAGGCTACAGATGCCTGCCACCACACTCAGCAATTGATTGATTGATTGGTTGATTGTTTGATATAGGGTCTGTCTATGTTGCCCAGGCAGGCTGTGTCAAAACTACTGGGGGCTCAAAGGATCCTGTTGCCTCAGCTTCCCAAAGTATTGGGATTACAGGTGTCAGCCACAACTGGTCCATTCATTGAAAATATAAATTGACTTCCAGAATCTTAGATGCTTCTGGATGCAGGCACTGGGGTCCTGTGGTCAGAGGAGGACTGTCAGCCCACCTGGCTTGAAGCCGAGTTGGTGAACTACTGACCGAGTTTTCTTATCCATAGCTCAGCCAAGTGGGAAGGAAGGTCATGAGGCGGAATGTGCCTAAAGGCCAAAATCCAGACAGGCCCTGGGTACCTGTTTTGCTTTTTATCATTCTAGGTACAATGCAAACATTGAAGTAGACATTCCATAAAATGTAGACTCACATTCGCCTGCCTCAGAACACAATGTCTCCAGTGTGTTCTACATAACATCTCACATTGAGGCCAATATTCTGTTCATTCCACTTCAGACTATGATCTCTATACATGATCCAAGAATAAAGCCACCTTTGTTAGATGCTGTTGTGTTAAATTATCAGTACAACTCAAGACAGTATCTCTCCCTAATCAAAAGCCTATCCAACACACCAAAAGCATCCTGGTTTGAAAAAATTCAAGCAAATTAACAATTTGTAGCTAGGCAGGAAGCTGCTTTCTGGTATAGTCTGATCCTAAAATTTTTCTTACAAAACCCCTTTCAGATACCTTGGCTTTTTTTTTACTAATATGAGATTACTGATGGGGACCAACCTTCCTCTTGCAGGTGTTTGCCAACCACATAAGACATGAGAGGACTGATAGGAAAACCTGGCACCAAATGATTAAAGGGAAAAGCACAAAATCACACAAGCCATAAATAAGCACATTTTAAAAGAGACCTTAGTTTGACAGTTCTCATCCCTCAGCTCTTTTATTCCAGAAGCCTTCCCTGCCTCATCCCCTAGTGTGGCAGTACACCCAACCCATCTGCTCTCATAGCACCCTAAGACCCAGCTCATACTGTATTTTTCAAACTGGGTGCAAGGGTGTATTCTTGGAAACCTAAGAGTTCTACATGGCAAGATTTTCCCCATTTTATGTTTATTCAATGCTCTTAATAAAAGCATGGGACCATCTCAGGAAACTCCCTATTTCCACCCACTTTCCATGCTAACCCTGGGTCTATGGTACCATCTGCTTTGCCAGGTAGAGGTGCTTTCATTGCCACAGGAAAATGAAAAATGAAGAGAAGAATCTGGGCCCAGTGAATGCTGAACATGTCACAGATTTTAGTGATTCCAACAGAGGAACATGACAAGATCATCGAATTACCACTTAGTCATTGGAACCCACCAAACCCAGAGCTTAACTGGAAAAAGCAATTTAACCAAAGTTAAACATCACTCATCATATTAATGTTAACTTAAATTTTATTGGTCTGTAATTTTATTTTATTTTGTTTTTTGAGATGGGGTCTCATTCTGTCACCCAAGTTAGAGTAAAGTGATATGATCTGGGCTCACTGCAGCCTCCACCTCCTGGGGTCAAGCAATCCTCCCACCTCAGCCTCTGAGTAGCTGGGACCACAGGTGTACAACACCATGCCAGGCTAATTTTTTGTATTTTTGGTTGAGACAGCATTTTACCATGTTGCCCAGGCTGGTCTTGAACTCCTGAGCTCAAGGGATCTGTCTGCCTCAGCCTGCCACCGTGCTAAAATTTCCGGCATGAGCCACTGCACCTGGCCTTATTGGTCTGTAATTTTAATCAATATTCAGTTTGTATGTTTATTGTGGTGTTCTTATTGTTTAAGTGATATATGCCTAAATATGCTTATATAGTACCTTATGCCATGTTTGTATGTTTTGTTAAGACTCTAATAAAGAAAATTTTAAAATAGTTTGATACTAAGTTCCAATTCTTTTACCCTTCAAAAGGAAGCCACATAAACCATCAAAAGGAGGGAGAACGAAATTATTCTCAATAGCAGTGAGGCTGGTGGTATTGCCTTCTCACTTAGGGACACATCAGAATATTGGACTATCCGGAGAGAATTTTATAAATGATCCAACCTCCCTTCCCTCCCCAAATTCTCCAGAAGACTTGGCTTTTCCTCCTCTACTTGCCAATCTTCCTATGATGACCATAGGTAACACCAGATGTTTATTGTACATGTGAGCAATGCTGCATTGCAAATGACTGTCAACTTGCCTGCCTCCTCTATAGCCTAAATGCTCCTTCAGGATCTAGATAACATCTGCTCCTCTTCATTTCCCCTAGAAGCACCTAATCACAGGACCTGGCACATAGTAGACAGGCTTCTCTGGGAGTTGGAAGCATGAATCCAGCACTTACATGTTGAGTATCGCTAATCTGAAAATCCAAAATCCTAATCTGAAATGCTCCAAAACCTAAGACGTTTTAAGCACCAATATGGTACTCAAAGGAAATGCTTATTGGAGATTTTGGACTACATATTTTCAGGTTAGAGACAGTAGACCAGTAAGTATAATACAAATATTCCCCCCAAAAAAATCAGAAACCCCAAACACTACTGGTCCCAACCATTTTGGATAAGGGATACTCAGTCTGTGCTCAGCTTTGTGGCCAAGTTCCTTCACCTCTGACAACTGAAACATATAAACTCACCCACACACACCTCCATCCTCTGTTCCTCTTTTCTTGACACATAGGAGCCAACTCTCCTTTTCCGGTTCCCATCTCCTCCTGCCTTTCAAGAAATTTACCTATTCTTATGTTTTCTTTCCTATGTTTTGAATTTTGTCCTGTCTATACTTGAACATATTCCAAATATCCTAATCAAAGAAAAGTCATAATAAACAGCAAAGAACAACAGCCTTCCCTCGCTCCTCTTCCTGGCTGTATACTGCCTTCTTCATTCCTCAGCTCTTCACAATCAAATGTTTGAAGAGTTCTCTTCCCTCACTCCTTCACCAATCCCATCCCAATCCCTCCCCATCACTCGACTGAAGCGGCTCTAGGCCACTGAACCCAGTACACGTTTCTTCCTTCCCAACCTCTCAACAGCAGTATCACACAGTTAACCACACCCACCTTCTTGAAATCTTTCTTCCCCTGGTCTTCAGGATTCCATACTCTTTTGGTTTTTATTCTTCCTCTCTAGTCATTCTTTCTCAATCTTCTGCATTTTCCTCTACTCAACTTTTAAATGCTAGAATTTCAGGAAAGGACCTAAACTCTCGTCTTTCTACACTTTCTTCCTGGATCACCTCATTTGTTATGTAGAACCAATTGTGCTGGTCCACTGCCTATTTGCTCTCAAGACAATATATCCCAATAGGCCAGTGGTTCCTTAGCAGAGAGCAGTGCTTCCAAAGAAAATGGTCTAAGCCTGGTGTGTTTTTATAGAGAAGAAACACTGGAAGATAAGAGAGAGTACTGGGAAGGGTATCCTTAATCAAAAGCCATTGGCGGTTAGTCGGGAACGATCCAAGATGGCCAATCGCTAACATCTCGGGATTGCAGCTCGCAGTTAAAGCTCATAGAACTAGAGGATGCCACACTTTCAGAGAAATTCTGGTCGCTCAGGAGCAGAAGATTCCCAGTGGAGGGGCCACACGGGGCAGTAGTTTCGCCAGCACCGGCGCAGCGGTCACCGGCACTTCC